>OZ018327.1:31401174-32001174 GCA_963969495.1 Ceratothoa steindachneri
CCGCGTGCAGTGCATCACTCGCCTGTACGCGCGAGCCCGGCGCCTCCCTCAGTCGCCAATAGCTCTCACTGCATCCGCAGCTGATCTCGATGGTGCCTATGCCGCCGAGAGACGCCAGTCATACCCTAAGCACTTTGGGTTTAGGGCCAGGAAACTCCTTCGAGAGGTAGATATAGCTCTCGGGCCGGTGGCGCCCCTGGTTCTGCCCAGGACGCCACCCTGGAGGGTACCACATTTGGCTATTTGTCGCCACGCCTCTGCTCCCAAAGCTTGTACTGCGCCGGGAGTATTGCGTTCGACCTTTTTGGAGCACACATCGTGTCACGCTGGTACCGTGCCAGTGTATACGTATGGCTCCAAGTCCCAAGAGGGGGTCGGCTTCCACGCCGTATCCCCTCTGTTTGAAGTCAGCGGGGCTCTACCGGGCGCTGCGTCTGTCTTCACGGCCGAGCTGGTGGCAATACACCACTCGGTACGGGAGATTACGCGACGTGCCCGGTTCGGAGACCGGATTGTGATCTATAGCGACTCACAAAGCGCCCTGAGTGCTCTCGGGGCATTGGAATCTCCGCATCCCCTGGTTCGCGATATCCGTGACGCCACGGTTTTGGCGAGCCGGGCAGATGTCGAGATTATCTTCTGCTGGGTTCCTGGACATGTAGGAATTACGGGGAATGGGCGCGCCGATGAGGGCGCCAAAGAGTCCACGAGGACTCTGCGACCGGACCAGCGTTTCGCTCTTCCTCACACCGACTACATGGCAGGAATACGGGCAGATCTTCGGACTGCTTGGCAAACAAGATGGGAGACGGTCGAAGGGAACTTAAAGTTGCGTGCCATTGCGCCGCGACTGTTCCCATGGACCTATCCCCCAATGCCGCGGCGGCTTCAGGTTGCTTTCTGTCGTCTCCGAATCGGACACACTCGTGTGACGCATCGCTATCTGATGGAGCGCTCGCCTGCGCCCTATTGCAACGACTGCGTCGTCCCCCAGACTGTTCGGCACATTCTTGTCGAATGTCCCAGTCTGGGTGATCTTTGCGCACGATACCTGTCCCAGTACCGGGATGGGCGGGGTCGCTACCGCCTGTTCCTTGTGCTCGGGACAGATTCGTGCACATTGCCTTCTGGACTTGTTGACTTCTTGGGGGAGGCCGGCCTTCTCCCTATTATTTAAGCAAGGTTTGTTTGTTTTTTTTGTTTTGTTTTGTTGTTTTTTTGCATTTGTTTTTTTTTTGTTTTGTTTTTTGTTTGTTTTTTTTCCTTTAGTTGCACGCTCCTGCGCCAGGGGGACCTCTCTTCGACGCACCAGCTTGCTTCCTTTCCCCCTTTTGGGGTGTTGTTGTTTTTTTTTCTCTCTTTAATTTTATTTTAAAGTAGCCTAGAACTTGTCCAGTTTTAATACGGCGACTAATGCCTAAGTAGGCAGTCGCCAGATGAGCTCTTAAAAAAAAAAAAAAATCTTAATTATGCCCAACCCGTAATCTGAAGGATTGTGTGCCTTTCTTGCCCCAACGCAGGCGGATCATCAACTTCATATCACACATTTTCCCATTACCCATTTTCACTTCGTTAGTTTCGTTTTAAAATATAACCCCTCCCCCGCACCCATCTGTATCAAAAAAATGAACCATTCACTGTTGAGAAGTGGACCCTTATTAGTCTTAGCGCAACGAGTAGTCTCCTCTTTTGCCTACTCAAGTTACGTAAAAATATTTTCATTTCCATTAATTTCCCCCATCTACGAACATTTTAAAAACATTTTAGGGACGATGCCTTCGTTGTCACCACATATTAGCCATTTTTTGGTAATGTATGGACAATTTTACTGGTAAAATAGTACAAGAAATGAGCCTCGTTGCCATAGCATTCTCCCATATTTCAAGTCAGTGGCAACCATGCATGGGGGAAGACCCCCTGAGCCCCAGCTGTGCTATCAATTAAAAGGGCGTTCCTGACAGATGTTGGGTGAACCCCTTTAATAATACACCCTGGTGATAAATGAGTTACCACTCCATATTCGAGTGGTAACAAGTGGCATCTTTACCAATTTATTTTACCCGTTCTGTTTATTTACCACTGTCGGTGTCGCTATTGACGTAATTAAATGGTTGATTGCTTAAATTTCCTATAGTTCCTTGAAATAATCGGGTTTATGGTTATTTCGGAACTTCTAAACATACATTGCAGATTCACTCCATCATAGTTAGGTTATTTCGGAACTTCTAAACTTACATTGAGGATTCACTCCATCATAGTTAGGTTATTTCGGAGCTTCTAAACATACATTGCAGATTTACTCCATCATAGTTAGGTTATTTCGGAACTTCTAAACATACATTGCAGATTCACTCCATCATAGTTAGGTTATTTCGGAACTTCTAAACATACATTGCAGATTCACTCCATCATAGTTAGGTTATTTCGGAACTTCTAAACATACATTGCAGATTCACTCCATCATAGTTAGGTTATTTCGGAACTTCTAAACATACATTGCAGATTCACTCCATCATAGTTAAGTTATTTCGGAACTTCTAAACATACATTGCGGATTCATTCCATCATAGTTAGGTTATTTCGGGACTTCTAAACATACATTGTAGATTTACTCCATCATAGTTAGGTTATTTTGGAACTTCTAAACTTACATTGATGATTCACTCCATCATAGTTAGGTTATTTCAGAGCTTCTAAACATACATTGCAGATTCACTCCATTATAGTTAGGTTATTTCGGAACTTCTAAACATACATTGCAGATTCACTCCATCATAGTTAGGTTATTTCGGAACTTCTAAACATACATTACAGATTCACTGCATCATAGTTAGGTTATTTCGGATCTTCTAAACATACATTGCAGATTCACTCCATCATAGTTAGGTTATTTCGGAGCTTCTAAACATACATTGCAGATTCACTCCATCATAGTTAGGTTATTTCGGAACTTCTAAACATACATTGCAGATTCACTCCATTATAGTTAAGTTATTTCGGAACTTCTAAACATACATTGCGGATTCATTCCATCATAGTTAGGTTATTTCGGAACTTCTAAACTTACATTGCGGATTCACTCCATCATAGTTAGGTTATTTCGGAACTTCTAAACTTACATTGTAGATTCACTCCATCATAGTTAGGTTATTTCGGAACTTCTAAACATACATTGCAGATTCACTCCATCATAGTTAGGTTATTTCGGAACTTCTAAACTTACATTGTAGATTCCCTCCATCATAATTAGGTTATTTCGGAACTTCTAAACATACATTGCAGATTCACTCCATCATAGTTAGGTTATTTCGGAACTTCTAAACTTACATTGTAGATTCACTCCATCATAGTTAGGTTATTTCGGAGCTTCTAAACATACATTGCAGATTCACTCCATCATAGTTAGGTTATTTCGGAACTTCTAAACATACATTGCAGATTCACTCCATCATAGTTAAGTTATTTTGGAACTTCTAAACATACATTGCGGATTCACTCTATCATAGTTAATCCACTCCACTTCTTCCTGACACAGAACAAAAAGGACCATAAAAATCTTCACAGAGAATATCTCATTATAATGATCCTAGCGCGCGTGTGTGTGTTTATGTGTACATGTGAGTATGTGCATATGTGCATGCATTGAAAAAAAACAAGAACAACAGACCTAAGTCGCCTGCTCTCAATTACTCTGACTAATGACTCTATGACCTTAAAAAAAATCAATTATTGCGGGACTAACCTTGGGAGGACCTTGGAAATTATATCATTCGAAAGAAAATGTAAAACAACATAAAGGGTTCAAATCTCGTTAGAATCGGACGAATAGTTACGATGTTATTACGAAATATCCATTGAAAAGTAAAACGGTTACCATCTGACCCGCGACCTACGAACCGCCATAGTAACTATAGAGTCGCGTTCATGCGACTAAAAAAATGAGAACGGTATTTTTTTTTCTTGCACACCAATTTTGAATGTGTTGTGAAATAAACAATCATTTTCTCTAGCACACTTTCTTAATTTTGTGAGCGAAGCGAATAAGCGCCACCGGCCTAGCAAAAAACGCCCGTAAGGCGGATTTTTGCAAGTACATCTAATGCAGGGATGGGCCATGATTTTAAGCAGCGGGCCACTCTGAAGCTTATGTAGAGCTCTTCGGGCCACATCGAAGCTTTCTTTAAGCTTTGCGGGCCACATTGAAGCTTTTGTAAAGCTTTGGGGCCACATTGAAGCTTATGTAAAGCTTTGCGGGCCACATTGAAGCTTATGTAAAGCTTTGCGGGCCACATTGAAGCTTATGTAAAACTTTGCGGGCCACATTGAAGCTTATGTAAAGCTCTGCGGGCTACATCAAAGCTTATGTAAAGCTCTTCGGGCCACATCAAAGCTTCTGTAAAGCTTTGCGGCCACATTGAAGCTTATGTAAAGCTCTGCTGGCCAAATTGAAGCTTATGTAAAGCTCTGCGGGCCACATCAAAGCTTTTGTAAAACTTTGCGGGCCACATTGAAGTTTTTGTAAAGCTTTGCGGCCCATATCGAAGCTTTTGTAAAGCTTCGCGGGCCACATTGAAGCTCATGTAAAGCTTCGCGGGCCACATTGAAGCTCATGTAAAGCTTTGCGGCCGCACTTAAACAGTTAGATGCAAATTTCGAATCCATCTAAGTCAATTGCAATTACCTTTGTGCATCTGTTTTCATCTACTACATAGTCATAAATAGAGGTACACATTAATAACTATGGGTACTCTTTCGCATAGTTTTGCCACCCCTTTTAAACCGTTTCCAGACATATCAGAGTGGGGAGCTACAGCTTAACGCGGAATTCGAACCACGATTTACAATTCTACATCATGTAATCCTAGCCCAGGAGCCAGGCGTCTCCCATCCTAGTACCAATCACAATCAATGTAGCTTAAATTCCGCGAACGAAAGCGATCGAGTAGATAAGGTAAATGAATATAAGTATTTCTAAAATATCATATTTTTAAAGAACATTTTATCTACGAATTAAATATATTTAAAAATGAATTATTTAATTAAGAATCTAGCGCTTACATATAACTTAATGAGATGAGATTTGGGCAGAATGTTCAATACTTAAGATTCAATATTTTATCGAATTCTGAATTCAAACGAGCGGCATAATATATGATAAGCCTTTGCGGGCCGTAATTTGCCCACCTTTGACCTAAGGGAATTAAAGGTAGGGAGGAGAAGGGGAGGGGGTTGCCAGTTCATTAGATCAACCCCAAAGGCAAAGTGAGGTTGGTCTGACTATGTCAAAATACGGCCATAATTGGTCTCGTCCGCCGCGGCCAAGTCGTACCGAAAGAATTCCCTCGACAGTAAAATAATGCACCGCCTCCAGCAGCGAACAGCTTCCCAATGAAGTGCGACTGAAAAGATCACTTAAGGTGTATTTTTGAGATGCAATTTTTTTCGACGTGAATTGCATTCAATTGCAGACACGTCGGCCCCTCGGGTCGGGGGGCAGACCAAAGCAAAAGGGGGCGAGGGACACGTGACCGAGTCCGGGGGTGTTTGATGAGTGTTATGAATTGCGTTTTATTCATGAAAGCAATTCAATCGAATTAAGACGAATATTTTTGCCTTTCACAGCCATGACCTTGTGTGCGCACGCGCGTTTGTGTGCGTGTATGTGTGACTGATAATAATCGGCTGAATCAACCTCCTACTTTCGCGTACCAGCCACACACACACACACACACACACACACACACACACACACACACACACTTCTGCCTACTTCCAACGGCCTCGAGGGTATGAAATGGCGTTCTTATCGAAGAGTTTGCTTGTTGGTCTCCCTCACACTCCACTCCTTTGGTCTTCTGTCGATACTTACACCCCACTCCTCAACTTCCACTTGACACTAATCTCAGAGTTTCACCGTAACCATGTCAACACACCGGGATGGGGGGCGTTCTACCTCACAATTTGACCCACTCCACCCCGTACCCATCAATGTACTTAAATTCCTTTCTCCCATACATACAATTCGGCCCAATTATCTCGCTAAAGCGCTATCCTTGAACGCCCCCTTCCCCCTTCGGCCTTTAAATTTCAGGGCGCGAAGCCCCAAACCAGGGGGGGGGGGTTAGTGACCCCAATTTAATGAAAGATATCCCTCACTCTTTGGGGTGGGCTCGGTAATTCTACCGATTAACGACTCCACCATTCCCCCCCCCCAAATACCTCCAATTCATCCTACAGACCTATCTGAAGTCTTTTTTAAGAATGTTTAACGCCCTCTGTCACCCTTTAATGGGTCTAAACAGACGAGAAAATGATAATGAGAAATTTAAAAGAAATGCAAAAGATAATTCGGAGAGAGCACCACTTTCTTTTGGAGTACTGGGGTCTGGAGGGCGTGTCACTACTCCAGGTTACAGTTGTAGCAGGGAGATTAGCTCCCCCCCCCCTGCGAGGTTTCGCATTATCTGCTGCCATGTATTCGGCGCCAAACACTCCTCTTCTGAGTTAGAGACGCGCGCGATCAGTTTTCTAATCACAACCATCACAAAAAGCTCTTTGAGGAGTTCATTTTCGGCTATTAGCGAGAAACATTTTAAAATCCAGAATGCAATTCCGAGAATCATTTTCGGCTATTAGGGAGAAGCCTTTTAAATACAAACATTCTATTCCAGGAATCATTTTCGGCCATTAGGGAGAAAGAAGCCTTTTAAAATCCAAAATTCCATTCCGGGCATCATTTTCGGCCATCCACGAGAAGCCTTTTAAAACCCAACATTCGATTCCGGGAATCATCTTCGGCCATTAGCAAAAAGCATTTCAAAACCCCAAATTCTATTTCCGCTAATCATTTTGAGTGAAAACTTTGGTGCGTGCAAAGTTTATATTGGCTCTTCTTTTGTTTACTCTCGACAAACTTGAAATTATACAACAGGAGCCATTTAAATAAAATATCTAAAAAATACTAACCCCGTTAAAAATAACCTCCTAACCTTTTATATATTAGTTAAATTAGGTTATTACGTAAAACTGTTGATACGTGGGGAATGGGTATTTCTTGAATTGGTGCAATCAATCTATCTCTTTTCCAGGGGTTATGACGTCACACCGACAGAGCTAAGAGAGGCAAATAATAGCGTCTAGAAATGAGATTGCGATGGAGTCGTTAATATGTAGAATTACCAGGGAAGGGGGGCCCTCGAAGGGGGTAAACACTGTCGAATTTGGTGAGTAATAATAACATTATATTAACACCTATTATTAAAGTTCAGGAGAATTTTGGCGCCATCCTTGTCTAAATCGAGGTAAATTTCAGACATTCACACTTCCCTAACTTCACCACTTGAAACAAAAGTCTGTGCAAAACATCCCTGGTAAAGATTCCCTCGTTTGTTTTCATTATATTTCCAGATAAACACTTTATTTGTTGTTAACTTCCCCCCTTTCTTCCTCCCTACCTTTGTTCTCGTTAATTTTCTTTCTCTGTCTGTTATCTTCTTCCGAGTGAGCCAGGAATTAGTACTCCGTTCGGAGTACAACTTGACCTGCAATCTAACTTAACCTGCACCTAACATAACCTAACATGTAAGCTAAATTAACCTGCCTCTAACCTGGCCTGCATCTTAACTTAACCTAACCTAACCTAAAACGAAACGTGACCTATAATTTAGCCTAAGATAACTTGCAACGTAGATTAACTTAACCTCTAACTTAAGTTAATCTGTCCGAAACATAACCTGAAAACTAACCTGACATGTAACCTAACTTAGCATGACACCTAACCTAACCAGAGTAGACCCATCACATCACACTCCAACCTAACCAGACCCGTGACCTCACACTATAACCTAACCAGAACCATCACCCACAATGTAACCTTAAAAAAAACATCACTCAGAAACTAACCTAACCAAAACCATCACCTATCACTCTAACCTAACCAGACCCATGACCTAAGCAACCAACCCTCCCTCTCTTCAACTCCCCATTGACCCCAATTCGCCCACCACAGCTCACTATCTCCGTACCGAACCATGACTGGTCAAATTCGACCGTGGGGGAACTAGGTCACACCTTCACCCCCCCCTACCTACCTTCCTTCCTTCCATAGAAATCTCCTGGTAACAAGAGTTCCCCCCACCCCCACGAACGAGATGAATAGGTCCGTCATCCTGCTATGGTCTGAAAGCTCAGAAATAAACCATCGACAGCTCAATCGTGCATATTTTTTCTTTCAATATATATATATATATATATATATATATATATATATACGAGGGGGGGGCAATAAGTTTTGCGAATCGGTAGGGCAAAACAGAGGAGGGGGGATGGCTGTTTGTGTGGGTGTTAGGACAAGTTATGACAAGTCAGGACCTGCAGCAGCACGCTCTTGCCTCGTCTATTTAAGAAGCAGTAGCTGATTCGCAGATCGTCAGTCACAAATCTTTCAACAATGGAGAAGGTTGAGCACCGCGCAGTGATCAAACTTTTGACCAAGGAAGGCAAGAATGCAAAAGAGATCCATGAACGCATGGTTGCAGTGTACACCGATACCGCCCCTTCCTATGCAACCATTGCTCGCTGGAATAGGGAGTTCCGCCATGGTCGTGAGTCCCTTGAAGATGACCCCCGTCCAGGACGCCCCTCAAACAGGACCAACGAGGACAATGTGGCCCATGTGGAGAGGAGGATCCTCGAAAATCGACGGGTAAAGGTCGAAGAAATCGACCGAGAACTTGGAATATCACATGGAAGTGTTATCAACATCATCCACGACAATTTGGCCATGACCAAGGTCTCTGCCCATTGGGTCCCTAGAAACCTCACACCCCATGATCGACTTCAACGTCGTCAAACTTCGGAGGAGCTGCTGCTCCTGTACAACCAAGACCCGGCGGCATTCGAGTCACGCATAGTGACAGGTGATGAAACGTGGGTCCATCACTGGGATCCCGAGACCAAGCTCGAAAGCATGGCCTGGAAGCACAGGGGCTCTCCGACCCCCATCAAGTTCCGGACCCAACTCTCAGCCGGGAAGATCATAGCCACCATCTTTTGGGATTCTGAGGGAGTGTTGATGGTGGACTATGCGCCTCATCGAAGGACCATCACAGGTCAATATTACGCCGCGGAACTGGCTGGGTTGAAGAAGTGCATCCGTCAGAAGCGGCGCGGCAAGTTGACACGCGGTGTCCTGTTCCTCCACGACAATGCCTTTGTCCACAATGCCAGAGTTGCACAAGCTGCCCTTAGTGAGTGCGAATTCGAGGAGCTCAATCATCCCCCCTACAATCCAGATCGGGCCCCTAGCGACTACTTTTTATTCCGCCAGCTCAAGGTTGCACTGCATGGACGTCGGTTTGGGGACGATGAAAATGTCCAGCTCTCCGTCCAGGAGTGTATTGAACAGCAGTCGGGAGATTTCTGGTTGTCGGGAATTCGAAGCCTCAGGGACAAGTGGCGCAAGTGCATTCAAGTCGAGGGTAGTTATATTGAAAAATAATAAAACACTTTTCCTCATATCTCGTTTCCTTATATCGGAATTGCCAAACTTATTGACCACCCCTCGTATATATATATATATATATATATATATATATATATATATATATATATATATATATATATATATATATATGAATAACTCTCAAAGTAGCACGAGGTTCGCAATGAATGCAATGACCCGCAGGAAAAATGAAAAGGTGCTTCATAGTACTTTCGAACTTTATTCATTTCATTCTCAAGGATAAACACAAGAGAAAATAAAGCAATTATCTGTCCTTATTAATCAACATAAATACAATGTTAGGAAAGCTGTAAATAACAGTGCGTTTTCTTGTGCATATGTCCGAAAATAACTTAATTAATTGAAATTCAGCAAAATTTATTTTTCGCTCAAATGGCTCAATTAAAAGAAACCTTATTGAATGTTCATGTATAAGCCAATTTAATAACTTTAACATTTCTCCTTGCCTTTTTAAAATGGAAGTTGTTATGAAAAACCTCATTCTTAAAGAAATCAGCTTTGAATTACACTGGTCTGCGTCAAAAATGTACCTTAGGTTTTCTATAGTGTTTCTTAATAAAATTGACCTCCTAAATCCGAATCTGTCATCCGTTTTTCTCTATCACCTCCAGTTTTTGCGAAACAGGGGGTGATAATAATTTTATAGTTTATACATCTCCTATATTACATCAAATTTCAATAGTTTTTGCACTGCTCTATTCGCAGCAAATTTTGTGTACATTTTAAGTAATTATGCAAATAGGTTTATATTTTGCAAGTTAAAAATTGCTTAGCATTATAATAATAATATTGGTTGAGTTAAAAATGAACAGAAAATGTAAGAATAGCTCCGACAGATTTTGCTATGTTTGCGGCAAAGTGACTTTTCCCGAGCAGCAAAGTACAATCCCTCCTGTAATTTATTCTTTGTATCATGCATATTTTGGAGTAAGACTAAGAGATCAAGATAAAAGTTTTGCACCACATATCGGCTGCAAGGGATGCTACATAAGTTTAAGACGCTGGAGTCAGGTCGAACAGAAGTCCCTCTCTTTTGGTGTTCCCATGGTGTGGAGAGATGGCAAGGACCACACTACGGACTGCTATTTTTGCATGACAAATCTTAAAGGTGAGCATTGTATCAAGTATTTAAGCTTTCTGTATTATACTGGCTCCTGAAAATGTCATTATTATGCAAAGAATTAGCATAAAATTAAAAACTAACATAGTTCACTTCAGCATGAACATATCCTTTACTAAACATTTATGTACTACCTGCAACTACAAATGAATTTCTTTATGTAATATGCAATTATATTTTCCACAGGTATAAATAAGAAGAATAAACATAGTGTGGCATATCCGGATGTTCCTTCTGCCATCAAACCCCTGCTCCATGGCCCAGGAATTCCTATACCTTCTCCCCCTGAACATATAGAGGTACATGAAGAGATTAATATGGAAGTTGACCAAGATTATGACACATCTGAGTCTTATCAGGTTTCCACACATGATATGGTCGCAAGACCATTCACTCAAGTTCAGTTAAATGACCTGACCAGGGATCTGGGGGTTTTAAAGGCGAATACACAACTTCTTGGCTCTCGACTTCGTGAAAGTAATCTTCTCGCTTAAGAAACAACATTTAGGGGGGGGGTACAGAAATAGAGAACAAGAGTTTCGAAGCTATTTTTTACAGCATTCTTCCAGCTCTTTAGTATACTGCGCCAATATTAAAGGACTTGTTGAGGCCCTTGGAATTTCCTACAACCCATTAGAATGGAGACTGTTCATAGATTCCTCCAGTACCAGTTTAAAAGCTGTGTTACTGAATATTGGTAACAAGATAGCTTCCGTTCCTATAGACCATTCAATCCAACTTACTGAAAGTTATGAAAATATGAAAAAATTGCTGGATGCAATAAATTACTCTAGCTATAAGTGGAGGATATGTGGTGACTTAAAGGTAAGATCATTTTACACTTGGCATTCCTAAGCTTTTTGATATTTACATTTTCATTTTTAATTGTTAATACTTGTATACACCCTTTGGTCAACTTACATTTTACAAGAATGCAAATCTGGAAATCATGTCATTTTTTAGTTATATTTTTTGTTGAAGTGTGTCCCTATAGGTTAATGCATCCTATTTGGTTAATGGGGAACTTATCCTAATTGAGAAGGTATACAACACAACTCAATAAACTCAAAATAAGATGTACATATATCCAATTAGTTCCAATACGATGATTTAATGCATCGGCATACATGATTTGTTAGTACATATTCATATTCTTATTGTTTAAGAAATATTACTTTGAATTTGTTTTTAGAAATATTACACTGAATTTACATACCGTGCTAAATTTTTTTCAGGTAGTGTCTCTTACGCTTGGGACGCAAACAGGCTACACGAAGCATCCCTGTTTCCTATGTTTATGGGACAGTCGTGCAGATAGTATGCACTATGAGAAGAAGGTTTGGCCTCCACGAGAAGCATTTAGAATTAGATCAAACAATGTGATAGCTGAACCTTTAGTGCCTCCTCAAAAAATACTCCTCCCTCCACTGCATATAAAGCTTGGCATAATGAAAAATTATGTCAAAACCCTTAATAAAGTAGGCCAAGCTTTTAAATTTCTTCTTCAAAAATTCCACAAATCAGTGACGCTAAGCTCCATGGGGGAATTTTTGATGGACTTCAAATCAGGAACTTGATCAGCAATTTGATGCATCAATGAAGGACATAGAAGAAAAAGATGCCTGGAAAGCTTTCAAAGCTCTAGTTAACAATTTTCTAGGCAATAAAAGAAGCCTAGAAGAATATGTTGCCCTGGTCAATCAGCTCTTAACAAGTCTCAAACATTTGGGAGCTCGAATGTCTATAAAGATACACTTTTTACAGTCCCATCTGGATTATTTTCCCGACAACTGCGGGGATTACAGTAAAGAACAGGGGCAAAGATTCCACCAGGACATAAAAACAATGGAATCCAGGTACCAGTGTAAATGGAACGGAAACATGCTTGCTGACTACTGTTGGTGTTTGAAGCGTGATGCACCAGATGACAGGCACAAACGAAAATCATCAAGGGCGTCTGTTCTTCGAAATTATAATTATTTTCTTTATTATGTTGCATTCTTTTATTTTTTGTTTATAAAAGAATTATAGTTTACATACGTGTATTCCTGTTTATATGATATAACAGTAATAATGCATTATTAGATAAAGTTTTTTTTTTTTTTTAATTCAGAAAAAATGAGGTAATCTCAATGAAAATGGTGTATGCTGTACTGAGAAAATCTGACCTGATTGAACAAATATACATTCATTTTTGAGCTCAGGAGGTTGGATTCATTAAGAAACCACAAAAAAATCCTGGGGAACATAAATTTTTTTTTCAAACGCAGGCCTGTGTTATATTCCTAATTTTGGGGGGACAATTTTCATTTTTATGGGAACCCGATGTGTCAATTTAATTATTGAATTGATTTTGCATTAACATTATTTTATTTCTATTCGTCTCTCCTTGTCCTTCTCCCCTTCGTTTCAATTTACTTCCCGTGTTTCTCCTAATCTCCCTCTTTAGACTATCGCTTTATCCGTTAATCGTTTTAACGCTTTGGGATCTGTTCTTGACTCTTTCTTGCCTCTCCGTTTTACATCGCTACCTGTTATAGCTAAACCTTAATGTGAATTTACCCATCCCTCTCCTACTTCCTCATTCGTGATTTCTTGTCTTAGAGGCGGTCCTTTATCTTTCGCTAACTTATATTATATAGCCTTATTATATTATTTTCTCTTGTAGTTATCCTTGAGAATGAACTGACTAAAGTTCGAAAGTACTTGGAAGCACTTTTTCATTTTTCCTGTCGGACATTGCATTATATATATATATATATATATATATATATATATATATATATATATATATATATATATATATATATATATATATATATAAATGCAACACACCGAGAAAGAGTAAACGGAATAATTCTTCTTCGGAGTTATTTCTTACCTTTGAGCTGGGATGGGATTCGAACCGTGCACACTGAGGCAGCGACCAACCCCTTTGATCTTAATTAAACCGCCCCTTAGACCACTCTTACGAATTGACAAGCTTCCGATCCCTCTCCGCAAAAGTTACGATTCGGCCAACTGGGAACGCTACATGAAAATCCTTGCCAGATACGAACCAGTGGATCTAAGTGAAGCAATACTAGAGGAGATCGACGAGGAACTGGAGAGGATAACTGTCCACGTCATCGAAGTGGATCGCGAGTGTGTACCAATGAAAAAGTACAAAACTCCTCCACAACACAGATGGGCCGAGGAAATGAGAGAGATCGGTAGGGTGCACAAGGAGTTGTACGAATAAACTAGAAGAGAAGGTGCAAATCGGGAAAGAAGCTCGCTGTTACGTCGCCTGAGTGAAGAGCTGAAGCAGACCATAAACCAGCAACAGGCTGTATTCTGGGACAGCTTGATTGAACAAGTAGACAGCGAGGTGATAGCCGACAAGTTCTGGCAACTAGTGAGAAAGTTAAAAGGACTACCAAGTAGAGAAAAGACCCGCATTAAGGAGGGCAATGACTACTTGGAGGATCCGGCGGTTTTGGAAGAGAGATTCAGCATGTTCTGGAAGGAAGTCTTCACAATTACACTTGGGGACGATGCGGAATTCAACCAGGAATTCGAAGCTCAGCTGATTGAAGATCTTAATCAAAGAATACATCGAAGGCACCCACAGGCCTATGCCGACGAAGGGAGGGAGATGGCAGGCCATGGCCGAGCAATAATAAACGAAGAGTCATGGCAACCATAAAATCCTTTGAACAAAAGGCACCAGGCTGGATGGGCATCAGTAAAAGCAACTTAGTGCATGCCCCCCGGCAGATCATTCAGGGAATAAAGAACATTTACAACGCTTCCTTGAATACAGGCTACTTCCGCGACGGTCTAAAAATGGCCAAAATCATTTTTATACCCAAAGGGAAGAAGCTCTCCCGATCAACTGGTGGATTACAGGCCAATATCCCTCCTCGAGTTCATAGGAAAAGTCTACAAGACGCATCTAGCTTATAGGCTACAAGACCAGCCAATAGAGCTAGAAGCTCACAACCCTCAGCAACACGGGTTCCGTTAGGGAAGGGGGACTGATACAACCCTTGCTCTCTTCACCGAGAAACTCCCCGCTGTAAAGTTGAAGGGACATACGTAGAAGTGGTGTTGCGAGATGTCCAAAAGACATTCGACAAGGTTTGGCTGAGAGGTTTCCAATTCAAGATCTTAGGCCTCCAGCTAAACCTGATCCTGGAGAGGATCCTGTTACTACGTCATGGAAAGGAAAGACAAAATCTCGATTGATGGCTACAGAGGACCCGAATTCGAACTTGAGGTGGGCGGTCCACAAGGTAGCTGTCTGAGTCCACTGCTGTACCTAGTGTGCACATTGGACCTGCCTGCTCCAGTAAGGGAGGATGTGATGTATCTGCAGTTTGCGAATGACATCTCCCAAATCATTTCCAGTACCCATAAAAATGCTGGAGTTCAAGCTAGGCAGAGAGCCACCAAAATCGACAACACCAATTGATCGGAAAGAAAGTGGAAGATAAGACCAACCGCCGAAAGTTCCAAATCCTTCCAATAAACCGCAGGAAACTTGACGATGTCTTAGTGAGCGACAAAGTGTACCCTTACACCAACGAGAGCGGAGTCCTAGGTCTGCGCATCACCTCAAAATGGTTCAAAGCGCACTTAAAAAACAGAATCTCCCGAGCCAAAACACAGCTTGGGAAACTATATAGATTCCGAAGCCTCATCTCTAAGAATCTCAAGAAGTGTACACTGCTCTGGTACGCTCGACATTAGTGTACCCGGCAGTGGTCGTGCAGGCTGCGAGTTCCACCTCTATCAGGCAAATGCAAAGAGTGCAGAACAAAGCAGCTCTGCTGATAGCTGGAGCGCGCAGGGCGGACCATATTCGGCAGACAGATCTGCACGCAAGAGCAGGTCTGAAGTCATTAAATATGGAACTCCAGGGGCTAGGGAGTAAGACCTGGGACAAAATCGAAGAAGAAATAATTCCAAATATCGAAATTGATCTTGACATTCCGAGAGCGAATAGGGGACGCGCTACCAGGCGAGCCCTATTAATACCCAAGTGGAAGAATCTGCTCCCGAGAGCCCCTAATTTGACTCTTCACATAAATACGACAACCTAAAAAGGAAAAAGTAACTTCAACAACAATAACAAGAAATCCAATACAAAGACAAGAACATAAGAGGCGAAATGCCCATCTACAACTAACTAATTAAAATAAAAATAAGAAGAAAAAGAGGCGAAGTGCCCACATCAAAAAACAAACAACGAAGAAAGGAACAAATGAGGCGAAATGCCCACATACCGGTAATACAAACAAATATAAATTATCAGAGAAAATAAAGCTACATTAAGAGATAGCAAATATAACACTTGAAAGGTTCGAAAGCCGTGACGGAGGAAATAGAGTTTATTTACGAGTATATTTATAGATATATAAAAAAAAAAAAACAAAAAAAAAAAACAACAACAACGACAAATAAATAAAGAAAGAAATAGTAAATAAATAAAGTCCAAAGAACGACGAGAGAGGTAAAGTCAAAGGCAAAAATCACTGCGGCCAAACAAGCACCAGAAACAACCACTGATGGTGCACACGAAAAAGGCAAATGATACAAAACAAGAAAAGAGAAGTACCTTAGAGATGCCCTCTACACCAAGGCAAAACTCACCATCTATTTTACTTATATTTATCTTCTACACTTTTCACTCATTGTACATCAATCAATCAGTAATTCCATTTCTGTTCATTCACTGAAGATGACCTAACACGGTCGAAAGACGTCTATGAATAAATAATGTCATTCGCAGATGTTTTTCTCGCCTCGAAGACCCCGATAAAACAACTTGTAAGAAATATTAAGAAAATACAAATTGAAATTAATAACGCTGCTACAGCTGTGGACTTCAATAGTACATGCATGCAACATGGTCTTTTACCTAAATATATATATATATATATATATATATATATATATATATATATATATATATATATATATATATATATATATGTGTGTGTGTGTGTGTGTGTGTGTGTGTGTGTATACCACGTAAGGAAAGATGAAAGACTGGTTGGAGTTAGTCCTTTCGTCGTGTTGATATTTTCGAACTGACAATGGTTTACAAGATAGAGACACACCGTATTTATACGGAGCAAGGTTCCCTACGAGGTCAGATTGTTTATAATCTATGATTATAAACAAACCGGAGCTTATATTTACATTTTTCGCCTTTGTGCTGGAGATTAAGAACGATTCAAGGATCTCCAGCACAAGGGAGAAAAATGTAAATATAAGCCCCGGTTTGTTTTCCTTAGACCCAGTCCTATCCATCTTTCTTAAATCTGACTTATCAGAGATTATAAACAATCTGACCTCGTAGGGAACCTTGCTCCGTATAAATACGGTGTGTCTCTATCTTGTAAACCATTGTCAGTTCGAAAATATCAACACGACGAAAGGACTAACTCCAACCAGTCTTTCATCTTTCCTCACGTGGTATACACACACATATATATATATATATATATATATATATATATATATATATATATATATATATATATATATATATATATATATATATATATATATATATATATGTATATATATATATATATATATATATATATCAACCATCATCAAACTTTCTCCCACTCCCCTCAAAACTGTGGTCGAACCGCATCAACACCAATAAAAACTACTAATACAAAATATTGCCCTAAAGTTTGTAGAGATTACCTAAGTTCTAAGTTCAGCAGATTAGACCCCTCGGATCTTGATAGCGCCAAGTAGTCCCCTCCTTACCTTTCTCGAGCCATATACTCTCTTTTCACTTCTAATGTACATTCGCGCGATTTCCCTCGTTGATTTTTTTTAGTTTTGAATAAAGAACCACAACTCCCCCATCCCCCATTGTTATGGAAACACCCCCTTCCCCCGGTCCTTTACCTAAGTGTTATATTAGAGTATTTTGGGGGGAGGGGCACTTAAGAGGTCACCTCCTTCCTCTTATAGCTCACCCCCCCCGACCATACATTGGGGCGTATCCAACCAAACCCCGTATAAAAGAAATTGGTTGTGGTTGGGTAGCTAATGGCGCTGATGTGCGCAGACCCCGCATTGAGGTGAAGCGGGGGAACTCTGAAGCTCATAGGAAAAGTGTTATGAATGACTGCATTCAATAGGAGTATGCAGTGGCGTATGTGTGTGTGTGTGTGTGAGTGTCAGTGTGTAACTGAATCGAATTAACCCGAGTCTTCTCCCGCGATTCAGCGTAGCTGTTGCTGCCCCCATTAAGACGCTTCTTAAAAGGGTTTATGCCCCACTGCCCCCAAAGCCGTGAGGGACTCGCCTCATTCTGCTCGCCCACACTCCACGAACACCACCGCTGGCAGGGGGCGCCACGCCCGCTTTCTCTCAGCCACAAATTGGCAAGGACTATGTGGGCATGGGAACAGGTGTGCAAGGACTATGTAAACAGGTGTGCAAGGACTTTGTGGGCAGGTGTTGAAGTAGTATGTTGACATGCTAAAAGGTGTACAATGACTATACTGACATGTGCGCAACGACTATGTAGACATATGAGAAGGTGTGCAAGGACTATGTAAACAGGTGTGCAAGGACTTTGTGGGCAGGTGTTGAAGTAGTATGTTGACATGCTAAAAGGTGTACAATGACTATACTGACATGTGCGCAACGACTATGTAGACATATGAGAAGGTGTGCAAGGAAAATGTACACATGTGAAAAGGTGCGCAAGAACTATGTGGACATGTGAGAAGGTGTGCAAGGACTATGTAAACATGTGAAGTGTGCAAGGACTATGTGGACATGTGAGAAAGGGTGCAAGGACTATGTAGACGCGTAAGAAGGTGTGCAACAACTATGTGGGCATGTGAACAGGCGTGCAACAACTATGTGGGCATGTGAACAGGCGTGCAAGGACTATGTGGACATGTGAAGAAGCGTACAAGGACTATGTGGACATGTGAAGAAGCGTACAAGGACTATGTGGACATGTGAAGAAGCGTACAAGGACTATGTGGACATGTGAAGAAGCGTACAAGGACTATGTGGACATGTCAAAAAGCGTACAAGGACTATGTGGACATGTGAAGAAGCGTACAAGGACTATGTGGGCATGTAATCAGGTGTTTGTGCAGGGCATGTCGCCCGATCCCGAGTTCCGCCATCTTTCAATGTGATTCTGAGATATTCCAACATATCAACACTACCGCGTCTTAATGCTAACTGCCAGTGCCACTTTCCTGCCACATACACTCCATATGGCACCTGAACACACATGCGTATGTAGGCGGTATTGGCTGATGAGAAGACCATGTACCCCATAAAAACCAAACATTTAAGTCGCCCTGGTTCATGAAAGAACCTTTCATCGATGAACTCGGTCGAGAACATTGAATGTAGTGGAGTAAAAAGAGATCCTCCCCTCGCCCCCACCCATTTCACTGAATTCGACTTCAGTTTCATTAGAACATAACCACAATTAACTTCACAAAACTGCCACTCGAGACCATTAAGTTGAGCAGCAAACAACCACATCATTCAACAGTCTAACCAACGGTTCGGGCATTTTGTGGTACCTATCCGAATGCATTCCAATACATCTCTTTCTGTTGTGGTTGAAAAACGCACATAGGTTTAGTTCTCGCGGTAACCTTCAATGTAATTAATACTTTTATAGTGGATTTAATTTATTAAAAACTTCAAAATTCATGGCTATTAATAGTTTTCGTTGTCATGGCGATGCACATTCAAATGGTCCATTTCTAAAGTCTGTGTAGGTTTCCTGTTACTCAAAATGAATATTATTCGTTACCACTCAAAATGTTCAATGCTTTTAAAAATACTAATTAAGACTATAAAAAATAAGCACAAACTTTTTACGAGCTTTTTACATGCAAAACATAGATGGGGAAAGATTGCCGCAAGCGTCTAAAAACTAAAATTGGTTCTTTACTAGTTCGGTTCCTAAAAGAAAAATTATCAAACAAAATAATTTTGTTGAACCGTAACTAGTGCGTGAAAAATCCTGTTGAGCGATGCTGCTGCTGGATGTAGGCTTGAAGAGAGTCTAAAATTTCCACTTAGGGTCACCAATGGAGCGGTTGATTATACCAACGAACTCCAATTATATATTATTTACAAAGTGGGGTAGGAAATTTTCTTGATTGTTCAAGTCAAGTGGCTGCAGCTCACGTGAATCGAGAATTGGTGGTTGACGTCTGAGGCTGGCACGTAGCGTGGAGAGAGCGAGGGAGTTGAGCGAGTGACAAAGAGATGGCAGTACAATCTTATTCGCATCTCTTCTTAGCGCCACTAAATAGGTACGAATGGTGTGAGTTGCCAGGTGTTGCTAGCGGTCGATGGCTGCGCCAGAGCTTTAGGAATATTCAAGAAAGAATCTAAGACAACTCATCATTGAAGACCCTGGATTGCCCGGAGCTATTTCAGATATTTATTAAACATAATGGAACGATTTATTCTGCGTAATTGATTAATTTTAAGCATTTTATGATACTGGTAAAACGATGATTTGAGTATTTGAGAAAATTAAGAAATTAACAAGTAATCAACGAGAACCTCACTTTAACCCGTTCGAGTTTGTACAAGGCCAATCGGAGAGGTTGGGGACACTTAAAACTGTAGACTACCATTGTAATAGACATGAGATGAGCGAATAAGTAGTAAAGAAAACATGCCCACCCCCCTCTGATGGAAACATACAAGTGTTTTCCTACTCAATGTGACGTATTCATTGTATATGTTTAAATATTCTAAGGAAAACCATAAATATTAACATCAAACTCGGAAAGTCTCGACCTAAACCCAGCTCTAGAATGTGAAAAGTCAATAAAGTCTGTATGACTATTGGTATGACAAATATTTGTGTGCATCGCAAATCTATCCCCACAAAAAGAAAAGTACGCACATGAATAAACACATGAGGCTTTAACAAAAGAATCAGACAAGATTGATCTATATGTATTAGCGGCGTATCAAAATCTAGCTTTCATTTAATTAATTTTATTATTTTTAAAAGGAATATATTGAAATTATATGGAGTAAAGTACATTGGTATAAATAATATTCCCCCACCCATAAACAATTGATACATAAAAAAGGTTTTAATGATATACTAAAAGATGAATTTTTAAAAATAATTCTGCCCTTTCAAAACAAAGGAAATAGATCTTTATGCTTCCATTTCTAAAAACTATAATTGCATCGTACGCATCAACTGTCGATTCACTAAAGTTGCCAATTAGCGCAATATATAGATTCACGACTTTTGTTTTAAATCATTGTCTGTAGTGTTAATTAATAGCGTACACGTGCTAGTGATAGAATATAATTTTAGTTTTTAAATATATTTAATCACTAACTGGTACAGTGATATAACCTTTAAGTAAATAAATATGTTTACCAAACACTCCCCTCCATAATGGTATTATCAATGAATTAATAGAGAATCAAAGACCAACTTCGCCCATTGAACGATCTTTTCTTTGGGGGGGGGGGTATAATTATTCAAGAAAGATCAATAACTATAGCTTTAATTTCAATTTGCAGCAATATTCTAGTTCATTACGAGTTGAATACAAGTCGCCTAAATAACGATGCGTCAACCTATGGTTCCCAAACTATTTCAGCTCGCCCATTCATAACCACCATTGCATGTGGGTTTTTTTTCTCCCTCTCTCTACATTCTGGGGGCTACCATAGTATATTAAAAATTTTAAACGAAATAATGTACCATAATATATATATATATATATATATATATATATATATATATATATATATATATATATATATATATATATATATATATATATATATATATATATATATATCGCCATTGAGCAGTTTCTGCACAAAACAGAAGAGAAGGTAATTATTTTAGTCGCATGCACGCGACTCTATAAGTTACTAGGTTGGACGGTATTTTTGGCAATAACATCGTAACTATTCGGCCGTTTCTAGCGAAATTTGAACCCCTTATGTTGTTTTACGTTCTCTTTCGAATGATATAATTGCCAAAGTCCTCCCAAGGTTAGTTCGGGAATTATTGTGTTTTGGCAATAACATCATAACTATTCGGCCGATTCTAAAGAAACTTGAAACTCATATGTTGTTTTACATTCTCCTTTGAATGATCTTATTTTCAAGCATCATCCTAAGGTTAGCACTAGAATTATTGAAAGTTTTGAAGGTCGTAAGGTCATATGGTCATTAGGTCATAAGTAGGCATAATTGAGAGTACGCGACTTAGGTAGGTTGCCCTTTTAATATTATGCATATCTTTGGTCGATGTTAATCGACATCAAGTGTGGTGAGTCACTGGATGTTAGTAAATCTTGGATTGAGTTTGCGGTGAATGCAGTGACCAAGTTACCAATGCATCGGATCACTTATTTGGTGCTTACCAAAATTAGTATCAACAGTGTAAATCTTTGTTCCCGTCCAACGAGTAACTCCACCCGATGTAGCTTAACTTCGCTAAACTGGTGAAGTTTGTGTCGAGTACTCAGTAATACGAGTACTAGCGAGGTCATATCCTCAATAGGATTTTAGTAATGAGGACAATCAAATATTTCCAACAAATATTATATTGTTAATTTATACCTTGTACTTAATTAAAGAAGAAAAGCAAATATAGGAAATATTACTGATATAGAAGCTATAATTTACCTGCCCGAATTCATAAACAAGGTGAACAGACCTAAGTCTCGTGCTCTTAATTATTCCGATTTATGACCTTATGACCACATGACCTTTAAAACCTTTAGTAATTCCCGGACTAACCTTGGGAGGACCTTAACAATTACACGATTCGAAAGAGAATGTAAAACAAGATATGGGTTTCAAATTTCATTAGAATCGGCCAAATAGTTACTATGTTATTGTTAAATAATTCCTGGATTAACCTTGGGAGTACCTTAGCAATTATATCATTCGAATGAAAATGTAAAACAACATAAGGGTTTCCAGTTTCGTTAGAATCGGCGGAATAGTTACAATGTTATTGCCAAAAGACTAATTGAAAAGATAAAATGATTACCACCCAACCGACCTACCTACGAACCGACCTGGTAACTTCTAGAGTTGCGTTCACGCCGCTAAAAATCAACAAGAGGGAGTTTCGTTAATCCTAAGTACCTGCAGGGCCGGGGCCAAGTATCAAAAGTACAGTATAAAAAGTACATTTTGAATATGTAAACATGCCATTAATTAATTACTTTCTTGTAGGTTCTTTCAGAATTTATTTTTGTTAATCAAATTGTAAATTCCTAAAAAAACAATCTGTACAAAATATGACTGGAAAATGAAAATGTTGAACCCTGTGACCAGACCTGAGGGGTTTAAAACCTTTCCAACGGCTAAAAAAAACCCCACCCGGTTGTCTTCCAATAGTGAGGACCAAAACCCTCATCAAGAACACGATGAACAAGATCAGGGGAACTCCAAACAAAGAAGAGTGCCAGAGAAGTTGCTCTGGAAGCCAAATGTGAACCACATAACCATGAAAAACATGCTTAAACATGATCCGAAACTTCGAGCAATCGAGAGCGCTAAAGAGCAAAGCTGTTCCTCCACTGGCTGCTTGATGACTCGCAGCCTCCAGTTCTGAGGGCGGATGAGTTGTCCGTTGTCATGGCTACCCATAACACACAATGATCGTGTCTGGGCACAAGATGAAATTAAGATTCTGGTTGAAGAACGGATATCTTTCAGGAGACAGAAGCCAACTTGTAACATCAACGGGCCAAAAAAAAACACCACTCATCTTCATTGAAGGAGAGGGTAAAGATCAACAGTTATTTGGAGATGTTGAAGGAGAAAGCCATCCCCCTCGGTGGATGCCACCCTAGGAAATGCTGGTGTAACCCGGCTCAAGATGGAACAAACTCACACACAGCCCCCCAAATTCAGGACTTGTGCCAGGCAAATTTTAAGGTGTTTTGGTGAAAGGAACTTTGGCCTCCCAGTTCGCCATATTTGAACCCCATGGACTTTGGAGTGTGGTCATTGCTTGAGCAGAGAGTTTTGGCCTAATGAACTTTGGCCTCTTACTTCGGCATATTTGAACCCCGTGCACTTTTGAGTGGGGTCGCTTGAGCAGAAGGTTTTGGTCTAAGAAACTTTGGCCTCCTAATTTACCATATTTGAACCCCATGGACTTGGGAGTGTGGTGGGTGCGTGAGCAGAAGACCTGTACCAAATTTCATCAAAGTGTCGAAGTTCTGAAATGCAAACTGGAAAAACGTTGGGAGAAAATATCAGCTCAATCCTCCCCGCCCGCCATTTGCGCTCAGTTCATACCTAGACATCATCGTCTCATCGACATAAAAGCCGATCTAATTAAATATTAGTTACATCATCTTGTAGCATAGAAATTCTTCTTTCATTTTACTTTAAGCATTATATAATATTGCATAAATAAATAAATATCACTCTATACATTGTGTTTCCACCTTGTTCAAATTCGAGCCCCCGCCACCCTTGCAGGACTTGTATGGGATTAAGTTCCTACAAACGGGATTTGGATTATAGGACCGATATTAGTTCAGGAGAGTTCTGCGTCATCTTACCACGAGCACCCTGAGTAGATCACTCGGGATAAATACGTTTAGCCTATTTTCATTTTCCCAACTTCACCACTTACATCACGAACTTCTCCTCACAAACGTTCAACCGGAGATGTCTTCGTTGGTTGTCACTTCCTCAATGCCTTCTTTGATCGTTTGCAAGGCGCATCTATAATTCGTTGAAAATATTTCCCTTTTCTTTTTCACAAACCACAACATATGTTGTTACACTTCAAACAAACCTACCCTAATCCACATACACTGGGTTATGGCGTTCCCGCGCCGGATATAGTGCGTTCAACAACAGGAGTCTTCAGTTATTCACAAACTCATTGAACTCATCCCATTAGATTAGGAACGTTCACAGGTGATATATAACACCCTCCAACAACGCGAGTCTTCACTTACCCGCAAACAAACCAATATAATTCGCACTCATTGTGTTATGAACGTTCTCAAACGGTATATAGCGTCCCGCAACAACACAAGTCTTCAATTACCCACAAACAAACCAATATAATTCGCACCATTGAGTTATGAACGTTCTCAAGTGGTATATATCATCCCGCAACAACACAAGTCTTCAATTACCTCCAAACAAACTAATATAATCAGCACCATTGGGTTATGAACGTTCCGAAACGGTATATATCGTCCCACAACAACACGAGTATTCAAGTACCCGCAAGCAAGCCAATATAATTCACACCATTGGGTTATGAACGTTCTCAAACAGTATATAGCGTCCCGCAACAACACGAATCTTCAATTATCCCAAACAAACCAGTATAATTCGCACTCATTGTGTTATGAACGTTCTCAAACGGTATATAGCGTCCCGCAACAACACGACTCTCCAATTACCCCAAACAAGCCAATATAATTCGCACCATGGGCTATGAACGTTCTCAAACAGTATATAGCGTCCCGCAACAACACGAGTCTTCAGTTACCCCCAAACAAAACAATACAATTTGCACCCATTGGGTTATAAACGTTTTTAAATAGTATATAGCCCGCTGAACAACACGAGTATTCAGTTACCCACATACAAACCCATATAATTCGTAACAATTGGTTTATAGTTTTTTATATACATTTTGACACATTCTAAAGATAAAATAGCATAAAAATTATCAAATGATAATTTTCGTCAAATACAGGAATAAAATGATACTGTCCTTTAAATAGGACACCATGCAAATATAGGTTAAATTATGCACATTCTTGTTCGTGTCCAATTTTCAGGACTGTGGAGATAAAATTGTTATTTTGGACTAATCATGTTATAGTAGTAGTTAGAATTTTGTGTTTTCTAATGTTGGTGTATCGTAGATATCGCAAAATGTGATATGTAGGAAGCCATTCGACTATGTATGCATGCAAGTAGGTTTCAAAATCAAATAGAACCTACAGGAAAGGGAAATTTACTATTTGTTAACGTTTCATCCTTAAGCCATTAATACGGAGTTTTGCAAAACTTCTGTTACACTCGTTTTTTTTGTTAATCTTTCGAGAGTTTTACGTATGTGATAGAAAAAGTTTCGTTAAACAAACTTACAGTTCTACTTTTCCAGCACATGAGATTCAAATGTCTTTTCTATTGTGTGCGGGTGTGTCGAGATGGAGATGAAAAGAATCAAGATCTCTGCTCTCCTGTGCGCGGGCCACAACAAGCCCGACATCGCCAACCATCCGCAGAATCGCGGAGAGGCTCAAAAACGGGGAAGACCTCAAAGATCGATCTCATTCAGGCAAAATCAAAGTTGTCAAACGTTTGGTTGTGAGAAAACTCAAAATGACTGCATTCGCGATGAAGAAGAACATCTCGGTGGCCACGGTGCTCGTTGCCGTCAAAGAGGAGTGTGGCAAGAGCTTGAGGTGCGTGGAAAGGCCTCTACTCAGCTATGGTATGGAAGGACAATGTCGGGAGCGCTGTCATTGCCTTCTCAACGACTTGAAGAGTCATGGCGATCGAATTTCATTTTTATGATAAAAAAAAAACTTCACGATCGATCCGGTCATCAAGAAGCAGAACGACCGCGGGGTAAGCTTCGGCCAGGACGTCTCCGAGGTTCGTTGTGTGTCCACGACCAGTCAGTCACCCGGCATCCGTGATTATGCTGTGCGTCTTGGCTTCGAATGGCAAGAAAATGCCACCGGTGTGGTTCGCGGCCGATTACTGTGATATCTTGGCCACGAAAGTGCTGCCCTGGGTGAGAAAGATGACGAAGAAGGTGGACTACGTCTTTCAGCAGGACGGTGCGCCCGCCCACCTGCCTGCCAAGACCGTGCAAGAGTAGTTGGGGTCGAAAATGAACTTCTGGTCGAATGACTTTGGGACGCCACAGTCTCTCGACCTCAATTCTATCGACTAGAGCGTGTGGACGCATGTTAAGGGCAAGGCCTCCAAGGTCTGCCCCAGCAACGTTGACTAGTTGAAGTCCTCCGTCAACTTCGTCTGGGCCAGGATGAGGAAGGACTTCATCCGCAACGTAGGCGCGGCTTTCAGGTCTAGCCTGGAGAGCGTTCTCGCCGCTGAGGGCGGCCATATTGATTAATATTACAATTTAAACACATATTTATAAGTTAAAACTAGTCTAACTATATATATATATATATATATATATATATATATATATATATATATATATATATATATGTATAGTTAATAGCCCAACGAAAGGAAAACTTGTATCACAACCTGGTAAAACTCCTGGAATAAATTACGTGAACCGCAAAAAGCTTAAGAAAATGGGATTTTTAGAAACCGAAAAAATAGGGAAACTATTTTAATCGCTATTTGAAAGTGAATAAAGGAGTTGGATTCGCACCTGTGGCGTCAAGCGCTCTTCGCTATCAGAGCCTTTCTATGGTTCATGTAATCTATTCCACAGAGTTTTACCGGGTTGTGCTACCAGTTTTTCTTTCCCTTGGGTGTTATTTATCATAATTTTGACTCTCGTGCAAGTTGTGAGTTTCTTTTCATATATATATATATATATATATATATATATATATATATATATATATATATATATATATATATATATATATATATATATATATATATATATATATACATATATATATATATATATATATATATATATATATATATATATATATATATATATATATATATATATATATATATATATATCGCTGGAAATACCCTCGTTAGGTTTGCCTTCAATTACCCCCCTTCCCCCGCAGCTTATAGTATTGAGTGCAATTTTGAGGAAGGGCGACGAAAGGCGGCAAGGCTGCCTTAATATATTCGAGAGCTGTCACAGGAGATTGGTTCAAGGATTGTGGGAAGAGGATGTGAAGGATGACTTGCGCGTTCCAATCTACGGGGTCGCCCCTCATGGAGGGCTTCAGGACTTAATCTCGCCCTTGAGGAATATAACGCATAACAGGAGTCTAGTAGAATCGTGAGCGGAACTAATGTAGTCTGTAAGTGTTGACCGAAACGTCCTCTCGTCAATGGTTTGTCTCGTTACTGAATATTCTCCCTAAATTAATGCAAGTCACTAAATTATATGATGATAAAATACACTTAATCGGTAGCATCAAAGCTAATTTAAGTCACTAATTTAGATAATGATAAAATTCAATTCCGAAGGTAATTCAATTCACTAATTTAAATAATGATAAAATATATTTCACAATAATTAATTAAAGTCACTAATTTAAATAATGATAAAATACACCTCCCAAAAGTTAATTAAACTCAAGCCTTTAGATAATGATAAAATACACCTCCTTGTGGTAATTAAAGTCACGGATTTAGATAATGAAAAATAGACCTCACAAAGTGTAATCAAAGTGACCGATCCAGATAATGATAAAATAAACCAGGCAAGATGTAATTAAAATCACGAATTGAGATCATGATAAAATACACTTCACGAAAGTAATTGAAGTAACGGATTTAGATAATTATAAAATACACCGACCAAAAGGTAATTAAAGTTACGGATATATATTATAATAAAATACACCTCACAGAGGGTAATTAAAGTCATGGAATCATATAATGATAGAATATACCTCCCAAAAGGTAATTGAACATCGGTTTATTATTTGTGACGTAGGTATGTTAGGTTCAATAATTTAGATGGGTTCGATAACCTGGTGATGGCTCGATCACTGGGCATGGGTTAGGTAACCGGACATGAGTTTGATAATTTGGACATGTAGTTTTAAAACAGGGACTTAGGTTGTATAACCTGGTGAGGGTTCGATCACCTGCGTGGTATTAATAGGGGCGATAATTGGGATGTGATTTCTATAAATGGAACATGGGTTCGATATCCGGGACGTTGGTTTGATAGGTTCGATAATTGAGACGGATTCGATAACCCGGTGAGTCTTTGATCCATGCGGCATTTGTTAGATAAACGGGAATGAGTTCGATATTTTAAACGTGCGATTAATGGATTCTATAATTAAAATGTGGATTCTATAACTGGGACGGGGGTTGGATATCTGAGGCGTGGGTTTTATAGGTTCGATAACCGGGCGAGGGGTCGATCACTGGGACATGGGTTATATAAACGGACATTGGTTCGATGCCTGAGACGTGGGATTGATATTTTCGATAATTGAGACATAGGCTCTATAACTGGGACATGAGTTCGATATCTAGGAGATGTGTTTCATAGCCTCGATAATTTGGATGTGGGTTCGATAACCGGGTGAGAGTTCGATCAATGAGACATGTGCAAGATGAACGGGCATGATTTCAATATATGTTCCATGGGTTTCATAGGTTTAATAATTGGGGCATGGATTAGATAACCGAGCGAGGGTTCGATCATTGAGACAGGAGTTAGATAAAAGTGCATGGATTCGATATCTGTGACGTGAGTTTGAGAGATTCGATAATTGGGACATGGGTTCTATAAGTGAGAGATGAGTTCGATATCTTGGATCTGGGTTTGACAGGTTCGATAATTATGACATAAGGTCAAATAATTGGGACACGAGTTCGATATCTGGCGCGTGATTTTGATAGGTTTGATAGTTGGGACATGGGTTCGATAACCGCGCAAATTTTCGATCATTGGGACATAGTTTAGATAAACGGACATGGGTTCGATGTCTGTGACGTGAATTTGAAAGGTTAGATTATTGGTACATGAGTTCTACAACCGGAACATGAGTTCGATATATGGGACGTGGGTTTTAAAGAGTCAATAATTGGAACATAAGGTCAAATAACTGGAACATGGGTTCTATATATGGGACGTGGGTTTGATAGGTTCGATAATTAGGACATGGGTTCGATAACAGTGCAAGGGTTCGATCACAACAACGTGAGTTTAATAACAGGACATGAGATCGATAATTAATCGGTCCATGGGTTTTATAACTGGGACACTGGTCCGATAACGATGGGAGGTTTAATAACCTGGCGAGGGTTCGAAAACCGTGAATTAGTTCAATAACTGTGACATAGGTTCGATAGCCTGGAATTGGTTCGATAATTGGGACAAAGGTTAGATAGCCTGGAATTGGTTGGATAATTGGGACTTAGGTTCGAGTTCCTGGAATTAGTTGGATAATTGGGTCATAGTTTCGAGTTTCTGAAATTGTTTCGATAATTGGGACAAAAGTTAGATAGCCTGGAATTGGTTCTATAATTGGGACATAGGTTCGAGTTCCTGGAATTGGTTGGATAATTGGGTCATAGATTCGATAGCCTAAAATTGGTTCAATAATTGGGACATAGGTTCGATAGCCTGGCATGAGTTTGGTAACTGTGCCATGGATTTGATCACCGAAACTGGAATTCGACAACCGCGCGATGCACTTTATGCATTCCGTTTTTGAATTGTTCCAAATTTGCTGCAAATTGTTTAAACCTAACTGCATTAATGCCAAGGCCCTTTTTAAGCTGGAGTAATTAATGGGCGTTTTTAAGCTAGAAAAATCGTTTTGGTCCCACGTGAACGGTCTGAAGGACAACGTGTGAATATTGATTAGTTTCTCTTGGATCGAAATTCCCCCAGTCATTTATGGATATAAATGTTACGGGATATAAATAGTGGGTTCTTTCCTGCTATATCAAAGATCCAAAACAATGGCTTGAATTTACTGGGATGTCAAAAGAGTTATTCATCATCAATTCCTCAATAATAGCAAATAGTAACTGATAACCTAAATGTTCAACAGTTGCAAATTTAAATGGTCAACAATTGCAACGTTTAAATGTTCATAAAATTTGCAACGTTTGAATTTTGAACAATTGCAACGTTTAAATCTTCAATAAAGTTGCAACATTTAAATGTTCACTAATTACAACGTTTAAATGTTCAATAATTGCAACATTTAAATTTTCAATAATTGCAACGTTTAAATGTTTTAAAAAATACAACGTTCAATAATTTCAACGTTTAAATGTTCAATAATTGCAACGTTTAAATGTTCAATAATTGCAACGTTTAAATGTTCAACAATTGCAACGTTTAAATTTCAATAATTCCAACGCTAAAATGTCCAATAATTACAACGTTCAATAATTGCAACGTTTAAATGTTCAATAATTGCAACGTTTAAATGTTCAGTAATTGCAACGTTTAAAAGTTCAACAATTGCAACGTTTAAAATGTCAATAATTGCAACCTTTAAATTTTCAATAATTGCAACGTTTAAATGGTTAAAAAATACAACGTTCAATAATTTCAACGTCGTTTAAATGTTCAATAATTGCAACGTTTAAATGTTTAACAATTACAACGTTCAATAATTGCAACGTTTAGATGTTTAACAATTACAACGTTCAATAATTGCAACGTTTAAATGTTCAATAATTGCAACGTTTAAATGTTCAACAATTGCAACGTTTAAAATTTCAATAATTGCAACGTTTAAATGTTCAATAATTGCAACGTTTAAATATTCAATAATTGCAACGTTTAAATGTTCAATAATTGCAACGTTTAAATGTTCAACAATTGCAACGTTTAAATTTTCAATAATTGCAAAGTTTAAATGTTCAACAATTACAACGTTCAATGATTGCAACGTTTAAATGTTCAATAATTGCAACGTTTAAATGTTCAACCATTGCAACGTTTAAATGTTCAATAATTGCAACGTTTAAATGTTCAACAATTACAACGTTCAATGATTGCAACGTTTAAATGTTCAATAATTGCAACGTTTAAATGTTCAACCATTGCAACGTTTAAATGTTCAATAATTGCAACGTTTAAATGTTTAAAAAATACAACGTTCAATAATTTCAACGTTTAAATGTTCAACAATTACAACGTTCAATAATTGCAACGTTTAAATGTTCAATAATTGAACGTTTAAATGTTCAGCAATTGCAACGTTTAAATGTTCAATAATTGCAACGTTTAAATGTTCAACAATTGCAACGTTTAAATGTTAAATAATTGCAACGTTTAAATGTTTAATAAATACAACGTTCAATAATTACAACGTTTAAATGTTCAACAATTACAACGTTCAATAATTGCCATGTTTAAATCTTCAATAATTGCAACGTTTAAATGTTCAACAATTGCAACATTTAAATGAAGCTCTTGAGCAAAAACGTCCTTCATTGGCCAACCGAAAGGGCGTCACCCTCCCTCGTGACAATGTATGGCCTCAGGTGGTAAGATTGACATCCCCCCCTCCCCTAAAAAAAAAATATATATCTTGAGGCAGAGAAATTCTTCCTCATCATCATCATCCATATGCACCGGAACTTTCAAACTTTCACAATCTGATTGATCGTCGAGGAATAGGTCACCTCCTCAGACACTCAGACAATATATAACTATATATATATATATATATATATATATATATATATATATATATATATATATATATATATATATATATATATATATATATATATTGGTTGGGAGGAAAGAGATAAAAGCCACGAGAATATGTATATATACAGTTACATACACATATATCCTCTAATGTACGCACGCGTCCTTCGCTAATGCAAGTACGTTCACTTCGTAAAAGTAATCCGTTGATTACGAGGTATAGAGTGCGATTTTAATACAGTTGTAGTTCAATGATATATTTAAAGAGTGGAAACCAAAAATATAATTTTTAATAATCCACTAGTTAACATAGGCGAAATATGGGAAATGTAAATAAGGATAATATTGACAGACTATGAGAAATTGGCAATCGGGTAACGTTAATTACTTGTTAATTAGCTTTTAAATGGGATACTATAAGTCAGTTATACAGAAGAAATATTTAAAAGTCGAAAAGCGGGTAGATTAACGGGAGATGCAATCGTTTTACCTTAAAGGGAGTCCTCGAGGAAGGGGACTCCTTTAGCGAGTGGGGGCGGGGAAATGAAGACGAAAAATGGTCGTGATTCTCGGCCGAATATCCTAATGGTGACGAGGATGAAGGGGGATGGGAGACCAGAAGACGGGTTCACGATCCTCCTTGTAGACGGACGAAGGCACCTCTGCTCCAGAGAAGTGCAACCTCCAAAAATCGAGACTCTGATGCGGCTCGGCGCGAAATCTCACACGGGAAACTGGAGATCCTTGAGAGGGGGGTTCCAGAAGAGACGAGAGGAATCTCGGCCAGTCCTTCAGGGATGAAGCGATGATTCGAAGCTTTCTCTGAACAGAGTAAGCCTTCACGAAAGAGATGGATCTGCCTGGTGAGATCCAACCTCGATGGTATACGCGAATACCAGGGACTTGGGGAAACAGACACACGATCTGAACCTAAGGCGACGAGATCTCAAACTCAATCTCTCGAACTTTGAAAAACCCAGGGTATTTATATGACGGCCATTTTTATGGTGCTCCTTTGTTGGAAGGCACAGACGTCTGTGAGAAAGCTTCCGGCGCCTAGAGGGATTAGCTTTTGTCGCCCGACACCGGTCTTAATCGTCTCCAACGATGTGGATGGGAACTTTCGGCTATCCTTTTCCCGACTACGGAGATTAGCATTTCACCGGCGAGGTGAAAGCTTTTAGCGCCCAGCTTAAGTACTCCTGTGATGCGCTGACCGATATTCAAATTCTTTCGTCTTTTATTTTTCTCCTTAGATACAAAGCTTACTCCACGTGCAGTTATACTTAGGAGACATAGGGAGGGAAGGAATTCAAGAAACAAATGAAAGGGGTATTCTTCTTGGCGCCCCTTTCCCTTGCAGTGATTAACATATATATACAATTGCCCCAATTAGTTATGTCACATTTTACGCTGAATTTCGTTCATCTCTTTCAATGAGGGATGGAGTATTTGAGGTATATTTAGTTATAAATAAACTAGATAGGACGTTTACCGATAAAATAAATTAAATTTAGTGATATTTTTCTACGTTTTTGTGGTATTTCAAGGAGAATGGTCGAAACATTTTGAAATGGTTTTGTTTCACAACACGGTTGCCAAATTTCACTTAATTTTTTCTTTGCTTCAAAACAGGGATGCCAAATTTCCCCCATTTTTTCCCTTTTTCTGCTTAATTAAATCTATACATTTATTTAGTTTTTAATAATAATCGATACCACAAAAATATTTGGCTATTTTTATTTCTATATATAATTTTTAAAACTAACGTGCTATGAAAAATATTATTACTTGGCAATACACTGAACCTGGCGACAGTAATCAAAAACTGCTCGATGATTTATAAAGAATATTAATAATTATATCATATTTAATTTAATTTTGTCCGAAGCATTTTGAAAAATGGGATATAATTAATTGGGGGAAATTGTGTCATTAAAACATACGCTATATGTATGTAGTTTATTTTGATATAGAGTAGAAAAAGGAAAATAAACCATATATTTCATCAAACAGAATCAATTCTTCATCACAGGTATCCACTGTCTCGTTAAACGACGGGAGATTACTGGCAAAAATGAGTCCCACCACTACTGAGATCAATAAAGATGGAAACTAATTTGCTGAACAAATTATCATAATCATCACTTCATCACTAACTCTATAATTTAAGGGGTGGATTTTTGTGAGTATTTGAATAATAATTTCATCTTAGTTTGGTTATGACTTATGTTTTTTTATCAAAGTTATTTCTAATCATCATCATCATCATCATCATCACTAACTCTATAATTTAAGAAGGGAATTTTTTGAGTATTTGAATAATAATTTCATCTTAGTTTGGTTGTGACTTATGTTTTTTATCAAAGTTATTTCTAATCATTCTTTTATAATATCAAAAAACAAAATGATGAAGTTCAGAAATAAATATAAGTATCGAAATTTTGTGAATTTTTTAAAACCCAAAGAATTACAAATGGTGAAGTTCAGGAAATTTATTTTTATATATCTTCTTCTATAACTATATTTTAGCAACGTGATATTTTGAAAGGGGGGAAATTTAGTTTAGAGTTCCTTTTTAAATGATTATAATTGGCGAAGTTCAGACAATTTAAAAAAATTTAACCATGGCTGCTTTTTTTTAGAATGAAAACTTTAATCTTAGTAGCGAAGCGAAAGCTCCCCCCGTGAAGCCATTGCCTGGTGTTTTATATTAAAAAATTACCTACTTTTTAAAAAGACATTAATTTATTGACAACCTAATCAAAATGGGGTATGGGTTTTATGACCAATATATGGATTCAATAACCGTAGCATGGGTTCGATAAACAGGATATCAACTCAAATGGGCCAGCGTTTGAAATTTATGTCATGGGTTCGGTAACTAGAGCATGGGTGGAAATTTTTGGTACACGATTTTTCCCTGTGGTTTTCGGAGACAACCTCCTCTCTAAAACGATTTTCAGGCAAGGGACCCTTCTCCCCCCCCCCCCTCTGCACACGCCTGTTTAGGGATACATGATCTCACCCATTCATTTGATCTCTCCGTGTTATCCATGCCCTTCGATGGTTGATCATGGCGGTACCTATTTTCCTCCTGTCTACCCTTTCCCTCATCGCATTAGGGGACACGTTCGGATCCTGTATTAACGCCGACTCGCACCGTACCACGCGTATCTAAGTGCGGGTCTGTTTTACAATGCCGCTTCCGCGAAATAAGCCCATCTGGTGAGTAAGCAACGCCATGAAGATTAACTTCGCTCAGGATGGGAAAGGGTGGTTTTTATTCGACTGTATCAGAGATTCCCAAAGTGGTGAGTAGGGACCCCCGGGGGTCTTTAGTTTCAAAAGAACTCAGGAGGTGGTCGGTAAGATTATTTTAGGGTATGTAGAATAAATATTTGTACTACAGGGTGTCCGAAGAGTTACTATGCACTGGAAATAAATAATGCCACCAGGCTCATAGCGAAGAAAGTACACCTCTTTAGGGGTCTACAATAGATCCAATTTGGAAACCATTGAAGATCCACTTCGCACACCCTGTGATCCTGGCAGGACTATTCATTTCCAGGGCCAAGTAACCTTTGGGACACCCTGTATAACTTTTTAATAAGCAAACGTAACAATTTGCTTCTTCCTAATAATATTTTGCACTTATTGTACATGGCCAATTACCACTTTTCTCTTTGCATCTTTACATTAATCATTCAAACGATTCAAATATTTATTATTCAGAACATACCCATACCCCAGGGGGTTAAAACACCTTAATAATAATAATTATTATTCAGAGCGCTGTTTGAAAAGGTTTTAAAGCGCAATAGTTACCTATTTGTTCCACTGACCTTTGGCATCTTTTCGCTTGGTTCGAAGTATTAAGTATTTTAGATTGAATCTCACAAATCTCGAATCAAATTTTTCTTCTCTTGTAAACATGCATCAATCTCATCTTTTAAGTCAAATATGTGGGGTTATTGTTCATTAAATTAACTTAATATCTGAATTTAATTGCTCCTAAGGGTCTTCTTTAATACTTAAATTTTACTTAAGGGGTCCTGGCTAAAAAAGGTTGGCGAAACCCTGAACTAGATCATATTCTGGTAACGTCTCTCTCTTACCCCGTTCATGTACGTTTGGTTGTATGTTTATGGTTCTTTGTCTGTCTCTCTCATTAAACAAGATATAAACATGTTTGCCTGTGTATGGCGGCTGACTTGAGCTCCGCTGGAGGCTTCGTGTCTTTAATTCAGTAGGTCATAGAGTGGCCACAGGGTACCCTAACACTTTACGCCAAATATGGGCGGCCAGTGCTCCTCCGCATCCACCCTAGTGCCCAAGTACCTCGCCAGATCCACCGTATCTCGTAATCAGAGAGGCTGACTGTCATAAAACACGATCAAAACGTGTTTATTCCAAATATGGCACAAATTAATTCGTATGAATTCGCGCGCAAATTTCCCGCCTAAATCCGCCCGCGAAGAAGTGGGCTGGACTGGTCCCCTTGGTAACCAGGGAATCTCCCACTCCTGAAGGGAGGGGGAGATTTTTTTAATAGCTCTCTCTCTCTCTGCCCTTAGCTTTCTCTATTGGGGGTCTTAGGGGAGGGGCGGATTCTGGGTCTAGGCAACGGGAATTGAGGCGGGATTAAGGAACGAAGTGGAATAGCTCTTACGTTCGGACTACTGTCCATCACTCTGTCATTACAATTCAGCCTGTCAGGAGATCCCTTACATCCAGACACCTTTAACATAATGCTCTTCTTCGAATTTCCTGCTATCTATTAGTAGCTCCTTCTTCCACAACCTACAACACTTATCCAACGCACCCAGGGATGATTTGAACTATTTCAAACAGGTGGTAGTGAAATCCTATCCTAACCAAACCCATCGTTACCTAATATAACCTAACCTAACTAAACAAACCTAAACGAACTTAACCCCCCAGAACCTAACCTAACCTAACTGAACTTAATATCACTCAACCTAAACGAAGCAAATCTAATCTAACCCAACCTAACCTTACTTAATCAACCAAACCTAATCTAACCCAACCTATTCTTACCTAACCGAACCAACCCTAATCTAACCCAACCTAACATTACTTAACCCAACCCAGCCTAACCATCATTTAACCAAGAGCTGTTCATAATCAATTTCAGACGACCGCGATAAACATTCTTAAATCTCTAACGCCGATCTTTAAGATGCACAAAATTGCTACCTTTTACCACAACTGTCGTAAATACTACCATTAGCCGACCTGACTTCTGAACGTCTGCATCTTCAGGAAAGTTGCGTTCCTGTACGATTCCTAGCTCCATACAAGTTATTCAATCCAGCTATGTACCATACACATTCCTAACTCCACTCCCTTGTTTAGTTTCAGTCATTTGTTAATAACTAAAAAAAAAAAAAATCTCGAAAATCTTCGAGTGTTTGTTGCCAATCGAGTGCGGAAAAAATAATAGGTCGTGTAATTTGAACGAGTCGCTACAAACGGGTTGCGAGCACGTACATAGCACAACATATGCGTTTTGACAGGTTATTGACGTGTTTCGCCCATTAGCTCTCTATGGACTCTTCTATATTAAAGGGGGGGGGCAAAAGTCGCGATACAGAACTAATAGTCGCAACAAGAGAAACAATAGGTTACCGGTAAGAGGCTTTGTCAATATGGTATCAATGATTCGCGTTATTCGTATATCCATGATTGTTGTATTCACAGATACTCACAGAGGATCTTCTGAAAGAGGCAAATTATGCCTGTGGCTCTAGGGTTTTGAAATCAGAGTTATCCTTCTCTTAGGTGGACTGCCTGCCATTGTTACGAGCCCCACCTACCCCACCGTGGTGCCCAGTCACGGAGGTAATCTCACTAGTAAATAGTGTCAGCTTTAAAAGGAATCCAGACGGAGATTCGAACTGCCGACCCAACGACCGTCGGGCAAGCGCGATAATCACTATACTAGCCGCGTATAGATTAATTAGAGGCCATGGTGCCTCTATTGATCTATATCTAGTGTCTTTGGGGATACCTTTAATCTATCTGCTTCTGATGTGATTGATCTTGCAATTTTACTGAACCGCCTTCATTCTTTTATTGGCTTTGCACCTCATTACTATTCAATTTGCATTTGTAGCAAACGAGACTTTAACTCGTGCACCGATCGAATTCGGTGTACCACAAGGTTCTCTCTTTGCGCCCTTATTATTTCTGGTCTATTTATTGAATTTTGGGCTGATGTTTAGTTACTTCTTACTTTCCAGTGTTATACTGATGACACGACGTCTCCTGTAGATCTTAATTTATAGGGATGATGAGGTTTATAGTGATTTCCTCTGTCATAACTCCATCGAACACCTAATAATCCAACGTTGAGTTCTTCGTTTACACTAATACAAGAGTATTTCCTTGACCTAATTTAAACCTAACCTAACCTATTGCAACCAAATCGTGGTAGTTCCGTAGTAGCTATTTGTCGATTTGTTTCTACTCTTGATGCTTGCTACCTTTGCCACCGCACTGAACATTGCACGTTTTTAGTCGCGTGCATGCGACTCTATAAGTTACTAAGTCGGTCGGTTGGACGATAACCATTTTACTTTTCAATGAGTTTTTGGCAATAACTTCGTAACTATTCGGCCGATTCTAACGAAATTTGAAACCCTTATGCTGTTTTACATTTCCTTCGAATTATTGAAAGTTGTGAAGGTCGTAAGGTCATATGGTCATAAGTCTGAACAATTGAGAGCATGTGACTTATGTCCACCCAACTTGGACATAACGCGTTTAGAGAGTTATCTAACCCTTATCTAAGACACTCGTCTTTCACAACCCCAGCATCTCTCACCCACCTACCCAGCAGGTTCGAAATTCAGCTGCGTGTCTTATTTTGCACAGTAGTGGATTAACAGCTGTAAAGCGTAATTTTTACGAGCCATAGTGACTTCCAGTACATTCTAAACTTTCCCACATCCCTGAAATATAGCATTACACACCATCTTTCCGAATCGACTCAGTAATTTACTTTGCTTTTTCAGGAACTTCTGGCATCCTGAACCCCTGTTTGTCACTCGTACGCATCCACTTGTCTTCGTCGGTCCCTGGTTTTAAGTCAGCATTTAAAACCTGCATGCAGTATTCCACCCATATATATATATATATATATATATATATATATATATATATATATATATATATATATATATATATATATATATATATATCCAGCAAACCGCAAGAAACAGAAAAACAAGATAATTTTTCTTCGGAAATGTTATTTCCTAATTCGTAAAAATTCCGTTCATGGATGGGATTCAAACCGTGTCCACTGAGGCAGCGAGCAACTGCTTTGATCTCAATTTTTGCGAATTAGGAAATAACATTTCCGAAGAAAAATGATCCTGTTTTTCATCATTCCTTCGCGTTCATGAAAGATTATATATATATATATATATATATATATATATATATATATATATATATATATATATATATATATATATATATATATATATATATATAATCCTCGGCGCTATACATAGGCGGCAGTGTACGATCATTGAGGGCCCGTTTCTCTTCACATATGGTAATTAGCCATAGAACTGAGTCTGTTCTTTCTACAAAATAACATTTCCCTTTTTAGAGTGCCCATAATATAATGTCAAATGTCGGTGACCATAGAACATTTTAAAATCAAAGCTACCTACCAATAATTGTCTGACCGCAATCAGAATCATTATATATTCAATTCCTAAATCCAACTTTGAATTCAGTTCTTTCTGCCGTTCCTCTTCTTGTTATGTAAAAATCACAAACTACCAAACCATAATTAACATTCATTATTCAAATAATACTCACTTAAATTATTATCATTCCATAGTGTTGTGTGCATATTAGTGTTCTTCGCTATATTTCTAAAAATAACATTTGCATAGTGCCTAACTTTGTAATAATTATTTATTTTAAGTGTTCAATTATTTCAACACTTATTCCAATCCACACATGTAAGTACTTTAAAGTTAAAATTCTCATTTTATAATTTTGTTATTGGGTTGTCATATATACCATACAAACCAGAAGATGAACGCACAAACTCTAAATGGAGTTAGTCGCAATAAATTGATTTGAAAGAAAGCATCGATTATTTTTCTTCATTGGCTTTTTCCTGAAAATTTAATTGCACCTCTCCGCAACTCCCCCCCATCGCCCTATACAGTGTTCACGCTAAATTTGACGATTTTAAATGTCTCCTTTATTTCAGGAACAGGTTGATATATCGGTAAAGAGTCAACTGCGTTGGAGAGCATACAGGGTAAAGGTTTAGTTGTGAAAATGATAGCTGACATGGAGGACTGGAAGCCATCTGAATATTGGAAAAGAGTTACCTGCATCATGATGATTCGCGCCGGGTATCAAAATGCCGACGTTATGGCTGCTGCTCAATGTTCTGTGAACACTGTAAAGGCTGTAAGACGTGATCTAGATAGCTTAGACGGAGAGTACGAACCCGTGGTCAGCAGAAAGGAACACATTAGGCGTTCTGACTGCGCCCGCATGCCGGATTCATCCATCAGCTGCAGGACAGAGTGATGGAAGACCCGAACAAGGGAATCCGGGCTTTGGCGAGAGAGATGGGTACTGCAGTCGCCACCATGAAGCTGGTCCTGAATGAGGACCTTCGCTATCACTCGTAAAATAGGCGCAGGGAAAAGGTTCTGACAGCGAAGGTCAAGGACATCCGCTTGACGAAGGTAAATAACCCCATGAACAAGCTGAAACACCCTGTTGAGCATGGCACGACCTCGTTCTTCACTCACGAAAAAAAACTTCTTCCAGGATCAGTTGCACGACACCAAGTACAACAGGTGGTTTGCCTACAATGCATGCGACGTTTCATGTATCATGATGACCAAGTTACCCCTAACCTGATGGTCTTTGGGTATGTTTCCAGTGAGGATCACATCATACTGCCGCACATAGTCTTAGTCACAATTTAGACGGCTATGAGGAGCTGCTGGAAACTGTGGTCAAACTCTGACTGGCGAGGGTTGTTGCTGCAAGGTCATACCTCCGGATAGAGTCAGAAGTGGTTGTGAGAGAATTTCTACCACTTTACCAGCGCCACGTTCTGTCCTCCTAATTTCCCAGATGTTATTGCATGGTTTACTATGTATGGTGCATGGTTGAGAAAGAGACCGACCGCTATGTCTTCAACATCAAGAACTAGCTGGTGGTCAAGATCAAAGAGGTGTTCGAAGATCTTCCCAGGGACACAGTGATGAACGCATGCGACAAGGTTCGGAGCCGTCTTGAGGTCCTGGTGGAAGTTGAGGTGGGCAACTTTGGGTAAACTGTAATCTCCCAGCCATAATCTAGTTGATGTTCTGGAATTTTTAAAATGCATTTGTTTGGGGCAGATAAATTGCGGGGAGGTTTTTCCGCTATGAAAACCGTCAAATTTAGTCCGAACACCCCTCCCCATATATATAAGGTGAAGTTAGGGTGAATCAAAAATGTGTTAGAGGTATAAATATATATAGCTCGCATAGCCAAAAATGAGGCTACTTATGCCTCGCCTCCAGGGACAGTGATAGAAGGAGGGGGGGGGGGTGAGGTATCTTCCTTATCCCTGCAATAATGGAGTTACGCGGAGCGGATTCGGGTTCGACTTTTCGAACGCGACGAATTCGTCCTGGCGTGTTGGAAACATGTCGAGGCCAGACTCGTCGTGGATGGTGATACCACTAAGAACAGGAAGACAGCGATGGCAATCTGGCCTAATTTGATCTCAGTGGGTTAATCACCACTCGTGGTCTAATATTAGCAGCTCTTTTTTAAGAGAAATATTACAGGGGAAAAGGAATTTAAGGTTTAAAGAAGAATTAAAAGGAGAAAAGGAGTTTAAGGTTTAAAGAAGAATTAAAGGAGAAAAGGAGTTTAAGGTTTAAAGAAGAATTAAAGGAGACAAGAAGTTTAAGGTTTAAAGAAGAATTAAAGGAGAAAAGGAGTTTAAGGTTTAAAGAAGAATTAAAGGAGACAAGAAGTTTAAGGTTTAAAGAAGAATTAAAGGAGAAAAGGAGTTTAAGGTTTAAAGAAGAATTAAAGGAGAAAAGGAGTTTAAGGTTTAAAGAAGAATTAAAGGAGACAAGAAGTTTAAGGTTTAAAGAAGAATTAAAGAAGAAAAGGAGTTTAAGTTTTAAAGAAGAATTAAAGGAGACAAGGAGTTCAAGGTTTAAAGAAGAATTAAAGGAGAAAAGGAGTTTTAGTTTCAAAAAAGAATTAAAGGAGACAAGGAGTTCAAGGTTTAAAGAAGAATTAAAGAAGAAAAGGAGTTTAAGTTTTAAAGAAGAATTAAAGGAGACAAGGAGTTTAAGTTTTAAAGAAGAATTAAAGGAGACAAGGAGTTCAAGGTTTAAAGAAGAATTAAAGAAGAAAAGGAGTTTAAGTTTTAAAGAAGAATTAAAGGAGACAAGGAGTTTAAGTTTTAAAGAAGAATTAAAGGAGACAAGGAGTTCAAGGTTTAAAGAAGAATTAAAGAAGAAAAGGAGTTTAAGGTTTGAAGAAGAATTAAAGGAAAAAAATAATTTAAGGTTTAAATAAAAATAAGAAAATAAAGAAAAAAGGAATTTAAGAATTAAAGAAGAATGAAAGGTGAAAAGGAATTTAAGGTTTAAAGGAGAAAATGAGTTTAAGGTTTAAAGTAGAATTAAGGGAGAAAAAATTATTAGTTATTTTTTTAAAGTAGGAAAGGAGTTAAAGGAAAACAAATGAAAAAGAGAGGAATAACAGAAAATATAGAATTCAAGGAGAAAACAGAATTAAAGAAAATAAGTAAAAGATGAATAATGAGAAGAAAAGAGTTATGAGAGATAAAGAAGAAACAAAGAATATGAATTAAAGAGAGAGAATGAAAGAAGAAAAGGATTAAAATAAAAAAGGGAGGATTTTAGGAAAAAGGCTGAAGGAAAAGAAAATTGAAGAGGAAAGAGACGAATGAAAAATATGTATTAAAAGAGAAAATACGGACAATAATTAAAGGAGAAAAAGGAGAACTAAAAAATAAAAGGTAAAGGCAAAAGATAAGTGAAAGAGGCACGAGAGGAAAATATATATAATTAAGGGAATAAAGATTAATTAAAGAAAATGAATTAAAAGAATTTAGGAAACAGGAAAATTAATTGAATTAAAGATGAAGAAAAATAATCAAGAAAAACAAAGAAGAATATATAATCAGAAGAGAATTAAAGAAGCGAGTAAATTGAAAAGGAATAATGAAGAAGAAAGAGAACCGTGAAAAGGGAATTACAAGAGAAAGAAGAGTTAAAAAAAATTTAAAGAGAAAAATGTTTGATAGAAAGGAAATTAAAGAAGAAAAGGAAATAAGGAAGTTAAAGACTAAAATAAATAAATAAAAGCGAAAAATAATTAAGGATGAAAAGAATTAAAGGAGAATTAGACAATAAAAAGGGTAAAGGACAAAAGTAGAATGGAAGAAGCAAGAGATGAAAGAAGGAAAGTAATTAACAATGAAAAGAGGAATTAAAAGTCTTTAAGAAGAAAAGGAATTAACGATGATAAAGAATTATGGGGGAAAATTAGAATAACAGAATATAATTAATTAAAGGAGAAAATAGAAGAATAACGGAAGAAACGAAAAATTAAAAAAATAAATTGAGTTAAGTGAAAAAGAATTAAATGAGAAAATACAAATTAAAGAAAAAATAAAGTACATAAAAAGAAGTAAAGGAATCATAGGAGAAATAAGAATGAAAAAAGTAAAAAGGAATAAAGGGCAGAAAAAGAGAGATGAATTAAAATAAATCAAGAACAGAAGAATAAAGAGTAACAAAAGCGAAAAGAACAAAGTTAAAAAAAAAACGAAAAAAGAACACAAAGAAACCGTAATTAAAGAACAAGAATTGTGTAAAAAAAGAACCATTAGAGTAAAAAAGAGAAAGAAAAGGATTTTAAACAAATTAAAAGGAGAAAATTACAGGAATAAATAGAAGAGTAAGAATAAAAGAGAAAATAGAACTGATAAGAAAAACAGGATTAACGGATATGGAGCTTTGCCATGGGGGTCCTTTTCATCTTGAATCCTAGGTTGACCCCGTTTTCCCCTCATCCTTCATTTTTCTTCGCCCTTGCTGGTGGGCGCCAATTGGATAGTGCCACGAAGCGAACTTACCGTCAGCTTATGCTTCTCGAAACCCTTACTGAGAGGGAGGGGCTCGAACACCCGCTTTTCAGGAGAGTTCTTTGAGTCTCGATCGCAGGGGAGGAGAGGAAAGGGAGCTTAACGCGCGCAACCACCACCTTTGAGAGTCAGAGCACAACTGACTTATCTTGACTTGACAGCGTTTGTTTACTCGGATCCAGTCGAAGGAACTCGGCTTCTACACTCAAACACCGCTCGTTTTTTTTGTAGTTTTATATTCTTTTTATGCGTCCCGCCCTCATTCATGCTATATGCCCCCACCCCCGATCTATCATTAGTATTTTGAAAGCGAGGGGGCGTTTAATCTCTCGTTTCGATACACACACACACACACACACACACACACACACACACACACATATATATATATATATATATATATATATATATATATGGGGCTATCTGAAGGATGCAGTTTTAGAAACAAGACCCTCAACAATCGAAGACCTTAAGGATGCAATTAGGAATAAGTGAGGGCCATCGCAGCATCTACATTTGCCGATGCCTGCGAGTCAGTGAGTGAGTCGCCGACGCATTCATAGTGGCGGAGATCGACGTTTGACGGACTTGATTAAATTTTGTATTCAAACAATTCGTTTTAAAATTAGCATCGTTTGGATTACTAATTTACCCTTCAGAAATTATGGGGCAGATATGTAAAAATGAAGAATATGATGGCAACTTATTTATTTCATACTTGACATAATACAAATAAACATTTTTGCGTATATTCTATCAATAATTAATATTTGATGTGTCCACCTTCTGCTTTTATAACCGCTTTTATGCGTTTTTGCATACTTGAGACTAAGTTGCCACAGGTGGTTGGCTCAATTTTCTGCCACTCTTCAAGAATTTTGGCTGTTAATTCACTTTTTGGGGAACATTTGTGCACCCTCACTCTTGTGCCCAAGTGTGACCACAAATGTTCAATGGGGTTGAGGTCTAGAGATGACAATAGATCTCGGATCATAAGCTTCTTCAACTCTTCGACGAACATAAACAGCTCCAGCGGTTCCAAAGTTCTGAGGAGAAATACGAATTTTACCGATAATTTTTGGTATCCAATAAAAATGTTCACAAATGTAATAAATTGGTGGAAACTAATGTGGAGAACCAGCCTCAAAGTTGCTTTCATCACACCAAACAACTTTAACCTAATCATAATCAGTCTAACCTTCATGCTCTTTTGCCCAAGACAATCGTTTCTTCTTGTTCACCTGAGACAGCCAAGGTTTCTTTCTATCCTTACATCCTTTGAGCCCAGCTTCTAATAACGTTCTCCCCACTGTGCGTCTTGATATCTCTTTGTTTGTTACTGCCCGAAACTCAGCAGCTAGATCAGAAGAGGCATTTAGTCGCATGCGACTCTGTATCTCACTCTGTCGGTCGGTCGGTCCCCGTTTTGATATTTTTTTGGTAACTATTCTGCTGATTTTAACGAAATTTTAAACGTTTATGTTGTTTTTATTCTCTTTCGAATGATATAATTGCAAAGGTGCTCCCAAGGTTAGCCAGGAACTTGTTTGGCAATAACATCATAACTATTATGCCGATTCTAACGAAATTTGAAACACTTATGTTGTTTTTATTCTCTTTGGAATGATATAATTGCATAGGTCCTCTCAAGGTTAGTCCGGGAATTATTGAAAGTTTTGAAAGTCGTAAGGTCATAAATCAAAATTTGTGAGAGCACGCGACTTCTGGTCAGCAGACCTTGTTTTCCTAAAGGCCAAAGATGTCCTTTTCAGCAACCTTTCTTCCTCCGGAGTTGTACACCTTTTGCAACCTTGACCATCACGGTTTTTGAAAGAATTGGTTTCAGTGTACTTTTAAATGATTGTTTGGGCACCGTTTCTCGATCATTTGAAGTTTCTTGCAATTTTGAATTAAGATAATCACTCTCTGCACAATCTCTGAGCTTCGTGAATCTGTTTCATTTGTATTATCTCAAGTATGAAATGAGTTTCAATGATATTCTTCATTTTTTCATACCATCCCCATAATTTCGAGATAACACCATCATTAGAAGAGCAGACAAGTCCAACATTTTCGTTCTACTTAATAGAGAGGAATACATGTAAAAACTAAACATACTAAGTGATACCTTAAAATTTCAAAAGACCCGACGGACCAACTGAAGAAAAAAGCCAACAAACTAATATTCTAAAACAACATTATTACCAATCAAATCCAACTCTTTCCTATTAAAGGTGAATATAGCCCTGGATACATCTACGGAAATGTCAGATCACATAAGCAAAATAACGCTCGTTCGCCCAATCATCTCTCAAGTCCCAACGCCGACATATAAACTCGCCATGTGTTTTAATTCAATTATTACGCCATTTATCCCGTCAGAATTCTCCCTAAAGTCGACCACTGATTTCGTTGGTATTCTTCACAGTGTCCCTCAAGGAGGCATCCCAGCTTTCCTTGATGTCGAGAGTCTTTTCATCAATGTACCAATAGAAGAAATAATCGAAATAATCCTAAAGTTCGTCTACGAAAACCCCGAATTGCCCCTTCCCCCTGAATAGAATCCCAAATATTAAAGCAACTTTTCAGAATATGTACAACTAAAGTTCCATTCCGAAGCACAGATGACAAGCTTTACCGTTAAATTGATGGAGTAGCGATGAATTCCCCATTAGGCCCTACTTTTGCGAACTTCTACATAGGAAACCTAGAGGAAACGCTCTTCACCAAAAAATTACTAACCCGCCCAAAATTTACACCAGATTTGTTGATGCCATATACCTTACAACTGGGACGAACATCAATTACTGCAACTCAAAAAAAGAACCTTAGAATCCCGTTCCGTTCTTAAATTCACATACGAGTGAGTGTAAACCTCTGTATTCCCTTCCTGGATGTAGACGTAAAACAGAACAGCGACGGAAAATATATCACCAGCGTCTATCGAAAAGAAACACTGCGGTCGATGGCGTAACGTCAAAAGTGAATGCACCGAGAAATGAAAAGAAAATCGGTACTAAGCTCATACGCAAGAGGAGCGATGAAGAAGTGCTCAACGTGAAATGCACTTGATGAAGAATTTCGACGATCCAAACAAATCCTAATAAACAACGGCTACTCCAATAGAGAAAGTGACAAATTACAGAAGAAAATTCTCAACTTAAAGTTTGAGGCACAAGAGGAAAAAGAAAAAAAAATAATACCGCTCGAACCAAATGATGGATGCCTACAAAACAGACGCCGAATACTAGAAAACATCATAAAAGTAACACTATCCAAGAAAAAGACAATAAGTTATATCTACGAATATATTATAAAAACAAAAAAGTCGACAACTTACTAATGAAAAACAACCTCCGTGAAAAAGAATCCATTCTAAAGGGGACAAATGTGATATACAAATTTGAATGCCCCCATGAGGACTGCAAGCCTCATCCAAATAACCAATACATAAGTATGACCACCACTACCCTCAGCCGACGCCTAACAATGCACTTGTAAGAAGGAGGAATCAAAGCACACTACAATGAACAACACAATGAACAAATTACAAGAAAGATCCTTGTTGAAAACACTATCATCCTCAGAAAAAAACTCGGATCTCCTCCGCCTGAAGATTTTGGAGGCTCTTCTCATCAAAGAAATCGGCTGGAACCTGAACACCCATCGAACTAGCTCGGAGCGAGTATTGCACATTTTCTGCTGAAAGAAAAGTGAACCGTACTCTGACTTCGACCTATATAAGTCATCAAAGCACGAAGACGAAACTTCCATCAATGCCGCTTCGACAATAACCAAATACTTCCATCTGAAGATGCCTGAAGAAAGGTGAAAGATCTCCTGCGTGCGGGCCACAGTAAGTCCGACATCGTTAAGCGGCTCAATGTCTGCCGGATGACCGTCCACAAAGTCGCGGAGAGGCTCAAAAACGGGGAAGACCTCAACGATCAACCTCGTTCAGGCAGACCTCAAGTTGTCAGCCGTTTGGCTGTAAGAAATGACATTGAAAGTGTTCAGAAGCTCAAAATGATTGCGCTCGTGAAGTAGAAGAACATTTTGGTTTCCACGGTGGCTAGGACTGTCCAGGAGGACAGTGGTGTCGAGGAATAGGTCACCTTCCTAGACAATACGTCTATATATACATATATGTATCTATTGGTTGGAAAGAAAGAGATAAAAGCCCGAGAATATGTATATATACAGTTATATATATACATATATCCTCTAATGTATGTACGCGTCCTTCGCTACGTACAAGTACGTTCACTTCGTAAGAGTAATCCGTTGATTACAAGGTATAAGAGTGCGATTTACTACAGGGGCCGATAGCGTTTAATGAGTTTACCAAGTTGCAGTTCAAGGATATATTTAAAGAATGAAAACCGAAAATATAATTTTAATAAGTGACTAGTTAACATATATATACATATGGGAAATATAGGTAATATAGTAAGGACAATTCTAACAAAATATAGATTAATTGGCAATCGGGTAACCTTAATTACTCGTAAATTAGATTTTAAATGGGATATTATAAATCAGTTATACAGAGGGAATATTTATATATCGGAAAGTGGGTCGATTAACGAGAGATACAAGCAAGGGTCGTTTTATTTTAATGGAGTCACCTCGAGGAAAGGGAATCATTTAGCGAGTCGGCGCGGGCGGGGGATTGGAGACGGACAATGAACGTGATTCTCGGCCGAATATCCTGACGATGACGAGGATGAAGGGGGATGGGGGGCAGAAGACGAGTTCACGATCGATCCTCTTTGAAGACGGACAATTGCACCTCTGCTCCAGAGAAGTGCAACCTCCAAAAATCGAGAGTCTGACGTGGCTTGGTGCGAAGTCTCACACGGGAAACTGAGAATCATTAGGCGGGGAGGGGGGGGGGGGGTCCAGATAAGACGAGAGGAATCCCAGCCAATCCTTCGCAGACGAAACTATTCGAAGCTTGCTCTGAACAGAGTAAGCCTTCACAAAAGAGATGGATCTGCCTGGTGAGATCCAACCTCGATGGTATAAGCGAATACCAGAGACTTGGGGAAATAGACACACGATCTGAACCGAAGGTGACGGGTTCTCAAACTCAATCTGCCGATATTCGAAAACCCAGGTTATTTATATGACGGCCATTTTTTTCGGTTTCTCCTCGTTGGTAGACTCAGACCGACTGGCCGACAACTTACGGCGGCCAGATGGATTAGAATTTGTCGCCTGACCCAAGTTTTAATGCCCTTTACTATGTGGGTGGGAAACTTTCGGCTAGCAGTTTCCCGACTACGGCGATTAGCGCTTCCTCGACGAGGTAAAATCTTTTAACACGCCCAACTTAATTAACTGCACCTGTGAGGCGGCTAACGGATATTCAAATTTTTTTTTATTTTTTCTCTCTTGGAATTCAGAGATTACTCCACGTGGAGTTATACTTAGGAGACAGAGAGAGGGAAGGAATTCAAGAAACAAATGAAGGAGGTACTCTTCTTGGCGTCCCTTTCTCTTACAAGTGGCAATAGCTTGAGATGCGGGGAAAAGACTCTGCTCACCGGCCGTATGCGAGAACAATGTCAGGAGCGCTGTCGTAGACTTCTTGACGACTTGAAGAGTCATGACAATCGAATTCTCATTTTTTTCTTTTGAAAATACCTTCACGGTCGATCCGATCATCAATAAACAGAACAACCGCGAAGAATGGAGTACAGGAGCAAATTAACGAGCTAGTGGGTCCCTGTGAGTCTCTTACGGCAGTTATAAGGAAGGTCGCTGGATATAAGGTATCCGTAAGTTAGCTTAATGTGACCTAGACAGAACTGGGCCAGGGCCACTTCTTTAGAGCGGAAGTGGTGGAAAGATGAAGCCCAGTAATCGAAGTGGAGTTTAATGGGATTGAGTTTGGCGAGACGCGGAGTTTGCCAGGCAGCCAGCCATTGAACATTAAGGATCTTATTCACATGTTGAAAGAGATCACTAAACTGAGACTGTCCAAGCAACTTGGTCGGCTGCTTCATTGCTAGGCACCCCAATATGGAAGGGCGACCGGGAGAAAGTGACAAGCTTATCGGACGGGAGCAAAAGTTCAAGCAAGAACAATCGTTTCTCGAGGTTCAATGTGATAGTACAGAAATCGCGCTTCGGGAGTCTGTGAACAGAACAATTTCGGTGGAGGGGAGTATACTGGAAGTATGGATGGCCTCCCGGATAACCTCCAGATCTGAGCCGGCGAACCTGATAGTGAATGAACCTCCGTCGCAGTCACACTCTCCGTGGGTATAGGGAAGGGAAGACTGTGTAGGTCCTTTCAATGCCATAAAAAACTAAAGTGGAAGGACAGAGCTTCCGCCGATGACGGAATTCTCGACAGGTCTGCGACTGGGTTCAAGTGAATAAGGGGCCACAATTGGCTGAGGGTAACGAAACTAGTCATCTTCCGTTAGTGGTCGTCGGAAAGAGTACCTCAACTGAGTTGGAAAAGTGCAGGGTATAGCAATGCCTCTGGGCATTCCTATAATAAAAACCTCATGGGAAACTTAAATATATATATATATCATCATTTATTATGTATAAAATTCAATTCTTTTGTCATTTAAATAATTCATGCAATACTTTAACTGTTAATTTAACCATTCAATTATTTTACTCTAACTTTGTCAATTTAATCTTTCAATTAATTTACTTCAACTTTTGTAAATCAAATCATTTATGTTAAACTTAATAATTAATTAATTCATTTATTTTCTTGTCAATTCAATTAACGTATACTGTTCCAAACAACATCTCTTAAATTTCACACACAAACAAACAAACACACGTTCCCAGCTCGATCAAAAGAGCACGCTCTCCTGCCCACGTGACTCGCTGCTTTCTTCTTATAAAGTCCCAATTCAGGCCATTATAGATACTCTAAAACACTTAGGCTGATTTATTAACTAAAGATAAATCACATTGATAACCATACACTATAAAAGTGGTGCCCAAAGTTTAGTAATCTCCCGTCAATCAATAAATAAGTTTAAACGTTGAAATAATTCTGACTCCATGCGTCAATTTCGTTCCAAAGCCTCGCTTGAGCAATTTTTGATGCACGTATTCATTTTTTATATATCGCGTGTTATCTTTAACATCATCCTTCCAATTATCATAATTCATCTCAATTTTAATTTAATATTATCCCCTATATTCAACGAGTTGACGATTTCCTTTATTTCTCAATTCTTTTTAAATTCTTCATATTCCTGTGCTCTTGACCAATTTACGCACACATACACACACACACACGTGCACACAGCCACAGCTACTTCTCACGTAAACACCTTCATTCAACTAGCACAAATATACATTAAACAGTGTCTATAATGGACCAGACACATCAACTAAGGACATCAGTTAGCGGCCAACCTCATCATGACCACCCGTCTGTGCATAGACAACCACATGCGTACCTCTCTCTTCCCGTGGATGATCATGCAAACCCAATTGCATGGTTAGAAGTCTTATCCCTCTTCCTTAAACCACAAAACATCACTGAGGATGAAAAAGTATCAGCAATCATCCAGCGGTTACCCCTAAGTACTTTTATTCAGTTCAGGGAAGTGTTAATTAACGGGGAACAGGCTGATGTTTTAGACCGCCTAAATGAGGCTTTTCTCAATACATATGGTAGGTCCCAAATTGATGACCTGAGAGAGCTCCTGAATACTCAGGAAATGGGAGATAAGAGTCCTACTTCTCTTTTGTCTCATTTGAAGGACCTTATCAGAGTAAAAGGCGCTCACATCGATCTTTTTAACCCTCTCCTCACCGAAATTTTCATGAGAGGAGTCCCCGAGAGTATTTGGCCATTAATCCTAAGCTCGAACCTCACGAGCATTGGTGAGGTTGCTGCAGCCGCAGATAAATTGTATAAAAGTCCTTATGTGAATTAGGGCAATGGCCAAACCAACGGCCAAATTAACAATCCCTCTATTTCTCAGGTTCGAGGCACGTCGAGCTCCTCTGACGAACGGGCCGAGCATTTAAGGGTTCCATCTTCCCTATCGAGAGACCTTGAGGCTTCCATACGGAGGATGGAAGCCGACATCCAGTGGTTAAAGCTGCAGCGTGAACCACAGAGCGAGCATAGACATAGGTTTGGCGATCGAAGGTGCAGGTCCCGCTCTGGTGCACGAAAGAGAAACCAACGAGAGCATCCTGATGCAATAGGTGAGAGACAGCAAAATTTTCACCCTCATTCTTCCAACTTTTCTCACCATCTTCCACACCATCAGGGCCTATGCTGGTATCATCAAAGGTACGGGCACAACGCTGTACACTGTACACAGCCTTGTAGCCACAGTTATGCTTCTTCACATACTGCGCCAAGTAGTCTCCTCCCAAAGCATAACTTTTCCCTTTCCTCTCATCCAACTCGGTGGTGCTGGTATCATAACAAATATGGTGCACAAGCCGCAAAATGTTTACAGCCTTGCACATATTTACAACTAGTAACTCCACCTCCACCTAATCTCAACTCTCCAAATCCTCAATCAAATCTTCACTTATTAAATTCTCCAGTTTTCTCACTTCACCCAACTCAACCACTTTCTCCAAATCCTCAAACTTCAAATTCTTGCATTCCTCTCACTCCAGTCTCTCAATCACATCCTTTAAACTAACACCTCAAGGGATTAACAACACACATTAACAACAATTAACAACAAATTAACAAACATTAACAATTGACAATAAACGGGTCAACATCTACCACCTGAACCTCACTTCACTTATTCAGGTAGGTACTCACTTTTGCATTTTGACCCACATTCAATCCTCACTTCATATGGCCATCATTTCATTCAGCACTCATACAGTGCTACGTGTCAGTTCTCTAGCACTCACATAGTGCTCTGACAACGCCATAAATCTCGCACTCACATAGTGCTCTGACAACACGCCATCAATTCGCTTGCACTCGCATAGGGCTCTTGCAACACGCCATTAATTCTCTCGCACTCACATAGTGCTCTGACAACAAGTCATCAATTCGCTCGCACTCGCATAGTGCTCTGGCAACACGCCATTAATTCTCGCACTCATATAGTGCTCTGACACCACGTCATCATTTCTCTCGCACTCACATAGTGCTCTGGCAACACGCCATTAATTCTCGCGCTCACATAGTGCTCTGACAACACGTCATCAATCCTCGCACTCACATAGTGCTCTGGTAACACGCCATTACATTCAGTACTCATATAGTGCTCTCGCAACATGCCTAAAACCCGGTCAATTCTTTTCTTCCCCTAACCGACCTCTACATTCTCTCCTAAATCCTTCTTCATATGTACATAACCTTGTACGGGCTGAAATTAAGCCAACTGCCCCTAGAATGCCTGCTAATTATAAAAAATTCGTGCCGGAGATGACAACATGCTCCCATGTTTTCGTCCGTCGTGATTCAGCTCGAACTTCGTTGCAACCAGTCTATGACGGACCCTTTCTCGTTATCTCCAGGAAGCGGAAATTCTTAGTCCTAAAGCTTGGTACTAGTCAAGATACTGTCTCTTTCGACCGCCTAAAACCCGCTTACACCGAAAATGTTCGTCTAGAACCCCAATCAGCTCATTCTCCTCCTACTATACCCCTTTATAGTACAGTAATCCCCCAAAACAACCTAAATCCAACCTTTTTAACTACTACCTCTCCAACTCCGCCTTCCGTTTTGCTGCCTCCTCGTCCTTTCTTGCAGGAACCCTCGTCGGCAGAAGTGGTTAGTCAGGAGCAAATATCTTCCCCACTGGTCACTCCGTCAACGGACAACGGGACTCAAGACTCCCACATCCCGCTTGACGCCATCTCGGAAGGAACCAGCAAGCGGATCACCTTCGCTCCATCGACCTTCTCTCGGGCCAGTGCCTCGTTTAACGCTAATGGCACTGCCACTGCCACAGCAAATCTGTGTCCTCGTACCCGCAGCCAAACCAATGACACTATCACACGTTCCGGTCGCGTCGTCAGGAGGCCTCGTCGGTACTCAGACTTATAATCTCAAAATAGTAAAAAGGGGGGGGGGGGTGTTATAGCAATGCCTCTGGGCATTCCTATAATAAAAACCTCCTGGGAAACTTAAATATATATATATATATATATATATATATATATATATATATATATATCAACATTTATTATGTATAAAATTCAATTCTTCTGTCATTTAAATAATTCATGCAATACTTTAACTGTTAATTTAACCATTCAATTATTTTATTCTAACTTTGTCAATTTAATCTTTCAATTAATTTACTCCAACTTTTGTAAATCAAATCATTTATGTTAAACTTAATAATTAATTAATTAATTTATTATTTTGTCAATTCAATTAACGTATACTGTTCCAAACAACATCTCTTAAATTTCACACACAAACAAACAAACACACGTTCCCAGCTCGATCAAAAGAGCACGCTCTCCTGCCCACGTGACTCGCTGCTTTCTTCGTATAAAGGTCGGCAACCACACCTTCTACAATTATTCATTTACCTCCAAACAAATCATACTGAGTTAATTCCACTCTCACATTCTTTGCAAACGACCATACGAGAGTAAGTCCTAATTATTTTTACTTCTCATTGCAGTTCCAATTCAGTCCATTATAGATACTCTAAAATACTACATTATTTACTCTACTCAAAGGTACCCTAAATTATTTACTCAAAGATACTCATATTATTCACTACATTACTACACGATATTATATATTATTCACCTTATTGTTTCACCATATTATTCACCATATTTAATTAACCTACTTATCTCATTTACATTCGTTGATTTTATGAATATATTTATATTGGTGTAATTGGCTTTCTTAAAGCCCAAGTCATTATTCTAAAATTTAGTTCGCTTTCGCATTAGGCCTAAAGCTAACGGCAGACATCTTCGATCAAACAAAATTTATGGTTATGATATATCACATTAATAACCATACACTATACAGGGTGATAGATCAGACCGTACGGGGATCAGCAGGTAGAGCTACCGTTCCAGAACCTGTTTGATTTAAAGCAATGTGTTGGGGGTGGTACACAGGTGCGGATATTGAACCTATAGCTACGAGTATGGCCTACACCTAAACAAATGTCGGAAGGTTGGACCAATGAGCTAAATATCAGCAATAGGCTAGGGTTATGTACCTGTCTTACCAACATTCGGTTGGAATCTGCGAACCTTGGTGACTCTGGGAAGTAAAATCCTCAATGTGCTCCTCTAAAATTATGTCTTGAATGGCCTTGGCGAAAATTGTGTTTTGGTTGCAGTTGAGACAGAGGAGCTGGATCAAAGTAACCACATATAGCATAAATTGTCGGTAGATGAGAGGATAGTTTATACAGACTGCCGAACTGGACTTTAGAACTAAAATTAAAAATTAGAAGTAAAGACAGTATCCTGGCAGTAAGTATCCTTCTCTATGTCGTGGTAAACTGATTACTGAAGTATCCACTCTTTGGAAGACTGTTTTCAGTCTCTGGGGAAAGTTATAGACAACTTCGGTGTGCTTGCCAACTTCAGACAGCTTGAAGTACAGACAGAGAGGAAGCAATATAAAATTCTTAAGGACAAAATCACCTGTGTAGAAGATACAGATGCGAACGAGTGTGACTGGCTACATAGATGGACAGCCTTCCAGACCTCCCACAATCATATATTACCACATTTGAGTTTCTCACTTGCTTCTCTCTGAATGACAACTATGAGTTCTACACAAATCTCTGTTTCAGCTGGAAAAGGAAGCTTTTCTAATAATCTCAAATTGATACAGAACTACGAGTACTTAAGCTCTTACATGGAACAATTAAAACTAATTGGACTTACCCTAATTAATATCAACAAAAAGCTCCCCATGATATCTATTACAGTGATGTTATAGGTGGTAGTCAGAAGGTAACTAAGGTAAGCCTCTTCAAGAGTGGTACGATTAACAAGGGGTGATTTGTCTTCGATTTTGGTACCACTTTTGGGGCAGCCAAATATGTTTCTTGATTCAATTGGGTGGCTGCCTAGTTGACTCCTCAGTGAATGCCTTGTATTCACAAGACTACGAATCCAAAAGTGAAAAGCTCTCTTCTTGCATGGTAGGCAGGGTAAATTGGTGATCGGAGATTTCCTCAAAAGGTAAAAGGGAGCTTGGAGCTGGATTAAGTATTTTTTATTCGGCGGGAGCTTGGAATCGTCTAAAGATGGTCTTTCTTGATAAAAGAATTCATTCTTAGATGCAGTCCATTTTCCATTTTGCATAACAGCTCGATACATGGATGCGGTAATTTTAAGAACTATTTATAATCATTTTATGTATTTAATTAGTTCCCATAATATTAAATTTATTCTTTCCTCCTACATTAACATTATTTAAGAGTAAAATTATTTTTAATTTAATCACTAAAATCTATATAGTACAGAAACATAACAAAACCATTACATTTGTTGTTTTCTTAAGTCTATCTCTTATGGTTGCCATCTGTCAACATTTCTCTTATTTAAGCAATCTAAACTATAAATGCCCTTTGTTTTCATCAATTAAACCTGATTTATATTAAATATATTGAAAAGAGATGATCAAAAGTACTAGCTATAGACTTTAACATGAATTTTATGTATATTTAACCAAAATTTACTATATCCACTCTTTCGTTTCTTCTTATAAATTCGGTTAAAGTTTCTTCATATATCGTTAATAGAAATAAAAATGATTTAGTTAGTGGTAAAAATAAGCAAGTGATTAAGAGAATGACTAATTTGGAGAAATATAACTAAGCTTTTTAATTTTGATTATAATGCTATTTTGGTTTACCGTGAACCCATTATAAGATTTTAAAAAGACTCCGAAGTGCTCATTTTTGAGGTCTCTTTGGATGTCTCATTCAATCTTTCAATGTGAGCACTCTATAATATCATGAACGACTTTGCCTCCAGATAAAAACATGAAACAGACACTGATGACAGTGCAGATCCATGAGAAAAATGGGAGTGCGGGGGGGGGGGGGGAGCTAACCTGAATTCCTGCCTCTGAGTAGTCTGAGAAAAGGTCATTGATCATTAATTATGGTTATCTTACTAAACATCGATAATAAATACCAGTACTCACACAGGAGCGAGAACTAACTACATTGCCATTGTGCAAGAGGACAGCTTTCAGACTTGTCTTAGAAGCATCACTAAAGATACGCCTCATATGTCTGTGACAAGGCTTCGAACATTCCATTTATATCATGGCAGTAGCAGAGAGGTCCATTAACTGTGAAGAATGAAGTTAAATCACGATTACGCTTTCTAAAGTAACTCACATTCACATTTTTCTCGAGTAAGAATTTTTCCTATAGTCGAGATGCTAGAAGTTCTGCTTTATCCTTCGACAGTGACAGATCTCTCACAAGATTATTAAAATCTTCCTAAGTAAATAACTTTGGCTCAGAGTTAGCATCCTCATATTCAACATCCGCATCTAATGTGTATGCACATTCAGTACTGCTATCATCATTGATATCATCAGGTACGAGGCCATCATCAGGTGGAACTGGAATTGCCAAAGATACATCATGCGGAACTGGTCCGCAGGCCGAATCCATGGTTGGATAAACAATTTGGTGTTTGTTCTTTGCAGAAAACCCTTTTGTGGTCACACTGCAGAAATATAAATTTTCGAGATGATGCCTGGTCTCTCTCCATATCATAGGAACAGCGAACGGCATTGGAGCTTTCTTTTTGTTAATCCATTTACGTAATCCATTAGAGGGAAACCGAAGTAGAGTTTGTACATTTTCTTTATATCATTTGTGATAGTACGCTGCAGAGAATTTGTTGTAAAATGCCCACATACATAGCATAATTTATCTGGATGATCTTTGCACTCTCGAGGCATTGTTACTGCTTTGTGGAAATATTTGGAAGCCTCTTATGATCAACGCAGAAGGAGCAGCTTAGAAGATGCACATCGCATGAGGAACCTGAAAGCACAAAACAGAATTATAAATAAATGCGCAACATATGCATGCGGGTTACAAATGTAAATGAATTCTTCTCTATACCACTTTAACCAGCAATAGTTTGCTCATCTTAGCAGTAAATAATGATGCATGCAATATAGCAATACCAGTAATATACTACATTTTATAATCGCAGGCAGCCATTTTGAATTTTGGGCATATCTTAAAAACGGTACGCGCTAGAGCAAAACCGAAGGCAGATTCGGGATTCAGCACAGAAAATGCCTTTAGAAAAGTATAGTAAGGTCTCTGATGAAAAATGTGTGTTGACCAGTGTAATTAATCTTTTCGCGTAAATTAAAACCAGAAGAATGGATTTCGTTTTTAAATGAATGGATCAAGCTTGAACTGTAACAATTTAGGCTATTAGTAAGTAAAAAAATGTTTGATTTTGTTGTGTTTATGATTTTATCAAGTTTATCTATAAATTTTCTTTTTATATATTTAATTCCTTTTACACAATATTAAAACTGCTAAAAAATTCTGATTCAGCACTCCGACAATTTTAGCTACGAGCCACCACTGGCAGAAGACAAAAAACAACGCTTCGATCTTCAGAGTCCAGTCTAAGAGCAAATGCGATCAAAGGCTAAATTTTGGTTTCTCTAGTTTATTAGATGTTGCCATGGAAACACTGTTAGTATGGTATCAGATCAGATCAGATACGTTTGAGAATCCCCTTTGCAACGAGTTTTCTTATGAGCATGCATGCACGGCCCATAAAATTAGCAAAGAATGGGCTATAGCTCGTGTCGCAACTTTATACAATTCACCAGAATGTTGTATTATACGTTGAAATAATATTTGTTTTAAATTAGCTGCTGAGATTATTCCCTTCAGCTTGTCTCAAAAAGAAGTCAAATCTAGTTGGACTGTAAAAACTAGTGTGTGTCCACCTACTATGTGTCTCCCAATTAGAGGTATTTGTCTTATAACTGAGACTTCCCCCCCAACAAAGTTACATTTTCTTTTAAACTTAAATTATATCTGAATATTTAAGCTTTTCTTGATGGGAATCATTCCTTTAATTTTTCTTCTCTCACTTTGTATAGTTTATATAATTCTTTCATTTTGCGTTCATGGTCTAACTCCTCAAATAGAAATTGACACCCTATTTTATTACAATTATCATTTTCTTCATTTCTTATTATTTTTATAATTATATAATCCAACTCTGGGCAATATATAATAAAGTGGCAAAGATCCTCCAGTTCATGGTTGCATAAAGGACAATTAGTTTCCAGATTATTAAATCTGTTTCAGTCCATTTGTTCTTGCTTTTTTAGTAATATTGAGGCTGGTGTATTATCATATATTTTTTCTTTTATATCTTTCTATATATATATATATATAGGCTATTTTTTTCCTAATTTCTTTTTTCTATTCTTGTAATTTTATTCTTAATTCATTTTTATTTACTTTGATTAATGCAAAATAATGTAAAGTGATGCATTTTGGTTTCCACAATCAAGACTATATATATACCATGAATGGTGAAATACTGGATCAAGTTAAAGAAGAGAAAGATCTAGGGGTAATCATTGACTCGGAATGGAAATTCCATGCACAAGTGTCCGCTGCAGTTAAAAGGGCAAACTAGATGTTGGGAATTGTGAAAAGCACATTTGTAACATTTACCAGAGTCATTCCAGGGTTGGCCTTTGTATCGGCAGCTCCTGTAAATGGGGAAAAAAAAGTACCATACAAAGTTAATCCACTTTGTTTCTTTCATTCCACACTTTTTCCAGGAATTATTTAACAACCCTTATCATCTTATCTGTTGTCTCATTCCACACTCCTAATAGCAGGGTAATCCATTCCTTCCCAGTTTTTTCAATCACTTCATCTAGTTCACAGCTACATTCAGTCAGGATAACGCACATCTTCTCCATTCTATTTCTATCATACTGCTTACATTCCACTGCTACATGTTCCACAGTCTACATCCATAAATTGGGCCCTTGCTCGGAAGAGTACATAAGAACATAAGAAAAGAAGGAGACTGCAAAAGACCATTCATGGCCTACACTTGGCAGCTCCTGTTCCAGTCACCACCCAGGCTTCCATCATACCACCTCACATACACTGGGGATTCTTTCTCCTTGTACTATTCCAGGGTTTGCTTTTGTTCCATTTCATTCTTCTATGCCTTTCACTTTTTTATCAATCTCACCCTTCCACTTTCTTGCATCCCATTCTAACCCTTCTCTATTCCTGCTCATCATTCTCCATTCATGCACATTTTCTCTACCTACCATACCATTCATGTATGACATTTTCTTACACTTCTTCCCCCATTTACTGTCTTTCATTCCACAGATATACTTTCCTTGCCAGTCTTGCATCATCCATTCATTCCAGTCTTATTTTGTACATAAGGGTGGGAAACTAGAAGCTGTTAGAGGTAAGGGAATAACAGGAATAGAGGGCAGGTGTAGGAAATGGAAGGGATGCAGTGATAGAGGAATAGCTAGGGGAGAGGGCATACTGATGCATTATAGGGGGACTAATGCACAAGTGAATGAGCAGATAACTAGGAATAAAAAAGCACAATGCAATGAAGATGGGAATAATAAAAAAACCTTAAAAATATACTACACAAATGGTCGGAGTATAAGGAACAAGATAGATCTCTTAAGAGCGTTAGCAAGTGAAGAAAATTTTGATATAATTGCGATAACAGAGTCATGGCTTGATTTGGCAGGTAATCACTTTAAACCTGAGGTTGAGATTGAGGGCTTTAACATGTTCCATACAGATAGGAATAGGAAGAGAGGAGGAGGGGTTATTATTTATATTAAAGATAATCTCCAGTGTTGTGTAAACAGTACAATTAAATTAGATGATAACACAGAGTCATTATGGCTAAATGTAAAGGAAGGTAAAAACAAGCTTGTCTTAGGATTATTATACAGACCACCAAATCTTAGTAAGGAAGCTTCAAATCTTCTGTGGCAGGAGATTGAACGGGCATGTAGAAGTAAGCATGTGTGTATAATGGGCGATTTTAATTACAGAAATATAGACTGGGAAGCTCTTGTGGGTGATCAGGAGGCTGAGGAATTTTTGAATGTTGTCCAAGATAATTTTCTGAGGCAGATTATTAACGAACCCACTAGAGGTAATAATATACTGGATTTAGTTCTGACAAATAGGGAAGAAGTTATTAAGGATACTGAGATTGGAGGAAATTTGGGTAATAGTGACCATTGTGAAATTAGATTCAAGATGAAATGGAATGGTATTGATAGTAGCATGAACAATGTTAAAATTCCTGACTTTAGAAGAGCAAATTATAATGGGCTCAGGACTTACCTGGAGGCAGTTGTACAGAAACCAGGCAATGAAATCAATTCAGGAATAGATTCAATGATATCAGTTAGTGGAGACAATAATCACCAGGAGGAAGAGATTACAATTGAAGAGGAGTATGAAAGAATAATTGAGCAATTAATTACAGGTCAGATGATTAACATTCCATATAAGGAGATTAGGACTAAAAATAATGACCCAAGATGGATGACAGATAAAATTAAGCATTATATTGGCATTAAAAAGGGCATTTATAGGAAAATAAAAAATGGAGAGGATCACTTAAGGCAGAGATATAATGAACTAGCAAGAGATGTTAAAAAGTTAGTTAGAGTAGCAAGGAGAAATTATGAAATTAAAGTGGCAAATAGGGCAAAGGAAGATCCTAAAAGTTTTTATCAATTATACAAAACTAAGGTTAGAGATAAAATAGGCCCACTTATAGATTCCAATGGAGAATTAGTGAGTGATAGGGACTCAATGGCTGGAATGCTAAATGACTTTTTTCTCTCAGTATTTACACAGGAGGATACTCTAAATATACCTGAGGTGTCAATGATCTTTCGGGGTAATGATGAAGAGAAATTAAAGGATATATTGATCACAAAGGAGATAGTGACAAAGGAAATTGATAAAATCAAAAGTAGTAAAGCACCCGGTCCTGATGAGCTCTTTCCTAGAATTTTGAAAGAATGTAAGGATGTGTTAAGTGAGCCCCTAGCATGCATCTTTAGAAAATCATTGGAGAGTGGCATTGTGCCAGTGGCATGGAAGAAAGCCAATGTGATACCTATATTTAAGAAAGGGGATAAAACAAATATGTCTAATTACAGACCAGTAAGTTTGACATCAGTGGTAGGGAAAATGATGGAATCTATTATAGCAAGGAATATTAGAGATCACTTGGATAAGCATAAGTTGATAAAAGAATCACAGCATGGCTTTAGTAAGGGTAAATCCTGTCTGACTAATTTGCTGTCTTTTTATAGTAAGGTGTATGAAGCAGCAGATAATGATGAAAACTATGATATTTTATACTTGGACTTTAGTAAGGCTTTTGATCGAGTGCCACACTTACGACTTCTGAGCAAAGTTAAAGCACACGGGATCGATGGCAGTATATTTAGGTGGATTCAGTCATGGCTTGGTGACAGACAGCAAAGAGTTAGTATAGATGGAGTTAAATCTGAGTGGGGGTGTGTTAGCAGTGGAGTTCCTCAAGGATCTGTTTTGGGTCCCTTGCTATTCTTAATTTATATTAATGATCTTGACATAGGTATAAGTAGTTACCTGAGTAAATTTGCTGATGATACTAAGCTAGGTAGGGCCATTAGGGCTGATTCTGATGCTGTTGTAATGCAGGAGGAATTGACCATTCTGTCCAATTGGGCCGAGAAATGGCAAATGAAGTTTAACATAGACAAATGTAGTGTACTTAGTATAGGTAGAAATAATCCATTGAATAGTTATAAATTAAATGGCAGAATTTTAGGGAGGACTGATTGTGAGAGAGACTTGGGTATTTTGGTAAGTTCAGACCTTCGTCCTAGAAAGCAATGTCTAAATGCTAAGAATAAAGCTAATAGGATATTGGGATTCATCAGGAGGAGTGTAAGCAATAAGAGTGCTGAAGTCATTCTAAAACTGTATCTGGCGCTAGTTAGGCCTCATCTAGACTATGCAGTACAATTTTGGTCACCATATTATAGGAAGGATATTGATTTGCTTGAGTCTGTGCAGAGAAGGATGACAAAGATGATTGGTGGGCTAAGGAACTTACCTTATGGTGAAAGGCTCAGAAAACTAAATCTACATACATTGGAAAGGAGAAGAGTCAGAGGGGAATTGATTGAAGTCTTCAAATGGGTAAAAGGATATAATAAAGGGGATCTGGGTAAGGTTCTTATACTTAGTGAACATGACAGGACACGTAGCAATGGGTTTAAGCTTGATAAGTATAGGTTTAGGAAGGAGATTGGGAGGAATTGGTTTACAAATCGTGTGGTAGATGAATGGAATAGGCTCACTAGGCATGTGATAGAAGCCTCCTCTCTGGGTAGTTTTAAGAATAGATTAGATAAATATATGGATGAAGCTGCTAGATGGGACTGACTTTTTTTTATGTACATATGTATATATTTTTCTAAGGAGTGGGAAGATTATATTTTGCGGTTGCATGAATGGACATAATCCTCTGGATGCATTTTATGTATATTGTAGATTAGATCTGATGAACTCCTGTTAAGGGTGACAATGTTGATGACTTTTCTCTGGTAAGAAATCTTTTGTGTGTTGAATGGAACAGGAGCTGCCAAGTGTAGGCCATGAATGGTCTTTTGCAGTCTCCTTCTTTTCTTATGTTCTTATGTTCTTATGTACTCCATCCCATATCACCTCTCAGAGCTACTGTCACTGCATACCTTGGTGCATTTAGTGCTATTCTCACCACCCATTTTTTTCCCCCTTCCAACTTTTCTATCTCTCACTCCTTCCATACAACCACATCCATACTGTACATAATGCTTGGTACAGCTATGCTCTTCCATACTTCTCTTACCATATCATACTTACTCGTTCTCAGTCTTGCTACACTTCGCAGTCGACCAACCGACTGGTTAGTCACACTAATCTTTTCAATCTTCATCTTTCACATAGCGTGCCCTTCAAACAGGTAGCACATGTTTCATATAGCTCTCAGTCTGTTGATCTATTTTTCAGATTTTTCTACAGTTTGTTTGTTTTTTGTTTTTTTTTCTCACCACAATCAGCGAAAGCTAAGTTGCTCTTCTTTTTTTTCTTATTACTACTTAAGTTCTTTCTTTGTTTGAATAAGTGATGGAGTTTGGGGATGAAAGTGAGCATGAGTGTCGTAATGTATGCATTGGTTGTGGTGTATTAGGTGAGGGGTATACATGTGTTGTATGTGGGCTGCGTGAATGCATTGTAGATTTAGAGGGGATGAGAAGGCAGGATTTAGACAGGATATGTAGGCTGGAGGGGTTAGTTGCTGAGCTCAGGAGGGAACTTAGTGTTAGGCCTAGAGCTGGGAATAGGTTAGGTGGTGAGGTAGGCCAGTTAGATGTTTCAGGTGAAGGTAGAGGGCCGGTGGAGGAGGTAGGATATGATAGTTCTAGTGATCGTGAAGTTAGCCCCCTTAGATTAGTTAGAAATAGGCCTAGTGAGGATGGGGGAGAGTGGTTAGGAAACATGAAGCTAGGGAGGCTTCTCCTGTTCTTTGTGATAATAGGGTTGCCTCTGTTGAGGTTGTTAGCCAGGGGAAGAATAGGTGTGTGAGTCAGAGGGACACAGAACCTATTAGCTTGACTAATAGATTCAGTGCCCTAAGAGAGGAAGTAACTGGAAGTGATATGACTGATGGGGGTAGGGGTGGAGTTCGAGTGACTGGTAGTTTGAATGAGAATAGGAGTGGGGATGGAGTTAGGTCTGTGCGGGTTAGGAATAGGAGTCTGACTGAAGTGCTTGTGATGAGTGATTCGCGAGTTAGATATTTAGATAGGAAGTTGAATGCAAGTAGATTGAATGGATTGAGGGTGTGTTTGCCGGGGGCTGGAGTGAGAGATCTGTCTGATAGGTATGAGGAGCTGGTGTCTGGCTGTGCAAGGGATGCGGTTGTGATTACACATGTAGGAGTGAATGATGTGAAGAAAGTGGGTGCATGTGAGTTACGTGAGAGGTACAAGAGGTTGATTGAAAAGGTGAAAGAAAGTAGAATGAAAGGTGTTGTGACAGGTGTGCTTCCAAGAATGGATGTTGGGGTAGAATGGATGTCTTGTGCAATTGGGCTGAATGATTATGTGAGGAGGATGTGTGAGATGGAAGGTGTCATGTTTGTGGATGTGTGGGATAGGTTTGTTGGAATGAAAGAAATGTATGCGATGGATGGACTGCATTTGAGTAGGAGGGGGGTAGATGTGTTGTGGGAGGAGTATGATCGTGTTATTAGGTCTTTGCGGGCGGGAAACTAGATACTAATAGTGGTCAGGGAATTATGAGAGGACATTATAGTACTGAAAGTAGAATGGACTTGGCAGATAACAGAAATAGGTTCCAAGGCGATAGAGGTGAGGTCATTCAAGTTTCAAGAGGTGCTTCAGGGATAGGGGGGGTAAATTGTTTCTATACAAATGCTTGTAGTCTTAGAAACAAGAAGGATGAGCTATTTAGTTATATTAGCAATGAGGATATAGATATATTATGCATTACTGAATCATGAGTTAATGAAATTAAATTTAGTGACACTATAAGTGAATTTGATTTACAGGGCTATAATATGTACATTAGTCAAAGGACAGGTAGGATTGGTGGAGGAATAATTATCTATATAAAAAACATTGTTTCAAGTTTAAATACTTCAATAAAGCAGGATGGAGTTGAGTCACTTTGGATAGATATTAGGTTCAGTAAAAATAGAATGGTGCATTTGGGAGCTTTTTACAGGCTACCTGGGCAGACTGATGATATGGATGAACTAATGATAAGGGAAATAAGTAAGGGATGTGAAACAGATGCAGTTATTATTGGGGACTTCAGCTTAAACTCTGTGGACTGGGAAAATATGATAGGTAGGGATAGAACAAGTGGCAGGTTCATAGAATGCTTTGAGGATAATTTTTTGAATCAATTTGTTAATGAGCCAATGAGGGGGGGACAATATATTAGATTTAGTACTTTCTAACAGTGATCATTTAGTTCAAGAATTGACTGTTGGGGAAGCATTGGGAAATAGTGACCATCAGATAGTTCGTTTTAACTTGGGAATTGAGAAGGGTAAAATAACCGAGAATGCTGAAAAAGTTCCAAATTTTCATAAGGGAGATTATGTAAAACTTCGAAGCTTGCTAAATTTGGTTGACTGGGATGTAGAATTCAGAGGTAAAAATGCTTATGGGATGTGGGATACTTTCAAGCATATAATAAATATAGTCCAAGAACAATGTATCCCAATGAAGGCCATTAGGAACAAAAGTAGGAAACCATTATGGTGGAATCAGGAGATAGCTAGAAAAATTTCAGAGAAGAAAAGGGCATACAAAAAATTAGAGGTACAAAATAATATTCAAAATTTAAGTGATTATAGAATGGCTAGGAATGAGTTAAATAAGATTATAAAGAAGAACAAAAGGGTGTCAGAAATTAAATTAGCTCTGGATTGCAACAAAGATCCTAGAAAGTTTTTTAGTTACTATAAAATTAATAACAAGTCTGGCAGAGTTAAAATAGGACCTATCAAATATGAAGGGGTTGTGAGAGAAACTGATGAGGAAATAGTTGAGGTACTAAATTGTCATTTTGCATCAGTATTTACAAAGGAGAAACTAAATAGTCATATGTATAGTACTCATGGGTCAGGGAAAGAGGTGTTTACTAACATTAGTGTGGATCGGAGGATGATAAAAGGACTAATAGGTGAGTTAGATACTACCAAGGCCTCCGGCCCTGATAATATTCATTCTAGGTTACTTAAAGAAGGTGTAGAAAGTATCTCAATAGCTCTGGAGAAGTTATATACTAGGTCACTGGAATATGGAGAAATACCCGATGATTGGAAGAGAGCTAATGTAGTTCCCCATTTTCAAGAAGGGTAATAAAGAGGATCCAAATAACTTTAGACCGGTTAGCCTAACTCCTGTAGTCTGTAAAATTCTTGAGAAAATAGTTAAAAAAGGGATTTGCCAACATCTAGAGAGGGAGGGGTTAATCAGCGATGCTCAGCATGGGATTAGATCAGGTAGATCATGTTTGACTAACTTACTAGACTTTCTGGAGTTTGTAACAGATCAAGTAGATAAGGGAAAGAATGTAGATATAATTTACTTGGATTTTAGTAAAGCATTTGATAAGGTACCACATAGGAGACTAGTTCATAAATTAAAAATGATTGGGATATGTGGGGGTGTTTCAAATTGGACAGGAAGCAAAGGGCAGTGCTAAATGGTGTAAAGTCAGAGTGGAGGGATGTTATCAGTGGGGTTCCTCAGGGATCAGTTCTCGGTCCATTATTATTTGTCATCTATATAAACGATCTTGGGGAGGCAGTTAATAATAAAGTGTCAATTTTTGCGGATGATACCAAATTAGCAGCTGTAGTTAAAGATATTGATGATAATTTTAAAGTGCAGAGGGATTTAAATAAATTATTATACTGGGCACATAAGTGGCAAATGACTTTCAACCTTGATAAGTGCAAAGTTATTAACATGGGAAAAGATAATAGAGAATTTAACTATGAAATGGATGGGCATTGGCTGAGCTCAGTAGAGGGTGAGAAAGATCTAGGAGTAGTAATAGATAAGTCATTAAGGTTTTCTAAGCAGTGTATTGAAGCAAGAAATAGGGCAAATAGAGTGCTAGGTTTTATTAAGAGAAATGTCAGTTACAAAAGTAAGGAGGTTATTCTTAAACTCTATAACTCTTATGTTAGGCCACATCTAGAGTACTGTATACAGGCATGGTCCCCACATTTTAGACACGATATTAACCTTCTTGAGTCAGTGCAACGGAGGGCAACAAAGATTATTCCTTCCCTGAGGCACCTTGAATATATAGATAGACTGAGGGTATTAAATATGTTCTCGTTCGAAAGGAGGTGTGTGAGAGGGGATATGATTGAGCTCTTTAAAATTTTTTCCGGGATAGATAAATTGGATGTTAGCAAGTTTTTTGAGTTAGATGATGGAAATCGGACTAGAGGTCACCACTTGAAAATTAAAAAGCAAGGGTGTAGGTTGGATTTAAGAAAATATTTTTTCACCAATAGAGTGGTAGACTTCTGGAACAAATTGCCGCAGAGGGTAGTAGGTAGTCCAAATCTAAATGTAATTTAAGAGTAAGTTGGATGAGTTTATGGGAAGGGAAGGTTGTGATGGTTCCTAAGTTTTGTATATATTAATATTGTTTGTATATATCTATAGCTGCATGATTTAGTTCTTGACAAGCCTTGATTGGTGATACCCCTGTTTCTGAATGCAATCCTCTGGATGTAGTTTTCCTGGGAGTTTGGGTGCCTTAAAAAAGAGGCCGTTTGACTTGGATGACCTATGATGAGCCCTTGTGGCTTTTGTCATCTGTTATATTATATTGTGGGGGACTTTGATTTTGTCTTTCCCTGGTGATGGTGCTTTTTGTGGGTGGGTTTTGACGGAGGCGGATGACCTTTGATAGGCCCTTGTGGCTTTTGTCATCCATTTAATTATGTTATGTTATGGGCTTAGCCACACCCCTAGATATTTGTACACATCTGTCTGAGTCACCATATTCACTCCCAGTCTCCATGTGCTGTTCCTCTTATCCTCTGCTCTATTCACAATCATTACTTTGCTCTTTTCACTGCTAAACTTCATTCATAATTATCACATCGTCTACATACAGCAATATGCATATCTTGTCATCTCCAACCCTCACTCCAGCATTCATTCGTCTGACTCTCACAGCTAATTCTTCTGTGTATAAGTTAAATAGGGTTGGAGATAGAATAAATACATACTTGCCTAACTCTTTTCTTAATTTTGACCCACTTGGTTTCTAGGTCACTTAGTCTATACATTGCTCTTGTATCCTCATATACTTTTAATAATATTCACTAATTTATCACCAAGACCACTCTAAGACTCTATATAATATTTTTCTGTCGACCCTATCATATGCTTTTTCTATATCTAGGAAACATAGGTCTAATTTACTTCCTTCACTCTTCTTTCCATTATTTCATTCTGCACAAACATATTGTCTACCACTTTCCTATCTGCACAGAAACCATTCTGTTCCTCACCCAGTACTCTAGCTGTCTCAATCCATCTACAAAGTCTTTCATTCAGTACTCTGTGGAAAATTTTCCCTAATGTGTTTATGAGAGCAATTGGTCTATAGTTCTTTAGTTCATTCTTACTCTTACACCCACCTTTATGTAGCAGTGTCACTCTGCATTCATTCCACCTCTTATATACACTCTCTCCTTCCCACACTTTATTAAATAACTGTCATTTTCTCAATCACCACCTCACCTCCATTCTTGTACATTTCATAGAGGACAACACTTGAGTAAAAATGATCTAAATAGACAATATGACCTTTGTTTTCAAAGGCACTGAGTAGTGAAGTAACTACTCTATGTCCAAGGCCTTGACCACTAACGGGTCCAGCTTCTTTTCCGGTGTAGACATTAAATTTCAGAAGATAACCAGTACCTGAGTCACAGAGTGACCATATTTTAATTCCCCACTTTGAATTTTACCATTGTTTCATCTACACTTATTTCCCTATTGCTTGTGTAATGTTGTGTATACAATCCACTAACAACATCCAGAATCGGCCTAATTTTATTCAATCTGTCATCTGTATCTGCACTTTCATTACTGCAAAAATGATCGAATAAGCAAATACTAATCCCTAGACATTACAGTATTGAAGCCAGCTGTAGAAGCAAGAGAAAATTTTTGTTGGAAACAATGACTGCAGTGTAGGCTTATGAATCATACCCATAACAATTTCTAATCCGATAAATGCCTTTATATCACTTCTCAATACATTATTCCTTTTTCTAAATCTAGATCTAGGAGAGAGCAACTGCTATCAGTAATTTTCTTGGAATACCTATTAGTTTCTGTGGCTGTAATTTCATAAATTTTGGCAGGGAAAAACTTTTCAAAACATTGAAAAGGACTAAGATTCTGAAAGCCAATTACTTGATGAGACCCACTGAAATTAACATAACATAACATAACATAATTACACGGATGACAAAAGCCACAAGGGCCTATCAAAGGTCATCCGCCTCCGTCAAAACCCACCCACAAAAAGCACCATCACCAGGGGAAGACAAAATCAAAGTCCCCCACAATATAATATAACGGATGACAAAAGCCACAAGGGCTCATCATAGGTCATCCGAGTCAAGCGGCCTCTTTTTCAAGGCACCCAAACTCCCAGGAAAACTACATCCAGAGGATTGCATCCAGAAACAAGGGTATCACCAATCAAGGCTTGTCAAGAACTAAATCATGCAGCTATAGATATATACAAACAATATTAATATATACAAAACTTAGGAAACATCACAACCTTCCCTTCCCATAAACTCATCCAACCTACTCTTAAATACATTTAGATTTGGACTACCTACTACCCTCTGCGGCAATTTGTTCCAGAAGTCTACCACTCTATTGGTGAAAAAATACTTTCTTAAATCCAACCTACACCCTTGCTTTTTAATTTTCAAGTGGTGACCTCTAGTCCGATTTCCATCATCTAACTCAAAAAACTTGCTAACATCCAATTTATCTATCCCGGAAAAAATTTTAAATAGCTCAATCATATCCCCTCTCACACACCTCCTTTCGAACGAGAACATATTTAATACCCTCAGTCTATCATCATATTCAAGGTGCCTCAGGAAAGGAATAATCTTTGTTGCCCTCCGTTGCACTGACTCAAGAAGGTTAATATCGTGTCTAAAATGTGGGGACCATGCCTGTATACAGTACTCTAGATGTGGCCTAACATAAGAGTTATAGAGTTTAAGAATAACCTCCTTACTTTTGTAACTGACATTTCTCTTAATAAAACCCAGCACTCTATTTGCCCTATTTCTTGCTTCAATACACTGCTTAGAAAACCTTAATGACTTATCTATTACTACTCCTAGATCTTTCTCATCCTCTACTGAGCTCAGCCAATGCCCATCCATTTCATAGTTAAATTCTCTATTATCTTTTCCCATGTTAATAACTTTGCACTTATCAAGGTTGAAAGTCATTTGCCACTTATGTGCCCAGGATAACAATTTATTTAAGTCCCCCTGCACTTTAAAATTATCATCAATATCTTTAACTACAGCTGCTAATTTGGTATCATCCGCAAAAATTGACACTTTATTATTAACTGCCTCCCCAAGATCGTTTATATAGATGACAAATAATAATGGACCGAGAACTGATCCCTGAGGAACCCCACTGATAACATCCCTCCACTCTGACTTTACACCATTTAGCACTACCCTTTGCTTCCTGTCTTTCAGCCACTCAGCTATCCAATTTGAAACACCCCCACATATCCCAATCATTTTTAATTTATGAACTAGTCTCCTGTGTGGTACCTTATCAAATGCTTTACTAAAATCTAAGTAAATTATATCTACATTCTCTCCCTTATCTACTTGATCTGTTACAAACTCCAGAAAGTCTAGTAAGTTAGTCAAACATGATCTACCTGATCTAAACCCATGCTGAGCATCGCTGATTAACCCCTCCCTCTCTAGATGTTGGCAAATCCCTTTTTTAACTATTTTCTCAAGAATTTTACAGACTACAGGAGTTAGGCTAACCGGTCTAAAGTTATTTGGATCCTCTTTACTACCCTTCTTGAAAATGGGGACTACATTCGCTCTCTTCCAATCATCGGGTATTTCTCCATATTCCAATGACCTAGTATATAACTTGTCCAGAGCTATTGAGATACTTTCTACCCCTTCCTTAAGTATCCTAGAATGAATATTATCAGGGCCGGAGGCCTTGGTAGTATCTAAATCACCTATTAGTCCTTTTATCATCCTCCGATCCACACAAATGTTAGTAAACACCTCTTTTCCTGACCTATGAGTACTATACATAGGACTATTTAGTTTCTCTTTTGTAAATACTGATGCAAAATGACCATTTAGTACCTCAACTATTTCCTCATCAGTTTCTCTCACAAACCCTTCATATTTGATAGGTCCTATTTTAACTCTGCCACACTTGTTATTAGTTTTATAGTAACTAAAGAACTTTCTAGGATCTTTGTTGCTATCCTGAGCTAATTTAATTTCTGACACCCTTTTGTTCTTCTTTATAATCTTATTTAACTCATTCCTAGCCATTCTATAATCACTTAAATTTTGAATATTATTTTCTACCTGTAATTTTTTATATGCCCTTTTCTTCTCTGAAATTTTTCTAGCTATCTCCTGATTCCACCATAATGGTTTCCTACTTTTGTTCCTAATGGCCTTCATTGGGATACATTGTTCTTGGACTACATTTATTATATGCTTGAAAGTATCCCACATCCCATAAGCATTTTTACCTCTGAATTCTATATCCCAGTCTACCAAATTTAGCAAGCTTCGAAGTTTTACATAATCTCCCTTATGAAAATTTGGAACTTTTTCAGCATTCTCAGTTATTTTACCCTTCTCAATTCCCAAGTTAAAACGAACTATCTGATGGTCACTATTTCCCAATGCTTCCCCAACAGTCAATTCTTGAACTAAATGATCACTGTTAGAAAGTACTAAATCTAATATATTGTTCCCCCTCGTTGGCTCATTAACAAATTGATTCAAAAAATTATCCTCAATGCATTCTATGAACCTGCCACTTGTTCTATCCCTACCTATCATATTTTCCCAGTCCACAGAGTTTAAGTTGAAGTCCCCAATAATAACTGCATCTGTTTCACATCCCTTACTTATTTCCCTTATCATTAGTTCATCTATATCATCAGTCTGCCCAGGTGGCCTGTAAAAAGCTCCCAAATGCACCATTCTATTTTTACTGAACCTAATATCTATCCAAAGTGACTCAACTCCATCCTGCTTTATTGAAGTATTTAAACTTGAAACAATCTTGTTTTTTATATAGATAATTATTCCTCCACCAATCCTACCTGTCCTTTGACTAATGTACATATTATAGCCCTGAAAATCAAATTCACTTATAGTGTCACTAAATTCTATTTCATTAACCCATGATTCAGTAACGCATAATATATCTATATCCTCATTGCTAATATAACTAAATAGCTCATCCTTCTTGTTTCTAAGACTACGAGCATTTGTATAGAAACAATTTAACCCCCCTATCCCTGAAGCACCTCTTGAAACTTGAATGACCTCACCTCTATCGCCTTGGAATCTATTTCTGTTATGTGCCAAGTCCATTCTACTTTCAGTACTATAATGTCCTCTCATAATTCCCTGACCACTATTAGTATCTAGTTTCCCGCCCGCAAAGACCTAATAACACGATCATACTCCTCCCACAACACATCTACCCCCCTCCTACTCAAATGCAGTCCATCCATCGCATACATTTCTTTCATTCCAACAAACCTATCCCACACATCCACAAACATGACACCTTCCATCTCACACATCCTCCTCACATAATCATTCAGACCAATTGCACGAGACATCCATTCTACCCCAACATCCATTCTTGGAAGCACACCTGTCACAACACCTTTCATTCTACTTTCTTTCACCTTCTCAATCAACCTCTTGTACCTCTCACGTAACTCACATGCACCCACTTTCTTCACATCATTCACTCCTACATGTGTAATCACAACCGCATCCCTTGCACAGCCAGACACCAGTTCCTCATACCTATCAGACAGATCTCTCACTCCAGCACCCGGCAAACACACCCTCAAACCATTCAATCTACTTGCATTCAACTTCCTATCTAAATATCTAACTCGCGAATCACCCATCACAAGCACTTCAGTCAGACTCCTATTCCTAACCCCCACAGACCTAACTCCATCCCCACTCCTATTCTCATTCAAACTACCAGTCACTCGAACTCCACCCCCACCCCCATCAGTCATATCACTTCCAGTTACTTCCTCTCTTAGGGCACTGAATCTATTAGTCAAGCTAATAGGTTCTGTGTCCCTCTGACTCACACACCTATTCTCCCCCTGGCTAACCACCTCAACAGAGGCAACCCTATTCTCACAAAGAACAGGAGAAGCCTCCCTAGCTTCATGTTTCCTAACCACTCTTGAAGAGAAAACAAATTTGTATTTTCCTTACTTACATTGACTTTTTTCTCCATTTTAGTGGGTCTCCTACCTCCTCACCAACATCTATATCAATAAGTTCATTATCTTCATAATCATCACTTGAAGAATTTGACAGAGACTATCGAGAGACTATCTATCAAGAGACTCTGAGTCACCATCAGAAAAATAATCTTGAATACTTTCATCTGGCAGGCTTCGCTGTAAATCCATGCTGGCCTATAAACCTGTAATACAAATGTAGAATATTGTAAAATATAATATAAAACTGTAGAGGTATGATATGAAAATGTAAAAATATCTAATTATAAAATACAATAAGTATTCGTTATAATAGTAAAATAAAAATGACATGAATGGAAACTTACAACAGGGAAATACCACCCATGGTGACAGCTGCATACTACCCCCAAATCTGGCACTCGCAGAAGTTTATACTTCATGCAAATGTAAGAAATTGAGTTAATTTGAGTCGCAAGACTCTTGTCGCCTGTAACAGTGAAAAGAAAATTCCCTTCACTGATGTGGACTTTTGTTGACTGTCGCATCAAAAGTTTAACTATTTGGGCGACAAAAGTCGATTTGCTAAGTTATGGAATTGCATCCTATTGTATTATATATCATTTTGTAGGGAATTTTGAAATGGAGTGCTTCACCCTCATACTCTCTTTAATTGTGTAGGTTTCACCCCACACAATCCTACTATTTTTAAATATACTAGTACTATTCCTAATTTGAAGCCTACCATTAGATTCTAATTCAAAGGTGATTGCCAGATTTCGTTATATGCTATAATGTTCATTGTTTTTATGCTGTGTTTCTTGACTTCAGACATATAAGCATCACCCACGAATGCTATTTAAATTAATCATATTTCTTTAATATTGAATATAAAATGTCCATATATTTTAATTTAGAAAAAAAAATTCAGTTCAAAAGGATATATAATACAATATGATGCAATTCCAATTAACAATGTGGCTTCTAAGATGGCTGCCAATTTATTTTTCGCCCATGGTGGCTGGACTTATTAGATTCTGGAAGGGGATACTTGGGGACAATGCCTTTGAGCCTGAAAATGATAATCGCTTGAAGCAGATATGTTGGGATCTACCTCTTGCTCTCTCCAAACTGAATGGCCTCAAAGAGAAGGCAGATCAGTTTGCAAGAGCCTATCTGCTAGCTGTTGGGCATTCTGATAGTGGCTGTTGGTTGTCAGCTATCCCGTTCCCATCTTTGGAAACTCAGTTGGATCTGGAAACCCTTAAAGTTGCCATAGCTTTGAGGGTGGGTATGCCAATTTGTGAGCCACATAGGTGTAAATGTGGATCTGGTGTTGATCATTTAGGTCTGCACCTCTTGTCCTGTCAGCTGGTTGCTGGAAAGATCCCCAGACACTCAGCCCTCAATGATATAGTATGTCAAAACCTGAAAAGATCTGGATTGCCAGCTGTTTTGGAGCCAGTTGGACTTGACCGAGGAGATGGTAAGCGTCCAGATGGGATAACAATGTTTCCTTTTAGGAATGGAGTATTGTGTTGAGATATAATCTATGTCAACACTTATGCAGACAATATTATTAACAGGTCAGCTGCAATGGCTGAAGAAAATTCCAAAAGGATAAAATATTTTGCCCTGGCAGAGGTTTGTTTCTGTTTGAGCTAATAGCCATCAAAACTATTGGGGTCTTTGGTCCTTCAAGTGCATGAGTTATTAAAGAAATAGGTTCTCTTCTCAGGGAAACTACTGGTGACCCTAGGGAGGTTGGATGGTTCAAGCAAAGACTTATGTATTGCTGTTCAGCGGGGCAATGCAATTAGTATACTGAATGGGGTCCGAGGTGCTCATGGTATTGGCCTGGACTTTCACCCCTGAGTTTTATCCTTACCTTTCTACCTTTTCTAATAAATAAAGGTCATTTGACCCAATTTTTTTTGTAGCCAAACCCCATCCAGGGATGTGATGCTAGTCCATAATAATTAATCTATTTTTTCTCATAATATCATAATCATAAATTTGCCTATTAAATATTTGTTTTAACGCATATTATCTAATGAATTTAAAAGTGTGTTTTTCTTATGTACTTTTCAGATCTGACACTCGTTTTTCATGGAAATGCATACTTTACCCATAATCAACTGCAGTTCCATAATAGGAAAAGTATGGATTTCCAGCAAAAATGAGTTTTAGATCTGAAAAGTACACAAACTGCATAAGAAACACACATTTTTATATTATTTAAAAGATCCAGAACCAGACCTAAACTTACCTAACCCTAATGATATTGGTGTTAAAATTAGTATCTCATGATTTTTCTTAGTGATATTTGCATCTTAATAATAATAATAGGTATTTATAATGTGCCCTTCAGGGCTATTACCCCTCCCAGAGCGCAGGTTGTGTAGCAAGTGTAAAGAAAGTTTACAGGGGGGAGAAGGCAATTCTGAAGAGATGAATCTTCAGGACACGTTTAAAAGTAGCAAGGGAGGTAGAGCATTCTAGAGTCTAGGAGCAGAAACTCAGAAAGAACAGTCACCCATTGAGCAGAGGACCGAACGACGAGTGTTCAGGAGGGGAGCGAAGTTAGACCGGAGTGCCTGAGGAGTTTGACGATGGGAGCGGGCAGACAAGAGATAAGGTGGAGCCTCAAAGTTTAGGACCTTATATGTGATGAGAAGAATTTTCTAGTAGGTACGGAAGTGAATAGGTAACCAGTGTACCTCCTGTAACAGAGGCATTGAAGGAGAGAACTGGTTGTAGGGGGCGAAGTGATGAAGGGAGATTCACTAGAAGAGAATTGCAGTAGTCTAAGTGTGAGGTGATGAAGGCATGAATAGCAGTCTCAAAGCTTCTTCATTCAAAATGGGATCGAACACGTGAGAAGTTGTGGAGGAAACTGAGGGAAGACTTACAGATACGATGAATGTGCAGTTTAAATGAGAGTTGCTCGTCGAGAATAACACTGAGATTACTGACGGTAACAGAGAAGGCAACATTGGTTTCCCCAAGGTTAAGAGAGGGAAAGAGAGCTTTAGATTTCTCCACCATCGGAGCGGTAACAACAAGGAGAACTTCAGTTTTATTGTGATTAAGTTTGAAAAGGGCAGACAGCCATTCGTTTATGAAGGTGTAGGCTCAAAGGTGCTTGGTAATTGATTGAGAGAAGGACACAGGGGATGAGGAAAGGTATATTTGAGTGTAATCAGCATAGAGGTGGAAGGACAAGCCCAAATCGCGAAGAAGGGAGCCAAGGGGAAGTAAGTAGATGCGAAAGAGGAGGGGACCAAGGACTGAGCCTTGAGGCACCCCAAAATGAATGGGCATGGGCTCGGAGGAGAGGTTAACAAGCATAACTGACCTAGTGTGGGAGGAGAGGTATGAGTGGAACCAATCAAGTGCAGTGCCCGAGAGACCAAGGAAAATGTTAAGACGATCAAGGAGGACAGTGTGGTCAATGGTGTCGAAAGCAGAGGAGAGGTCTAGAAGGACTAGAATGGATGTACAACCCCTATTGGTTGCTCTACATAAACTGTCTGAAACACTAAGAAGAGCAGTTTCAGCAGAGTGCGTCGCTTTGAACCCTAACTGGTACATTTCATCGATATTGCAGTTAGTAGTATGGTCATTAATGCAAGAGATAACCACTCTCTCTCTCGAGGACCTTAGAGAGGAATGGAAGCTGTGAGATAGGGCAATAGCTAGATGGTTAAGAGGGGTTAAGGTGTGTTTTTTTAAGGATATGATAAATTGAGGCATGTTTGAAGGAAGAAGGAACCACCCCTGTGGCAAGTGAAGTGTTAATGAGATTAAGAATCAGTGGGAGGACAGCCGGGAGAATTTGGTGGAGTAGTTTGGGTGGAAAGATGTCATTAGAGGATCCAGATTTGTTAGAGCGTGAGATAAGGGCAGTTACTTCCTCAGAGGATTCCCGAGTGAGGACGTTAAGTGGCAATGGAATATGGTCAGGGAGAACAGCATAGGCTTGTTCAGACGACTGAGGTAGTATGGTGCGAAGGTTAATAACTTTATCAGAGAAATTTTTTGAAATAGTAGAGGGGTTGATGGGGGGAGAAGTGGTAGAAATGGTGCTTGGCTTGGAAAGATGAGAGAGGAGACGAAAGATAGTCCGAGGGTCATTCTTCATCTCAGACAAAAGTTTCTGTGAATGAGCCTCGCACACTGATTTTAATTTAGAAGAATAAGTCGAAGTAGCAAGGCGATAGGCAAGTGAGAGGGAAGTCGTTTCCTGCCCATGGGAGTGTGCTTTATGAAGGGCTCATTCATGAGCACATAAGGACCTCCTTGAATGAAGGAGTTCCATGGTGAAGTAAGAGGCACGGTAATGGTGGTTTGAAGAAGGAGTGATAAGGGGGCATGCATGTCAAGGCAGGCGAGTAATAATTGGTGCAGAGAGTTTAAGGTTTGGTCAGGGGAAGCAATTGTATCAATAGGAGGTAGGGCAGAAACAATGTGGTTATAGAGTGAAGTAGTATCAATTGACGATAGTCGCCGGAAAGGAGTAGGTTCACAGGATGAGCGAGGAGGTAGGTGGTAGGGAATATAGAATTTACAATTGATCAAGAAGTTGTTGGAAATCATATTAGAAAGGTCAGTTAGAGATATGGAGGCTTGAGATGACTAAGTCCAGGGTATTACCATGTATGTGTGTTGGGGATGACACATGTTGCATAAGAGAGAAAAGGTCAATGATGTCAATGCATGCATGAAAAGTCTCATTGTGGCTAGGAAGATTGAATTCACTGAGAATAAGGAGAGAACCAGTAGAGGATTGGTCGAAGAGTAGGTTACTGAACTCCTAGACAGCAATGAAAGCCTCAAATGAGGCTAGAGGCGGGGAGGGGAGAAGGATGATTTGGAAATCAGTGCAACTCCCCCTCCACGGTGGTTCCGAGGAACATGCATTAAAGAATGACTGGGAGGAGTTGCAAAGGCAGTGCATGAACCAGAATCACACTCGAGCCAGGGTTCTGTAAGGCCAAGGAAGGAAACCCCAGTGCGAGCATGATATTGGCTAATTAATCAGGCCAATAGTTGAAGGCATGACTGCAAATATTGCCAAAAAATTCAAATTTCACAAAATAATAACATTTTCAAAAAATGAATCACTATGTTATTAAGTTCTGGAAGGTAAAAATGACATCGGTAAACATCATTTTGTCTTTGAAAATTAAAAATATTGTAATGTGTTAAAACAAATATTATCCATTGGCCTGCCTTAATTAGTTAAAATAGTATAACTATTTAGCATTTGTGTATCTTTTAAAAATAGAAATATAGGTAACAAAGTGCCCACAATAATTGAGGGTGGGCATTTTCTGAAATTTAACCAATGAAACGTATTGGGAAAGAGAATGAAGCAATATGGGACAAAAGGATGAAGTTGATTAAGCGTGCTTTCTGTAGTATTAAAAATACACAAAACATTCCCTGATTGGTCATTCATGTTTGGAGAAGAGCAGTGGTTGGCCATTGGGTATGTAGAAAAGTGCCAGAAATATCTAAATATGGCTAAAATTTTGCATGTAAAATTGCTAAAAATAACTTGCGGCCTCTTTCTTGGAAATTATCCATAAAAATATTCTAATATAGGACACTGCATGGTTATAGAAAGAGCTGTCGGCTATCTTTAATGTGGATAGGGAAACCATTAAAAGACTAGTAATTAAGTTAAATGTTAACAAGGCCTCTGGCCTTGATGACATTGCTTCTAGGCCCCATAAGGGGCGCGATGATTTGCCTTCCTGTCCTGTACCACTCGGTCCCGGAGATTACACGACATGCCCAGTTCGGAGACAGGATTGTGATTTATTGCAACTCACAATGTAGTGGGCTGAAAGCAACACTAACCCTGCGTTCCAACCTTATCCTAGAATTTATGGACCTTGAGAACCCCGAGGAAGAATTGATACGATTTGATATACAGTCCTTTACTTTACAAAAAAAATACAGTGATAATTACAGTTTATATTTACCCCCCAAAATAAACACTATACAAATTAAACTTCTCCAACCGAAAACAAAAATAAAATATGACAGGTGCAGAGAACAAATTTACACAACCCAAACAAGGTCCACACAACAAAATGAAAAAACACCCAAACAAAAAGGGGCACGGGACTATCACTTGTGCGTTGGGGTGGTGGTGGTAGTAGTAGTAGGCCAATAAAAAGGGGGACAGGCTCATCAGCCAATGTAGTTGGGCAGTGTAGGTAGCAAGCAAGGCAGGTAATGCCCTCCGTTTCAGGGCTGGGCTGGGCGGAGCACTCGCCTCAAAGATTCCTCTCACAGTCCGCTAAAGCTTCACTCTTTAAAAGCAGGATGCAATACTAGAAAGAGCCAGAGAAATTTTGGTATAGCGTTTCCAAAGAAAAATCTGGCGATGAACTTTGCTATCCCTCGTTAAAATTAATGTTGAGCCTATTAACATTACCTCATTCTTTGACCTGTTTGTTAAAATAATTTTAGCAAAGAACCAATCTTACCTAAGTGTAATATCCCAATGCGCTGGACAACCAATTACAATTTACAACTTTCTAAATATTTACTCTTATATTTATATATATTTACAAAAATATATCTCTGAAAAGAGAATACAATTGGTTATTATTCGTATTCATAATATAAAAAATCGGAAGGCAAATTATTCCCACACACTTAGCCACTATGATTGATAGGTTAACGATTCTTGCCCTCAATGGAACTGCTACCAGCATTTCTAAAAACACCCTTACTCACATTAATGCATTGGGAATTTCTCGTTCCCGCCGCCACACTAAACGTGGTTTCCATTTAGCTCCTGCTCTTAGAAAACTTTTTTACTTGAATCACCCCCCCCCCCACTTACCCCTGATTCTTCTTCACCCGCCCCTTCACCCGTTCTCTCAGCATCTCTCCTCAATGTCAGAAGCCTCTCGAAGAAGGCTGACTACATTCATGACCTGCTCGTTAACACTCGAGTCACTCTCCTTGGACTCACGGAAACTTGGCTTGCCCCTTCTGCTTGCTGTTTAAATCTCGCTACCCCTGATGGTTACGTCCACTCCCATACCTCCCGTAACTCTCGCTGTGGTGGAGTTGCTCTCATTCACAGTGCCTCCTTCCCTCTGAATAATCTGCCCTCTAAACCCTCTTCTTTCTTTTGAGGCGCTCATCAATGTCTCTGATTTCACCCCCTCTCTAACTATCTTAGTCCTCTACTGTCCCCCCAGCTCCTCCCTCAAGCTTTTTCTTGATGAATTTAGTAACCTCGCTGGCCTCTCCCCCACTGGTTCTCTGCTAATCCTCAGTGATTTCAACCTTCCTGGTCACAATCCTAATTTCAAAGCCTGTTCTGAAATCCTAGATCTCTTCTCCCTCACCCAACACGTTTCTTCTCATACCCACTCTCACTGTAACATTTTAGACCTTGTAATCTCTGACTCTCTTATTTCCAACCTGACGACTACAAATTTGTCCAATGCTATATCTGATCACTTCCTTATCAACTTCAACTTCTCTATCCCATTCCATATACCTCCCCAGCTGTCTCATAATCCTAAGCCTTTCCATCGACTTGCCTCCATTGATATTCCCTCCCTATCTAATGATGTGGCCTCCAACCTTCCTCCCATGGATGTTTCTGCCTCTCCTGACCAGATTCTCTCTTCTTTGGAGCAACCCCTTCTCACTTGTTTTGATGCCCACTCTTCCCTTGTCACCCCTTCAAACTCCCGTTGTCACCGTGCCCCTTGGTACTCTATGGAACTCGTGCATGCTAGGCAGTCCATGCGTGCCCATGAAAGAGTCCTTAGAAAGGCTCGCACCCGTGGGCAAGACACGACCCCTCTCTCGCTGGCGTTCCGACTTGCGACAGCTTCCTATGTGGCGAAATTAAAATCTGCTCATGAAGCCTACTCACATAATCTGCTTACTGATAATAGGAATGATCCCCATACCATCTTCTGCCTGCTCTCCCGTCTTACTTCCCCAGCCCAGGTCCCCCCACCCATTAGCCCTGCTACTCTCTTGAATTTCTTCACAGATAAGGTCACTAACCTCCGTGCCTCCCTCCCTCAGCCTTCTGTCCCGGCTCCTGCCATTCTCCCTGACTTCCCACCCATTAGCCCTGCTACTCTCTCAAATTTCTTCACAGATAAGGTTACTAACCTCCGTGCCTCCCTCCCTCAGCCTTCTGTCCCGGCTCCTGCCATTCTCTCTGACTTCCCACCCATTAGCCCCGCTACTCTCTCAAATTTCTTCACAGATAAGGTCACTAACCTCCGTGCCTCCCTCCCTCAGCCTTCGATCCTGGCTCCTGCCATTCTCCCTGACTTCCCACCCATTAGCCCTGCTACTCTCTCAAATTTCTTCACAGATAAGGTCACTAACCTCCGTGCCTCCGTGCCTCCCTCCCTCAGCCTTCTGTCCCGGCTCCTGCCATTCTCCCTGACTTCCCACCTCAGCCGCTTATCGTTTTCTCCGCTGTGACTGCATTGGAGCTTACAGCTCTGCTCTCGCGTTCTAAGAAATCGGGCTCCCCAAAGGACATTTTTCCGCCTAAACTGTTATGTAAAATTCTGCCGGCTATCCTCCCAACGCTTCTTCACGTGTTCAACACTTCACTTGCAACTAGTCTTGTTCCCTCTTCCTTCAAACGTGCCCACATCTGTCCGATTCTTAAAAAGCCTCAACTGAACCCCACTGACCCTTCCAATTATCGCCCAATTTCGCAACTTCCTTTCCTCTCTAAGGTTCTGGAGAGAGTGGTTGCTTCACGCGTCAACAGTCACATGGTGGCCTGTAACATTGATCAAACCTATCAATCTGGTTTCAAGTCAGGTCACTCTACAGAAACCGCCCTTCTCAATGTGTCCGATTGCTTATGAAGAGCCGCGGATAGGGGTTGTGCCCCCATCCTCGTTCTACTCGACCTCTCCTCTGCCTTCAATACTATTGACCATTCCGTCTTACTTGATCGACTCCACTCTTTCCTCAGCATATCAGGCACTGTGCTTGACTGGTTCCGCTCTTACCTCTCGTCTCGTACCCAATCCGTTGAGATTGACGATGTTTCATCCGACTCTACCCCCCCCCATTTGGAGTGCCACAAGGCTCTGTCCTTGGTCCTCTACTATTTCGTATCTACCTTCTCCCTCTTAGTTCCCTTCTCTGTAATCTCGGTCTATCCCCCTGTAAGGGGCGCGGCGATTTGCCATCCTGGCCGCCGTGCTGACGGGATTCAGCACTCCGTCCAGCCCCAGCTTAGCCTCTCTTCCTTCCTTCAAAACACTTGTTACCTCTCTTTTCACACAACCTCTCCCACAACTTTCTCTGGTCAGCCTCTAATTTCACAGGGTAGATGCTGACCTTCCTTTCAGCCAACCATCCCGCATCGGGGCTGAGGGGGTGGGGGACAATGTTCCCTAACCCCTGAGCTCCGGTCTGGGGTGGCTGGTTTTTAACAACCTGCTTCATCCCCACCCATACCTTCCACACATCCCTTTTCCTCTCCTCTTCACAACCTATATTTTTTTTCGCCGTGTCTAAGGTGGAGCCGCCATGCCGATGGACTGCCAGGCCACCAGGCGGGAGGGGTGGTCCGAAATGGCGGCGCCTGGCTCTACCAGGCCTGTAAGCACCTCTTGCAGTGCGGGCAACTGCAAGAGGTGATGAGCTATTGCGTCCCGTGGCAAAAATAGGGTCACCATGCCCATGGATGAATTAATAAAACCTCAAACCCCTTTAACTCCCCCTTGCTCATCAACGGAGCCGCCCTCGGGCAGCTCCACCGAAAAAATGGAGGCCCCCCCCCCCCTGTGCTTGCACAGGGGACCCTCCATATTTCTCTAACCGGAGAGGAGGCTTACTCCTCTCCTTCGCCTACGGGTGCAGGGGACTCCCCCTCACCCCCTTCTCTGGAGGTGCTTTCGGGCACCTCCCTTTTCCCAGCGGCAGTCCCCTCTTTTCTTTCCAAGGGGACTGCCAAGAAAGCCAGCAGGCAGCCCTTAGCCAGCCGCTCCCCATCAAAGCGGCTCGGTAGGGCAAACCCCCTTAGGGGGGAGAGGGAAGCCAGGCCCCTTCGGTCGCTTCCCTCAAAAGACCTGCTGGCAAGAATTTTAAACCTTGCTGGGGTCAAGGCCTGTGCCTCCCCACACAAGACTGGCGACACTGCCAAGGGGACCTGCGATGTCCTGGGAGGGGATGGCCAACTGGAGGCCCCTCCTGTGATAGACATGGTCCTTGAGGAGACCCAGCCTCAGACGGTAGGGCCTTCCATGGGGGGGAATTCGGGCTTGGCGCCAAGCACCGAACCCGAATCCGCCCCTATGCAAGGTCCTCCTCAAATGGCTGAGGGCTCCGAGGCAGTAAAAGGAGGGGAGGGATCTCCTCCGACAGGTGCCCCTACGACAACCAGGACCTTCTCCATTTCGGAGAGGGACCTGGCTGAGGCCGGTCCATCTGGCCTAGGGGCTTCTGCCGGCGGAGGTGAAAAGAGGGTTCATTCCCCCCCCTCCTCTCCAAAAAAGAAAAAGACTAAAAAGACGAAAAAGACTCGGGGCTCCTCTCCATCCGCGGGGGCTGCGGGGACGGATGGGTCTGCTTCCACTTTGGTAGGCGACCAAGCCAAGATCGGCACATCCGGCCCCTCTACCCCCTCGTGTGCGGAGCCCCTGACCAAGACTAACACCAAGAGTGCACAGGGCGGAGCCTCGATGACATCGGGGCCCCTCATTCAGAGGTTACCTGGCGTTTTCGAGCCCGCTGGCTTCAAACGCTTCCTCGTTATTCGCTCCACTGATGGCACCATGTTGTCCAAGGGCAACATGATCCATCAGAGGAGAGGATTAGCTAGTGCAATTGGTAGAGAGCCGAAGGTGACCCGTTTCTCGGACGTGAGCCTTCTGGCGAATGCAGCGAATCCCGCCGAGGCGGCCAAGATAAGTTCTCTTCGGACACTTCATGGCACCCCGGTGAGTGTGACGCCGCACTCTACGATGAACTTTGTGAAAGGAGTAGTTTATGCGAGGGAACTCGTTGACTACTCCATTGAGGACATCACCCTAGAGCTGGCCGACCATGGGGCGGTCAAGGTCGAACGTGTGATGAGAAAACAGGGAGGGGCTTCGAGACCCACCCCTACACTCTTCGTCACGTTCGACTGTGACAAGCTCCCTGAGTCGGTGCGTGCTGGTTGGTACCGCTACCGCGTGAAGGCATTCGTGCCACTGCCGCGGCGGTGCTATTACTGTCACCGCTTCGGCCATACGAATCGCTCATGTAGACGTGCAAAGTCGGGGTCACCCGAAGTCTGTGTAAATTGCTCCAAGGTCGCACACGATAAGCCCAAATCGTGTGTGGCCAAGTGTGTCAATTGCGGAGAGCCGCACCCTGCTTCTTCGAAGCAATGTGGTGCATATCTCCTGGAGAAAGAAATCCTGGCCGTTCAGGCCCAGGATAGACTCTCATTCCGCGAGGCTAAGGACTTGGTCCTGGCGCGCCCATCTCTGCCTGGGACGTCATATGCCTCAGTAGTTCGAAAGGCACCCTCTGCTCCTGGCCCATCCAGGCCAACGAGCACGGTTGTTTCCGCGCCCATTCGGATCCCTTCTGCGGGCTCTACCCAACCCGGGCGCTCCCCTGGTAAAGCTGGTGGCAAAAAGGGTTCATACCCAGCCCCGGCTAAAACCAGGGCTCCCCCCTCTTCCCCCAGCGTGACCGTTTCCCGCAAGGCGAAACGGCCACGCGCCTCCACCGAGTCGTTAGACTCACAGGAGGCAACACCTCTGAAGATGGTCGCTAGGCCATCTTCAGGGGTTCCTAAAGCTGTCCCCCGAAAGGAGGACAGCAACAAAGGAGCTTTGGCTCCTTCGCCCACGCCCGGAGGTGGAGCGGGTGGCTCGGAGACGGTGGTTCCTCGAAAAGAGGCCCCCCCACCTCCGAAGCCGCAGCGCCCGCCTAAGGTTTCGAGGCGGAGGGAGGAAAAGACTCGCATGGCGAGCCCAACCTCCCCCAATAAGTCCTCGAAGGCGACAGCGCCTCCAGCGCTTTGTCCGGCCAACAGCGCCCGGGGTTCTGCCCCCGGGAAGCGTACGGCCATTCCCGTGAGGGTCTTCAATTCGAGGAGGGCCCCCGCGTCTCCTCCGAGCTAGGCCTGGAGGGCATATTCCTTCAATGGAATTGCCGTGGACTCCGGGCCAACTGGGAGGAGCTGCGGAGGCTCGCCTCGTCCCGTTCCCCGTTAGCTATTTTTTTGCAGGAGACCATGCTAGGCACGTGCCCCCTGCCTGCCCTCCCGGGGTATAAGGGTCTTGCGACCCCACCACTGCAGGATGGCCGGGCTGGGGGATGCGCGGTTTACACCCGGCATGATGTCTCCGTTCTTCCTTTCTCTTTAGATACCTCCTTTCAGGCAGTGGCTGTGCAGCTGCACCTGGATAGGAGGTATACTATCATTTCTGCGTACATTCCACCGTCAGCTGACTTCGATGCGGGGGACTTCCGCCGCGTCGTGGCACGGTTGCCGAGGCCCTATCTCTTGCTTGGAGATCTGAACGGCAGGCATCCTCTCTGGGGAGATTACTCCATAAATCCCAGGGGACAAGTCCTTGCCGATCTGATCGAAGAGCTTGAGATGGGTGTCCTAAACGTGGATGAGTTTACGCATCACTGTCCGAGAACCGCTTCATTTTCTTGCCTTGACCTATCTTTGTGCTCTTCGGATGCACAGCCTGATTTTGATTGGGGGGTGGTCGATGACCTCCATAGTAGTGATCACTTTCCCATTCAAATATCATTTTCAGGGCAACTGCCGCCTGAGAGACCACCTCGGTGGTGCTTGGCGCGGGCGTGGTGGCCTGCATTTCAGGAAATGACTGAATTCTCTATCTCAGTCGAGGAGTTTAGGTCGGTAGATGAGGCCGTTGAGTTCTTCTCCGGCAACCTCATCGCCGTGGGCCTGACTACTATTCCTAGGACGTCTGGCCGTTTTGCACGCCGACCACTCCCATGGTGGTCGGCCGAGTGTGAGACGGCCCTCAAACAGAAGCGTTATGCCTACATGCGCTATAAGCGCCGCCCGAACGATTTCACTGTCGCTGAATTTCGTCGGGCTAGGGCTAGGTTCCGGTATATTTCGAAGCACGCCCGCCGCTCTTCTTGGCGGGCATACGTGTCTTCACTTAACGGGAAGACCCCTTTAGCTGAGGTGTGGAAGCGAGTCAAAAGGATTCGGGGCATTCTCGCACTACCCCCCCTCCCGTTCTCCAGGAGAATGGGGTTGCAATCTCGGACCCCGCGTCCGTGGCGGAATCCTTAGCGACCGCTTTTTCCGCATTCTCTAGCCGTGATGCTGCTCCGCCAGCATTCAATGCACGTCGTGATGTCGCGGAAGGCCGCCGGCTGGACTTTACCTCCAGAGGCGGAGAACCCTTCAACGACAAGTTTACTGTGAGTGAGTTGCGTTCCGCTCTCGCTTCGTGCGCGGACACCGCCCATGGTCCGGACGATGTCCCGTACGCCATGCTTCGACACCTGGGTGAGCGAGGCATGGCCTTTCTCTTAGATTTGTTCAACAGGATCTGGGTGGAAGGTCTTCTCCCAGACTCCTGGCGAATCGCTACTGTGCTCGCCTTTCGCAAGCCGGGGAGAGATCACTCTACTCCGACCGGTTTCCGCCCAATCTCTCTAACCTCTTGCGTGTGCAAGTTGATGGAGAAATTGGTAAATGTTAGATTACCCTATTTCCTGGACAGCGGAGGCCATCTGTCTTCTGCACAGTGCGGCTTCCGTAAGTTCCACTCCACGTCGGATGCTCTGCTCCGACTGGAAAATGCCGTCTGCGAGGCTTTCCTTCGTAGACAGCACTACGCCACGGTGTTTTTTGATCTGGAGAAGGCCTATGATACCGCATGGCGATATGGTATCATGGAGACTCTCCACACGATGGGGGCGAGGGGACGCCTCCCAATGTTTATATCTGAATTTTTGCGAGATCGTTGATTCCGCGTACGGGTGGGGGGAGCCCTCTCCAGCCCAAAGGAGCAGGAAGAGGGTGTCCCGCAGGGAAGTGTCCTCAGTGTCACACCCTTTGCCCTCAGCATCTACGTGGACGAACTTTCGATCTCTTTTGCCGCGGCCCAGATGCCAACTCTGGAGCGTCGACTCCAACAGGCATTGAACCGCGTCTCTCGCTATGCCGAAGCGCACAGGTTTCGCTTTTCTTTGGCCAAGACTAAGGTGGTGCACTTCTGCCGCCATCCACGGCTTCACCCCGACCCAGATTTGTTTCTTAATGGGGTGCGCCTGGATGTGGTTGAGTCGCACCGTTTCCTTGGTCTTGTATTCGACCGACGCCTCACCTGGGAGGCTCATATTCGCAGCCTTAGGGTCTCTTGTACCCGCGCCATGGACATTCTCCGTTCCGTGACGTTCAGCGCTTGGGGCGCTGATAGGGCTACCGCCTTACTTTTTTTTCGATCCTTTGTTCGCTCGAAGCTCGACTACGGATGCGAGTTTTATGCATCCGCAGCCGAGCGTTTATTGCGGAAGGTGGATTCGATCCACCACACCGGCCTTCGCCTTGCGACCGGTGCCTTCCGCACTTCCCCCATTGAGAGCCTGTTGGTCGATGCTGGGGAGATGCCACTCGCTCTGCGCCGCGTGCAGTGCATCACTCGCCTGTACACGCGAGCCCGGCGCCTCCCCCAGTCGCCAACAGCTCTCACTGCATCCGCAGCTGATCTCGATGGTGCCTATGCCGCCGAGAGACGCCAGTCATACCCTAAGCCCTTTGGGTTTAGGGCCAGGAAACTCCTTCGAGAGGTAGATATAGCTCTCGGGCCGGTGGCGCCCCTGGTTCTGCCCAGGACGCCACCCTGGAGGGTACCACATTTTGCTATTTGTCGCCACGCCTCTGCTCCCAAAGCTTGTACTGCGCCGGAAGTATTGCGTTCGACCTTTTTGGAGCACACATCGTGTCACGCTGGTACCGTGCCAGTGTATACGGATGGCTCCAAGTCCCAAGAGGGGGTCGGCTTCCACGCCGTATCCCCTCTGTTTGAAATCAGCGGGGCTCTACCAGGCGCTGCGTCTGTCTTCACGGCCGAGCTGGTGGCAATACACCACTCGGTACGGGAGATTACGCGACGTGCCCGGTTCGGAGACCGGATTGTGATCTATAGCGACTCACAAAGCGCCCTGAGTGCTCTCGCGGCATTGGAATCTCCGCATCCCCTGGTTCGCGAAATCCGTGACGCCACGGTTTTGGCGAGCCGGGCAGATGTCGAGATTATCTTCTGCTGGGTTCCTGGACATGTAGGAATTGCGGGGAATGAGCGCGCCGATGAGGGCGCCAAAGAGTCCGCGAGGACTCTGCGACCGGACCAGCGTTTCGCTCTTCCTCACACTGACTACATGGCAGGAATACGGGCAGCTCTTCGGACTGCTTGGCAAAGAAGATGGGAGACGGTCGAGGGGAACTTAAAGTTGCGTGCCATTGCGCCGCGACTGTTCCCATGGACCTATCCCCCAATGCCGCGGCGGCTTCAGGTTGCTTTCTGTCGTCTCCGAATAGGACACACTCATGTGACGCATCGCTACTTGATGGAGCGCTCGCCTGCGCCCTATTGCAACGACTGCGTCGTCCCCCAGACTGTTCGGCACATTCTTGTCGAATGTCCCAGTCTGGGTGATCTTCGCACACGATACCTGTCCCGGTACCGGGATGGGCGGGGTCGCTACCGCCTGTCCCTTGTACTCGGGACGAGTGCGTGCACCATGACTAGTGGCCTTATTGACTTTTTGGGGGAGGCTGGCCTTCTCCCTTTCATTTAACCCGGTTTAATTGTTGTTGTTCTTTTTGTTATTGTTTTTGTTATTGCTTTTTTATTGTTATTGTTATTTCTTTTTATTGTTTCCTGTTTAATTTTTAAAGTAGCCTAGAACTAGGCTGTTTGTTTACGGCGACTAATGCCTAAGTCGGCAGTCGCCAGATAGCCCCTTAATTAAAAAAAAATATATATATCTCGGTCTATCCTTCCACCTATATGCGGATGACACTCAAATTTTCGTTTCCCCATCCCCCACGTCTCTTGCCTACTCTATCATTGACCTCCTGGCTGCCTACTCCTCCATTTCTGTCTGGCTCTCTACCAACTTCCTCAGGATTAATCACTCCAAAACTGAGGTCCTCCTCATTGGCACCCCTGCTCTTGTCAAAAAATCTAAATCTCTCTTTCCCTCGCTTACTCTGGGCGGTAATACTATCATTTTCTCTGACTGCGTTAGGAATCTGGGTGTTGTTTTTGATGAGCATCTCTCCTTTAAGCCTCATATCCACAATGTCAGCAAATCCTCTTTATGTTTCCTTCATAACTTCTCTCGCATTCGCTCTCACTTTGATCACCAAAGTCTTGAGACTGCTGTTCATGCCTCCATCACCTCATGCCTTGACTACTGTAACTCTCTGCTTGTGAATCTGCCATCCTCCTGTCTCCACCCCCTTCAACTTGTACAGAACTATGCCGCCTGGCTTCTCCTCCATCGCCCTCGCTTCTCTCCCTTGAAACCCTTGCTGCATGAACTGCACTGGCTTCCTGTCAGATCCCGTACTCACTTCAAGATACTTCTCTTCACATTTAAGGCCCCGTCTTACCTCTCTTCTGCCCTCTCGCCACACCATGTTCCTCGTGCCCTTCGGTCATCACATGCACCTCTTTTGAATATTCCTCGTTCATCCGTCTGCTCAATGGGGGACTGCTCCTCATCTGCGCCCCTAAGTTGTGGAATGCTCTTCCTGCTGAAATCAGGTCTTCTCCCTCTCTTACCACATTTAAGCGTCTCCTGAAAACGCATCTTTTCAGTATTGCCTTCTCCCCCCTCTTCAATTTCCATTGAATTTCCATTCTCATCTCAGCACAACGTGCGCTCTGGGAATGCCTCAGGCCTTGAAGAGCGCATTACAAAAGACTTATTATTATGTAAAGGGGGGTGGGAGAATGGCCCTACAGACACACAGATACACCGCTCCCCCACAACAAAGCACCCTGAGTGCTCTTGGGGCATTGGAATCTCTGCATCCCCTGGTTTGCGATATCTGTGATGCTACGGTTTTGGCAAGCTGGGTGGATGTTGAGATTATCTTCTGCTGGGTTCTTGGACATGTAGGAATTGTGGGAAATGAGGGTGCCAAAGAGTCTGCAAGAACTCGGTGACCGGACCAGCATTTTGCTCTTCCTCACACCGACTACATGGCAGGAATACGGGCAGCTCTTCGGGTTGCTTGGCAAAGAAGATATGAGATGGTCGAGGGGAACTTAAAGTTAGGTACCATAGAGCAATGCCTGTTCCCATGGACCTACCCCCCAATGCCACGATGGCTTCAGGTTGCTTTCTGTCATCTCCAAATTGGACAGACTCGTGGGTTGCTACCTCCTGTCCCTTGTGTGCTTGGGATGAGTTTGTGCACATTGACTGGTGGACTTATAGACTTTTGGGGAGGAGGTGGGCCTTCTCCCTGTTATTTAACTAGGTTTTTTTTCTTTGTAGGTCACACGTACCTGCGCCAGAGGGGAGGTGGACCTCCCCCTGATGCCGGAGCTTGTTTCCTCCTTGTTGCCATTTTCCTTTTTTATTGTTGTTCTTTTTCATATTCTTATTTTAAATTAGCCTAGTGTTAGGCTGTTGTGAGTGCGGTGTCTTGTGCCCAAGTGAGTAGTCACCAGATAGGCTCCTAAAATAAAAAAATTGCCTCAGTCCTGCTCATTTAAGGCTTTCCATATCCTTGTGTTCCTCTCTGAATCTCTTGTGCCACTCAAAAATATGTAAGCGAGACATTGTCTCATCTTCATACACTTGCTGCAGCATGTTGAGTAGTTATGACAGAATTTATCCCAGGCAGACCAGAAACTTCAGGCTGGTTCATTGCTTCACTGTAATAATTAAGGAGCTGTTTACCAAAACACGTGAAAAATGGGTAATTGTCTATATTAGTTACAGATGGAGAAATGTACACTTTTTTAATGGTAATTATAAAAAAAAGTAATAGAAGGAAAAATGTAAATATTGTTCTTGTGATATCTAACTTATTCTTTGCTGGGTGCATTCTGCATCTCGTCTTATTGTAATTTCTCTTTTTGTTTCTTTCTCTTTTCAGTCAATTAAAGCAAAATGCTGCATGGTGTTTCTTTATCCTACCAACATTTATGACTATCTTTCTTTAATATAGTGTAAAATGAAATGACAAAGTAAAAATGTATATTAGCCAATCTATCAACATAGCATTTTATTTTTCTATACTCATTAAAATACCTTAAAAAATACATTAGGATCTTAAAACAAAAAAAGGGGCCTTCATTTCTTATACACAAAATATATGTGGTACTAAATTCTTTGATGCAAAAATATGAATTGCCAGAATATTAGCCATTATATTAATTATAGATAAAGTGTTATTTTATATACTTTTTCAGGATAAAATGGTTTCTTACGCAAAATATAGCCTTGTTCCAACAGAAGAGCCCAAAAATAAAACTGAGTCAGTAAAGTCATCAGCATTTGACTACTCATCTGCATTTAATTATAAGTCTGCTTTTGATTACAATTCTAATAATTCAAGTCAGTATAAGTCTGCCTTTGATTATGGATATGGACCCAGACATTCAGTATCACTGGGCATTGAAAGGGGTAAGTACTAAACTATCAACCTTTTAAGACTTTTTCAACTATTTAAATCAGTGGTTCTTAACCTGAGGGTGTGATCCTTTAGGGAAAAATAGCTTTAGTTTTCTATAGTTTGCTTTAGCAGGCTATAGACTGTTACCTCAACCATATTGAATAATAACTCAAAGACTACTCAGTTGCCCAGTTCAGTGAATCAAAACACCCATATTTTCAAAAGCCAGTGACGAATAATAACTCAAAGACTACTCAGTTGCTCAGTTCAGTGACACAAAACACCCATATTTTCAAAAGCCAGTGACATATACACTGTCCCACACTAAAGAACAAAATACAAAAATTTGTATTTTCTTGTAAAGATGATTAATTTCCATAAAAATTGCACAAAATATTTGCCTCTGATAAGGTAAGTTTTATTTCATAGAATAGTGGGTAAAAAAAAAGTTATGAGGAAAGCAATGTGTATTTGAAGAAAGGATGCATACAAAACTAGAGAAAGATAAGTATAAATGCCGCAATAACCAGAAAACAACATAATTTTCTTATAAACAATTGATCAAAGTAAGAAGTATGGAAGTCCTTGTTCTGAATGAGTCGAATGCATTTTCAGCCACAGGTCCTTCACCAATTTGTTGCATTGTTTGGGCATGATTTTATGCCATTCTTCTCCCAAACTTTAACAGCAATTTTCAATATTCGCAGTTTCTGAGCCCATGACCGCACTGAGTATCTTCTATATGTTTTCTATCTGGTTTAAATCAAGGTTCTATACAGGCCAGTTCATCACATCAATTTTTTCTGCACGTTGTTTGGTACAGAGCATTGTCTGCAGTGAGGGGAATCACATTCCTGAAGCAGATTCTTGTATACTACAGGATTTACTTTGCCATATAAACAGACAAGCAGAGTCCAGTGCTTGAAATATACCCTAGGGTATACCATAATGCTACCGCTTCTTTTTCCTGTATCTAGTATTCTAGTTTTTACCTGTATGATGCCTTACATGCTGTTTCTCATCCGATTTGAACAAGTCACTGAAAAATTCCAACTTTTTAGCACTCCATGGGATATACTCATTAGTGAAGGCAATCTAGCCACTTTATTTTTCATGTTTATGAGTGGTTTCAAGGGGAGTGTGCTATGCGTGCCTCCTCTCTCAAGTGATATGGGACAGTGGTGAGACGCATTCAGGTTCATGGTCTTGGTAACTTGACTCAAAATGTCAGCTACTCTCTCAAATCAGTCCTTCATCGACATCCATTGCATCATGCGATCTTCCTTTGGATTTATTTTTGAAAGGCCCATTCTCTTCATTGACTCGCATAAATCAGTATCCTCATGGAGTTTTATTATTTGTGAAATCACACTTTTTTTTTTAATAATTACAATGCCTTGAAATGTCATTATCATTCCTTCACTCTTCCACTGCTTTCTGAAAGATATCAACCTTAATTCATCTTGCCATACATGAATAATACCATCAGTAGCAGTCTACAATAAACATGAGACAGTATTGCCATACATACATTACAATTTTTTACATATAAGCTAGAAGTTATGTTATTTTCTAGTTTGTGTTACTTTAGCCTGCAGCCTACCTCAGTATCTGTAGTCAATGCTGTGAAATGACCTTTATAGCATGTGGTCTATCTTTCATGATATAATTTTACCTGATCACCATTAATGCACTATTTATCCTTTTTTTTTGATAATTTTTACTTTGAATTATTGATTTGTATGATAAAGTGTAAGTCACTAATAATATATCATTATTCAATTTGTTTTTAGCATCCTGTAGTATAAAGTTCTTATACTGATGGTAGGCTGCATGCACAAGTGTAAAAGTGCAGGTTGGCTGCACACTAAAATGGAAATAACCTGGTAGACTGCACGCTAACATAGCACCCTGTAGTTTTGTATGCATCCTTCCTTTGAATATATATTACTTTCCTTATAACTTTTTTTCCTCCACTGTTCAAAAAATGAGACTTATATTCTGAGGCAAATTTCAAAAAATATAAATTTTTATTTTTCTCAAATTTTGGCCAACTTTATTTTCCCTCTGAGTTCTCTTCAGCCAAATACGTCAGCACTTCAGAATGACCACACACGTGGAAGGGGTCTTACGTCTTGAAAAAAGTAGAATTAAAAGTGTATAGTCATAATATAGTGGATAGGGTAGTTAGGATAAAGTGGTGAAGAGGAATGAGTAAGAGTTAGAGTTAGCTACTGGGTGACCAGCCATCTCTTTGGTTCTTATTGTTTATTTTTCTTTATTAGTCTTGTGTATTCTTAATGGTGCCCTTGCGCCTCTGTAGTTCTTCAATATTTCACATCTTTTTTTTTTGCGGATTTCTGCTTTGATTCTGCAATCTCACCTTGGGGTAGTGTCAAATAAGACACTACCCCTCTATAAATACAAAAATAGAATATACCTCATTTCTAGCCAGAAGAACTCTGGTTCAGAGATGGAGAGTGCTTTGGATTGGTAAATTTTAATAGGGGTACATTAGAGTGTGACATTTTGTGACTGGTTTTGAAGTGTTGTGAAAATGGGTGTGATTGTGTTTTATTGTATTGGTAGGGTGTGAGAAGGTTTTGCTAATAATTCTGTGCTGGGTTGTAGGGGGTATAAGGCACATAGCAGTTTGCTAAAGAATTGTGTGCTTATGTTTAAGTTCCCGTAAGGGGCACAGCGATTTACTCTCCTGGCTGCCGTGCTGATGGGACTCAGCGCCCCATCTAGCCCCAGCTTAGCCTCTTCTTCTTTCTTTCAGCACACTGAGCCTAAATAAGGACTGTGCATAAAAACTATTAAATAATAATAATAAAAATAAATTAGGTTTAGTTGGTCACAGATTGTGAGAATTTTTGCTTCAGCTTGGTAGTGTATTGGCATGGTTTTTGCATAGCCAGTTGCGATTTGGAGGGGACCGTTTTATCTTGTTTAGGGTATTTGATATGGTTGGTGCTCAGGCTGGTGATGCAGTTTAATGTTGTGTAGATGCCGTGTCAATAGAATGTTGTGTATCTTTTTGTTCAAAGTTGGTATTTGTGAGTGCTCTGAGGGTGTTAAGTTTCGATATGGCCTTCAAAGTAATGTCTCGTGTTGAAGGTCACAGTAGAGTTGAGAGGATGGCTGTGAAGCAAGATGTGTTGTTTGTATCTTGACTCAAGATTGAAGTAGTGATTATGAGGAGTTTTGATTTTTTTGTGGGAGGTGAACATTCTATTTAGCTTTTGTAGGTACTTGTTTGTTTATGGAGGGTGTGTATTAGGGTGCGTCACGTCAATAGAGGTGGAATTTCAAAATGAAATGCTGTTAATGTGGAACTCTTTATTCTTTTCCTTTTCCAACAGAAACAAAATGAGAGTAATTTCTCTTTGATTGGATGATATCTTCATGTTGCGCAGTCACCATACTTTTCTTCATAGATGGGAGAAATTGCGTCATATTACACAAATCAATAATCGGTGCTTCGACTTTGTCAGGCTTCCTTTCTTGGCTGTCAGATACATTTTCCGGTGCTCTTTGATAATGTGCAGGAGGAATTGCAGCTAACCTCCAACTTTATGTGAGGGTTCTTAGTGAAATCTTGCATCGGAGCAACCCCTTGTTTCAGTGTCATTGGTGATGAGAAGGCCACCTACTCGCCTTGCCCCATCCTGGTATATGTAGTTTGTCCCCCACAGGGCAGGGGTGATATCGAGGAACCCTTTGTCAATTTCCAGCAAAGCAAGGAATTTCTGTGTTTATGACGAAAGAGGGAACAAACGGTCTTGTTATCTTAGTCAGCCTCCTCGATGCAAACCTTGGATGGAGGTTCCTCCGATGCCTCCACGCTTTGGAGGTTGGCAACAACATTCCGCTTCTCCAGCTCAATCGTCAAAAAAGCGCAAGACCAACTATCACTTCTGACAGGTACCACATGTGACGTCCCAACGGTTTCAGCCCTGACACTCTGATTGCCTTGTTTATCTCATTCACAAGGGCTTTGTATAGTTCCAGGTCATTTCTTGGGGCTTTTGATGAAAACCACATTCAAATGTAGTAGCGTACAATGATACAGAACTTGCCCAGCTTTGGAGGAACTGCAGCCTTGACTGCATGTCAAGTGGACGACCACTGTTTGTTGTATTCTGCAAACTGAGGCATGCAGATCCACATTTTCAGAGCATAACTCGCTTGTGGAAAGAGATCTTCTTGCATCTATGAGGGATTCCACCAAGGAACACAATGGCTAGTTCTAGCAGTTCTCGGTAGTCATCATGTAGGTGGTACTGTCGGAGGTAGCAGAGTTTGAGGATGTCATCCACCCAGTCCTCCTTGAGCTCTTCATTTGCTGTCCTGTACTGGTCTTGATTAAAAAACTGCCAGAACTCTCAGAAATGGACAAAGGCAGCGATATCTGGACTGAGATGCCTCTAGGATGAAGGTTGAAAAAACAGCCTCCAGCATATGATGGTGACTGGCTAGATGCAGCATATCTTGACCAAGGATTTGCTGCAGTCAAACACACACTCCCCCCTTAGATCCTGTATTCGTGGGCTGATGTGTTGAAGCACAGTGCTTGAATTCGATTGGAAATAGCCCACTCTGATATAACAGAGTGGATGGTGTTTGCCATAGGCTCCGCTTTGCCATCAGTGATGGGAACTGTGAGGATCTTCTCCAGAAACGAGGATGGATAGTCAGTGGAATGTGAGCGGTACATCAGGAGCAAAGTTTCCTTTCAACTCTGCCACCTTTTCCTGATGATGACATCTTCGCTGCCAATTGATCGTGCTCCCGCTCAATGACAATTCTGCAGCGTTTGCTCGCAGCTCTTCCGCGAATGGAAGCAGCATGTATGCAGTTTGACAGTCACTTATGTTGGTCCGTTCCAGAGCAGCAGAAACTTATGGGGAGATTATTTTCTTCTGCGATGATGCATGGTGGAATTGTTTTGTGCAGGAGTTACTATCACACCTTGTTCTTCAGACGAAGTGGACCAGGTGGAAGACTCGAGTTCAACAGTGGCCTGCCTTTCTGCAAACCCTTGACTTTCCTTTGCAGCTCGACTTCTTTCATTGTCCCTCCACTGCTGTGTCCATTTCTCTTTTTCCACCCATACCTGACCCACACTGCCCATCTTACCCTGCCTGCCCGGCTTCCTCTGAGCTTCAAGGAACTTGCAGTCCTCTGTCCTCCTTGATCTTGATCAAGTACATGGCAACGCGACGTGCTACATCAAACAAATTTTTCAACGAAGCAACAAAATTGGTTCAGTTTTCCTCAGCTTGCCCTGTGATCCTGAGATTTTGATTTCTTCAATCCATTGTACTCTTTGTGCAGATGCCGTACTTTCTTGAGGATATCACACGGGTCAATGGTCGGAATATTCGCTTTAGAGTACTGGTGTTAAACTTTGAGTGCTGTTTGCTGAACTGAGAACGTCAAATCACGCGGGTTTAACTTTGCATGGTACTGCAAAACACACAGTTCGGTAGAACACTCGATGGCAGCTGTTTTGTTGCTGGGGCTCCTAGGAACCATAACTTCTCAGTGGACCTTATGGATTACATCTGTAAAAAAGAAAAACACAAGTCAATAAACAGGAGAATAAGATGGAGATCTCTCCATAACATAAAACAATATTGAAGCCACCTCTTGCACTGCAAAACTGTACGAGGTAGCACCATGCTTTCGTTGCATGGAGTTGTGCAATAGGGACAAACTTCAAAGTGTCTCCCCGACAAGATGTCATGCTACAAGACTTCCTCATCAACACCATGAACTGCCTGGTTCCATGCTATAGACATAGTCCAAACATTTTTGATTTTTCACTCACTCTAGTGTGTATACATAGCCAGATTGAGATATGATGTATATGTGATCTTTGTAGATGTTAAGGCAGATTGATTGGCTAGTGGAGAAGGATATATCATGGCTGAAAAGATTGAGAAGGGTTTATCATTTTTTTGTTGTTAATGTTGTATTTTTTTGTTAAGATGTTGATTGCAACCACAGCTATGCATTGTGGGAGATGTGTGTTATTCAAGTGGTCAGTAGAGTAATTTGTTTTGAAGCTATTTTGGGTTTTTGAGAGAGAGATGATTGGTTTGATTCTTTTGAGGATTTGTCTTTTGTCTGATGGTTCAGAAGAGTGAAATCAGTCTTTAGGAAGTTAGAGTTTAGAGGTTTGTTTGGTTTGATGATGGGGACAATATATATATGTTTCCAGATGGGATAAGGAGAGTTAGGTGCAGTCTCATTATGTGGGTGAAGTTCTGAAAGGTAAATGATTTTGAGAAAGCCAGAATGAATAAGAATGATAGACCAGGTGAAAAGGATAAAAGGAGTGAGGTTCTGAAAGCTGAATGATTTTGAGAAAGCCAGAATGAATAAGAATGATAGACCAAGTGAAAAGGATAAAAGGAGTGGGGTTCTGAAAGGTAAATGATTTTGAGAAAGCCAGAATTAATAAGAATGAAAAAATTCTTATTTTCTCTATACTGAGAAAGTCCCTCAGTATCCTTGTGTGTGAATACAAAGAGGAGAGAATGTAGTGGTATAGAAGATTGACAGTATGATAAAGTATATTAGACTGATAAATGGCATGAATGAAGAGTTGAAGAAGGTGAATGTAAGAATGAAGAAGAGCTTAGAAACCCTTTCAGCCTCAATTTAATTTATCAGAATGCTCTTAAGGCAAACCCGGTTGAGGTTATGTTAAGGTTCATTAACCAATATTAGAGAGCTCAGTAAGGGATGAATGGTTATGAAAGAGTGAATGCAGGCATAATGATGAGTGTAAGATGGGTATGAATGCTGTAAGACAGCCAATGAATGGTAAGAATGATTTCAAACAAAGGAATAAGTAATATGAATGCTGCAAGTTAAATGATGTCATTGCTGTAAGAAAGTGGGACATGTGTTGGCAGTGTAAATGGATAACAGGTGCATGTTTTGGCTGTTGTAAGATTGGGCATGTAGTGAAAGAATGTGGACTACCAGGAGTTGGATATAATGGTTGTAGTGAGAAAGGTAATTTTTCCTAGAGAATGCCCAATAGGAATCAATAAGTGAGGCAAATAGATCATTTGTTGATGTTTGATAGTGTGAGAGAGTTCTCTATATCAAAGGAAGGTGCTTTGAGTTGGCTGAAAGCTGTGAGTGAAGGGTATTCAAAGATGGAATATGAGTAAAGGTTTTAGTGTGAATGAGGTGCATGAATTTCGTCGATGAGTAAGGGATTGGTGGATAAATTGAGAAGTGTGATTGATAAAATGATGGGTAGTGGAAGTATGAAAGCCAGTGACATTTAAGGAGACTGGAGTTAATGTTCCAAGACTGAGAGAATTCAACCGACCAGATAAGATGACCTTTTTTGTGTAGCCATGGGCTAGCAAAGGAATGTGTGTAGGTTCAGAAAGATGTGTTAGAATATCAAAAGCAGTGAGACTGAGAGTGTGACAGAAGAAGAAATGGTTTAAAAGAGGAGGGATGTAGTAGCCATTCATCCTATTTATATTCCACTATGGGTTTTCACCACTTTTTCTTACTCTGCCTTTTTGCCCTACTTTTATCCCTCTATGTGAAAGAATTGTGTGAGAGATAGGCAGAGTGTAGAAGGGGAAATAAATGATAGGCAGGTTGTATTACATAGCCATGTTCACAATGCAAACACAAAGCTCGCACAAACACCAACATGCACTAGGTGCAATTGAGCCCCAGAAGACATAAAACACCTTGTTGCCCTAACTTCAAATTCACGCACAACAAACACACTATCACATCACTAAGGGACCTGTGTACCCGCCTGGGTGACGTTGTGGCACTCCTGTGGACCTCCCACCTCACTGAAGAGAGGTAGGGAGGCAAACAAGTAAAATAATAGTTTCTTTTGTTTATATTGGAATGGCATTTTAGTTTTAAGGATTAATGATTTAATAAAAAAAATTGGTCATTGTTTTTGGGTATGGGTCGTCGTACCCTTAGCTTTGGTAGTTAAATTGAATAATTAATTTGTATTGTTACAAAATTTGATTAAATGGCCACAAAAATATAGAGCAAGATTGCTTGACAGTCTGGGATTATGAAGAGGCCACAACTTGGTCAAAGTTGCCGAAGATTCTCTTTTGGTCGCCCATTCAGGAAAGAGCACTATTAGACCATTCCTTCCTTTGGTTCTCCCCACTTACAAAGATCATTTTGAATGAGCACCAACTCTACTGCCCTGAGATTGCAGCAATTTACTCTTCCATCATCAGGAACTTGGTTGGACTAGTTGAGTCTCCTGTTGTCCAACCCTGTTTGACAGACATTGAACCCTTAATGAGTCCTCCCAAAAGGACTCAGTGATCCACAATCACAAGAGTGCTCCTCTATGGCAGAAGAACCACACTGCATTATCTCTTAACACACAAGGCCAAGGAAGACCCTGATTTAACTTATCAAAGTTTTAACAAAACTTTCTTATTAAACTACCAGTGTTTTAACTTAATATTTATCTTTATTACAGAATCAGTTGTTTCAATTAATTCATATTATCAGGTGACAACCACAATGAACAATGTAGAAAACCAATAAAGACAATCTACTTACAAGGGAACTATTACTATACAACTGACTCACTCGCACACCAACAGCTGACTAACTAGTTGACTGTCGCCGGTTCTCCTTCTCACCACCATCTTCCTTTGTGACATCTCACTCTTGGTTCCATTAATATACGTGTTTTGTCTCCATTTAATATGATAATTATTTTATCACATTTAAATCTTACTTCATTTTATCCCCACAGATACAGCAATGAATGTATCTTAACAAAACAAACGTTCATTATCATTGAAACATTACATACCTACCATGATGAAAAATTACACAAATGAAATTAAAGAAAAATAAATAACAATCAGAGCACTTGTTTTCTTTTTTGCATAATTATTAATATAGACTAAACATTAATTGCAATGATAAGCTTTTGATGGTAGTCTCCAGGTAAATCCTCTTTATATTTAAAAAAAATAAAATGTGATATCTGAGGCCATTCCTGCATATCATTCCCCCGTTTTGTTCATCTGACGTATCATAAGCTCTTTCCTGTGTTGCATCATTTTTCCCTAAAAAGAATTAATGGTGTTTCAGATAAGAAGAAACGAAGGGGGACTTTCAGTTTTCTGGATTGTCTCTAAAAAGAATTAATGGTGTTTCAGATAAGAAGAAATGAAGGGGGACTTTCAGTTTTCTGGATTGTCTCTAAAAAGAATTAATGGTGTTTCAGATAAGAAGAAACGAAGGGGGACTTTCAGTTTTCTGGATTGTCTCACCGTATTTGTGACGGGGCTCAGCTATCTCATCATTGGCATCACATTCCCATGCACACTCTGGTTCTGCTTGAAGCACCTCAAGCAATGGGAGAGGTTGATTGTGTTCCGGATTGGCAGGCTACGGGGTGTCCTTGGCCCTGGGCTTGTTTTTGTGATCCCCTGGATTGACCGTTTCACCCGAGTAGACATGCGCACCAAGGCCTTCTCTGTGCCTCCTCAGCAGGTATGCTCCATTCATGGTCCAGAACAGAGGCTGTTAGAGCTTGCTGCTGCAGATATATAGTTGTACAATGCATTTCTCCATAAAGAGCTCCTTTCTGTTGTTATATTCAAACCACAGCCAGTAGTAGTTCAGTAATTGAGAGTAAAAGTAGAGAGGAAATAAGAATCGGAGGGGAATTAGTCATTATCATCGTAAAATCATGAGACCCCAGGTTTAGCTGTGCATGGGAAGGCATTTAGTTCACCTTCCTTTAGGGTTAGCTGAGAACTAAGGGCTGATCAAGTTCTTTTTAGTGTTTGGTCATCACCAGATTCATACTGAAGTTCATTGTTGAGGAATACATTTGTCCTAAATGATGCGTTAATGGCCAGATGGCATCTATCCATCCCCATTTTGTGGGTTTGTTCTGAGGCCTTATCCCTCTTGCAGTTGATTACCGTGGATAATGGTATTATTGAGATGGGTTGTGAAGTCAAGTATCGTGTGAGTGATGTCCAGCAGTTGACAACATCAGTCATCACCCCGCAGCATGGGTTGAGGTCCTTTGGCAAAACTGTGATGTTGAATGTTCTCACAAAGCACACTGTCAGGTGAGTTATTTTGAGATATTTAACTCCTCTGCCCCCACCCACATAACCATCTACATAGATGGAAGTTGGCCATAGCTTTGGTGATTGAGGGCTGAAAGTTGGTATTAAAAAAAGTTTCCCAATTTCTTCTTTGGCTTGAGTGAGTCCCAACTTAAGAATGCCACAGCTTTGCACTCTGAGCATAATTTACTTGACTTTGCCCTTCCTAAGAAGACCTGTCCTATAGGCCAACCACCCCGATAAATCCTGCCCATTGGTTAGAGTCCTCCCAAAGATACATACATCACTGTGTATCTTGAGATTTTGTTTTAGATGTGTGTTGGACATGTTGTGAATATATGTTGTGCCTGGTTCCTGGTGTGATGATTGTTAAATGTGTCAGTCAGCCCTGTGCAGTTTGTATGTCCTTAATTTTGGATGCTGACCAGTCTAAATTTGATGGCTTGTTATGTGTGCATGTTGATAATTCTCTGGTAATAAAACTATATTTTAAGAGAACAGCTTTTAATTGTATTGGTACAGAACATGTTTCAGAACAGGATGCTCCATCTTTCAGTTGTACAGAAACTGACAAAAAATTTCTAAAGTGTCTCTTTATATAAGAAGTATAAACAAAAACACCTAAAAGTATGTTTACTAATGGCTATGCAGATGCAGTATACATACGAAGAGTATTAACTAAAATACTACAATCGTACAAGGATCATTTGTATACAATGCTATTGTAGACAATCTATTTAATTTAATCTTCAGTCACCAATCGCTTTAAAAAAGGTTGTTTCATTGAATTTTAAGAGCATGTCACAGATGGAATATTACTTCATGCATTTTTCTTTTAAATGTTGTGAGGGACCCATACATACTAGTAGGAAATGTACCAAAGTTTCACTGCATTCATGAAAGGACCTTTTGGAACTTCTAACATCTCTGCACTTCCTGAGTTGTGATGTTTGGATTGGCTTCAGATATTTACCTTTAAAAGATCCTCATCCAACTCTGAAGGTCTTCTCAAGTAACTTGCAACTTCTAAGCTGAAATCTCCATGTGTGAATTTTGAAACAATGTCTAAACCACTGATTCACCTACAGCACCTTAACTATAAACATTAGAAATGGTTTTGCATGTTTCTCCAGCATTTTCACCTATTCTAAAGAAGAAAAGCATTATGTGCCCAAATTGTGGCTTTTGATTACCATAATTGACCTTGATAGGGGTTGATATGCTGATTTTTGATGCGAGACATAGCCAGTAGATTACTTTGCTGCAAGTGATACCAAGTGTACCAACATTATAGCTGTAATATGGAGTTTAAAGACACAACTGTTGAAATCAGTCAGAACTTTCTGGACAACCTGATAAATGCGTACAGAATATGTAATCCTAAATACATTGACAAAATTAAAAACAAGAATATTTTTCGCTCCCCACATATCTGCATTTTTTTATTAACAAAGCACACCTACGAGCCAGGAGAACATTCTATTGCAACCCCCCCAAAATTCCACCCAAAGTATAAAATACCCCCCCCCCCTCTCTCCCTTAGGCACTAACAGACATTTCGGAAATCCAACCCTGAGCTGACCTTTAGCTTCCCCAACTTCCTTGAAAATGAGCGAATTCAAAACAAGCACCTCCCTCTCCTAACAAAGTTAGTGTACAAAGTACCATGCAATAATTGTGATGAAATATATATTGCACAAACTAGACAGTCTTTATCTCAGAGTTAATTAATATTTTGTCTGCACAAGTAATGGATGTAATGCTTTATTTCAACATGTAAGCTCCACAAATCATAGTATTTATTGAGAAAAAGCAAAATTCATTTATCGATCAAATGACTGCCTAACACAACAGGTAGTGAAATCTGCTTTAATCGATTCCATCCCCAAATTTAATCTCTCAAAAGGGAATTTCAGGTCTAAGTGCACCATCAGATTCTTTATCTCACCATAAATAGGAATTTGAGTGTAGTATTTTAGTTAATCGTCTTTCTATGTAGACCACATCTGCCTGGCCATTAATGACATTCTTTATATTTTTTATGGATACTTCGCATATAAATAGTCACTTTAAATTTTTTTGCCAATTTCTGTACAGCTAAAAGATCTCCAAGCATGTTCTGTACCAATACAATTAAAAGCCATTTCCTTAAAATGAAGCTTTTGTTACCATTGTATATATGTGCAGATTGTTTTATGGTTAATATGGTCCTAGTTACAGGATTCCTTCCAGGATTTTAGTGTAGTGTGCCAGTGGAGTTTTATTGAGGAAGGTATGGATCATTGGGTCTTTACTATTAACCCCTTGAGATGGTAATGGACACTTTTCCTTTTTAAATGATCCATTTTTAATTTCCTGTAACTTGGGTCACTTAATTTCTATTAAAGAAAATTAATTTGTAAGCTAAACTATATTATATAAAACCCATTTACTACTCATGGCATTTTCTAAAGCCATTCACACTTGCAGGGTTAATAAGGGATGAAAGCTAAAAAAACATATTTCCCAATTTCTTCTTTGGCTCTAATGAGTGCTGAAGTTGAACTTTCTGTCTGAAGAGGGTGAGGATTAGATGTTTATCTCCTGTCTTCATAGTAAGGAAGTAAGAATGCCACTTCTGTTAGTTCACTTGCACATCGTACAAGTGGGGAATAATGTGATCACATCCATGAATTCAATTGGAGACAATGTGTTAGCAACTCATACTTGTATGTAATAAACCCTTGAATGGACTGTATGGCTTTGGATTGTGTTGGGAGAATCACTGGTTCTTATCTACTTTAATGTGGTTAATTCAATTAATTTCATAGTCCATCCATCTTTCTATTTTTTTTTATACCCTCTTGCATTGTTGCATGCCAATATGCTGTTATGGGTAGTTTGGTTAAGATGATCTCTGGTCACCCTTGAGTTTACACTATTTGATGCCCTTGTTAGTTCTCATCATAGCTTGACCCTACACATGCCACAAAGCATTGAAATATGGTTGGATAATCACCCTTCCCTCTTCCTGCATGTCTCTTGAGAGGTGACTAACCCCCGATGAGGGTTAGTAGTTTGGGAAGCTGACACTCTGTAACCCCCATCTCACCCACTCACATCATGTTTTGCATCAAGGTGATAGCATTGATAAGCACCAACCCCCGCCTTTTGAGGCAGATTGGTGAGGATTGTTCAATTTAACTCCCTCGATCCACTTGTCCAATATATTGGACAAATTTCAAACTGTAATAAATAATGAAAAATACTGCAGAACTCAAAAAGACTCACATTGTCCAAACTATTGCGTGTGTGTCAGTCATATAAAAAGAACCGTAAGAAAAAAAGAAGAAAAAATTATTTTCCTATAACTGAAGGGGTTAACTTCCCAAGTTGCCACTTTGCAGCAAAGGAGGGTTGGTGTGCATCAACCACTAAAAACTATCCATCTCATCCTTTTGTGCCTTATGTCAATGCTGCTCACCCCCCACCCCCCATCATTGTCCCTTCATAGTGATGTTATGTGCTGTAGCATCGTGTTTGCTCCTTGATGCGGATTAACTGGATGTACTAAAGAGCAGCGCCAGCCCCACCCATTACTACCATGCACATAGTGTACACAGGGAAAATAACATTCAGGGTGCACATAGTGTACACAGGAAAATAACATTCAGGGTTCCAGCTTGCCAGAACAGTGCCCACTATCTGGGTTTAGTTCCCTTTTGTTACGCACATTAAAAGGCAGTATGGTAATTTTTCTATACCCCATATCTGGGTTTAGTCCTCTCTTAGGATGTGCCTAAAGGCAGTATTTTCTTCCTGCCCCCCCCTCCTCACTGAAAGGCAGTATGGATATTCTTACTGCCCTACATACATATCTACATACATCAAAATGCAGTATGAGTATTCTTCTTACCCCATACACAGGCTCGTAGTTGTACAAATCACTTTTTCATTTGGTCCCTCACTGAGTTAGATGTTGGACAGTGCAAGTCGTTGGTAGAAGCTATCAAGTCTTCCTTCAAGCCCCCCCTCCCCCAATGGACTTTAGGTGGTGTCTCCCGCAGAGCGAGTAATTATTGGGGTTCTTCACACAGGGAGATGGAGCGAGACCGCCTCCTGATTGCCTCAGAGATCCTGAAGGAGCTGAACTCACGGGTGGCCAACTGGGGGATTGAGATCGGCCAAGTGGATCTGTGAGTGGCTTGTTGACTTGTTCCCACTGAGATAAGTATCGGATGGTGCACAGGGTGGGGATAAAACCCCCATTGAAACAACAACGATAAGCAAGGGGGGAATAAGTAAGGGTGGAGAGAAGTACCCATGTCCCAAATAAGGGTCAGGAGAGGGTTATGGATGAGTACATGGGTTCGAGTCTATGGACCCACTGCTGAGGGCACCATTGAAATGGCGAGAATGGTGGCTCCCCTCAAGGATGAACCCTGGGGGAGCATTGAGTGCACTTGATTAAGAATTGTAGATGGTAGAGAGGGTTACCTTTGTCCACCCTGAGGTGGGATACCAAGTTTGATTACGCCTATGTTTAATGGGCCTGAGGAAGAGCCTCCCCTTGGGTACCCCCTTCCCCTGTATCATCTCTAATCCCTTCCCTTCAGGAGTACAGTGAACATCCTGAAGGAGTCTGAGCCCGACAACCCTCTGAAGCCTCTCCTGAGCGCTCTCGGCAACAGCAGTAACTCTGGCTCCGCTACGGCAGGAGCGCCTCCTACTCCGGCCGAGTCCCTGGGGAATATGGCGTTTGCGCCACCGGCGCTGCCCCCGGCAGTAAACGCGTCCTCGAAGGGAAGCTCTTCCTTCCTCGACTTCAGCCCGCTGGCCAGGCTCCCGGGTCTGGGCGGCTTCCAGGGCTTCTCCATCAGCGGCATTGACAAGAAGAAGGCGAAGCCGGAGACCCCTGCAGGTGAGTGGTTGCCCTTGTGGCGTTGCGCCGAAGGCGAGACAGGGCGTGCCCCATCGCCTTCGAGATTGAGCGGTTATTCGAGTCACAGTGGGGCAAGTGGGGAGTAAACGCCCCTACTGAGTGGCTTAGTCATTGCTCGCGATGGGGTTACTAAGAGATCCCTTGTGGGCATTTGTTCTTCCCTTTGACTGCTTGTTAGTGGTTCCAGGAATTCCTCCGGGTCGCTTAGTAGAAAAGGTGGGAGTCTTCCCCGGAGAAGATTCGCGGGAGATACCCTCGTTGGTATTTAAAAAAATATATATATATATATCTGGAAAGGGGCGCTCTCATTAGGGGGCCAGGTAGTTTGCACAGACAGAGATCGGACCGGCGTTTCACTCTTCCTCACCACACAGCAGGGAATCAGGTCAGCCCTTAGGGTTGTGTGGCAAAGAAGATGGGAGATGGCAGATGGGAATTTAAAATTGTGTGCCATTGCACCAGGACGTCCCGTGGTCCTATGCCCCAATGCTCCCAATACAGGGGTACCCTGGATAGACTTACACCTAGTACCTGGAGGAGCTCCTCTCCGTCCGGCTTCAGTGCCTGTATTTATGTACCCTTTGGCACCGCCTCCCGGACCCAATGCCTGCAATTGTGTACCGCCCCTGCCCCACTGTTTGCAGGACCTACGGCTTTATATCTTTCACTATTTTCACTGTCTACATTCTCCACTTTCCTTTCAGATCTCTCCTCACCCTCTTTCTCACCCGCTAGAGGTGTTTTTTCTCCCTCCACGGAGGCTCCGACGGACGGACAGGTCCCCTGCTTACTCGGCAGGTGATCAGGCCAAAGAAAGGCTGCCATCGGGCGTGGAGAATAAAACTCAGCCTACCGGACCAACAATGTAAGTGGAGCCCCGGTGACGCCATCGAGAGGCTATACGGCGTCTTCGAGCCCGCTGGCTTCCTCTAAGCATTGTGACTCTGCATTTGTTTGAAGAGGATGTCGAGGCTGTGGATAGAATCTCTTTTAGAGCTGGTGGCAGTACTGGCTCGAGCCTCGCCTTGGCTAAAACCAGGCCACTCACCCATTCCTGGTGCGACCGCGCGCTTCCATCGAGTCGTTAGACTCACAGGAGGCAAAACTCTTCGAAAGTTGCGGTGAAGACCTCCCCGAGGCTTCTAAAGTCTGACCCCTCAAAGGAGGGTTCCAACAAGGGACCTTCGGCTCCTCCATGCCTCTGTGAGGCTGGACGGGATGCTTCGGAAAGTCGGAACCCTCCAAAGGATTTTATGATCTAGTTATTTCACCTTGGTTAGTTCGTTATAATGCAATAACGATAAAGAGACACAGGGAGGTCCATTTCTGGCCGGCCATAAAACCCTATACAACCATCACATTAAAAGCATTAAACTGGGCTTTGGCGTTTCTAGTCGTTTTGTTAGTTGATTCCCGAACTTTTGTGGTATAAGGGTTTCGCAACCACATCACTACGGGATGGAAGCTGTGCAGATGGATGCGAAATTTATATCCGACGTCTCCGGTCCTTTTTTTTAGCCTTATTTATCTCCTCAGAGGCTGTGGCGGTGTAGCCAGCCACAGCTGTAGAGGAATTACTCTGTCATTTATATCTCCATTTCGCAAAAATTACGCTTAGGTGCTGGGTTCAATTCTGAGCGAGATCGGGGACACCGTTGCAATGCTCGTAGGGAGCTGTCGTCAATTAGGCGTTGTGTCTAGTTTAAGGCCTCCGCTCAATTGCTCCATCCATACACGTAAAATCACAACACTGGTCTCTTCCATCCCGCTTCCTTCGCACAAAACATATCACTCTTCCGTCCTGGAACGTGCCGTAGAGGTTAGCATATCCACACCCCTAACTTGGGCATAGAGAGTTCGTTGAAGACCGTCGACTGGACTTCACTTCCAGAGGTAGAGAACCTTTCAATGACCTGTTTACACTGCGTCTACTTCCCCTAGTCCGGACGATATCCCTATGCCATGCTTCGCCACCTAGGTGAGTGAAACATGGACTTGTAGTTAGCTTTGCTTAACAGGATTTGGACTGAGGGCATCCTCCCAGATTCATGGCCAATGGCTACCGTGCTTTCTTTTCGTCAGCCTGGGAGAGATCAATCACCCTGTTGGTTTCCAACCAATTACTCAGGTTCCTGCGTGTACAAGCTAATGGAAGAATAGGTTAATGTTAGGCTAATTTATTTTCTGGACAAGGGTTGTTACCTGCCTTCTGCGCAATGCGGCTTTTGCAAGTTTCACTCCACATCGAATGCTCTGCTTCGGCTTGAAATTCTATCTATGAGGCCTTCGTGATGAACAGTACTTAGCCATGGTGTTCTTTGATCTGAAGGATTATGATACCGCATAACGGTACGATATCATGGAAAGCCTCCATACCTTGGAGGCTAGGGGACGCCTCCGAATTTTCTTGTGTCTGAGTTACTGCGAGAGCCTCGATTCCGGGTAGAGTTGGTGGAGTGGGGAAGGGGGGTCGTTATCGGGCCTATTAGGGCAGGAAAACTGCTTCACATTGGGAAGGTGTCACTGTTTGACTTGAGCATCAACGGTATTATGCATCGTTGCTTTCGGAAGATGTTCTTGCTACGCTCTACGTAGACGACCTTTCGCTCTCTTGTGCTGGTTCCCAGGAGCATACCTATTTTGAACGTCAAGTCCAACTAGCCCTGAACCACATCTCTCACTATACCGAAGCGCACGGGGTCCGGTTTGATAACCAAGACTAAGGCGGTGCACTTCTAATGCTATCCATGGATTCATTCCCACCCTGACTTGTTATTTAATGTCTTGCTTTGATGTGAGAGAGTCGCACCGTTTCCTTGGTCTTGTTTATGACCGGCGCTTCTCCCGGGCGGTCTATATGTGCAGCCTTAGGGTCACATGTACCCGCGCCATTGGCATTCTTCGTTCTGTGATGGTTATCACTTAGGGTGCTAATGCTCCAGTGTTCCTTTCCTCTTTTGTCCCTATCCGGAGCCAATCTCGACGGTGCCTATGCCGCCGAAAGACGCCAACTCGATGCAGCTCTCGAGATCGCTGTTTTTGCCCCTTTCTTTGTCATTTCTTTACATTCACTTTAATTTTCTTGGCCGCTAGGTTTATAGGCTAGTTGCCAACTACCTTCTATCCCTTGTTCCGGGCCTGGAGGTGGGGGGTGGGGGGGGCTTCTCTCTTGACTACTGCCACGATCTTTAACTCTCCGGCAAAAGGGGTGGCATATGAAGCGTGGATAAGCTTGCTATGACCGACCTCTAAATGCTGTCCCTTCCTGGCCATAATGCCTGCAGGATGATCTGCGGCCATATGTCTCACACACATTTACAGTCTCTCGCTTCACCTTTACAAAGTTACTGCGGGAGATACCCTCGTTGATAATCGCTTATAAATAAACCTAGACGTCCCCCGCCCTTATTCGATCACGACTTGCAATCGTTGGTTCCGCAAATCGACGCATCACACACACACACACACACACACACACATATATATATATATATATATATATATACACACACCGCCTATTCGCGATGAGGGGGTGTCCAAACCGTTTTCCTACCCCTGGCGCCTCTGGGCACTGAAAAATGCAAAAATGTTAACAAGAAACGGTCGCACGTCTCGTGTGACCTAGGCTAGATGGGTAGCGGGTGAAGGTGTCCAATCCCGTTCCTTGCTACTTTTGCCTCGTAGCACTAAAAAAGGCAAAGAATGTAAACAAGAAACGGTCGCATGTCTCGTCTGACGTAGGGTAGATTGCTAGCGACCACCGTTGCCTCGTGGCACTGAATAACGTGAACAAGAAAGGGTCGCACGTCTGGTGCTAGTTAGAGTAGATGAGTAGCGACCACCGTTGCCTTGTGGCACTGAATAATGTAAATAAGAAAGGGTCGCACGCCTCGTGTGACCTAGGCTAGATGGGTAGCGAGTGGAGGTGTCCAATCCCGTTCCTTGCTACCTTTGCCTCGTAGCACTGAAAAAGGCAAAAAATGTAAACAAGAAACGGCCGCACGTCTCGTGTGATTTGGGCCTTATTGCTTCCGCCTAGCAAATGCATTGTGTACAGCTTCCGTTCGTTCATGTCTTTGCGAACACTGAGCAGAGCTTGGCTGTCGCACCTCAACCATTATGCTGCGGTTGTCCTTTTTTTTCCACGTTGCTAAAAGGTTCGAGAGGGAATGTATGGTTTTATTTTTATTTTATTTTTTGTTTTTGGTGGTCCGTAGCTTTTGTTAACAAAAGCATGCGATGGTATACAATTTTCCCCTCTCCTTGTTCTATCGAACCACTTGTAGTGTTCAGTTTCCTTCTCACCTTTCCCATCTCCCAGAGTTAAATGAGGTTTGCCTTTTTTTTATAGTTGGGAGACCCCCCCCCACCCCCGACCCCTCCTTACCTTCTCGCCTCTCCTATACCCTGTGATACTTTTGTAGAAAGCGTATCACCGTTCTGTTTCATTGATCTGTTTGGGGGGGGTGGGGTTGTTTTTGCAACAGGCAGTGACAAAATGAACACAGATCTAATTCAACTCATTGATGAGACCAAAGTTTCTTCAACCAAATCCGTTTTTCAAAGCAACTTCTCTTCTCCCCCATTTCCACTTCCACAGTCAAAACATCAATGCGAGGAAAATAAAGGTATTGAATGATTTATATATATTTTTAAAATTTTTTTACCCTCGTTGCACGTATTTTGCTCATGGTTAGTCTTTGTTTTTCTAGATTAATCGTAGTATGTTGCTTTTTTGTGATAATGCATCAAGTAACCCTACAATTACAAAGGGTAGTTAATTTTTCGTAATGTTGCCTGTTTGTAAATATGCCGTGGTGACGTTATGGATGAGTGGTGAGAATGTTGGATGGGACTGATTTTAAGGTTCTGTTAAGGAAAAATCTGATAGCGTTTCCTCAGGAAACTAGATTTTTGCTTCTTTTGGCTGCTATCTACTAACTGGAGTAGGGGGATATAAGTTGCCAAAAGAACATATTCAAATGTACTATCCATTGATTCTGTAATGTTCTTGTATTCAAGGAAATATGAATGTTTTAGAGTTGGTTTGGAGGGTAAGTTGAGGTCTCAACTGAGGTACCTTAGGCTTAATATTTGCCCCCCCTCCCGGGGGTGTGTGTTTTTTTCTTCATACTATGCCCATTTCAGAAAGGAATTGTACTATTCTTCAGGATAGGGTGGTCACAGGAGAAGTTGGTAAACTTCCTACAAGTCATAATTGCATATTTTAACTTTAATGTACTCTAGTGCCCGGCACGAAGCCACTGTGGTAATTTTTTTCACCCCTTTACAGCTGCCCCCAATATTTCCAAACATAAAATTGATCTTACCTTTCGTCCGTGTGCCCAGCGCTGGTTGTGGTTATTTTTTATGCCTTCAGGGACTACCCCTGTCCATAAGAGTCGTCTGCGACTCAAAAGCGGAAGCCACGTCTCAAAGAAACTAAGATAGCCCATCCGTCCCTTTTGATTCATGGACAAGATTCCCCTACTCTATGAAATTCGCATAAAGATCAGATTGACAACTGCGGTGGCTGAATCTCATAAAACTTGAAATCGAGTTTAGAATGGTTACTCGTTCTCATAGCAAAAAGGCTTTTCAATTTCCTCCAAGTGTATCCCCCCATTTTGGAGGCGTGTTTGGGAGTGTGATGGTTTTCCTTGGTCTCTGAGGTAGGCGTTCCAAACTTCCTCAGTGTCATTCCATGCCCCTGGATTCTGCTGTCTCCATCCTTCTTTCCTCTTTGTGTCCCCGTAGATTAGCGTGGTATCCCCCCCCCTCATTTCCCCTCTAATTAGTTTTCCCCCACTTTTAAGACGTGGGAAGTAGCAGTTCGGTCAAGTCGAAGCTGGGACGCTATCTGCAAGGGCTGGTCGAGGCCCCCGGGAGCTCGGATTTGAGCCACGGTGTTTACAGGCTCCAGATCGAGGGTCGAGACGCCGGGGTGTACATCATCTTCATCGGCAACGGTGAGTTAAAAGGCGGGGGAACGTCTGACCCGGTCCTTTCCCGGTCACGGTTCAGTTCCCGGGACAAAGAGGCATACTTGCCTCCTGGTATCCTGCTGGTCTCCCCAGCGGACCATGCCTTTCCCCCCTTACATTCCCTAGGACTCGTGTTCATTCTGAATAAGTTACATTGAGTGTGTTTAATTGTTGGATGGGAGTCCCGATTCGGGTTCGACGTTGCGGCGGCTGCCTTGTAACGACCTTTGGTTCGGATCCCATTGACACTTCCCCTTTGGCCCCCACAGTACATAAGCATGGGGGTGGAGGGGCTGTGAACCCCATTGATGTTTCTTTGTTCCTGAACTCATTAAATGCGCCTTCCTTGCCCCAGCATTAAGAGATTAAGATTTGTTCCTGAAATCCCTTTTTCCTTTTGTCCGATCGCCCTCTAGAAGTGGCCAATCCCATCGGACCGGGACGGATTATGTGTAAATGATGACTGGAATTTTTGTTATCCTATGGAGACTTTTCTCTTACCCCCCCCCCCCCTCCAAGTCATTGGGGGGGGGGTCATAGTATCTACTTTCCTCGAGTTCCTTTTTCTCTTCAGATACTACAGCCACAAGTGAAGGTAAGAGCGGGACTGCGCATGAGGATCCGCCTCCAAGCGCGGCCTCGCCCTCCCTGGGTGTCGGGGAGGACAGGGGTAACACGAGACACCGCTTCGACCCGTTGGGGGGGCGGCTTCCCTCGCCTCATCCACATGCAGCAAAGGAGCTTCCCTTTTGCCCTCTTTGGAGTCGCTCTCGGGCAGCTCCACCTCTGAAAACAAAGAGGTCCCCTGTGCTTTTTCCGGGGCCCCTCCAACCCTCTTCTACCGGGGAGGCTGCTTACTCCTCTCCTAGGCCTATGGGTGTGGGGATGTCCCCCTCACCCCCTTCTATGGAGTCGCCCATGGACGACTCCATCTCTTGACCAATTTCCCCCCCACCTTTTTTTTCTATAACAGCCAGGCGACCCAAAATCGACCGCTCCCGGTGGGAGTGACTCCATTGGGCCAACCCACCTTAGGAGGGGCAAGGGAAAGGGGGCGCTCCCTGCAGTCATGTATTTTGACTGGGGGGGTCGACTTGTCTGACCCCTCGCTTCCCTGAAGGAGGTCGGTTGGCCGGCCGGAGCTTAACTATGACTGAAGGTACCTCGAATGGGATCCGTGATGCTTTGGGGTGTGGATGACCACATGGAGCCCCTCCTTCCCAATACATGGACCCGGAGGCGACCCAGCCGCGTATGGCAGGATCTTGCACGGGGGCGAACCTGGGCTGAGTGCCAAACACCGAACCTAGATCCACCCCTGTGCGCTTCTTTTCCCGTGTCTTGGGGGCCCCCCGATGACTCAGAAGGAGAGTAGGGAGCTCTTCCCCCGGCCCGTGCCCCTCGGACAGCCAAGATCTTCTCCATTTCAGAGAAGGATTTTGCTGAGGCCGGTCCATCTGGCCTAAGGGCTTCTTCCGGCGGTGGAGAGAAGCAGGTTTATTCCCCATCTTCTCCCACAAAAAGAGAGGATAGGAAGAAGGAGACAAAGAGGACTAAGGGTTCCTCTCCCTCCGCGGGGGCCACAGGGAAAAATGGTTCTGCTGCCGTTTCGGCAAGCGAACAGGGTCGTTCTAGAGACCGCTGGCTCGAGAACGACCCTGTTCTCGGATGCGGCCATGATTAATGCCCTTTCGGACACCTAATGGCTCGCCGGTGAGTGTGACACCGCACTATACCATGCACTTTCGTGAAAGAAGTGGTTTACGCGAGTGAACTCGAGAACTACTCTATAGAAGACAGCACCTTAGAACTGGCTGACCATGGGGCGATCAAGGTCGAACGTGTGACGAGAAAACAGGGAGGGGCCTCGAGACCCACCCTTACACTCTTTGTCATGTTCGATTGTGACAAGCTCCCTGAGTCAGTGCGTGCCGGTTGGTATCGCTGCGCGTGAAGGCATTGGTGCCACTGCCGCGGGGGGGGGGGCTACTACTGCCATCGCTTTGGCCATACGAATCTCTCGTGTAGACGTGGAAAGTCGGGCTTATCCGAAGTCTGTAAGTTGCTCTAAGCAGGGTGCTTACTCCTCTTGAAATCCTTGAAAAGTCCTTGAATTTGATGAAAAAGGTAGATGGTCCTTGAATTTAAAAAATAAATCACTGAGTGATTGTTGAAATGATTTTTCGAATTCACTATTTATATACTTTTTAATGTCTATTAGGAAAATAGTAATATTTAAGTTAATCTACTCACTAATGTGAGTGAACATATGTATGCTTTGTATGCATTGTATTTTATGATAGATGCTCGCTATACTTCTGTGACTGTCGCTTGGATACCTTGGTCTTGTTTTTTTGCACTGGTGAGTTGATTTTGGTTATGTTTTGCTTATAACCCATTTTTCTCTTAAATACCTCACCTTCATCAATGTCCCATAATGTTTATTACACTTTTTTTAATTTAAAGAAAAAAACAATGGCTAAAACCCGTCCTCGATTATTTTTTAAAAAGTCCTTGAAAACCTTGAAAAGTCCTTGAATTCAAAATCACCAAACACCGTACACGATAATTTCCTATTGTGCATGCCCAAGTATTTTGATTGCGGAGAGCGGTACTTCGATTGTTCGAAGCAATATGGTGCGTATCTCCTTGAGAAAAAAATCATGGCCGTTCAGGCCACGAATCGTATTTGCGAGGCTAAGTACTCGGTCCTGACTCGCCCACCACCGTCTGGCAGATCTTATGCCTCAATTTTCAAAAGAATGAACTTTTCGTGGCCCCCTCCGTTTCTACGAGCACGGTAGTTTACGCGACCATTCAGCACCCTTCTTCGGGTTCTACTCACCCTGGGTACTCTCCTAGTAGAGCTGGCGGCACAAAAGGTCACACCCAGTCTCTGTCATAATCAGGGCTCTAATCCTTTCCCTTAGCTTGACCTTTTCCCTTAAGGTGAAACGGCCGCGGGCCTCAGTCTTAATATTCACAGGAGGCAACACCCCTGAAGGTGGTCGTGAGGCCGTCTTCCGGGGGTTTCTAAACCTGCCCCCCCCCGAAAGAAGGACAACAGCAAAAGTGTTTCGGCTCCTACTACACTCCCACCCAAGGGTGGACTGGGTGGCTCGAAAACGGTTGATCCTCCCCCGTTGCGAGGTGGAGGGAGGAAAAGACTCGCATGGCGAGTCCAACCTCCCCGATAAGTCCTCGAAGCTGAGAGCGCATTGTTCGTTCGGCCAACAGCGCCCAGAGTTCTGCCTCCGGGAAGCGTACGGTCATTGCCGTGCGGGTCTTCTCTTCCCCTGCAGCTTCTCCCAGCTAGGCCTGGAGAGCATATTCCTTAAATGTAATTACTGCCGGCCAACTGGGAGGAGCTGCCGAGGCTCGTCTCCTCCTGTTTTCCCTTAGCTATCTTTTTTCAGCAGACCATGCTGGGCGCATGCCCCCTGCACACCCTTCCGAGGAATAAGGGTTTTGTGACTCCACCACCTCGAGATGGGTGCCGGGCTGGGGGATACGCGGTTTACACCTGGCATGATGTCTCCGTTCTTCTATTCGCTTACTGTCCGAGAACCGCTTCATTTTCTTGCCTTGACCTATCTTTGTGCTCTTCGGATGCACAGCCTGATTTTGATTGGGGGGTGGTCGATGACCTCCATGGTAGTGATCACTTTCCCATTCAAATATCATTTTCAGGGCAACTGCCGCCTGAGAGACCACCTCGGTGGTGCTTGTCGCGGGCGCGGTGGCCTGCATTTCAGGAAATGACTGAATTCTCTATCTCAGTCGAAGAGTTTAGGTCGGTAGATGAGGCCGTTGAGTTCTTCTCCGGCAACCTCATCGCCGTGGGCCTGACTACTATTCCTAGGACGTCTGGCCGTTTTGCACGCCGACCACTCCCATGGTGGTCGGCCGAGTGTGAGACGGCCCTCAAACAGAAGCGTTATGCCTACATGCGCTATAAGCGCCGCCCGAACGATTTCACTGTCGCTGAATTTCGTCGGGCTAGGGCTAGGTTCCGGTATATTTCGAAGCACGCCCGCCGCTCTTCTTGGCGGGCATACGTGTCTTCACTTAACGGGAAGACCCCTTTAGCTGAGGTGTGGAAGCGAGTCAAAAGGATTCGGGGACGGTTCTCGCAGGACCCCCCTCCCGTTCTCCAGGAGAATGGGACCGCAATCTCGGACCCCGCGTCCGTGGCGGAATCCTTAGCGACCGCTTTCTCCGCATTCTCTAGCCGTGATGCTGCTCCGCCAGCATTCAATGCACGTCGTGATGTCGCGGAAGGCCGCTGGCTGGACTTTACCTCCAGAGGCGGAGAACCCTTCAACGACAGGTTTACTGTGAGTGAGTTGCGCTCCGGTCTAGCTTCGTGCGCGGACACCGCCCATGGTCCGGACGATGTCCCGTACGTCATGCTTCGACACCTGGGTGAGCGAGGCATGGCCTTTCTGTTAGATCTGTTCAACAGGATCTGGGTGGAAGGTCTTCTCCCAGACTCCTGGCGAATCGCTACTGTGCTCGCCTTTCGCAAGCCGGGGAGAGATCACTCTACTCCGACCGGTTTCCGCCCAATCTCTCTAACCTCTTGCGTGTGCAAGTTGATGGAGAAATTGGTAAATGTTAGATTAGCCTATTTCCTGGACAGCGGAGGCCATCTGTCTTCTGCACAGTGCGGTTCCGTAAGTTTCACTCCACGTCGGATGCTCTGCTCCGACTGGAAAATGCCGTGTGCGAGGCTTTCCTTCGTAGACAGCACTACGCCACGGTGTTTTTTGATCTGGAGAAGGCCTATGATACCGCATGGCGATACGGTATCAGGGAGACTCTCCACACGATGGGGGCGAGGGGACGCCTCCCAATGTTTATATCTGAATTTTTGCGAGATCGTCGATTCCGCGTACGGGTGGGGGGAGCCCTCTCCGGCCCAAAGGAGCAGGAAGAGGGTGTCCCGCAGGGAAGTGTCCTCAGTGTCACACTCTTTGCCCTGAGCATCAACGGCATCACCTCGGTGCTGCCGGAAGATTTTCTCGCTACGCTCTACGTGGACGACCTTTCGATCTCTTTTGGCGCGGCCCAGATGCCAACTCTGGAGCGTCGACTCCAACAGGCATTGAACCGCGTCTCTCGCTATGCCGAAGCGCACAGGTTTCGGTTTTCTTTGGCCAAGACTAAAGTGGTGCATTCTGCCGCCATCCACGGCTTCACCCCGACCCAGATTTGTTTCTTAATGGGGTGCGCCTGGATGTGGTTGAGTCGCACCGTTTCCTTGGTCTTGTATTCGACCGACGCCTCACCTGGGAGGCTCATATTCGCAGCCTTAGGGTCTCTTGTACCCGCGCCATGGACATTCTCCGTTCCGTGACGTTCAGCGCTTGGGGCGCTGATAGGGCTACTGCCTTACTTTTTTTTCGATCCTTTGTTCGCTCGAAGCTCGACTACGGATGCGAGTTTTATGCATCCGCAGCCGAGCGTTTATTGCGGAAGGTGGATTCGATCCACCACACCGGCCTTCGCCTTGCGACCGGTGCCTTCCGCACTATCCCATTGAGAGCCTGTTGGTCGATGCTGGGGAGATGCCACTCGCTCTGCGCCGCGTGCAGTGCATCACTCGCCTGTACACGCGAGCCCGGCGCCTCCCCCAGTCGCCAACAGCTCTCACTGCATCCGCAGCTGATCTCGATGGTGCCTATGCCGCCGAGAGACGCCAGTCATACCCTAAGCCCTTTGGGTTTAGAGCCAGGAAACTCCTTCGAGAGGTAGTTATAGCTCTCGGGCCGGTGGCGCCCCTGGTTCTGCCCAGGACGCCACCCTGGAGGGTACCACATTTGGCTATTTGTCGCCACGCCTCTGCTCCCAAAGCTTGTACTGCGCCGGGAGTATTGCGTTCGACCTTTTTGGAGCACACATCGTGTCACGCTGGTACCGTGCCAGTGTATACGGATGGCTCCAAGTCCCAAGAGGGGGTCGGCTTCCACGCCGTATCCCCTCTGTTTGAAGTCAGCGGGGCTCTACCGGGCGCTGCGTCTGTCTTCACGGCCGAGCTGGTGGCAATACACCACTCGGTACGGGAGATTACGCGACGTGCCCGGTTCGGAGACCGGATTGTGATCTATAGCGACTCACAAAGCGCCCTGAGTGCTCTCGCGGCATTGGAATCTCCGCATCCCCTGGTTCGCGAAATCCGTGACGCCACGGTTTTGGCGAGCCGGGCAGATGTCGAGATTATCTTCTGCTGGGTTCCTGGACATGTAGGAATTGCGGGGAATGAGCGCGCCGATGAGGGCGCCAAAGAGTCCGCGAGGACTCTGCGACCGGACCAGCGTTTCGCTCTTCCTCACACTGACTACATGGCAGGAATACGGGCAGCTCTTCGGACTGCTTGGCAAAGAAGATGGGAGACGGTCGAGGGGAACTTAAAGTTGCGTGCCATTGCGCCGCGACTGTTCCCATGGACCTATCCCCCAATGCCGCGGCGGCTTCAGGTTGCTTTCTGTCGTCTCCGAATAGGACACACTCATGTGACGCATCGCTACTTGATGGAGCGCTCGCCTGCGCCCTATTGCAACGACTGCGTCGTCCCCCAGACTGTTCGGCACATTCTTGTCGAATGTCCCAGTCTGGGTGATCTTCGCGCACGACACCTGTCCCGGTACCGGGATGGGCGGGGTCGCTACCGCCTGTCCCTTGTGCTCGGGACGAGTGCGTGTACTTTGACTGGTGGACTTATTGACTTTTTGGGGGAGGCCGGCCTTCTCCCTTTTATTTAACCCGATTTAATTGTTGTTGTTTTTGTAATTGTTTTTGTTATTGCTTTGTTATTGTTATTGTTATTGTTATTTCTTTTTATTGTTTTCTGTTTAATTTTTTAAAGTAGCCTAGAACTAGGCTGTTTTTTACGGTGACTTATGCCTAAGTCGGCAGTCGCCAGATAGCCCCTTAAATAAAAAAAAAAAAAAAAAAAATCTTCTATTCGCTTTAGATACCTCCTTTCAGGCAGTGGCTGTGCAGCTGAACCTGGATAGGAGGTATACCGTAATTTCCGCGTACATTCCACCGTCATCCGACTTCGATGTGGGGCAGTTCGGCCCCAGACTGTTTGGCACATTCTTGTTGAATGTCTTAGTCTTAGTGATCTTCGCGCACGTTACCTGTCCCGGTATCGGAGTGAGCGGGACGAGTTCGTACATACAGACTTGTGGATTATCTGACTCTTTGGAGGAGTGGCCACCTTCATTTTATATGGTTCTTTTTGTTTTAGGTTGCATGTTCCGACGCCGGGACATGCTTCCTTGTTTTATTTGTGTTTTTGTTTGTTTTTTCTTTGTTTGTTTGGTTTTGTTAACTTTAAATTAGCCTAGCAGTAGGCTGAAATTTTAAATTATTACAACATGCCCTTAAGGCGCCAGATGGGCGCGTTTAAAAAAAAAACTTGTCATCCACTATCTTGGCTTCTCTTCTCTAGTCACCCTCTATCTTTGCTTCCTTTCTCTAGTCACCCTCTATCTTGGCTTTTCTTCTCTAGTCACCCTCTATCTTCGCTTCCCTTCTCTAGTAGAACCCGTACTCAGGATGTTATCCTATGCCGGCTGAGAATTGGGCATTGTCGCCTAACACATGGCTTTCTAATGGAAAGCCATCAATAGCCTCCAATGTGCACTCCCTGTGGAGTACCAGTGTCCGTACTCCACCTATTCACCGAATGCACACGCTTCCAAACCCTAAGGCAAAGACTATTCCCCTTTATTTGCCAAGGGATGCGTTCTCAGCAGGCCCTGAGAAGTATCCTTTCTAAGCTCGAGAACACCTTTAATATGAACAGAGTGGTAAAATTTTTATCAGAAACGAATCTACTAAAGGAAATTTAGTATTTTATCATTTTTAGAATGAGATAGACATGTCTTATTACTTTATTTTGATTTTACTATATTTAAGTTACATTTATTTTTCTATGATTTTACTCCCTTTTATTTTCTACGGTTTTACTCACTTTTATCCTAGATTTTTAACCCTAGTCTATGTTTTTTTAACGAATATTTGAAATTTTAACGAATCCCTTTTTGAAAATGGCTACGAGTTTGTCCATTTGGACCCACGCAGCATTTGCCTTTTATGTACCATTCTAGTCACCTATCTTGGCTTCCCTTCTCTAGTCACCCTCTATCTTCGCTTCCCTTTTCCTGCTCTCTGGTCCATTGGGGTTGTAAGTGCTCTACCTGGCGCCAAAAGAATGAGCCCTACTCTCCTTTTTTTTCAGGTGTGCGCCAGGTGGTCGAGGGCGACCTGCCTAAACTGACCCCAGATGTGTCGGTCGTCGTTTCGAAGGAGGACCTGATGGCCATTTTGGAGGGGTCGCTGCCTCCTCTCCAGGCATACTTGTCGGGGCGCCTCACTGTGACGGGCAACATCCAACTCCTGATGGGACTCGAGTCCCTGCGGCAGGCCAACTTGTCCTCCGGAGAGCCAGACGACATATTCGTGGTCTAGGGAAAGGCCCCCTCTCCCCCGGACTCCTCTCTGAGGAACGCGGCCCCGCATAAAACAGCCCTTCTCCCGCTGCTGGAGCGGAAGGCCGAGATAGATGGGGCTGCGCCGGGGGCCGGAGGGGAATCGATGTCCTCGAGTAGCTCAACCGTCATCACCCTGTGGGAGGAGTTCTAGAATGACCGCTTCGGGGGGTTGTGCCCCAGAAGTCGGCCTTTCCTCACTCGCGTATTTTCTCCACTGGGGTTGGTTCCTTCCCGCAGGGATCACGCCCTCTCCCTAGACTTAACCGACCCGATGTAGAGTGGTGGGGTATCAGCGCTCGGACGATCTCTTCTCTTTACTCTGCCCCTCCAGGGGTTCATTTTTGCCATCAGGGTTGATTCCCATTCCACATTCCACCCCTTGTATCCCGCGAATCCACTAGAAAAGTCGTAGATATTTCATCCAGTTACTCTTGTTTCTATTGTTGGGCAACTATTACTTTTAAACAGTCGGGGGAGGGGGGGCTCTTATGTATATGTATGGGCATTTTCGGTATCTTGTGGTGGAGTAGTCAATATCCAATTCGGAGGCTGTCTGCGTCCTGTGCTTGCAGTCTATTTGATTCCCTCAAAGAAAAGGAAACGTCTGATTTAACACTGGCATAATCGCTTCATGGACGTGGGTTGGGACAGATAGAAGAACATATACTAGCATATAACCGTTTCGAAAACTTAATCCTCTTCCATGGTGAATGCTAAGGGAGAGCGTTTAAGCTTCCAGGAACACTGTATAAAAGCACAAACACTAGTACGAACTCTTTTAGCCTCTGCGGAGGTTCATTTAATCGTGACAAGTTTAGGGGTGAACCTATTTGATTTACCGCTTTCGCTTATCAAATCTCATCTATTTTGGAAGGGCGATGAAGAGTTGTGTGTTTAATTAGCTCCTGAGAGAGTGACAAATCTCTCACAGTCCATTTGAAACGGGCATTTCGGTGGAGCGTGTGAAAGACCTTTCTGCTGCATTCCGCCCTCGTATACTACTTTCGCCTTTGCCCTTCCATTATTTCCAGTCGGCCCCGGTCAAAATCCTTCCTCCAAATGTATGTGAGTAGGAAGCTCTGTGAATGATCGCTCCAAATCAAAGCGTTCTTTTATCTAGTCGATTGGACACCAGTCACAAAGTGACGCGTGAAGGGTGTTACGAGTGCCGATCTAACCCAAGGGAAAAGGAAAAAAAAGTAGGAATTCCAAGTATTTTGAATTTGAGAATGCTCTGAATTTTCAAAAATATTGGGACTTGTTTTTCCCTTGTTTGTCCCTAAAGTTACTATGCTCCGAAATATAGCCTCATCGGGATTGTTTTGGCCTGATTGTAACAGTAATCCAAGCAACGACGTGCATAACAACAGTCGCAGTGTAAGTTTTAAAAGTGTCCGGGCATTTCTTCCGTGAAGGAAGACATTTTCAATATCTGCTGTCGGAAGAACTGCTACGAAGTACTTTACTGCATAGTTATTTTCTGGACACCCTTTAGAAAGATTGATATTGGTTGAATGGAAATTGTATGCGCGATCTCGTACACCCCCCAATTTGTAGGTTATTGGTAATGAATGGCTCAACCTCCTTTCAAACTTTAGTTACCTTGGCTACCTGTGATTAATTGTTCAAATCCAGTGACTAAGGTGTACAAGAGTGATGCTTTCGCTTTTACTTGTTATTGGAAGCAGGCACTTGTTTCGCAATCTCTCTTACATGGGTAATTTTGAAGACTCTTTTTTTTAAGACTCTTTTTTTTAAAAGTCTTATCCCCAAATATACTCATTGAGGAACTCAACAGAGATGAAGATTTCCTGTTTTTGTAATTTGATTCTCACCCAAACCAAAGAATTTTCAGAATCTAGTCGTTCCATTTTTGGACCTGTTGTTAAGACGTTAAATGTAGGGATGATGCGGTTGTGTCGTGATTTAGTTTTTAGGTTGCATTTAGATAGTTCCTGTTTATTTAGTCCTGTTCTTGTCTGTCTTTCGCAATGGTTCAGCAGCATTTGCATATTTTTTAAAAGTACTTTTGTGTATGGCATTTTCAGCATTTAGGTCTAGAAAATGTTTGTTTTTATATCTTTGACTTTATGGTAGGGACTAATACCACATTGTGATGGTAACTGCAGCTCAGCAACTGTCATCGCTCTTTGCGCGTGATATAAGCAAAGATAGGGAAATGGTTCTTGTATAATACCATGCCTGCATAAAACGACCCTGGATCTGGTTGTGGGATTCACCTACCATGATTTGCTTGGTCTAGTTGCCGTCATCTTGGTATGTGGGTATGTGAAGAGTGCGTGAACTATGAAGTATCAGGTTATTCTATCAATAATTAACTATCTTGGCACTGCATCGCGTTTGCTTGATGCACGCTCCTTTTCCTGGTCCTGCAAGTGGTTTTATCCACTAGCTTGATCTAGCAGACGTTTCAATTGCCTCTTTTACTCATCATTCTTGCGTGGATGAAGAATGCCCCACAGCCCCATTACCTAGGTGAGGAACGTCCTACAGGCCCCGAGTGGTAGGTGGGTGGTTATCCATTACCAACCAAATACCAGCGCTGTCTCCTAAGTTTGTCAAGTGTGAGGAATTTGTCCTCTCGAGGAGTGTGTGTCTCAACTTGGCGGAGATGTTCTCGTTGACCTTTTGCACCCTCTAAATAATGCGTCATGAGCATTCGAGTTGGTAATCATGAAGGAACAGGGGTTTTAAGAGGGGGAGGGGGTTCTTGTTATACTGATCTTTATACGGCTTTCACCAATCGCACGTTTGCCCCAGTTAATAGCATAATGTTTACTCCAAATATGGAGCTTTGTTGTAGGACTTCTTTAGTGACTGAATTATTATTGCCTTGCCATGACCATTGGTTTCGTTGCCACAGCAACCGTCTGCTATCACACGCAAAACTACCCACTTTCTCGGTCTACCGATTTTTGTCCCCGACCTACCATTAAACCCCTTTTTTGGTTTTCCAAAGCCCCCAACAAAGTTGACTTACACTTGGCCATGCCATTCAATAAGATATGGCATGTGCTATCAGACGCATGGAGGGTTACACGTTCTCCAGGCACTAAGGGATATGCAGGTGTGGTTCTTACTTTTTTTTCTGTGGCAATGCCCCTGTTGGTTTTCATTTTATATTAATAAAAAAAAACCTTTGGGGTAGCGACTAAGAGGTCTCAGAAATGATGGCGTTGATCCGCGCCGATCCCATTTTGTAGGTAAACGGATAAAGGTTAGATTCATTCGTTCAGAATCGTAATTTTCACCCTTAGGGGAGTGGGTGAGAAATGTACACCATTGTCCGACTTAGGGTACATGCCGAATAATATTGAGACTTCTAAATGAAATATTAAAAAGTATTTAGATTTTGTAGAAAGGTCAATTTTCGTAGTTTGAGTGGGAATCGAACCCCTCACTCCTGACAGGGGACGGCAAGGAGCTGTTTCCCTTCTGTGCATCAGAATTTAATTAATCCCCACTCGATTTATGCCGTTTTAACGCTAGTTTTTCCCTCGTTGTTTTTGCCATTTTAGACCTGAGTTTTCGCGAGCGGAATGTGTGCGGGGTTAGATTTCTGGCGTCGAGGTTTACTGGTTGAATCCAAATGCGTGGCTGTTAGGTGGGTTTTCTGGGTAAATCTTCCGCCGGGGTTGATAACTCCCAAACACAGGGCCGATCACCGCGTTTCGCTTCCCGTCTTCTCTGTGTAACATATCAATTTTTACAACCTTTCCGCACCCGTGCCGAAGGGGACTTTATCCCCTTTGGTACTCGTATTCCAACTTTATGGATTCATGCCGTTCGTTCCAATACCCCTCTAAACATGGGGTATTGCTCCAAATCCTGGAACGTCGGTATTGGATTCCTTTTGATCCATTTGTTCGTTTTTTGTGGTTGACGAGAAAATCGAAATCAAAATGGAGTTATAATTCCCAACCCTCAGCACATTTTCAAGTTTTACCGTGGCATTTTATTTTAATTGTTGATTTCGCTATCAGGCTTTAGAGCAAGGATATGAGATTAGTTTGGCACGCCAATTTGGACTATATATATTCACGGGGTCTCCCCAATTTACCTGCTTATTTCAGTGAAATCGCGTCAATTTCTGGAGTAAATTATGTTTACTACTTAATTTATAGACTTTTCGCCGCACCCATCGCTTACTGATAGCTGAAGACTGCTGGATATGCAGTTCTGGCTACAGGTTAGGTCGGGCGTTATCGAAGGAACAGACCATTTAATGAACGTTGTGCTGCAAGTTTCGCCATTAGAACAATAGTGATGATCAATGCGACAAGCACAGTCCTGGTACCACTACAGCCCTTGTCTTTGTGTTGAGTTCTTAACATAAACGCCTGTGCTGATAATATTTACCTGTTGAAAGAATTCAGTGTTGGTGACGGTCATTCCAGTAAATGTTGAGGTGGGTGCGGAGACAGTTTGTGGAAATTCTAGGAATCGCGGTTGCGTTACCATATGCTAGCCACGACTTGAAGCCGTACAGAAGCGGTCATGTACACATCGTTCATTTGTCGGGGATGGGGGGGGGGGACGTTTGTTGCTTCAGACTTACGTACTGCAGCCTGCCGTTCAGCTTGTCAACCTTTATTGTCTGACGAGATGCCTCGTCCGTATCTAATAAAAAAAACCTTTCGATTTGTAGTTCGTCAACGCCTCGGTAGCTTTCCATTCGATCCTCTTTCCTGTGATACACATTTTAAACTTAGATTTTTTTCCATAGACTGGATTTCATTGAAATGCGCAATTTTGTGGGAGGGGAGGCCTTCGTTTTTTAATTCAAAGACAATGTGGCAGTTTTGCTACAGCCATAACTATCCATTAGTATGGGTAGTAACCGCGTAAGGGTGAATCATATACGAAAACCTCATTTGTTGGTGTAGTGGGTTTGTCTGAATTAATTGAGACTTCTATAACAGTGGCGTGCAGTTAATGGAAGCAATGCTTTCCTTATTTAAGAAGAAAGATTACACCCCAGTAATTAATATGAGAGCATAATCAATTTTATTCTCACATTTATGCTTGCCTATACTTTTATAGTGTATACGGTACCGTTCGCTGACGTTAGACCCTGATGAGCTCAACTGCAATTGAATAAATGCATCTTTTTCGTAGAGATTTTATTTTTCTCTTAATTTCAATAATAGTTCTGCTTTTGGCTGCTTTGGAATTAATAGTTTAAAAGATGTTTTGCTCTTCTTAGCAATAATATAAAATCATTAGAGTTTTATGATTTTTATCTAGATATTTCAACGCCGTGTTAGAATTAAGAAAAAAAACCCCATTTGTATAAGGAAAAGGAAGCAAATTTAGCTTTGCAGTCATCAGCCGAGTTGCAGGAATTTAAGTGATAACCCCCTTTTAAATAAAATGGCTGCCAATTAAATTGGGAGAAAATGCGATTGCATTATTAAAAAAGGTTCAGTGCGATGACTTAATGAAAGAAACTTATTAAAACAGGTAGGCCTACGCCACCACAAGATCGACATGTCATCCAAAAGTGTTGCACTGAAGTACAATGTTGGCCAATATGCTAAATATTTTGGCTAGCTGGTTGTGCATACTTACAGAAGCTAGTTTAAAAAAATAGCATTTAGATAAAGTGAGTACCTTACAATTTTAGCTATTTTTAATGAACATATTTATTTCAATTAACATTTATTTTTGTAAAACGAGGGGTTTCCTCATTGTCCAAAGTCACCGCACGCCACTGTTGTATAATCTTCTTAGACCCTAAGTACAAAGCTAGACTCTGACATCCCTGATAGCTTGATCAAGAGGGTTCTCTGTTTTTTAAGCCCACTTCACTTTCTCTCTACTATAAATATTAGTAGCATCCTAACGATTAAGCTTAGCCTCTGAAATTTTTAATGAGCAAACCAAATTAGCTTTCTAGTCATTAATGTAGAAACCAAAGATGAATTTACACATGACTGCGACCGCGCACATGTTTTTAAATGTTATTCGACTTTCCATCGCTGAAATGTCAATTTTTTTTCATATTTAAGTAGCGTGTAGACCTTTATTTACTGTCGCAATGAATGCACGAGTATTTATATAATTTATAATTATAAGTAGCAGCCAAATCTGGTCTAATATTTACCCCCTGTAAGTGTTCTAGTGCTTAAACGTGTACTGTTGTGACGGAAACTTATTGCAAGGTGTTGTGGTAATCCTTTGTTACCAAAAGACTTTAAACCTTTTTCCACAGGACTAAAAAAATGTATTAGTTCATAAACGTTTATTTGACATTACAATAAGTTCATGTGGAATGTCTTGCAAATATTCAAGTTTCCAGTAACAAGAAAAAAAATCTGTAAATTGCATATAAATGTGGGATGAAATATAGCGACTGGAGTCTGTCTGATTCGACTCTAGGGTCGAGGGAAACACACCTGCTAACGCATTGATCGTCTTTCATCCTAAAAAGACTGCTTTGGTTCGAACGAGACCATACAACATTCGCTACCGAGTCGGTTCTCGTGTTAACGCAGCCAGCCACTGCATTTGGCTATTCTGCCACAATTGAGGCGCCCCAATAACGCTGAATTCAGATTCCAAACGGGATACCGATCCAATTCCGTTTAGGAAATGGCATCCTGCCACCACAAGAAGCAGCCGAGGTCCGATGCTACTAAAACAAATACCATCAAATCTTTCAAAATGACAATAAAAGATGTTAGTGACGCATCCTGAAGAAGCGACGGAATATCTCTTCTAAAACTATTACAGCGATAAGGAATTAACGAGATAATGGAATTAAAGTAAAATAAATATAGCTGAACACGAATAAAACGTTTAAGCTGAGAAAGAGTCAAAACCGAAAGGTTGTTTCGGTCACATCCTTCAAACGATTTCTCCCAAATCTGGCGAGCCAATTTTTGTGAGGAAGAGAACACTGGAAGGTTCGAACTCAGTGTAAGATTGATTATCGTGGGAAATCGGTTGAGAGATGCTCGAATATGTGGGAGGAAAACGAGTCCCTAACTCGGAAAGCGGTTGTACAAGGCATAGGTTAGATCATAACCTGGCAGACGGCAGATTTGCATGTCTTCAACGTAGTAATCCTTGTAATCGGACATTGTGTGATCATTGTTCTTGATTCCCAGCGAAGGATTTGACGACTAGAATGAAAAGGGAGGGAGGGGGGCAATTTTTAGTTTTAATTCTTTTAATTTCCTCCAACCGATACGGTGGCCAAACAAGGACCTACAGTTTGACCGTTCGGTCGACGACAGCCACCTAACATGGGAGGTGGGGTCAATCTGTAGGTAGCCATACCTAAGTATGATCAAATGTAGTGTTTTCCATTCCGCTAGTCCGTAACCATGCAATGGATGATTCAAAGAGCTAATGTGGGTTTAGAGCAGGTAGGCAGGGCGAGGGAGTCTAGTATTTGCAACTAAGACCCCCCCCCCCCCCCCAACTGGAAAAAAAGGATGAAAGGTAAAGTGTGTATGCTGGATCTCGAGAAAGCTCATGCTCGTGTAGATAGGAAAGTACTATGCAGGCTATAAGAATATATGGAGTGTGGCAAACTGTTGTATGGTGTGAAAAGTATATAGGTTAGAAGTAATGAGTGTGTTCGGGTGAAAGGCCGGAGTAATTTAAGTGGCGCGTCTTGGGGCAGGATTATGACTACGATTGAAGCTAGTTAGTGCCCTTTTTGGCCTATAGGCTCATCTGGCTTAAGTGGGTATTAAAAACAAGAGAAAAAAATACGTACTGCCAGCAAAAGGGAGTCAAATAATGTTGACATAAGTTCAGTTTAGATTAAAAATAGAATAAAAGAGCACTAACATGCCATTAAGTCCATGTAAAAATAGGAATGGAAAAAGGCTCGGATAAAACTAAGTAAAATAAAGGGAAGTAAGGAGTTAACTAGGGTATTAGATTTTGGAGGAAAGGCTAGCATATTTCATGAATCCTACTAATTTGGGCATAACATGGGTAGAGTATCCGAGAATAGAGGAACAAGTTGGGTGAGGACCGAAATACTACTATCGATGGGCAGGTGAGTAAGATGTGATGCTCTGAGATGCGAGAATGACACGTCTGGCAAGATGGTGGTTCCTCGCTAGCCATTAAGTGCACATGGGTGAGGCGACAGTGGCCCAATTCGCAGGCGGCACAACATAACTTCATGCGTTCTGGTGAGGGAGTAGGATGATGGCCACGGGAAAGCATTTTTCGTAAGTTGGAGTAGGTGAGGGTGTCCATATGAGTTGCAATATCGCTCCCATTCTTCTCTGACCAATTTAAAGATGAGAGGGATGTAGTCTCGGTTAAAGATCGGCGATTCAGTATGGAGGGCGGCCTTCTTAACTTCTAGGTCGGCCGTTTCATTTCCCTGGACGTATGAGTGTCCAGGCAGCCAGCAGAACGATATGGAGTAAGAGCGTCCGGTCAAGAGGTGTATGGTTTCCAGTATCTCCGTGGCTACAGGGTGTAGAGGGAACAATCGCTGAAGGGAAGTTAGCGTGCTCATAGTCCGAAAATATGGAATATAACCCTGGGGAACGGAGACCGAGGGCGCGCACGGCTATTTTGATGGCTAAGACTCCTGCTGAGAACAAGAACGATTTGGAGCCGAAGGTAGTAGTAGCACCACCGTGGCAATGGCACGAATGACTTGACGCGGTAGCAATACCAGTTTGCACGCACCGACTCAGGGAGCCTGTCACGATCGAACGTGACTAACAGTAGGGATGAGTGTCGAGACCCCTCCCTATTTTCTCATCACAAGCTTGACCATGGCTGCTTCCTGGTCGGCCAGCTCTTGAGATATCTGACTCCCTCCGACCGCTTGGGAGATTAAGGAAGAAGGCCTATGATCCTACAGCCTAACTGTAGACCCCTTCAATGTTACTGCAAGTGGGGGCCCGCGCTTTCGGCGAGTCTGTTCCGAGGGACCAGGTTAAGTGGAAGTAGGCTCTTGCATGCTGTGGAAATTTTATAGCAACCTCCTGAGCTAGCGGTCAATGCACCATGGGGGTAAGATTATAAATTCCATCCACTTGAGAATGACTGACTACAACTATTTATTCTGGCCCTACAGGGTGGTAGAGTGGGCCGTAGTCTCATTTCTGTCACCCTTATTTTTTTAATTGTGATTGATTTTAACAAATTGGCCTGAAGACCCCGTTGTTAGACCGGGATGCAAACGCTAATTAACTACCCCGAGAGTCTAGGCTGGAGAAGAGGCATAAGTTGGACTGGCGGAGGAACCACCGTGTACTGCGTAGTGGCAAGTGTAGAGGCCTTTTAAAAAAAAAACATCCCTAACCGGAACCGGGAGGGAGCAATGGGTAGCCATCTTCATTATGCATGGGGCGCACCTGGGAGGGGGGGACACCATCCATGCCAAATGGATAGTCACTTGGCGTGGAAGAGAAACGAGCCTGATGCAGTGTTTAGGTAGCTACTCATTACTATAACCACCCACGTACGAGGAGCGGTCAATAAGTTTTGCAATTCGGATATAAGGAAACGAGATATGAGGAAAAGTATTTTATTATTTTTCAATATAACTACCCTTGACTTGAATGCACTTGCGCCACTTGTCCCTGAGGCTTCGAATTCCCGACAACCAGAAATCTCCCGACTGCTGTTCAATCCACTCCTGGACGGCGAGATGGACATCTTCATCGTCCCCAAACCGGCGTCCACGCAGTGCAGCCTTGAGCTGGCGGAAAAAAAGTAGTCGCTAGGGGCCAGATCTGGACTGTAGGGAGATGGTTGAGCTCCTCGAATCCGCACTCGCGCAGAGCAGCTTGTGCAACTCTGGCCTTGTGGACTTTGACGACGTTGAAGTCGATCATGGGGCGTAAGTTTCTAGGGACCCAATGGGCAGAGACCTTGGTCATGGCCAAATTGTCGTGGATGATGTTGATAACACTTCCATGTGATATTCCAAGTTCTCGCTCGATTTCATCGACCTTCACCCGTCGATTTTCGAGGATCATCCTCTCCACACGGGCCAGTGTCCTCGTTGGTCACGTCTGACGGGCGTCATCTTCAAGGTACTCACGACCATGGCGGAACTCCCTATTCCAGCGAGCAATGGTTGCATAGGAAGGGGCGGTGTCGGTGTACACTGCAACCATGCGTTCATGGATCTCTTTTGCATTCTTGCCTTCCTTGGTCAAAAATCTGATCACTGTGTGGTGCTTAACCTTCTCCATTGTTGAAAAAAATTGTGAGTGACGATCTGCGATCAGCTACGGCTTCTTAAATAGATGAGGCAGGAGCGTGCGGCTACAGGTCCTGACTTGTCATAACGTGTCCTAACTCCCCCACAAACAGCCATCCTCATTCCTCTGTTTTGCCCTACCGATTCGCAAAACTTATTGACCGCCCCTCGGACCATCATTGCGTACATTACAGTTAACCTTAATAAACAAGAAAGCACTTAGAATTGCATTTGCACACGTGAAAAAAATGTCTGGGGAAACTACCAAAAGGCCACCCACACGTGGAAAGAATGCCTGGGGCAACTACCAAAAGGCTACCCACTAGGGGAAAGAATCGTCTGGGGTAAGTACCAAAAGGCTACCCACACGTGGAAAGAACTGTCTGGATCAACTACCAAAAGGCTACCCACACGTGGAAAGAACGTATGGGGCAACTACCAAAAGGCTACCCACTGGGGGAAAGAATGTCTGGAGCAACTACCTAAATGCTAACCACACGTTGAAAGAACCGTCTGGGGCAACTACCAAAAGCTACCCACACAGAGAACCGTTTAGGGCAACTACCACCGGGGTCAACCTACCTCGCTGGAGAAGAGGGTGACGACGAACTGCTTCGGGTCGAAGATCTTCACCACGCGGCTGATGAGGTCCTGATAGTTCCTGTGGCCGACATTGGTCTCGAAGGAGACGTACGAGAACTCGGGCTCGGGCGTGATGTGAATCGTCATGTATCCTCCCTGAGGAAGAAGCGCTACTCGTATCTAAAACCTGACCACGGATGTTATTAGGCTTCATTTATTGCCTTTCAAATAAGATAGCAAACTTGGTTAAACCTTCGAAAGGGTAAAAAGCAAAGCGAAAAACAACAGGTTACCTCCGGCAGGATGTTTGTAAAGAGAGATCTGTAAAGGAAGTGGTGAAGTTGGAGGAAGCAAAAATGCGTGGAAGATATAGAGACGTAGATCCACCTGCGGGCGTTGGGGCAGAAGGGCACGCATTCCCAGAGATGTCAGGTGCAGCAATGAGTTATTTACATGATGGGCGACTTTGGCTTTGGCAAGCCCTCACGAAGGGGCGGGAGGGACCAGGTAGTCTTTTGTGGCATTGATTTGTGACGGCCCCATAGTGTGGTCAGCGCAAATCAATGCTACTATAACATCTTATAAACCCTAGATGGGGTGGGGTATATTTTACCCCCAACCCTGGGACAAGTGGGTAGTACCAGGACCCCCACATTACGAACTGTGGAAACAACGCTTCCCGCGTTGAGCAAAGTTAAGCCACAATTGGTGTGGTTAATCGCCGAGTGGGTGTTGCCGCGAGCTCCCTGCCCCCTATCATGGTGATTAGTTGCGGATTCAGGCAACCGACTAGGGTCGACATACAGTCGGTTACCATACGCTGTAGATAATCTTAGTTCGGATCCATCGTTAATCAGTAGGTCCAAATCCCAAGAAATAAGTCTCAAGAGTGCAGATCGGTGGTAAAAAAACTACCGATGAGCCATCACACATCCATTTTTTTTAAGAGCCCATCTGGCGACTGCATACTAGGGCATAAGCATCACCAACCAGGTTCCCTCATATCACCCACTTTTAGATTAGGCAGCATATAACCCAACATCCGCACTCCTCATAAGTGAGTGATTAATATCTTTAACTCCATCCAGTCAGCGTTGATCTTAAGAGGCCCCTGGCATGGAGGAGGACCGTAAACCAGGGCCTTAACTCACCTCCGAGGTCCCAATTAGCCCAAATACTTCGATCCACTTACAGAGATTGAGCGACTGACGCCATTCATCGAGTACCCACAGGGTTCAAATTGGAAGTCATCAATGGCCATACCAGGAATCAAACCACCGATACCACTCATCTAAAAGAGGAAAGGTCTTTAAATTTATGTTCCGTCGACGCCAACACAAAGAATATGCCAAAGACCAAAACTGGAGGGGTCGCAGGTCTTCAGAAGGTACCTTGGTTGCGTCAGTGGCCGATGGGTAGTTTTCCTTATAGAAGTACACCATCTTCTCCGGGTTGACGTCCGTCATCAGAATCTCGAGTGTCTGGTCTGGTTCGTTGCGTAACTTGATCGCCCTGAAAAACGGTTAGTTTTTATGGTCTTTAATAGTGAAGGGGCCAGTAATACATTCACACACTTGTCTTAATTTCAAAGAATTTGATGTTTACACTCCCAAGAGAAATCTGTATAATTCAACTGAAAAGTGGGGATTTCGAAGTTCGTACACGCTAGATCAAGGGTCGCCAAACTTTTTTCACAGCGGGCCAGATAACAGAGAATGACGAGCGCGGGCCGCATAACCATTTTGTTCAATACAATATAGTGAATACACAAAAAATAAAGACAACCAACATATTTATTTACAAATACAAAAAATACACGAAAAATAAAGACAAGCATATTTATTTACCAAAAAGTTATCAAAGAAGGCGTCGTTAGCAATAAGATTATTATCACACCCAGTGCGCCCATATCCGAGTCTCACAAACTAAGCAGCTAAAAAGGTTAGTAGGATTTGTGAAACTGGCGTTTAGCTTTTAAGGGATCATCAATATCTGCTTTGTAATTGCTGCATCCAATCAAGAGAATTTCTTTCAAATGTTCATTTTTGGCACAGTGCAGCGGCGGGCCGGATCTGGCCCGCGGTCCGTAGTTTGGAGACCCATGCACTAGAGGTAAGGGTTCGTAATTTTGAGTGTGCTGATAAGAAAGAACTAGTTTCTAAAAGGTTTAAATGTCGTATACAATAACTAACCTGAATTCCTCTGCTCATTTCCCCTTGACCCTGTCTTTAAAGCTTAACATTCTTTCTCTCACCATCTAGTTCGCTACCACACATACACCTCGACCTTAAGATCTCTTAATGACCATTATTCAGACTTCAATGTATTCCCAAAGTTTTTATTATTATTTGGATAAGGATGTACGCCGCTAAAATCTAAAAAGATTATGGAGCGGCAGGATATCAAGGGTACAAGGCCCAAAAGTACAAAAAGTGGAAACGTTAAAACAAAAAAAATTAAAAGAATAAAAAAAAGGGGCACAGGGGCAATAAACAAATGATGCGTGTTTACTATTTACATTTCTAGTTAATTAAAAAGGTGTATTTACAAGCTATAAAAGAGAAAAACACATTAAAAACCGGAACAGGGAATTCGTGCTAAAGAAGGGCCCTCAGCTAAGAAGGAGCGCGGTCTATCGTTCCATGGGACACGTAAAATAGATGGGAAGCATTCCATACGTACGGCAGACAGGGGCTGCCGCGTCGACCAAAAGATGGCATACTGATATGGGGGACGAACAGAGGGGTCATGATAGGGGGAGGGGGGTCATGTGAGGCCCATGGCTACTCATTAGATGCACATGTGTGGCCGATTCGCAGGCGACAAAGGACCACCTCAGCTCCAACGAGGTTGATAACAGTTAGCCCACGGTAAACCGAGGGCTTAATGGAATGCGATTTGTTACCAATGCAACCATCCCATTCTGACTGCCAGAGTGACCGAATGTAGTTCCCAATAAGAGGATAAAAGTCATGATAAGGTAAACTGAGAAGAGTCGGTGTCCAGGTGGCCGCAATTCGAGCTGCCTCAAAAGCTCGCTCGTTACCCTGGACTCTGACATCATAACTAGGAACCCAGCAAAACTCTACTTTGTATCTGGAAGAGTTCTTGACCCACCGGGAATGTATTTTGGAGACAAGGTGATGGTCAGAAGTTAAAGAGCGTATAATACACTTCTCGAATCAATAAAAGCCGTAAAGGCAGTAAAATGCAAAGTAGATAAAAGGCGTAAGGCTAATAAAACTGCATAAAGCTCGGCGGTAAAAATGGAAGCTGCCCGTGGTAAACTATAGACCCTGATGAGACCACCGCAGACCCACACCATCGTCCGTTTTACATCCGTCTGTGAAGAGATCACATGATGGTGTGTGTGATGCCGCATGTGCAATGAAAATAGCACGTACCACATACGGGTCAACTAGAGATTTCTGCATGTCAAAGAGAGTCACGCAAATATTTGACAAAGGGAATGTCCACCGGAAGGCGGGCGGGAATGAGAAGGGCAAAACTGAGTTGCGCGGTCCTAAACGGGAAACGTGTTCAGCAACACGAAGTCCCAAGGGCCGGTGCATGGCTGGAGATCTGTCATAGGCGGCAGACAGACCCTGGAAAAAGGACACTCGTGTAAGCCCCTGAGCAAGGGAGCTGCTGAATACGAAAAATAAACCGTAGACAGACCTGGAGGCGGTGGTGTTGGAGCGGGAAAATGCCAGCCTCAGCGTAAATGCTTGGTATAGGGAATGGAACGGAATGCACCGCTGGATAGAGAGAGGGGCCAGGTTGCGGATAGGATCCAGCATACGGAGAGATGAGGAAGAGGCTGAAGAATACATCTCACTACCATAGTCCAACTTGGACTGTACGATAGAGGTATATAGCCTCCACAACGAGGGCCTATCATTTCCCCAAGAGGTGTGGGAGAGCATCTTTAGTAGGTCCATCTTCCGGCGACATCTCCGTTGCAGTTCACGAAGATGGGAACACCAAGTGAGTTTGGGATCTAGGATCATCCTCAGAAACCGGATCTCTGACACAAATTCCAATGGGTTACCCTGCAGGAGCAATGGGGGATTAACTTGCTGCCCCGCTTCTGGTAAAAGTGCATTGCTTGTAGTAAGCGGAACCATTTATGAAGGGCCCGGTGGTGGATGGTATCAACCGCCAAATGGAGGCGGCGGGCTGCGAATGCCGGGCATGAAGCGGAGCAATAAAGAGCGAAGTCATTTACAAATAAGGTCGCAGACACCCCTTAGGGCAGAGAGAATACCAGGCTATTTATCGCAATAGCAAATAGAGTAACACTTAATACACTACCCTGGGGAACACTATCCTCCTGGACAGAGATCAGAATAAGTGTTGCAAACTTTAACCCGGAAATTGCAAGTGACTAAAAACTTTGTATAAAAACTGGTCAGTCTCCTTAATCCCCATTCATCCACTGAACGAGGACTCCATGGCGCCACATGGTGTTATAGGCCTTCTCAATATCGAAGACAGCCATCGCATAGCAGCCGCGAGCAAAGGTCTCACGGAAAGTGTCCTCCATGCAGACAAGAAGGTCTGTCGTACTCTGCTTCTTATGGAAGCCACACTGGTATGGAGTTATGAGGCCATGGTATTCCAGAAACCACTGCAAGCGAGCATTCACCATTTTCTCCAAGTTGCTAAGACAGCTGGTGAGGGCTATTGGCCTAAAATTGGAAGGAGACCCGTTTAAAAAAATGGTAGGACTAACACCGTTCTCCATGTAGTAAGGTAGAATCCTTGGATCCAAATCCAGTTAAAAATATCTAGTAGGAGTGATTCCGTACGGGGATAGAGATGCCAGAGAACGTCGTATCTGATTTGTCTAGGCTGGAAGACGTGGGGGCGCAACGAGACAGCGCCGAGCACATCTCGGCGGTAGTAAACAGAGTTGTAAGACTCTTGTTCACCAGGCGAGAAATGCAAGGCTTCGCCCTCCAGCCCGAGTTTAATACGTCTAAACTAGGCCGGGTAGCGCTCAACGCTGCTAACATCGGCAAAAAAGGATGCCAATATATCGGCGACGATGGCGGGATCGCAGATGATTGAGCCATTCTTCTCAATTCCAGGGATGGAATGACCAGCATACCGACCCCTGATTTTGTTAATTCTCTTCCACACCTGAGCTGAAGAAGTACTGAAAATAAGGAAGACACATATGACCTCCAGGAGTTAGTACGCGTCTGATGTAAAATTCACTGCCGAATGGCTATAGTTCGGTTTCGGTCAATACGGTTCGGAAGAGTTGGGTTGCGGCGGAACCGCGCATACGCCTTTTAATAGGCCTCCACCACACGGGTGCAATCAGCATTCCACCATGGGACTGATGTTCTGCCCCGGCGGGAGCGAGTAAGAGGATTTGTGGACTCTGCTGCATCAATCACTAAACAGGAAAAGTAATGTATAGCTGAATCAATATTTACACAATCTCCAATTTGTTTACTGGTGAAGGAAGCGTCTTGGAACTGACCAATCGGCCTTTATAACATTCCATCTGGGGGGTATGAAGGGGGTGGGCAAAGGGTCGCGTGTTTCAAAACAATGGCAAAGTGGTCGCTACCATGCAGGTCATCTAAAACAGACCACTTGAAATCAGAGATACAGTCGGCGGAACCAATAGATAAATCCACACAACTGAAAGAATCAACTTGAATATGGTAGGAGGTAACCTGACCAGAGTTAAGAATGCTAAAAAGTTAGTGGATAAAAGAGATTCAAGGAGATTGCCTTGACGGTTGTTCACTTTATCACCCCATACGGAGTGTCCGGCATTGAAGTCACCTAGAACTAAAAATGGGATATGAAACTAAAACAAAAGATCTAAAAACTCAACCCTTGAAGGGGGCTCGCTCATCTGGGGGAATATAAATTAAACAAGAAGTATAAATTCTATTGGTAAGATAGACACGAGCTTCGAGTGCTTGAAATGTAGTCCGCAGAATTGAAGGCGTGCAAAAGTGGTTAGTGCTCACCAGGAGCGAGACACCACAATGGGGTAGTAGAGAATTAAAAGCAGTGAACTGACGAAACTTGGGGAAAGGGCGTTTCCCGAGTTTGGTTTCCTGCAAGCATATAACAGAAGGCGATATTTTAGATACTAAAGAAGAGAATTCCTCCCATTTCGGAAGGATCCCCTGACAGTTCCATTGAAGAATTACTGCTATCACTCAGGCCGCTGAGAGACTACGGTCGAGATAGTGCAGGGAAGGGATGAGGCTCATGAACAGATGCCGTGCGAGACGAACCGGGTACGGGCCTTATAGGAGTCTCTGAACGGTGAGGCAACCCCGATTTAGAGGGTCGGGGGGTTAGTATTGCGGGAGCCAAGTTTGTTTCGAGAGACCACTTAAAGATTTGGGGGAACGTTACTCCCAGTCCGGGGAGGATTATCACTCCTAATGGAGGGTGTACAACCTGCGTCTGAAGGAAGGTCGGAAGTAGTAGTTCTAGAGGGTTTTAAGGGCACACAGATAACAGGAAAGAGACTAGGGGTATGGTCTTGGTCGGAAGGTAGTGGTATGGGTAAAGGTGAACTGGCTAGCCAGCTTTGACTGAAGCATCTTGAGGTCGTAGTCCATTAGAACGGATAAGGCCCATCATTATGTTGAAGATTGGGTGGGATGAGGCAGCAATCTCGGAGCGAGCAAGGGTCTTGAGGACTTGTAGGGAATCATGTTGGGGTCGGGAAGTGACCTCTACTACTAGGACTCCATCATTACAGGATCACATGAGGCGTGGTTCTCCGTACCGTTCATTGAAGTCTTCACTGACATAAAAAATATTAAGTTTTGATAGGGGAATGTCAGATTTCGTTTTAAGGACCAAAAAGCGATGGTAGTCCAACTCGGGGTCTACCTCTGAGGAAAATGGATCTGCTGCGACAAGAACTGGAACGAGATCTAGGAAAACGAAGTAGTTTTGGGTTTAATTTTCTCCATATACTACACTGTTGATTAAGGTGGGGGGGGGGCGCAGAGCGGAAGCCACCTACGCAGCCTCGTCACCCGATGCGCACCCTCAAAGGGAGGGAGGGACCCGTACACTCCTCAACCAGCACCGTTGTTTTAAAAACAGGTAGCTGCATTCGGGATTTTACCTTCAAGGGCGCAAAGACCATCGCGCTAGGCAGCCGGGGTCTGGGCACCCACAACATCCAACTCAGCGCGGTTCAGCCACGGAACGACGCACCCCAGTGAGGCAGGATCGGTACACCGAGAGTGCAAAAAATCCGAACTTAAACCTAGAACACGCACTAGCACCCACACATTAATTCAGTCATACACTACAACCGATCACGCAGATACGCTCAGGCGCAATCAATCACACTTGAGAAAGTAAAAAGGGGAAGGAGATAGAGGGGAACAGGAGGAGACCATGAATAACAAAAATGAGACCATAAATAAAGGTGGAGAGGGAGGAAAGAGGTATAGTAAAACTCCATTTCGCAGTCCACCCTAATGAGCGGGATGAGCCCACTCTCCAACGACAAGTCAGGAGCAGTCCCGCCGCAAGCCTCTGGAAACACCGCAAGCGCGGAGAGGGTTCCCAAAGTAGTACAGAACTAGTGCAATCTAGCTATTAACCACGGGCCTTGAAGCTCTCTTTCCATATCGTCCTTCCTCTTTACGAGGACCTCAATAAAGATAGCGAAATATCTAATGCAAGGAACGATCAAGATTTTAAGCCTTTAATTTAGATGTGCAACAATTGAGAAAGTGAGGAAAATGAAAAGAAACTAGAAAAAAATGAAAGGCTTCTCGAGAAAAGTTACGACGGGAGGGAGCATTTAGAACGATGAAGGCAAGAATAGTTCGTAAGTAGGAAAAACTCTAGGGGGAAAAGATCGGGAATAACGATTCGAGAGTAGCAGCCGAAAAAATGAGATTTTTTTAACGCCCTTATCTGACGACTGTCTTCAAGGGTATAAGTCATTAATTAAAATTTAAACTTAGCGTTAGGTTACTTTAAAATTCGACAAAGCAAACAAAGAAAAAACGAACAAACTGAAAAGCAAGGACAAAAAATAAAGGAAGCACGCTCGAGCGTCGAGAGAACGCCTGCCTCCCCCGGAGCAGGAACCTGCGATCAACACCAGAGTCAAATAAAATGGAGTGGGCCAGCCTCCTCCAAAAAGTCAAATAGTCTATAAAGTGTGTGCGTGAACCCACCCCGAGTACAAGGGACAAGCGGTAGCGATCCTACTCATCACTGCGCCGTGACACGTAACGTGTACGAAGAACGCCCAGAATGGAACATTAAACAAGAATGTGCCGAACAGTCGAGGGGACGACGCAGTAATCGCTGCATCAAATGGAGGTGCGTCCCGCGAGTGTGGCGAATTCGAAGGCGACTCGAAGCCGTCGCGGCATTAGGGTAGGCCCAAGGTGTAATAGCACACAACTTTAAGTTCCCATCTTATTTTCCAGGGAACCCAGGGGGCTGCCGTAAACGCCTAATCTTCACGGACTCTTTAGTGCCCTCATTCCCCGCAATTCCCATATGTCGAAGAACCAAGAAAAAAATAATCGCGACATCCGTCCGGATTGCGGCAACCGTTATGTTACGGATACCGCAAACCAAAGGATGTGGATAATACACTCCCCCGAGAGCAATCAGGGCGCTTTGTGAGGCGCTATAGATCACAACCCGTTTTCCGAATCGGGGACGATGGGTTATTTCCCATACCGAGCGGTGTATTTCAACCAGCTCGGCCGTGAAGAATGACGCAGCACCTGGTTACCCACGCCCTCGTGGGACTTGAGACATCTGTATACACTCGAACGGATATAGCGTCGACACTAAGTGTGGTCCAAAAAAAGGCAGAACGCAATACTCCCGGCGTTGTAGAAACTTTGGGAGCAGAAACGTGGCGACAAATAGTACTGGGTAGAGCCAGAGGCGCCACCGGCCCGAGAAGTACACCAAGCTCTCGAAGGAGTTTCTTAGCTCTAAACTCAAAGGGCTTGGGGTATGTATGATTTTAGTCACTTGGAAGTATAGGCATCGTTGAGATCGGCTGCAAATGTAGTGAGAGCCGTTGGCGACTGATGGAGGAGCAGGGCTCGCGCGTAAAGGCGCACGGGGCAGAGCGAATGGTATCTCTCCAGCACCGAACGTAGGCTCCCAATGGGTGACGTGCGGAAGGCACCACTCGTCAGGCGGAGACCGTTGTGGTGGATTGAGTACACCTTCCGCAATACACGCTCGGCTGCGGCTGCGTAAAACTCACAACCTAAGGCAAGCTTCGAACAAATAAAGGATCGGTAGAAAAGTAAGGTAATAGCAATATCAGCAACCCAAGTGTTGAATGTCACAGAACGAAGAATGTCTATGACGCGGTATAAAAGACCATAAGGCTACGAATATGAGCCTCCCAGCTGAGAGCAGTCGAAAACAAGACCAAGAAAATGGTGCGAATCAACCCTGTTTATGAAAAGGTCTGGGTCGAGCCGTGGATGGCGGCAGAAGTGCACCACCTTGGTCTTGGACAAGGAAAACCGAAGCATGTACGCTTCGGTATAGCGAGAGACGCAGTTCAATAACTGTTAGAGTCGAGATTCCAGAGGTAGCATCTGGGCCGCACCAAAATAGATCAAAAGATCAGTCCACGTAGAACGCAGTGAAAACATCTTTCTCAGCACTGAGATGATGCCGTTGTTGATGCGGGCAAATAGTGAGACACTGGGGACACTTCCCTGCGGTACACCCTCTTCCTGCTTCATTGGGCCGAAGAGGACTCTCCCGTCCTGTACGCGGAATCAACGATATCGCAAAAATTCAAATATTAAGATTGAGAGGAGTCCCGTCGCCCTCATCGTGTGGAGAGTCTCCATGATACTGCATCGCCATGCGGTATAATAGGCCTTCTCCAGATCGAAAAACACCGAGGCGTAGTGATGTCTACTAAGGAAGGCCTCGCAGACGGCATTTTCCAGTCGGAGCAGAGCATACGGCATGGAGTGGAACTTGCGGAAGCCGCACTGTGCATAAGACAGATGGCTTCCTCTGTCCAGGAAAAAGGTTAATCCAACATTTACCAATTTCTCCATCAACTTGCACACGCAAGAGGTTAGAGAGATTGGGCGGAAACCGACCGGGGTAGAGTGATCTCTCCCCGGTTTGCGAAAAGCGAGCACAGTAGTAATTCGCCAGGAGTCTGGGAGGATACCCTCTACCTAGATGCTGTTGAAAGAAACTTAACAGAAAGGCAAGACCTCGCTCACCCACGTGTCTTAGCATGGCGTACGGGACATCATCTGGCCTAGGGGTGGTGTCCGCGCACGAAGCGAGAACAGAACGCAACTCACTCAGAGTAAACTCGTCGTTGAAGGGTTCTCCGCCTCTGTAGGTAAAGTCCAGTCGGCGGCCTTCCGCGACATCATGACGCGCATTGAATGCTGGCAGAAGAGCATCTCGTCTAAAATATACGGAGAAAGCGGACGCGAAACATTACGTCACAGACGCGGGGCTCTTGCGAGAACTTTCCAGGAATGCTTTATACTGTCTTCCACACCTCTACTAGATGGGTCTTCCCGTTAAGTGAAGACACGTATGTCCGCAAGGGAAGAGCGGCGGGGGTGCTTCGAAACATACCGGAACCTAGCACTAGCTCGACGAAATTCACCGACAGTGAAATCGTTCGGGCGGCGCTTATAGCGCATGTAGTCATAACGCTTTTGAGGGCCGCCTCACACTCGGCTGACCACCAACGAAGCGGACGGCCTGCAAAACTTGACGGCCTCATGTACCGACCTAATCTCCTCGACTGAGACAGAAATCAGTCGTTTCCTGAAATGCGTAATACAACACCAGCTACAAGCACCACCGGGGTGGTCTTACTGGAGCCAGCTGTTCTCGGGCAGTGATGCGTAAACTCATGCACATTTAGGACACCTATTTCGAGATGGTCGATCAGGTCGGCAATCATCTCACCCATGGGAATGTACACAGATTTTTTTTTTCGAGCCCATCTGGCGACTGCCTATTTGGGCATAAGTCGCGGTCCACAACATAGTCTACTACTAGGCTACATGAAAAACAAAACAAAATAAACAAATAACGATAAAAAGGACAAAGGCTAAAAAAAAGAATACAAAGCAAAAAGGCAAGAAGGAAGCGCACTCTGGCGTCGGGGTAGGCCCCGCCTTCCCCCGGCACAGGAACATGTGACCTACAAAAAAATACAGTGAAATAAAGGTGGGGAGGCCAGCCTACTTCTATAAGTCGTCTAGTCCACAAGTGAGTGTGCACGAAGCCGTACAGAGTACAAAGAACAAGCGGTATCGATCCCGCTCCTCACGCTACAAGGAAAGGTAACGTGCGCAAAGATAACCAGAGTGGGACATTCAACAAGAATGCGCCGAACAATCTGGTGGACAAAGCAGTCGTCTCAATAAGGCGCAGACGAGTGTGTCCGATTCTGAGATGACAGAAAGCAACCTGAAGCTGTCGCGGCATTGGGGGTAGGTCCATGGTAACAGTCGCGGCGAAATGGCACGGAACTTTAAGTTCCCCTCGACCGTCTTCCATCTTCTTTGCATATCAGCCTGGAGAGCTCTCCGTATTCCTGTCATATAATCGGTGTGAGGAAGAGCGAAACGCTGGTCTGGTGGCTCAGTCATCGCGGACTCTTTGGCGCCCTCATTCTCCGTAATTACATGTCCGGGAACCCAGTAGAAGATAATCTCGACATCCGCCCGGTTCGCCAAAACCATGGCGTCACGGATATCGTGGACCAGGGGATGTCGAGATTCGAATGTCTCGAGGTCAATCAAGGCGCTTGGAGAGTGGATATAAATCACAATCCGGTCTCTCGTCGCGGAATCTCCCGTACCGAGCGTTATATTGTAACCAGCTCGGCCGTGAAGACAGACGCAGCGCCTGACAGAGCCCTGCTGACTTCAGACAAAAGGGGATACGGCGTTGAACCCGACTGCCTCTTGGGACTTGGAGCAATCCGTATACACTGGTACGGTTCCAGCGTTACACGAAGTGTGCTCCATAAGGCAGAACGCAATACTCCCGGCGCTGTACAAGCTTCGGGAGCAGAGGTGTGGCGAAAAATAGTCAAAGGTGGTACCTCCAGTGTGGCGTCCTGGGTAGAACCAGAGGCGCCACCGGCCCGACCTGTAGCGAGCTGTGGAAGGAGTTTCCTAGCACTAAACGCAAAGGGCTTAGAGTGTGACTGGTGTCTCTTTGCGACATAAGCACCGTCGAAATCAGCTGCGGATGCAGTGAGAGCTGTTGGCGACTGAGGGAGGCACCGGGCTCGCGCGTACAGGCGAGTGGCGTCTCCCCAGCATCGACAAGTAGGCTCTCAATGGAGGATGTGCAGAAGGCACTGGTTGCCAGCCGTAGGCCGGTGTGGTGGATATAGTCCACCTTCCGCAATACAGGGCCGGCTGCGGATGCATAAAACTCGCAGTAACCCTATCAGCGCCCGATGCGCTAATAGAAGGAAGAAATTATGCCGGGTGTAAATCTAGCATCCTCCTGCCCAGCACCATCCCGTGATGGTGGGGTCGAAAAACCCTCATACCCCGAGAGCGTGTGGAGGAGGCACGCGCCCAGCATGGTCTCCTGCAAAAAATAGGAAATGGGAGGAGACGAAGCCCGGCAACTCCTCACAGTTGGCCCAGAGTCCACGGAAATTCCATTGAAGGAATATGCTCTAGAGGCCTATTTCGGACGAGATACGCGGGACCTCCTCGATGAGAAGACCCTCACTGAAATGGCAGTACGATACCCGGAAGCAGAACTCCGGGCGTTGTTGGACGAACAAGAGCACTCACCTTCGATGACTTATCGGGGTAGGTTGGGCTGGCTATGCGAGTCTTTTCTTCCCTAAGCTTCGAAACCTTTTGGGGGCAGTAGGGATTCGGAGTTCCCTCCTTTGGAGGATCCACCCAGTTCAGCCTTTTGTGGGTAACTATGAGCCGAAGCTCCTTTGGCTGCCCTCCTTTCGGGGAGGGGGGAGGCTTAGGATCCCCGGAAGACGGCCACTTTCAAGGGTGTTGTTGCCTTCTGTGAGTCTAACGACCCTGAGGCGCGTGGCCGTTTCGCCTTACGAGAAACACTCAGGCTGGTGGAAGTAAGGAAAGGCTGGTTTTAACCGACGCTGGGTGTGGACCTTTTGTGCTGCCAGCTCTATCAAGGGAGCGTAGAACCCATAAAGGTTTCGAATTGGCATGGAAACATGCTCGTAGGCCTGGCGAGGGGAGGAATAGAGGGTGTTTTTTTTTAAATGATACTTAAGATGTCCCAGTTAGCGCCGGGCGCGCTACGAGAAAACCTCTACCCTCCGCAGCATGACTCAGGCAGCGTATCACAGTCGAACGTGACGATGAGTGAAAGGTTGGGTTACGAGTTCCCCTCCCTGTTTTCTCATCACACGCTCGACCTTGACCGCCCGTTATCTCCCTGCTAAAGGTTGCCTTCTAAGAAAGTAGTCCAAGAGTTCCCTCGCAATAAACCACTCCTTTAACAAAGTTCATGGGAGAATGCGGTGTCACATTCATCGGCGAGCCATTAAGTGTTCGAAGGGCACTAAACATGGCCACCTCGGAAGGGTCTGACGCATTCATCAGAAGGCTCCCGTCCTAGAAAGGGTCACCTTCGGCTCTGCTAATTATACTAGCCAATGCTCTGCTCTGATGGATAATGTTGCCTTTGGCCAACATGCTGCCACCATGTGAATCGATTAAACAAAGCGTTTGAACCCAGCGGGCTCGAAAGCGTCAGCGCCAGGTAGTCTCTCAATAAGGGGGCCAGACGTAATCGAGGCTCCACTCAGCACAGTTGCGATTTGGGTCTGGTCGCTAGCCGAAACGGCACCGGATCCGTCGTTCTCCCAGAGACAAGCGGAGTGATTTTTTTTTTTTTAATTAAGGGGCTATCTGGCGACTGCCGACTTAGGCATTAGTCGCCGTAAACAAACAGCCTAGTTCTAGGCTACTTTAAAAATTAAACAGGAAACAATAAAAAGAGATAACAATAACAATAAAAAAGCAATAACAAAAACAATAACAAAAACAACAACAACAATTAAACTGGGTTAAATGAAAGGGAGAAGGCCAGCCTCCCCCCAAAAGTCAATAAGTCCACTAGTCATGGTGCACGCACTCGTCCCGAGTACAAGGGACAGGCGGGAGCGACCCCGCCCATCCCGGAACCGGTATCGTGCGCGAAGATCACCCAGACAGGGACATTCGACAAGAATGTGCCGAACAGTCTGGGGGACGACGCAGTCGTTGCAATAGGGCGCAGGCGAGCGCTCCATCAGATAGCGATGCGTCACACGAGTGTGTCCGATTCGGAGACGACAGAAAGCAACCTGAAGCCGCCGCGGCATTAGGGGATAGGTCCATGGGAACAGTCGCGGCGCAATAACACGCAACTTTAAGTTCCCTTCGACCGTCTCCCATCTTCTTTGCCAAGCAATCCGAAGAGCTGCCCGTATTCCTGCCATGTAGTCGGTGTGAGGAAGAGCGAAATGCTGGTCCGGTCGCAGAGTCCTCGCGGACTCTTTGGCGCCCTCATTCCCCGCAATTCCTACATGTCCAGGAACCCAGCAGAAGATAATCTCGACATCTGCCCGGGTCGCCAAAACCGTGGCGTCACGGATATCGCGAACCAGGGGATGCGGAGATTCCAATGCCCCGAGAGCACTCAGGGCGCTTTGTGAGTCGCTATAGATCACAATCCGGTCTCCGAACCGGGCACGTCGCGTAATCTCCCGTACCGAGTGGTGTATTGCCACCAGCTCGGCCGTGAAGACAGACGCAGCGCCTGGTAGAGCCCCGCTGACTTCAAACACAGGGGATACGGCGTGGAAGCCGACCCCCTCTTGGGACTTGGAGCCATCCGTATACACTGGCACGGTACCAGCGTGACACGATGTGTGCTCCAAAAAGGTCGAACGCAATACTCCCGGCGCAGTACAAGCTTTGGGAGCAGAGGCGTGGCGACAAATAGCCAAATGTGGTACCCTCCAGGGTGGCGTCCTGGGCAGAACCAGGGGCGCCACCGGCCCGAGAGCTATATCTACCTCTCGAAGGAGTTTCCTGGCCCTAAACCCAAAGGGCTTAGGGTATGACTAGCGTCTCTCGGCGGCATAGGCACCATCGAGATCAGCTGCGGATGCAGTGAGAGCTGTTGGCGACTGAGGGAGGCGCCGGGCTCGCGCGTACAGGCGAGTGATGCACTGCACGCGGCGCAGAGCGAGTGGCATCTCCCCAGCATCGACCAACAGGCTCTTAATGGGGGAAGTGCGGAAGGCACCGGTCGCAAGGCGAAGGCCGGTGTGGTGGATCGAATCCACCTTCCGCAATAAACGCTCGGCTGCGGATGCATAAAACTCGCATCCGTAGTCGAGCTTCGAGCGAACAAAGGATCGATAAAAAAGTAAGGCAGTAGCCCTATCAGCGCCCCAAGCGCTGAACGTCACGGAACGGAGAATGTCCATGGCGCGGGTACAAGAGACCCTAAGGCTGCGAATATGAGCCTCCCAGGTGAGGCGTCGGTCGAATACAAGACCAAGGAAACGGTGCGACTCAACCACATCCAGGCGCACCCCATTAAGAAACAAATCTGGGTCGGGGTGAATCCGTGGATGGCGGCAGAAGTGCACCACCTTAGTCTTGGCCAAAGAAAACCGAAACCTGTGCGCTTCGGCATAGCGAGAGACGCGGTTCAATGCCTGTTGGAGTCGACGCTCCAGAGTTGGCATCTGGGCCGCGCCAAAAGAGATCGAAAGGTCGTCCACGTAGAGCGTAGCGAGAACATCTTCCGGCAGCACCGAGGTGATGCCGTTGATGCTCAGGGCAAAGAGTGTGACACTGAGGACACTTCCCTGCGGGACACCCTCTTCCTGCTCCATTGGGCCGGAGAGGGCTCCCCCCACCCGTACGCAGAGTCGACGATCTCGCAAAAATTCAGATATAAACATTGGGAGGCGTCCCCTCGCCCCCATCGTGTGGAGTGTCCATGATACCGTATCGCCATGCGGTATCATAGGCCTTCTCCAGATCAAAAAACACCGTGGCGTAGTGCTGTCTACGAAGGAAAGCCTCGCAGACGGCATTTTCCAGTCGGAGCAGAGCATCCGACGTGGAGTGGAACTTACGGAAGCCGCACTGTGCAGAAGACAGATGGCCTCCACTGTCCAGGAAATAGGCTAATCTAACATTTACCAATTTCTCCATCAACTTGCACACGCAAGAGGTTAGAGAGATTGGGCGGAAACCGGTCGGAGTAGAGTGATCTCTCCCCGGCTTGCGAAAGGCGAGCACAGTAGCGATTCGCCAGGAGTCTGGGAGAAGACCCTCCAACCAGATCCTGTTGAACAAATCTAACAGAAAGGCCATGCCTCGCTCACCCAGGTGTCGAAGCATGGCGACGGGACATCGTCCGGACCATGGGCGGTTTCCGCGCACGAAGCGAGAGCGGAACGCAACTCACTCACAGTAAACTTGTCGTTGAAGGGTTCTCCGCCTCTGGAGGTAAGGTCCAGCCGGCGGCCTTCCGCGACATCACGACGTGCATTGAATGCTGGCGGAGCAGCCTCCCGGCTAGAGAATGCGGAAAAAGCGGTCGCTAAGGATTCCGCCACGGACGCGGGGTCCGAGATTGCGGTCCCATTCTCCTGGAGAACGGGAGGGGGGTCCTGCGAGAACTTGCCCCGAATCCTTTTGACTCGCTTCCACACCTCAACTAAAGGGGTCTTCCCGTTAAGTGAAGACACGTATGCCGGCCAAGAAGAGCGGCGGGCGTGCTTCGAAATATACCGGAACCTAGCCCTAGCCCGACGAAATTCAGCGACAGTGAAATCGTTCGGGCGGCGCTTATAGCGCATGTAGGCATAACGCTTCTGTTTGAGGGCCGTCTCACACTCGGCAGACCACCATGGGAGTGGTCGGCGTGCAAAACGGCCAGACGTCCTAGGAATAGTAGTCAGGCCCACGGCAGTGAGGTTGCCGGAGAAGAACTCAACGGCCTCATCTACCGACCTAAACTCCTCGACTGAGATAGAGAATTCAGTCATTTCCTGAAATGCAGGCCACCGCGCCCGCGCCAAGCACCACCGAGGTGGTCTCTCAGGCGGCAGTTGCCCTGAAAATGATATTTGAATGGGAAAGTGATCACTACCATGGAGGTCATCGACCACCCCCCAATCAAAATCAGGCTGTGCATCCGAAGAGCACAAAGATAGGTCAAGGCAAGAAAATGAAGCGGTTCTCGGACAGTGATGCGTAAACTCATCCACATTTAGGACACCCATCTCAAGCTCTTCGATCAGATCGGCAAGGACTTGTCCCCTGGGATTTATGGAGTAATCTCCCCAGAGAGGATGTCTGCCGTTCAGATCTCCAAGCAAGAGATAGGGCCTCGGCAACCGTGCCAAGACCCTTATACCCCGGGAGGGCAGGCAGGGGGCACGCGCCTAGCATGGTCTCCTGCAAAAAAAAAGCTAACGCGGAACGGGACGAGGCGAGCCTCCGCAGCTCCTCCCAGTTGGCCCGGAGTCCACGGCAATTCCATTGAAGGAATATGCCCTCCAGGCCTAGCTCGGAGGAGACGCGGGGGCCCTCCTCGAATTGAAGACCCTCACGGGAATGGCCGTACGCTTCCCGGGGGCAGAACCCCGGGCGCTGTTGGCCGGACAAAGCGCTGGAGGCGCTGTCGCCTTCGAGGACTTATTGGGGGAGGTTGGGCTCGCCATGCGAGTCTTTTCCTCCCTCCGCCTCGAAACCTTAGGCGGGCGCTGCGGCTTCGGAGGCGGGGGGGCCTCTTTTCGAGGAACCACCTTCTCCGAGCCACTCGCTCCACCTCAGGGCGTGGGCGAAGGAGCGGAAGCTCCTTTGTTGTTGTCCTCCTTTCGGGGAACAGCTTTAGGAACCCCTGAAGATGGCCTAGCGACCATCTTCAGGGGTGTTGCCTCCTGTGAGTCTAACGACTCGGTGGAGGCGCGTGGCCGTTTCGCCTTGCGAGAAACGGTCACGCTGGGGGAAGAGGGGGGAGCCCTGGTTTTAGCCGGGGCTGGGGATGAACCCTTTTTGCCGCCAGCTTTACCAGGGGAGCGCCCGGGTTGGGTAGAACCCGCAGAAGGGCTCCGAATGGGCGCGGAAACAACCGTGCTCGTTAGCCTGGATGGGCCAGGAGCAGAGGGTGCCTTTCGAACTACTGAGGCATATGACGTCCCAGGCAGAGCTGGGCGCGCCAGGACCAAGTCCTTAGCCTCGCGGAATGAGAGTCTATCCTGGGCCTGAACGGCCAGGATTTCTTTCTCCAGGAGATATGCACCACATTGCTTCGAAGAAGCAGGGTGCGGCTCTCCGCAATTGACACACTTGGCCACACACGATTTGGACTTATCGTGTGCGACCTTGGAGCAATTCACACAGACTTCGGGTGACCCCGACTTTGCACGTCTACATGAGCGATTCGTATGGCCGAAGCGGTGACAGTAATAGCACCGCCGCGGCAGTGGCACGAATGCCTTCACGCGGTAGCGGTACCAACCAGCACGCACCGACTCAGGGAGCTTGTCACAGTCGAACGTGACGAAGAGTGTAGGGGTGGGTCTCGAAGCCCCTCCCTGTTTTCTCATCACACGTTCGACCTTGACCGCCCCATGGTCGGCCAGCTCTAGGGTGATGTCCTCAATGAAGTAGTCAACGAGTTCCCTCGCATAAACTACTCCTTTCACAAAGTTCATGGTAGAGTGCGGCGTCACACTCACCGGGGTGCCATGAAGTGTCCGAAGAGCACTTATCTTGGCCGCCTCGGCGGGATTCGCCGCATTCGCCAGAAGGCTGCCGTCCGAGAAACGGGTCACCTTCGGCTCTCTACCAATTGCACTAGCTAATCCTCTCCTCTGATGGATCATGTTGCCCTTGGACAACATGGTGCCATCAGTGGAGCGAATAACTAGGAAACGTTTGAAGCCAGCGGGCTCGAAAACGCCAGGTAACCTCTGAATGAGGGGCCCCGATGTCATCGAGGCTCCGCCCTGTGCACTCTTGGTGTTAGTCTTGGTCAGGGGCTCCGCACACGAGGGGGTAGAGGGGCCGGATGTGCCGATCTTGGCTTGGTCGCCTACCAAAGTGGCAGCAGACCCATCCGTCCCCGCAGCCCCCGCGGATGGAGAGGAGCCCCGAGTCTTTTTCGTCTTTTTAGTCTTCTTTGTCTTTTTCTTTTTTGGAGAGGAGGGCGGGGAATGAACCCGCTTTTCACCTCCGCCGGCAGAAGCCCCCAGGCCAGATGGACCGGCCTCAGCCAGGTCCCTCTCCGAAATGGAGAAGGTCCTGGTTGTCGTAGGGGCACCTGTCGGAGGAGATCCCTCCCCTCCTTTTACTGCCTCGGAGCCCTCAGCCATTTGAGGAGGACCTTGCATAGGGGCGGATTCGGGTTCGGTGCTTGGCGCCGAGCCCGAATTCCCCCCCATGGAAGGCCCTACCGTCTGAGGCTGGGTCTCCTCAAGGACCATGTTTATCACAGGAGGGGCCTCCAGTTGGCCATCCCCTCCCAGGACATCGCAGGTCCCCTTGGCAGTGTCGCCAGTCTTGTGTGGGGAGGCACAGGCCTTGACCCCAGCAAGGTTTAAAATTCTTGCCAGCAGGTCTTTTGAGGGAAGCGACCGAATGGGCCTGGCTTCCCTCTCCCCCCTAAGGGGGTTTGCCCTACCGAGCCGCTTGCACGAGGGGCGGTCGGCAATGGGCTGCCTGCTGGCTTTCTTGGCAGTCCCCTTAGAAAGCAAAGGAGGGACTGCCGCTGGAGATAGGGAAGTGCCCGAAAGCACCTCCAGAGAAGGGGGTGAGGGGGAGTCCCCTACACCCGTAGGCGTAGGAGAGGAGTAAGCCTCCTCTCCGGTTAAAGAATTATAGAGGGTCCCTTGCGCAAGCACAAGGGGGAGGACCTCCATTTTCTCGGTGGAGCTGCCCGAGGGCGGCTCCGTTGATTTTCTTGGGGAAGTTGGGGGTTGGGTTTTTTTGTTTTTTTTTGTCATACATGGGCATGGTGACCCTCTTTTTAATACAGGACGCAATAGCTCATCACCTCTCGCAGTTGCCCGCACTGCGAGAGGTGCTTACAAGCCCGGCAGAGCCAGGCGCCGCCATTCGGGACCACCCCTCCCGCCTGGTGGCCTGGCAGTCCATCGGCATGGCGGCTCCACCTTGGACACGGCGTAAAATTGATAGAATGTGAAGAGGAGAGGAAAAGGGATGTGAGGAAGGTATGAGTGGGGATGAAGCAGGTTGTTAAAAAAAACCCATCCCGAACCGGAGCTGAGGGGTTAGGGAACAATGTCCCCTCTCCCCCCAGCCCCGATCCGGGGTGGTTGGCTTGAGAAGAAGGTCAGCATCTACCCTGTGAAATTAGAGGCTGACCAGAGAAAGTTGTGGGAAAGGTTGTATGAAAAGCGACGAGGTAGGGGAGAAATCGGGCTATCTGAAGGAAGGAAGAGAGGCTAAGCTGGGGCCGGACGGAGCGCTGGATCCCGTCAGCACGGCGGCCAGGATGGCAAATCGCCGCGCCCCTTACGGGGACAAGCGGAGTGAGGAAAGCCTTGTCCTCTGTCTTCTTCTTCTTCTTGTCTGAGATGGAGAAGGGCATGGCTGTCAAGGGCACATCAGTCAGGAAAGAAGGTCCCTCCTATCCTTGCGACTTGTAGGGGCACCGAACCGCCTAAGAAGGTTGCGCAGGGGCGGACTCATGTTCGATGTTTGGTACCGAACGCGGATTCGATCCCATACAAGATACTGCCATCTAGGACGGGGTCACCTCTACGACCATGTCCAGTTCAGGGGAAGGGGGGGGGGGGCTTCAAGTAGCCATACTCCCACCAAGGTGTCATCATTCCCAATCTTATGACCTCAGTCTTGTCTTGGGCCGGTGGGCCAGCCTCTTTTGGGGAAGAGAGGCGGGGGGGCAGGCACGCCGATCCTCCTCAAACTCAATATACAGGCCTTGAAGCGGCACGGCCCGACGGACCTCGCTATCATTTGCCCCTCTAAGGAAGTTTGCCCTATTGAGTCGGAGCGATCAATTATAGGAGGCTTGCCTGTTTTCTTGGCAGTCCCCTCATGCCGACTCCAAGGAATAGGGTTAGGGAGAAACTTCTACGGTAGAAGAGGGTTGTAGGGGTCCCCAGGGAAAGCACAGGGGCACCTCCTTTTCAGAGATAGAGCTGCACGGGAGCGGGTCCAAAGATGGAAATAGAGAAATCCCTTTGCTACATGTAAAGGGTCAGAGGGGAGTCACTCCACCGGTTTAATGAGCGTCTCCTTTTCCCTCGTCCTCTCCGACACCTGCGGTCGACCACTATTCCCTTCAGTTGTAACCATAACGTCTATAAAACAAGGTCTGCTGACCCAAAAGTCGCGTGCCCTCACTTAATCTGATTTATGACCTTACAAACTTCAAAACATTCAATAATTCCCAGAGTAGCCTTGGGAAGACCTTGGTAATTCTATCATTCGAAAGAGAATGTAAACCTTAAGGGTTTCAAATTTCGTTAGAATCGGCCAAATAGTTATGATGTTATTGCCCCCCCGAAAAAAAAATTAAAATAAAAATAATTCCCGGGTTGCTTTTTAATGGAATTTGAAGATGTGGTTGGTATTTTTAATCTCACTCATAAATTCTATCCTTTCCATCTTGAGCATCAGCTATTTGTTCTTCATTTTCTTCAGGAGAGAAAATTATTTAACTTGATAGCGTTGAAACATTGGCCTACTTATATAGTAAGCAGCTCTTCTTTCTTCACATTATTTTCTCTTTTACTTATTGACTTGTCTATTTTACTCAAGTTAATCTCTAAAACAAACCTGATGTGGTCCAAAATAAGTAATCATTTCTCTCTGGCTTTTAATGAAAACAAGTTCCTTCACAGAGATCTTCATCTCCAAAGGGGATTTAAATTAATTTGAATTTCGTTTTTGCAACCAGGGAAGCCCAATTTACAGCAAAAAACAATTTTACACTTGTGCCTGAGGATATCAACAGGTTGTCTAGTTTTGTAATGAAAGTGCCTTAGGCTTGTAGCTCTCCTCTCCCATGGGATATGTTTTTGTCCTGCTCCCAGTTCTTTTGGATCTGTTTAAGATTGTGACTCTTGAATTTACAACGGGGGCTAGAAAAGAAATGTTCCCTCGTTCCCACTTTTCAAGCACTTTAGGGTAAATATCCTTTGCAAGATTAGCTGATGTGTAGTTTCTCACATCAACATTTCAGAACGTCAACCAGAGTTTGGAAATGAGATGGCAACAATTTTTCTATTTTCAATTTAGGTGTTCAAATGTGTGAATGCCACCAGTCTTCTCCTAATTTTAAAAGCAATATTAGGTTAAATCCCACTGGTAGGATGGTAGTACTGAAGGCCACGTAATCTTCAGCAAACTGATGAATATATTTCAAACGGTGAAATAAGAAAAAAAAGTGAAATGGATATAATTATTAATATAATAGTCATTTAATTCCTCAAGATGACAAAAATAAGTCAAAACCTTTAAGTAGCTGACCAAGTAGAACAAAAATTATACTAAAATAAAAAAAAACTTTAGAATTCATAAGTAGGGCTGCAAATTTTGAGCACCCCTCATTTATGTAATTAGAACGTTGAAAAGATTGACACACACTAATAGCACAGTATTCCATAGTATAGCATAATATACCATTGCAGATTAGACTCAATTAGAGCATATTATATTATAGAATATTATTGCATATCATATAATAGTATAGCACAGCATAGTACAACATAGCACAAAATAGTTTAGCCACATACTTTAGCATAGCATACTAGAGAATAGCATACTAGAGAATAGCGTAGCCTATCATAGCGCAGTATTGTCTAGCATAGCATAGCCTAAACTTGCCTAGTATAACCTACCCTGCTTTAGCCTAGGATAGCCAAACGTATGATAGACTAGCCTAGCTGTGCCGGGGCTAACCTAGTATAACCTACTTTATCCTACCTTAGCGTAGCCTAACCTAACCAAGTATGGCTTAGCATTGCATGACAGAGCCTAGCCTAGTATAGCCAAGCCAAAATAGGTTACTATAGGCTAGCTTGGTATAGCCTATCCTAGCATAACCACACCTAACATAATATAGCCAAGCGTATCATATTATAGCCTAACCTAGTATAGCATAACATACCCTAGACTAGAATAACCTGCATAGCTTAGCCTATTATAGCCTTGGGTAGCTAGCCTAACATAATATTACCTAGCATAGCCCTCCCTAGCCTATTATACTTTAGCCTACCCTAGCATAGCATAGCATAGCATAACCCTGTCTAGCCTAGCATTAATGATCCTAGACAAGTATAGCCTATACTATCCTAGTCAAGCATAGTTTAGTATTGTCTAGCTTAACATACTATATGCGATCCTAGCATAGTATTTTATAGCCTAAATTAGCATAGTAATCTTACCCTTGTACATTATATCTTAGCATAGTATAGCCTATTCTAGGCTTGCCTAGCAGAGTATAGCATATTATAGCCTAGTCTAGCAGAGTATCGGCTGAATAGTTATGATGTTATTGCCAAAACAAAATCATTCCCGGGCAAACCTTGCGAGGACTTTGGCAATTATATCACTCGAAAAAGAATGTAAAACAACATATGGTTTCAAATTTCGCTAGAATCGGCCGAATAGTTATGATGTTATTACAAAAAAAAGAAGCAAAACGGCGACCGACTGACATAGCGAGATGTAGAGTCGCTCGCGACTAAAAATTCATGTAAAGTAGATACTGTGACCCCCCCAATGGCTTGGGAGGTTAAGAGAAACTCCTCCATAAGATCATGACATTCCAGAATGTGATTATTTACACATACTCGGTCCACGGGTTCGAGCCAAGATGACCTTGACAACTGGGCCCGCAATTAAGGTGAATTTGTCCTCGAACTTTGACCATAAAGGATGGTGGCGACGTAGCACACTTATATGCGTCCTGCAATAAGGAGAGCAAAGTCGACGACCTAGCACACCAAGGCCTCCGCCGGCGGGCTTTCGGTCCTCGCAACAAGTGGGGACCTAACATCCAGAAGAGGACGAAAATGAACCGAACAACCAGAACCTCGTGGATAGAAGAGAAGGTTTGAAAAGGGGCAGGGGGGATGTAATAGATGGGGGTAGAGATAGGCGGGTCCACTAACGAGTAATGGGTGATCGTTTATTATTATCATACCCCGGCGCTAGGCGATTCCAGGATAGCGTGGTCTAACCTGGAACCATGTTTAGCGAACCCAACTGACCAGGTGATAACAGTTCATCCTGGTACAAAGTCCGGGTAGACAAAAGGGTGAGGGGGAGGGTAAAAATAAATAAATAAAGAAAGTAGTGCTGAGTGGGAGCACTACTTTCCCAGGCCCCATCATGTGAACCCAGTGAGAGGACTTTCCTAATTTGCACTCAGGCTGGGAGGATGTGTAGCTAATCCGGGTACTAAGTTTAACAGGCCGCACAGGGTACCTCCTTGAGGGGGCAAAATTGGAGCTCTCATCTGATCGACACGACTTCGGGAGGCGCAATTAACCTGCGCTTCTGAATACCAGGTTAACATTTTTTTTTTTTTACTCTAAGAAGTCTCCTCTGACGACCGTCAATCAGGGCATGGCCACCGAAAAAATTAAACACCCTATCTTTAGGCAAAAAGGCTTGTACAAAACATAACCCAGTGAAGCAGTTACGTCCCCAAGCCGAATCTAACGGTGACTCAAATCACACCCAAGAAACATTGAATTACCTGTTAAGGGGAAGGTTTTGTCTAGCCATCAGTTCCTTCCTTGCGTGACTCGGGGGCATAGCGTACAAGTACCAACAGTCCTCGCCATTTAAACTTCCCATGCAGTATGCGCGTCCACCTGAAGTGGACGTTAATAATTCAGAACTTATGTTCACCAGTGACTTTGTGCACCTTTAGCACAACTATATCGAATAAGTTGGGGGCATGTACCCGAATTTGTATATTTTGGAACTAAGTCAAATGCCTCTAGAGTCTAGATTCAATATTCAGGTATATATATATATCATCCATTAACATATTGGAAATACAGGGGGCTCCACCCTAGACGCATGCCACATTTTATACAGTTACTCAACTCTGCATTCAGTCTTACACGTGAGATGGTCTACAAACAATCTTTAATGATTGCGAAAGACGAGGACCAACTCCATTTCCCCAATATATCAAATTCCTATCCTTGAACGGCATTGGTCATTGAAAGGAGATGGCTAATATAACCTCTGCCGTCTAAATCAAACAAGTTTGCTTGAAAAATCATTATGAGTGGTCATATCTTTGTGGTTTTAGACAAAACCCAGTCCTCCAATGACGTGTATTAGCAGTACTCCCCCCCCCCCATCCCCAGAGCATTAAGATTGTGAGGATAAAAATGTCTCAGCCAAAATATGTTGCTAAGGACATGGAAATGGCTCTTGGACAAAGGACCTTTTTAAGGATTAGCGAGTGGGAAAGTCACGTTAATGGCAAATTTAATATGGAAGGTACAGTTGCCCCAATTAGTCAAATCACATTTTTCAAAATGGTTCGGACAAAAGTAAGTCAGTCACAATATTATTTATATATGCTTTGTAAATCCTCGAATAGTTTAGCATACTGCCGGGTCCTTGTGCGGTGCTGCCAACTAGTAATATTTTCCCCCTCACTCGTTAGGTTGCAAAATTAATAATAGCAAAAATCTAAAAACAACAACAACAAAAGTTAACGAATATTTTTGTGATATTTATGATTTAAAAATTAACTATATAAAGCTAAATAAGCTCTGAAAGGGCAAAATATTAGGGAAATTGGACATCCATTTTAAAACAAAACCATGCCAAAATACCGCAATAACGTAAAAAAAATACCACAAAATTTAATTTCTTTGAATAATTTCCTATTTATAAATATACCCCACATACTCCTCTTTCATCAATATATTTAATTGGCACTGAACGAAATTCAGTGTAAAGTGTGACCTGACTAAATGGGAAAACTGCATATCCAACTAAGATAAAATATACATATATATATATATACCTCTGCCTGGGAAAAAGCGATCCAAAATTTCTGCTTCCTCTTCAAAGCTTCTGTGGGGAGTAAGTTGCAATTCGGGTCGCTTAAAGTTCTTGCGCGAGTAGAACAGGTCCTTAAAAGAAAGGGGATCCCTTTTCAAGCCAAAACATTTAGAATTGACCCTTCAAATGAGGACGGCCTTGATCCAACCCAGGACGAGCTCTATCCTCTGATCATTGCGGTTTCAAATTCATAAAATGATCAGGGACGCAAACTAGCCTGTACTGGTGCCTCTTCCTCACCCGAAAAGTCCACAAGTACCGCTATGACACATCCCTGGAGCTTTTTAAGAAGCAGCGCTTAAGCTACTTTTGACTGTGGTTTCCAACAAACGGCATGAACTCCGCGAACAGGCGGTAGCAAGATGAACGCTATTTCCTTGATTTTACTCGCTCCAAGGACATGCAGCCCGCCAGAAAGCCGTCCATCCAGCATGATGCTCGGTGCGCCTGGCATTGCCTGCACTTTTGCCAGATTCGAGCCCCCAGGAGCCTGTTGCCATCACCCTTAGGGGAGTACGGGACACGCCACGTACCCCGGTCCGATAAACAGGCTCAATTGGCCGCTGATACTAAACCCTCGGGATCAGGCAGACTGTCGACCACCATTGCACCAGGAGAAAGATCCAAAGAATAAGGATTTTCCTTCCACAAAGTAGGGCTTACAATCAAGAAAAATCTGTCTAGAGTGTAGCACACCACTGAAGTTAATCTCGGCTAATCTATTTTTACTACAACCTAAAGGGTGGAAGAGAAGTAAGCTATGAATGGGTCATGTCGACCACAATAGTAACTCATCTAGACTGATGACTGGAGAGCAATGGTGTTCGACAGCATATTCACAGCTCAAACGAGATGGCTTTTCAATGACAGCCTTAAATGTGGGGCAAGAAAGATGGACATAATACCCTTGGGAGCGTTGACCAACGCTTTCAGGATCTGGTTACTTCCTGGTGAACGGCAGAAGAGATTCCTTGCCGCCTGTGACTTGGATGGCTGCAGAGAGACAGGAACGACTACGGTTATCGCTTACAGGGGGAGACGTAGTCAGATTCCAGACCGAAGTTGTGCTAAATATACTACTCTAGTAAATGAAGAATTTATAAAATCTAAATGTCATGCAAGTTTATCTTTTCAACACTTGTGTCAAAGACCTTTCGTTGAAACTCAAGGACATATAAATATGAGAAGCAAGACATCATAACCGTTCATTAATAAATACACCCTTCTGCACCCAATTTAGTTAAGAATTACATAATTCGTAACACCACGAAAATTGTGTAATAAATTTGATGACTTTCAAGTCCACGACCTCAGCCAAGTTAATTCTTCAAACCTTACATTTCCAAACTATAAAAAAAAACCAAAATGCATCATGGGATATTTAAATTAAGCTCTAACTGACAAAATGGGGAAAATACAAAGGTGTTTCCTGTAATCACACCCAAGTTATAAAGATTTTTGTCTTTACTGTAAACATTCAAAGACTAAAACCGTCCCAAAATAAGTGGACCAGAAACCAATCGAGATTCACTTGACTGAAGAAGTGAACCAATCTAAATTCGCTTGACTGAAGAAGTGACCACGAAAACTTTGTTTTCAAATTGCCAATATGAGGGGTCAACAGTGGGTCTATCCACGAGACAAAACTGATCTAAACATTTGGAAAAAGGAAGGGAAAATACATTGGCATTTTCGGAGGATAAGGTAAAGGTGAGTAGGAGAGAGTCGCTATTCCTATGCAAATACGAAATATGGGGAAAAAGAAAGGTCAACCTTACCTCAACGTGGTCATAGCCCGCGTATTCCTTTACCACCGACACCAGCAAAGGGAGACACAGGAGGGGAGTAGTCGTCCCGCAGGTTTTGAGTATAAAGCGACGACTCGATATAAACATGCTCGATTCGCTGAAAGAACAGAGAGTAAACAGAAGATGTTAAGATTACAGTCTCTAGCACCGTCTTACACATGTGTCCGTGTGAGCGTGAATGCATGTACGTATGGATTGCCCCGCCCTCCTCCCACCTTTATCATCCGCTAACTCACCCACCCCCGTTTCCTTGAAAACCCATTTACTCAGAAAAGTTCCGAAGCTGGAAGAACAAAGAACTCTCTGAATCTTGGACTCGGCCCTCAATTAAGTTCCTCGCCCGTAGTTCTCCGACCAAGGTTAGCTTATACCCATTTTCTCGAATTGGTAAAGCGAATTCCTCGATTTTTTTTCATTTAATTTTAAGAGCTCATCTGGCGAGTGCCTACTTGGGCATTAATCGGCGTATTCAACATTGCCTAATATTAGGCATCTTTAAAAGAGGGCGCTAAAAAAAACAAAAAAATAAAATAAAATAAAACAGAAAAAAGGCAATAAGCAGGAAGCAAGCTCCGAGGTCGGGGGGAGGTCCGCCTCCCACCGGCGCAGGAACGTGCGACCTACTAAAATAACAAAAAACAAAAAAAAAACTCCCAAAACCAACTAGTTAAATAAAGGGGAGAAGGCCGGCCTCTCCCCAAAAGTCTAAGTCCACCGGTCAATGTGCACGAACTCGTGCCGAGAATAAGGGACAAACGGTAGCGACCCCGCCCATCCCGGCACGGGGACAGGTAACGTGCGCGGAGATCGCCCAGACAGGAACATTCAACAAGAATGTGCCGAACAGTCAGGGAACAACGCAGTCTTCACAGTAGGGCACTGGCGAGCGCTACATCAAATGGCGGTGCGTCCCGCGAGTGTGCCCAACTTGGAGACGACAGAAAGCAACCTGAAGCCTTCGCGGAATTGGGGTATAGGTACATGGGAACAATCGCGGCGCAATGGGACGCCACTTTAAGTTCCCTTCGACCGTCTCTCATCTTCTTTGCCAAACAGCCCGAAGAACTGCCCGTATTCCTGCCATGTGAGGAAGAGCGAAACGCTGGTCCGGTCGCAGAGTCCTCGCGGACTCTTTGGCACCCTCATTCCACGCAATTCCTACATGTCCAGGAACCCAGCAGAAGATAATCTTAACATCCGCCCAGCTTGCCAAAACTGTGGCGTCACGGATATCGCGAACCAGGGGATGCGAATTTCCAATGCCCTGGGAGAACTCAGGGTGCTTTGTGAGTCGCTATTGATCACAATACTGTCTCCGAACCGAACAGAGTAGTGTATTGCCACCAGCTCGGCCGTGAAGACAGACGCAGCGTCTGGCAGAGCCCCACTGACTTCAAACAGAGGGGATACGGCGTAGAAGCCGACCCCCTCTTGGGACTTGGAGCCATCCGTATACACTGGAACGGTTCCAGCGTGACATGAGATATGCTCCAAAAAGGTCGAACGCAATACTCCCCCGGCGCTGTACAATCTTTGGGAGCAGAGGCGTAGAGACAAATAGCCAACGGTGGTACATTCCAGGGTGGCGTCCTGGGCAGAACCAGGGGAGCCACCCGCCATAGAGCTATATCTAGCTCTCGATGGAGTTTCCTAGCCCTAAACCGAAAGGCTTTGGGTATGAATGGCGTCTCTCGGCGGCATAGGCACCGTCGAAATTAGGTGCGAATGCAGTGAGAGCTGTTGGCGACTGAGGGAGGGGCCGGGCTCTGGAGTACAAGCGAATAATGCACTGTGCACGCCGTAGAGCGAGTGGCATCTCCCAACATCGACTATAGGTTCTCAATGGGGGAAGTGCGGAAGGCACTGGTCACCAAGCGAAGGCTGGTGTGGTGGATCGAGTTTACTTTCCGCAATACACGCTCGGCTGCGGATGCATAAAACTCACATCCGTAGTTGAGCTTCGAAAAAACAAAGGATCGATAAAAAAGTAAGGCAGTAGCCCTATCAGCACCCCAAGCGCTGAACGTCACAGAACGGAGAATACCCATGGCGCGGGTACAAGAGATCCTAAGGTGCAAATATAAGCCTCCCAGGTGAGGCGTCGGTCAAATACAAGGCCAAGGAAACGGTGCAATTCAACCCCTTCCAGGAACAAGTCTGGGTCAGAGTAGAGCCGTGGATGGTGGCAGAAGTGCACCACCTTAGTCTTGGCCAAGGAAAACCGAAACATGTGCTCCATTGGGCCGGAGAGGGGTCCACCCCCCCGTACGGGGAATCGACGATCTCGCAAAATTTAAGATATAAACATTGGGAGGCGTCCCCTCGCCCCAATCGTGTGGAGAGTCTCCATGATACTGTATCGCCATGCGATATCATAGGCCTTCTCCAAATCGAAAAACACCGTGGCGTAGTGCTGTCTACGAAGGAAGGCCTAGCAGACGGCTTTTTCTAAGCAGAGCAGAGCATCCGACGTGGAGTGGAACTTGCAGAAGTCGCACTGTGCAGAAGACAGATGGCCTCCGCTGCCCAGAAAAAGTTTAATCTAACATTTACCAATTTTGCCATCAACTTGCACACGCAAGAGGTTAGAGAGATTGGGCGGAAACCTGCCGGAGAAGTGATCTATCCCCGGTTTGCGAAAGGTAAGCACAGTAGCGATTCGCCAGGAATCCGGGAGGAGACCCTCCACCCAGATCCTGTTGAACAAATCTAAGAGAAAAACCATGCCTCGCTCACCCAGGTGTCGAAGCATGGCGTACAGGACATCGCCCGGACCATGGGCGGTGTCCGCGCACCAAGCAAGATCGGAACGCAACTCACTAACAGGAAACCTGTCGTTGAAGGGTTCTCCGCCTCTGGAGGTAAAGTCCAGTCGGCGGCCTTCCTCGACATCACGATGTGCATTGAATGCTGGCGGAGCAGCATCCCGACTAGAGAATGCGGAGAAAGCGGTCGCGAAGGATTCCGTCACGGACGCGGGGTCCGAGATTGCGGTCCCATCTTCTGGAGAACGGGAGTGGGGTGCTGCGAGAACTTGCCCCAAATCCTTTTGACTCGCTTCCACACCTCTGCTAGAGGGGTATTCCCGTTAAGCAAAGAAATATATGCCCACCATGAAGAGCGGCGGGTGTGCTTCGAAATATACCAGAACCTAGCCCGACGAAATTCACCCGCAGTGAAATTGTTCGGGCGGCACTTTTAGCGCATGTAGGCATAGCGCTTCTGCTTGAGGGCGGTCTCACACTCGGCTGGCCACCATGGAAGTGGTCGGCGTGCAAAACGGCCAGACTTTCTACGAAAAGTAGCTAGGCACACGGCGATGAGGTTGCCGGAGGACTCAACGGCCTCATCTACCGACCTAAACTCCTTGAATGAGATAGAGAATTCAGTCATTTCCTGAAATGCAGACCACCGCGCCGCCGCAAAGCATCACTGGGGCGGGCTCTCGGGCGGCAGCGGTCCAGAAAATGATATTTGAATGGGAAAGTGATCACTACCATGGATGTCATCGACCACTCCCCAATCAAAATCGGGTTGTGCATCCAGAGAGCACAAATAAAGATTGAGGCAGGAAAATGAAGTGGTTGTCCGGCAGTGATACGTAAACTCATCCACATTTAGGACATCTATCTCAAGCTCTTCGATCAGGTCAGCAAGGACTTGACCCCGGGGATTGATAGAGTAGTCTCCTCTCCGGTTAGAGAGATTTGGAGGGTCCCCTTTGAGAGCACAGGGGAAGGGACCTCCATTTTTCCTGTGGAGCTGCCCGAGGGTGGCTCCGACGATGGACGAGGGGAAATTGAGGGAATATTTTTTTTCTCATCATTGGGCATGGTGAACCTAATTTTACGGGAAGCAAACGCTAATCACCCCTTGCAGTGCGTGTGGGGCTGGCAGAGCCAGGTGCCGCCTGGTCACCTGGCAGCCCTTCAGCTTGGCGGCTCCACCTTGGGCACGGCGTAAAAAAAAGGTAGTGAAGTGAGAAGGAAAAGGGATGTGATGAAGGTATGGGTGGGGATGAAGCAGGTTGTTTAAAACCCACCATCCCAAACCGGAGCTCAGGGGTGAGGGAACATTGTCCCCTCCCCCCTCAGCCCCGATCTGGGATAGTTGGCTGAGAAGGAGGTCAGCATCTACCCTGAGAAAATAGAGGCCGACCAGAGAAAGTTGTGGGAGAGGTTGTAGGGGAAGTGAGGAAATAGGGGAGAAATACAGGCTGTCTGAAAAAAGGAGAAGATGCTAAGCTGGGGCCGAACGGAGCGCTGGATCCCGTCAACACGGCGGCCAGGATGGCAAATCGCCGCGCCCTTTACGCGGCGAATCCCCTCGAATTCGCAAAATCATTTGGCCCCGTCTCTCGTATAAATTCATTATAACATTCGGTCTATCCAAATTCATGCATATCTTTCTATCTATTTTGTACCCTTAAACTAAACTCTAAATAACGAGAGTATTCGGAACTAAACATCGTTTCGGATAATCTCTGGAGAAGCAAATTATCTTTCCAAATCAATCAGACGAAGCGCCCTAACTTGCTTAGCCCTGCCCTGCTTTCGTGGTAATAAATATATCAAAAAGAAAAAAACGAAAAAGAAAAAGAAGAAAATACAAATAAAAGAAAAAGAAAGGAACAAGGAAAAGAAAAAACAAGAGAAATAATAATAACATCAAAGATAATGGCAGTAGGAGAAATCGACGCGAAATCGCAATATTAAAAATCGTAAAATTACATTGAGGCCCGACAAAGAAAATGACCGGTAGACATTGAAAGATAAAGTCAGCTTAAACCAACGAGGGAATATCACACAGGACGTTAAGGGGGGCTCTGTTAAGTGGTAAAAAGGAAGTGAAAATGTGCCGAAGATATATAGCCTCAGCCAACTAGCCAGTGAGTAGGGCAAGAAACACTACAGCTGTAGAGTGGTGACGTCATTACCAAGTGATAAGACATGACCAACCCCACTTTGATGCAATCCTGGTGGGTGTCAAGCTCAAGGGGTGCTATACGCCTCCCTCCACTCAATAAAGCCTCACACAAAGCGCAGCCCCATTTAATTGTGGTAACGTTGATGGAGGCCTACAACACAAACTGTAGAATTCTCTAGATGTTAGCTGCAGCATGCTCGCCCATGCTAGACCCGACACTCCCTGAGATATGCAGGACATGCTAGTCAGGGTCACCCTGTCGAAGCCGTGCAGTATACGTAGTAGCAAGTTTAATACCACATGGTTCACATACCACCTGACCGTGAGATTCATCCGGCGCTAGTAACTCATAAAGCAAGCACGCTTACACAAACAAAGACAGCCTGATAAAGAAATAACTGGTTCCAGACGAGCGCAGCCAGAAGCGGTAAACATATCGATTCCAGTCTTGCGTCGGGGCTAATCAAATAAACCGCGCCAAGCAACTGGAATATTAAGGGCTTATGTTGCCATATATATATATATATATATATATATATATATATATATATATATATATATATATATATATATATATATATATATATATATATATATATATATATATTCCAATTCAGGCATCAAAGGGTTAACGCATGCTTGGGAAGCCGACGCTATAGCCTCGATCTGACCAATTTCAAGCCACTTTGAATCTTAAACGCATGCATGTGGAGCCGACGCTATGGCCTCGGTCTGACGAGGAAGACAGGAACTTCCACTTGTAAAATAACGCAACTATACGACTTAAGTAACGCAACTACTACGACTTAAGTAAATATTATGGAGAATAGACAAGAAAGATCGAGAGAAGACAAAGAAAACAGACAAAGAACGCGTCAGAAAAAGAGAAAAACGATTATTTTCACTTCACGAAGGGATCTCCGCCATGAAGCCGAAGAGAAAAATAAATAAATCTTTAGTGTGAAGATGGAAGTGAAAATGCGTGGAAGATATACAGTTGTGGATCCACTTGCTGACGTTTTGGGGGCCGGGAGGGCACTAGTAGGATGGAGAGGTGGACGTGCCAAATCAAGATAAGGTTTCCATGGAGACCCTGCGGTCAGTGTTGGGTGTGGAATGCTGACGTCGGGGTCGCCTTATCAACTAGGGAGGACCGTCTATGGTAAGCGGCCATACTTGGAAGGGGGTAAAGGGTCATACATGGAGGGGGGAGGGGTAAAGGGTCATACATGGAGGGGGAGGGGTAAAGTGTCATAAATGGAGGGGGGGGGAGGTCATACATGGAAGAGGGTAAGAGCATACTTGGAGGGGGGTAAGAGGTCATACTTCGAGGCAGAATAAGAGGTCATACTTGTAGGGGAGAATATGAGGTCATACTTGTAGGGGAGAATATGAGGTCATACTTGTAGGGGAGAATATGAGGTCATACTTGTAGGGGAGTATGGGGTCATACTTGTAGGGGAGTATGGGGTCATACTTGGAGGGAATAAGAGGTCATACTTGTATGGGGGAGTATGAGGTCATACTTGTAGGGGGACTAAGGACATACTTGTAGGGGGACTGAGAGGTCACACTTGTAGGGGGACTAAGAGGTCATACTTGTAGGGAGAATAAGAGGTCATAATTGTAGGGGGGACTAAGAGGTCTTACTTGTAGGGGGAGTATAGAGTCATACTTCGAAGCTTAGAGCTTTTAGGGCGACACACACTGAGAAAACGATACGTCTGAGGTCTGGTTACCACGACAACCAGGCGTCGCCTGGCCCTGGGTAGAGGGTACGGTGGTGCCCGGATTCTACCCGCCTCCTTTCGGGTCAATCCTGTGGCACTGGCAGCGCCTGCTAAGATCCATTCCATGAGTAAGGGAGTGATAAGGAAAACCAACGGGAGCATCCCCGCTGGGTGTTTCATTTTAGTAAAAGGGGTGAAAGAAGGGGAAGGGAAAGCTAGCCTAGTGTGCTTTAAGCACCAGGGACCAATGCTCATGACTTGCCTCCATTCCTCAAGGAAACCCAATACCTCCCCGACCCTTGTACATAAGGTTGTCCCTAGTACATCCCCACCTTTGTAATTACGGTTGACTTCAGTATTTCCCCCGCCCCTTGTACTTAAGGTTGACCCCAATCCCCCCCCGCACCTTGTACTTAAGGTTGACCCCAGTATCTCCCCCGCACCTTGTACTTAAGGTTGACCCCAGTATCTCTCCCGCCCCTTGTACTTAAGGTTGACCACATTACCTCCCCGCCCCTTGTACTTAAGGTTGAGCCCAGTATCTCCCCGACCCTTGTACTTAAGGTTGAGCCCAGTATCTTCCCGACCCTTGTACTTAAGGTTGACCCCAGTACCTCCCCGACCCTTGTACTTAAGGTTGACGTTAGTACGGATATATTAATATTTCATCTATCTATGTTATTCTCCATGTCTATTCTTTCCACACAAGTTTCTCCGTTAGTTTTCCTCTTTTTTTCGCTAGCGAGTGCTTGCAAGAACACAGGCTATATTAAAATAAACAAAAACAAACAAACAAAAAGTAAAAGCAAACTAAACGCCAACAAAAACAACTAAACCTAAGAAATAAACGAGTCATGCTCTGGCGTCGGAGATAGGCTTCTCCCTCAAAAACAATCGAAATCAAATAGGCCGTACGGCCTACTTGTGGGCGTTCCCCATCGTTATCTCGCTCCAAGTCTTTGATAAAAATAACTGGTATTAAATACAAACGGACACATGAAGCCCCAACTTCAACAAACTGTAGAGGTGTACCGAAGCTGGAATTTGCTTCGGCAGATTGCATCGTTTTTTATTTGACTCATCCACTAGTATACCTACTGTCGAATCCAGTATTAATTTAATGAATGTTAATGCTATTTGCTACATTTTTCAACATGTCTTAACTTATTGGCTTTAATGTTTGAGATTTGATATATCTTGTAATCTTGTTGAAGTAAAAATGCCGAGAGAAAGTAGGAACTTCATAGGAGATTACTTCAAAGTTAGTTAGGAAGATGCGATTTTTTTTTTGATTTTTTTTTTAAGAGCTCATCTGGCGACTGCCTACTTGGGCATTAGTCTAGGAAGATGCGAGCAAAGCAATTTGTATATTATGTGGTTCTCTCACGAGGTAGCCGAAAACAACACAAAATGACAACTAATATTCATAATCATCTCAGAAAAGTGCATAATACTGTTTACAATAGGATCGTTATTGCTGAAACTACATCTTCAAAAGAAGAACCAGCTTAACAAACTTTGACAATTACACAGTTCTGCAAAACTACTTCAATGACCAGCTCTGAAACTCAAAAAGGATCATGTGACGAATCTGAGCAAGATTCCAGCCATAAAGAGGAAATAAAGCTCGCACATATCAGTGCCAGGGACTTCAACAAGACAGGTAAGTCCAAGCTTTATTAGATATGGGGTAAAACAAAAACTCAAACACAAAAGGTTACTACTATTAATTTCAATTAACCTGTATGTTTTTATTATTGAAGAATATTGTTAGTAGCTTGTATGTTTTTAGAACTAAAAAGTAAAAATTAGTTTTAACTTTTTAATACAGGTGCATTGCACCTCGTGATCCCCCACTCCATTCCATCATGCTAGTTCTAGTACTAACGCCTCAAATAACAAGTGATCATTTTCTAAGTATGTTTTTAGAACTAAAAAATGTACTTTCATTTTGTTTCAGGCATGGTTAAAGGAAATTCTGACGAGAAAATAGGAATGGCCACAAGACCACCCTAAGGCACAGAGTATTACGAAATGCATTGCTGAAATGATCTGCTTAGATCTTCAGCCCTACTCTATTTTCGAGGATGTAGGCTTTCAACGGCTCGTAAGGCAGTTGCCTCCAAACTATAAAATGCCTTCTCGAAAACACTTTTCTACTAATGTTTCTCTGATGTACGAAACTGTTAAAGCTAAATTAAAGTATGAATGAGAGCAAATAGACTTATCAGTCTAACTACAGATGGTTGGACATGCCAACAAATCACCAATCCTTCAACAGTTTGACTGATAAATTTTTGACACCCGACTATAAAATCAAAAATCTCATCTTACAAGTGACTTACTTTCCTGGTGCTCATACAGGTAGCAATATCTGCAAATTTTTAAAAGATTCATTGCAAACATGGGAAATCCTACAAGAAAAAATAAACATGTTCTTGACAGATAATGCAGCTAATGTTCTGGCAGGTATTAGAGCTGGCAGATAATAAGCATTTGCCTTGTGCAATACATACAATGCAACTTTGCATCCAGAACAAGCTCTTCAAAGAACAAAGGTCAGTAAATGATATGCTTGCTGTATTTCAAGCATTAGCAGGTCACTTCCACAACTCTACAAGTGGATTTGCAAAATTAAAGAAATACAGAAACGTCTAAATCTACCAGAACATGTCATTATTCAGGATTTTTCTACTAAGTGCAACTCAACATACTACAAGCTTGAAAAATTTTGCGAGCAAAAGAAAGCTATATTGCATTTCAAGAAATCGGACAAATCTGAGTGCTGCAACAGAAAATCAGTAGCAACTTGTTGAAATGGTAGTCTGTAGTTAAACAATTAGAAAAAGCTACGAAGGATACGAGTGCAGACAAAGCATGCATATCTCAAATCCATACCTTTCATATATTCTATGAACAAATTTCTTGAATATGCATATGAAACAGCAACAGGAATAAAAACTATTGTTGAAGAACTCAAAACAGACTTTCTGAAACGTTTTGAGAAATATAAAAGAAATGATAGTCTTTAAATTGCAATGATTCTTGATCCTCGTTTCAAGCTAAAATTTGTTGATGAGAATAATAGAACCATAATGAAAGAGGTTCTCCTCGCACAATATTTCCGCTTCCATTCAGTTTCACCATTACATTCATAAGGAACTCTAGTGGTTAGAAATGATTCAAAGGAAAGTTATGAAACACCTAGAACAGATTCAGACTCAGAAGAATCACTTGTGTTGTCAGACTCTGTTGCTTCACCAGCTAAAAAGATGAAGTTAAAAATGATGAACATGGATGTATCCAGCTTCTTCCAAAAGGGCTTGGAAGAATCTGAAGAGAGAGAAACCACAGCAAAGAAAGGATGCAGAAAAAGGAAACAATCATCTACAATTCCAAAGACTGAAATCATAAGAAAATGGTAAGAACTAAGAACATAACTATGGTTAAACTTAAAAGATGAAACTATGTAGTATGTAGTGGTGATTAGGTGTTCATTAACTGATATACCATACTTCAATGTTACAGTTTATTTTAGTTAAATAACCTTGCATAAATTCAATCATCCTAAAATTAACTTCCTAATGCATCTCATAAATCACACCCATATTTCATTTCAGTATGGATGAAGTCAACTTCTACCCAAGTCTTCCACATCTTTCAATGAAAGAATACCCTTACAAATGGTGGAGTGCATACAAGTATGCATGGACGGAAAAAGATAGTAATCGCTGGGACTTGACCAGGTTTGGTAGGAAAATTCTCTCTGCACCTCCATCATCAGTCATGAGTGAAATGATATTCAGCACAACAGGGCACATTTACGAAGTGAAGCAGACTGCTTGCTGAACATGGGGAACAGATTGCTTTTTTTAACTATAATTTGAAAACTTACATTATGTAACATCTTAACATTCCATTGTTTAGATATCCATAGTATAATAACATGTAAAGGAAACCTTTTTACTTGCCTTTAATTCTTCACATTTGTTCAAAAACATCTAATATTTTTTTAGATTAGTTCAGTCTTATAACTTTAACAGTAATAATGTATTAATTCTTTAAGAGTAATAATTGTATTAATTTCTATGTTAGCTATAATTAACAAATGGAGGAATAATATTTAGTTGCACTTACATTTCATTGTTTTTAATGAAATACTTTTTTTGTAATTTGTATACGGTGATGTGAATGATGAATGAATAGTTTGAATAAAAATACTTATTCTCACTCTTTTCATTACAGTCTGAAAAAATGGGATGGACGGACAGACAGAGAGAATGCGCCACTTGGGAGAGGAAAATTTGCATAGTAACGACATTTGACCCTAAGCTGAGAGCGCTATCAAGTGTGGCTTTATCAGTGTGACGATGAAACTTACGATTGTTCCGTCCCATCTGACCGCATGGCAGACACGTCATTGAAATGTACGGGCGTGGGCTTGGGATAGGGTGGGCTTGGGATAGGGTGTGTGTGTTTGTGTGTGTATGTTTGTGTGCGTGTGTACTAGCTGGTGCTTCAATCATTACCTTGTACTTTGTTACCTTCGAATTTTTCTTCAACCGAAGTCAGCAACTCTCAGAAAGACTGCTAAGTCATGTGATCTTCTCCAGAGGTCTCGTAGAGGTTACAGTGAGAGGTTCTGAGATAGGCGAGAGGTGGGACAGGGTGGTTGCTGAATGTGGCGCCGGGTAGAGTGTGGATCTATTTTTGTATTCATGTTGTGTACAAATCGCCCCCGGCTAGTGAAACTAGTTTGGCGATCTACGTTGGCTTCGGATTTGTGGATATCGGGGAAGGGGACGTGTCTATTTTATAGTGTTCTGGTTCAATGGTTGTGGAAAAGAGGGTCCTTGCTTAACAATCGAGGCGTATGACGTTTCAAGGCCACGCTGGGCGCTAGAGGACAAAGCTCATCGACTCGCGCAAAAACCTGGGTCAACAGCCTGAACGGCCAGGAGCTCCTCTAGTAGACGCCACATTGCTTCGATAAAGCAGTTTGCATATCTCTGCGATACACACAATGGCAGCAATTTGACAACACTTAAGGTAAACTCGAGTTACACGTCTACACAAGCGATTCGCATGCACGAAACAGTGGCAGTAGTAGCTTGTCCGCGGCAGTAGCACGAATACCTCGACATGGTAGCGATACCGACCGGTCCGCACCGACTCAAGGAGCCTACCACAGTCCAACATACAGTGTAGGGTGCGTATCGAGACCCCTCCCCGTTTTCTCATCACACGCTCGACCTTGACCGTAGCGTGGTCAGTCAGCTTTAAGATGATGTCTTCCAAGGAGTAGTCCCCGAGTTGCCACCCCTTTGACAAAATTCATGGTAAAGTGTGGGGTCACCTTCACACACTCAGTGAGGGACCCGCGTAACAGAAGCTTCGCTCATGATACAAGCAACTTTAGCCTTCCTAACATTTTTCTGGGTCTTCCCGCTCGATGGCACGTTGGGGCCGGTCGTGCCGGTCTTGGCCTGGTCGCTTGCCGAAACAACAACATACAACCGTCCCAGCAGCCCCCTAGGAAGGAGGAGCCCATAGTCTCATTTGACTTCGTAGGTTTCCCTCTCCTTTTTCGAGAAGATGTTGTGGAGTGAACTCTCTACCTCCGGAAGGACTCCAGACCGACCACACTCAGCTCGATCGTTCTCCGAAATGGAGATTTAGGCCGACAAGGGGGCACCAGGCGTAAGAGGAGGTCTTTCGTCTCCTTGTGAGTCCTAGGGTCCTGTGTTGCCTTGGGAGTCCATGCTCGCCGACAAGGAAGAGCCTACCTCTGGGGCTGGGACACATCGGGGATCATCTCCACCTCATCAGGGACATCTAATTCCCCCCCCCCTCCCAAGGGTGTACGGTATCCATACATTTTTTTAATAGCGCCCATCTGGCGACGGTTACAAGGGCAATGGATGCGGTATATCCTTACAGCCTAATGGTGGGCTTGAGGAGCATGCGACCAAATCCAAAGAGTAATAAAATGGAGGCCAAATTGTACAAAAAGCCACAGTCAACAAGTGTGTGCACGAAAATGTCCAGAGTCCAAGGGACAAACGGTAGCGACCCCGCTCGTCCCACTACCGGGACAGGTAACATGCGCGGAGATCCCTCAGACCCCTGGCTACACCATCCAGCCTCTTGCAGGAACATAAAGAGGGGGGGATCCTCATAGGAAATAAGTGGCTGCATAGTGCAAGGGGCCCGAACCAGCTCCCCCAGACCAAGTGAAACAGTTAAGTCACTTCAGCGAGCTAGGGCCTCCCTATTTCCATTCAGGGCCGCTAGTAGGACGTGCCGTTCCTCCACTACCAGATTTAACAATCTGCATAGGGTACCCAGCCCCTTCGAGGTAAACACGTGTAGGGTATAGTGGTGAATAGACACATTTTCTTCCTGATTAACGTGGGATCCGAAACACGAATGGCAGCCGTGAGATCGGCCCTAATCGAGACCATCTAGCCAATTACCCAGCCAATATGGCTTGACTTTGCTGTAGAAGAAATAAAATCCTAGGGATAAAAAAAAAGGTGTGAACGGTACAAGTTAGTAATAAGAATTAAAAATGGCCGCTACTCGGTTGTTTACGAAGACTGAAGATGGGGTAAATTGGGGAAAGGGGGTGTGCATGCGGACCTGGGCTGTGGCCGATCGATGGCGCTCCTGGCATAATGCCCATTCATGAACTGGGGGGGGGGGGTATACTTGTGGAGGGAGGGGGGAGTGAGACACTCTCCTTTATTTACTTCCGACTCGGAAGACACCGACGATTGAACCCCCCTTTGGGACCCCTCCCTCTTGATTGAGATTGGCGCAGTTTCCATTTTGGACTTAAAATGCTTCAAAGTTCGTAGATGAGTTCTATTTCCCCTTAAAGATGGGGAAATAGAATATGGGGTTTATAAAAGCGCCGCTCCCTCCCAAAGGGATTTCCAAGTTAATTAAATCATGATAAATAGACTAATTATAATTGGGGCCACTATTATTTGAATGGGGACCTCAAATAGACTTAAATGGGCGGGTATTTATTTTAAGGGTTCATTTGGTGACTGCCGTTAAAGGCATAAATCTCATTAATTTTACTATAAAGAACAAAAAAAAAAACAGAACAAAATACAGACTAGACATAAAGAAAAACGCAGAAGATGGGGCCGGCTCCAGCGTAGGCCCCCCCAATTGGCGGGAATGCAGTGACTGCATTGTTGCGAAAAAACAGCTGCATTTTTCGAAATATTGAAGAGGCCACAAGAAATTGAAGAGTCGCGTTAGGGTGGAAAATGAATGGAGTGAATCGTTCAAAATCATGAATGAAAGGAGGAAAGATGTAGGAGGGAGAGGCACGGGTGCGAGGTTTATGATGGATGGGGGATAAATTGGTGTGCATAATTGTATTCTGATCACCTGATGATAAATGGCGAGTTGGTGTGCATAATTGTATTCTACCTGATGATGAATGGCGAGTTGGTGTGCCTAATTGTATTCTATCTGATGATGAATGACGAGTTAGTGTGCATAATTGTATTCTATCTGATGATGAATGACGAGTTAGTGTGCATAATTGTATTCTACCTGATGATGAATGGTGAGTTGGTGTGCATAATTGTATTCTACCTGATGATGAATGGTGAGTTGGTGTGTATAATTGTATTCTACCTGATGATGAATGGCGAGTTGGTGTGCATAATTGTATTCTATCTGATGATGAATGACGAGTTAGTGTGCATAATTGTATTCCGATCACTTGATTTTGAATTGGTGTGCGTAAATGTATTCCGATCACTTGATGTGAGTGGCAGAGTGAAAGTGATTTTCAAATGCGAATCGAAAAGGCTTCGACAAGCGCAGAAGAGAATTACAAAACCTCGCATTGAAAAACACTTAGACGGGCGATTTTAAGAGGAGCAAGCCTTGAAAGTGACCAAATGGGATAAATGTTAAGAAATGAGCTTTATTAACGTCCGTACTTTGCGTCTATGCTTCTCATTTGCGAAGCAACTGCTTTAATGAGGGGTAAATTTGTGTAAATTAATGGGGGAAAGAACGAAACACGATCTATTTTCGTGAAGGGAAAATAAATCGATCGAGAGGTGTCGAGTTACATACATCTCACTCAGAGTATTGCTCAGATGCAGACTAACGAGGTGCTTCTTTCATTTTGCCATACTTTGTCTAAAAATACACGATTAAAGATTTATGACCCCTTCACACGAGGCAACCATTCCTCCCTGCCCAAGTCACCCAACAGGTCATTCCTCGTCATGGCCACACCGATTTATTTTTTTTTAAATATCTCATCTGGCGACTGCCTTCTAGGGCATAAGTCGCCGTACTCATCCTAGCCTAAATCTAGGCTATATTAAAAGCTAAATAAAAGAAAAAAATAGAAACAGAAAAAAAGAATAACAAATGAAAAAATATAAAGCGAGCTCCGTCGACGGGGGAAGGCCCACCCTCCACCCGCCGAAGAAGACTGCGATCCATGGTTAAGTTTTAAATAATAGGGAGAAGGCTGGCATCCTCCAAAAAGTCAACAAGTCCACCAGACAATGTGCACGCACTCGTCCCGAGTAAAAGGGACATACGGTAGCGACCCCGCCCATCCCGGTACCGGGACAGGTAACGTGCGCGAAGATCACCCAGACTGGGACCTTCGACAAGAATGTGCCGAACAGTCTGGGGGACGACGCAGTCGTCACAATAGGGCTCAGGCGATCGCTCCATCAAATAGCGATGCGTCACACGAGTGTGTCCGATTCGGAGACGACAGAAAGCGACCTGAAGCCGTCGCGGCATTGGGGAAGAGGTCCATGGGAACAGTCACGGCGCGATAGCACGCAACTTTAAGTACCCTTCGACCGTCTTCCATCTTCTTTGTCAAGCAGTCCGAAGAGCTGCCCGTATTCCTGCCATGTAGTCGGTGTGAGGAAGAGCGAAACGCGGGTCCGATCACAGAGTCCTCGGGGACACTTTAGCGCCCTCATTCCCCGAAATTCCTAAATGTCCAGGAACCCAGCAGAAGATAATCTCGACATCCACTCGGCTCGCCAAAACCGTGGCGTCACGGATATCGCGAACCAGGGGATGCGTAGATTTCAATGCCAAGAGAGCACTCAGGGCGCTCTGTGAGTTGCTATAGATCACAATCCGGTCTCCGAACCAGGCACGTCGCGTAATCTCCCGTACCGAGTGGTGTATTGCCACCAGCTCGGCCGTGAAGACAGACGCAACGCCTGGCAGAGCCCCACTGACTTCAAACAGAGGGGATACGGCGTGGAAGCCGACCCCCTCTTCGGACTTGGAGCCATCCGTATACACTGGCACAGTTCCAGCGTGACACGAGGTGTGCTCTAAAAAAGTCGAACGCAATACTCCCGGCGCTGTACAAGCTTTCGAAGCAGAGGCGAGGCGACAAATAGCCAAATGTGGTACCCTCCAGAGTGGCGTCCTGGGCAGAACCAGGGGAGCCACTAGCCCAAGAGCTATACCTAGCTCTCGAAGGAGTTTCCTGGCCCTAAACCCAAAGGGCTTAGGGTATGTCTGGCGTCTCTCGGCGGCATAAGTACCGTCGAAATCAGCTGTGAATGCAGTGAGAGCTGTTGGCGACTGAGGGAGGGGCCGGGCTCTCGAGTACAAGCGAATAATGCACTGTGCACGCCGTAGAGCGAGTGGCATCTCCCAACATCGACTAGTAGGTTCTCAATGGGGAAAGTGCGGAAGGCACCGGTCGCAAGGCGAAGGCCATTTGTGGTGGATTAAGTCCACCTTCCGCAATAAACGCTCGGCAGCTGATGCATAAAACTCGCATCCGTAGTCGAGCTTCGAACGAACAAAGGATCGATAAAAAAAGTAGGGCAGTAGCCCTATCAGCGCCCCAAGCGCTGAACGTCACGGAACGGAGAAAATCCATGGCGCGGGTACAAGAGACCCTAAGGCTGCGAATATGAGCCTCCCAGGAGAGGCGTCGGGCAAATACAAGACCAAGGAAATGGTGCGATTCAACCACATCCAGGTGCACCCCATTAAGAAACAAATCTGGGTGGGGGTGAAGCCGTGGTTGGCGGCCAAAGTGCACCACCTTAGTCTTGGCCAAAGAAAACCCAAACCTGTGCGCTTCGGCATAGCGAGAGACGCGGTTCAATGCCTGTTGGAGTCGACGCTCCAGAGTTGGCATCTGGGCCGCGCCAAAAGAGAGCGAAAGATCGTCCACGTAGAGCGTAGCGAGAACATCTTCCGGAAACACCAAGGTGATGCCGTTGATGCTCAGGGCAAAGAGTGTGACACCGAGGACACTTCCCTGCGGGACACCCTCTTCCTGCTCCATTGGGCCGGAGAGGGCTCCCCCCTCCCGCCGGGAAATCGACGATCTCGCAATAATTAAGATATAAACATTGAAAGACGTCCCCTCGCCCCCATCGTGTGGAGAGTCTCCATGATACCGTATTGCCATGAGGTATCAAGGCCTTCTCCAGATCGAAAAAGACCGTGGCGTAGTGCTGTCTACGAAGGAAGGCCTCGCAGACGGCATTTTCTAGTCGGAGCAGAGCATCAGACGTGGAGTGGCACTTGCGGAAGCTGTACTGTGCAGAAGACAGATGGCCTCCACTGTCGAGGAAAAAGGCTAATCTAACATTTCCCAACTTCTCCATCAACTTGCACACGCAAGAGGTTAGGGAGATTGGGTGGAAACCGGCCGGAGTAGAGTGATCTCTCCCCGGTTTGCGAAAGGCGAGCGCAGTAGCGATTCGCCAAGAATCTGGGAGGAGACCCTCCACCCAGATCTTGTTGAACAAATCTAAGAGAAAGGCCATGCCTCGCTCACCCAGGTGTCGAAGCATGGCGTACGGGACATCGTCCGGACCATAGGCGGTGTCCACGCACGAGCAAGAGCGGAGCGCAACTTACTCACAGTAAACCTGTCGTTGAAACGTTCTCCGCCAGCATTGAATGCTGGCGGAACATCATCCCGGCTAGAGAATGCGGAGAAAGCGGTCGCGAATGATTCCGCTACGCACGCAGGTTCCGAGATTGCTGTTATTCTCCTGGAGAACGGGAGGGGGGTCCTGGGAGAACTTGCCCAGAATCCTTTTGACTCGCTTCCACACCTCGGCCAGAGGAGTCTTCCCGTTAAGTGAAGACACGTATGCCCGCCAAGAAGAGCGGCGGGCGTGCTTCGAAATATACCGGAACCTAGCCCTAGCACGACGAAATTCAGCGACAGTGAAATCGTTCGGGCGGCGCTTATAGCGCATGTAGGCCTAACGCTTCTGTTTGAGGGCCGTCTCACACTGGGCCGACAACCACGGGAGTGGTCGGCATGCAAAACGGCCAGACGTTCTGGGAATAGTAGTCAGGCCCGCGTCGATGAGGTTGCCGGAGAAGAACTCAACGGCCTCATCTACCGACCTAAACTCCTCGACTGAGATAGAGAATTCAATATTTCCTGAAATGCAGGCCACCGCGCCCGCGCCAAGCACCACCGAGGTGGTCTCTCAGGCGGCAGTTGCCCTGGAAATGATATTTGAATGGGAAAGTGATCACTACCAGGGAGGTCATCGACCACCCCCTAATCAAAATCAGGCTGTGCATCCGAAGAGCACAAAGATATATCAAGGCAAGAAAATGAAGCGGTTCTCGGGCAGCGATGCGTAAGCTCATCCACATTTAGGACACCTATCTCAAGCTCTTCGATCAGATCAGCATGGACTTGTCCCCTGGGATTTATTGAGTAATCTCCCCAGAGAGGATGCCTCCCGTTCAGATCTCCCAGCAAGAGAAAGGGCCTCGGCAACCATGCCCCGACGCGGCGGAAGTCCCCCGCGTCGAAGTCGGTTGACGGTGGAATGTACGCAGAAATTATAGTATACCTCTTATCCTGGTGAAGCAGCACAACCACTGCCTGAAAGAAGGTATCTAAAGTGAAAGGAAGAACGGAGACATCATGCCGGGTGTAAACCGCGCATCCCCCAGCCCGGCCATCTCGTAGTGCTGGGGTCGCAAGACCCTTATACAGCGCGAGGGCAGGCAGGGCGCACGCGCCTAGCATGGTCTACTGTAGAAAAATAGCTAACTAAGAACGGGACGAGACGAACCTCCGCAGCTCCTCCCAGTTGGCCCGGATTCCACGGCAATTCAATTGAAGGAATATGCCCTCCAGGCCTAGCTCGGAAGAGACGCAGGGGCTCTCTTCGAACAGAAGACCCTCACGGGAATGCCGTACGCTTCCCGGTGGCAGAACCACGGGCGCTGTCGCATTCGAGGACTTATTGGGGGAGGTTGGGCTCACCATTCGAGTCTTTTCCTCCCCCCGCCTCGAAACCTTCGGCGGGCGTTGCGGCTTCGGAGGCGGGGGGCCTTCTTTTCGAGGAACCACCGTCTCCGAGCCACTCAGCCCACCACTAGGCGTGGGCTAAGGAGCCGAAACCCCTTTCTTACTGTCCTCCTTTCGGGGGACAGCTTTAGAAACCACGAAAGAAGGCCTGACGACCAACTTCAGGGGTGTTGCTTCCTGTGAGTCTAGCGACTCGTTGGAGGCACGTGGCCGTTTCGCCTTACGGGATAGGTCACGCTGGGGGAAGGAGGGGAGCCCTGGTTTTAGCCGGGGCTGGGTGTGAACCCTTTTTGCCGCCAGCTTTACCGGGGGAGCGCCCGGGTTGAGTAGAACTCGCAGAAGGGCTCCGAATGGGCGCGGAAACAACCGTGCTCGTTGGCCTGGATGGGCCAGGAGCAGAGGGTGCCTTTCTAACTATTGAGGCATAAGACGTCCAAGGCAGAGCCGGGCGTGCCAGGACCAAGCCCTAAGCATCGCGGAATGAGAGTCGTTCCTGGGCGTGAACGGCCAGGATTTCTTTCTCAAGGAGATATGCACCACATTGCTTCGAAGAAGCTGGGTGCGGCTCTCCGCAATTGACACACTTGGCCACACACGATTTAGACTTATCGTGTGCGGCCTTGGAGCAATTTACACAGAATTCGGGTGACCCCGACTTTGCACGTCTACATGATTCGTATGGCCGAAGCGGTGACAGTAATAGCACTGCAGCGGCAGTGGCACCAATGCCTTCAGGCGCAAGCGTTACCAACCGGCACGCACTGACTCAGGGAGCTTGTCAAAGTCGAACGTGACAAAGAGTGTAGGGGTGTGTCTCGAGGCCGCTCCCTGTGTTCTCATCACACGTTCGACCTTGACCGCCCCATGGTCGGCCAGCTCTAAGGTGATGTCCTCTATGGAGTTGTCAACGAGTTCCCTCGCATAAGCTACTCCTTTCACAAAGTTCATGGTAGAGTGCGGGGTCACACTCACAGGGGTGCCATGAAGTGTCCGAAGAGCATTTATCTTGGCCGCCTCAGCGGGATTCGCCGCATTCGCCAGAAGGCTCCCGTCCGAGAAACGGGTCACCTTCAGGCCCCCACCAATTACACTAGCTAATGCTCTCCTCTGATGGATCATGTTACCCTTGCCCAACATGGTGCCATCAGTGGAGCGAATAACGAGGAAGCGTTTGAAGCCAGCGGATTCGAAAACGCCAGGTAACCTCTGAATGAGGGGCCCCGATGTTATCGAGGCTCCGTCCTGTGAACCTTTAGTCTTAGTCGGGGGCTCCGCACCCGGGGTGTTAGAAGGGCCGGATGTGCCGATCTTGCATTGGTCGCTTACCGTAGCAGCAGATCCATCCGTCCCCGCAGCCCCCGCGGATGGAGAGGAGCCCAGTCTTTTTATTCTTTTTCCTATTGTTTTAATTTTAGGAGAGGAGGGCGGGAAATGAACCCGCTTCTCCCCTCCGCCGGCAGGAGCCCCCTAGGCCAGATGGACCGGCCTCAGCTAGGTCTTTCTCCGAAATGGAGAAGCTTCTGGCAGTCATAGGGGCACCGGTTGGAGGAGATCCCTTTCCTCCTTGTACTGCCTCGGAAACCCTAGCCGTTTGAGGGACCTTGCATACGGGTGGATTCGGGTTCGGTGCTTGGCGCCGAGCCCGGATTCACCACCATGAAAGGCCTTACCGTCTGAGGCTGGGTTGCCTCAAGGACCATGTCTACCTCAGGAGGGCCTCCAGTTGGCCACCCCCATCCCCCCAAGACATCGCAGGTCACGTTGGTATCATTGTTACTAGTCAAGTGTGGAAAGGCACAGGCCTTGACCCCGGCAAGGTTCAATATTCCTGCCAGCAGGTCTTTTGAGGGAAGCGACCGAAGGGGACTGGCTTTCCTCTCCCCCCTAAGGGGGTTTGCCCTACTGAGCTGCTATAATGTGGAGCGGTCAGCTATGGGCTGCCTGCTTGCTTTCTTGGCAGTCCCCTTGGAAAGAAAAGGAGGGACGGCCGCTGGAAACAGGGAGATTCCCGAAAGCACCTCCAGAGAAGTGGGTGAGGGGGAGTCCCCTACACCCGTAGGGGAGGAGTAAGCCTCCTCTCCGGTTAGAATAGTTTGGAGGGTCCCCTGCGCAAGCACAGGAGGGGGATACCTCCATTTTTTCTTTGGAGCTGCCCGAGGGCGGCTCTGTCGATGAAACAGGGGGAAATTAAAGGGGTTTATTTTTGGACTCATCATTGGGCATGGTGACCCTGTATTTTATACGGGAAGCAATAGCTCATCAACCCTCGCAGTAGCTCGCTCTGCAAGGGGTGCGTACAGGCCTGGCAGAGCCAGGTGCCGTCATTTAAGGCCACCCCTCCCGCCTGGTGGCCTGGCAGTCCCTCGGCATGGCGGCTCCACCTTGGAAACTGCGTAAAAATATAGATTGTGAATTGAGAAGGAAAGGGGATCTGAGGAAGGTATGCGTGGGGATGAAGCAGGTTGTTAAAAACCAACCACCCCAGACCGGAGCTCAGGGGTTAAGGAACATTGTCCCCTCCCCCCTCAGCCCCGATCCTGGATGGTTGGCTGAGAATAAGGTCAGCATCTACCCTGTGAAATTAGAGGCTGACCAGAGAAAGTTGTGGGAGAGGTTATATGAAAAGCGATGAAGTAAGGGAGAAATAAAGGCTGTCTGAAAGAAGGAGAAGAGGCTAAGCTGGGGTCGGACGGGGTGTTGAATCCTGTCAGCACGGCGGCCAGGATGGCAAATCACCGCGCCCCTTCGTGTCTCGCGCGAATGGAAACGTGGTGGCGAGGCAGGGTGTTTATGTGTGCCACCAAGTTGGTGGCGCCACCATATGTTTGTATCCTTTCAAATATAACCTTTCTGACGTGGCTTGACCACGTCTGGTAACGCGACCAGATTGTGGGAGCGAGGTGTTTTGTGCGCGACTAAACTGGTGGTGCCAGTTTGTCCGGTAGCAAGCCCGCTCATCTCGAATGGGGGTTCGTCCCGCGAGTGTGCCCAATTCTAAGACGACAGAAGACAACCTGCAGCTTTAGGGACATGGGGTAGGACAACGGGAACAGTCGCGGCGTGATGACACACCGCTTTCGATTCTTGGCGGCCGTCTCCCTTCTTTGCCACTCAGACTGAAGGATTGACCTGATTCTTGCCATGTTCAGGAACCCAACAGAAGACGATCTTAACATCCCTCTGGGTCGCGGCATTCGTGGCTTAACAGATACGGCAAACCAGTGGGTGCCAAGATTCCAATGCCTCGAGAGGAACAAGGGCTCCCGTGATTCAATAGAAATGATCATTTTGTCTCAGAACGGGGCAGGACGCGTCGTCTCCTGTACCGAGCGGTGTATTGCCATTAGCTCTACCTTGAAGATAGACGCAGCGCGGGGTAGAGCCACACCGACTTCATTAGAGAAGGCATAGAAGCCGACCTATTCATATTTGGAGCCATCCCTGCGCACTGGCAAGTAATACTCCCTACGCTAAGTAGTCTTTAGGATGGCATCCTTGGGAAGAGAGGCGCCACCGACACGAGAGCTATATATCGAACTCTCGCATGACTTACCTAGACCACATACACATACTCGCTACAAAAAAATCAAACTAGCTAAACTACACAAACCACATAGAAGAAAAAATACTAAACTTCTCCATAAACAACTACACAACACTAGAAAAAGCCCTCTCCCACCATCAACAAAGCCAACGAAAAATATATCCCACACGGCCAGAGAAAAACGTACAACTAACTTCATTCAAGAAATCTCTACATCAAAACTCTAAACACCCTAAAACAAAACTGGGCATAATGCACTGCGCCCACCAAGTGGTATACCCCCGTCACCGACAATAAAGCTCTTAATTAAGAGGTGTGGTGCGAAAGGCACCGTAACCAAACGGAGAGGGGTGTGGTGGATAGCGTACACCTTCCACAATTCAGGCTCGCCTGTGGATGCATAAAACACGCATCCTTAATCGAGCCCCGAGGGAATAAAGGAGAGGTGGAAGAGTAAGGTAGCAAGTAGCCTTATCAGCATCTAAAGTGCTGAAAGATAGGAAACAAAGAAAACAATAGGCCTTTTCCAGATCAAAAACACCGTGGTGTAGTGCTGTCTACGAAGGAAGATATCGCAGACGGCAATTTCCAGTCGGAGCAGAGCATCCGACGTGGAGTGGAACTTGCGGAAGCCGCACTGTGCAGAAGACAGATGGCCTCCGCTGTCCAGGAAGAAGGCTAATCTAACATTTACCAATTTCTCCAGGAACCTGCACACGCAGGAGGTTAGAGAGATTGGGTGGAAAGCGGCTGGGGTAGAGTGATCTCTTCCCGGTTTGCAAAAAGCGAGCACAGTAGGGATTTGTCAGGAATCTGAGAGGATACCCACTACCCAGATCCTGTTAAACAAATCTAACAAAGGCCATGTCTGCGCTCACCTAGGTGTTGAAGCATAACATACGGGACTGCATCCGGACCAGGGCCGGTGTCCACGCACGAAGCGAGAGTGGAACGCAACTCACTCAATGTAAACATGTAGTTGAAGGGTTCTCCGCCTCTGTTAGTAAAGTCCAGTCAGCGGCCTTCAGCGACATCTAGGCTAGAGAATGTGGAGAAAGCGGTTGCGAAAGATTCCGCCATGGACGCACGGTCCTAGATTGCACTCCTTGCGAGAATTTGCCCTGAATCCTTTTGACCAGTTTCCAAAACCTCTGCTAGAAGAGTCTTCCCATAAAGTGAAGACACTTATGCCCGCCTAGGAAGAGCGGCGGGCGTGCTTCGAAACATACGGCAACCTAGCCCTAGCTCGACGAAATTCACCGACAGTGAAATCGTTCGGGCGGCGCTTATAGCGCATGCAGGCATAATGCTTCTGTTTGAGGGCCGTCCCACACTCGGCCGTCTCCCAAGGGAGTGGTCGGCGTGCAAAACGACCAGACATTCTAGAAATCGTAGTCAGGCCCACGGCGATGAGGTTGCCGGCAAAAAACTCAACGGTTTCATCCACCAACCTAAACTCCTCGACTGGAATAGAGAAAACTTTAGTTGAATGGGAAAGTGGTCACTAGCATGAAGGTGCTCTATCACCTCCCACCCAAAATCGGGCTCTGCATCCGGAAAGCCTGCGGGTGTGTGGGGGAAGGGGGGAATTGAAGAGTGCGGAAGATAAACTGGCAAGACGTGTTAAGGTCGTCAATCGCGATGCAATTCTACTTGTGTAGTACCAACAGCCGAGTGACCTGAAAAGGCATGTCAGGCATAACATGGATAATCATGCTGCATCTCTCAACTGTATGTGTGCCTTCCAGGCCTCAACGTCCGGTATATATGAGGCTATATATCGACACTTTCACTTCCATCACTACACTATAGATCTGGCCATACAAAATTTCAGCCGGAGATGCCCCTGGTTTTTGTTTAAAACAAACAAAACGAGCCTGTTGGAGGTTACTACGCGAGGCATAGTAACCTTTCGGTTGCCTTCTTTAATCTCAGGCCTACAATGTTATAATTCGAGGCATTTAGAACCCCTTGGCCTTTTCAATTACGATGGCACTTATACTTAGAATAAGGGGTTCTTAGATCAAAACTCTAATTTTACCGAATTCTTTTAATTTAAAGCAAAAACAAACGAGGCCATTCCTCAAAGTGAGGACCTGTGTCAGTGATGTACAGAACTCTCCTGAGGGAACCAAAGTGAGGACGACACCACTGCTGAACCAAGTTAAACCCCATTGAGAACGGTAATTAGGCAGATGAGCTCAAACCGAGTGGAGAGCCCCCTTCCCGCTTCCGTGAAGTTAAACCACATTTGGTATGGCTCGTCGTCGTCGGATGGGGCAGATCAGAGTAGAAGTACAGAATCACAAGTTGATCAGAGCTAAGCAACATCGGGTGTAGTTAGTCAACGGATGGACTACCAAATTAGTTCAACTTGGCGGTGGCCATGGTAACCTGTGGTTCGGATCCCACGTAGAATTGTAAGTCCCAACCGAAACTCGTCCTACCCTCCAATATCAGGGACAAGGGGCATTGAGCCCACACTATTAGGTGAGAGACACCGCCCCCATTACATATTTGGGGCTCACTGGTGGAATGTTCAGGAGATTTACAAGGCATCCATCTAGTGCTCCGAGTAGTCTCATCTTTTGGCTACTCGGCTTATTTAATTTCCACACATTTTCACGTCTAACTTTACTTAAGATACCTGCTTTTAAACCTCTGTAGATTCCCTCGTTGGTTGTCGCAACCGATGGAAAGTGTCTCAGCAGGTGGATAATAATAATTACAATTAAATAATAATAACTAATAGTGATACAACAAAAATAAATAATAATAAAAATAACAACAATAATAAATAATAATAATAAGAGTAAACGCAAATGTGCTTGGGGTAATTTCCGTCTCTTTGGTGGTAATCAAAGGTATGATTAAATGGAGATGTGACGAGCGGGTTCGCCAAGGGTAATCCGAGGCTCACTTACCTCAAAACATAGGCGTCCAAGTCTTCCGAGGAGGACACTGATATAATCTCGCATTTGACGGTCTGCATCATTAGATCAAGCTGAGATCTGAAAAAGAAAAAAGACTCGCTGTACCTCTCTCATTCACACACGTAGAGCCAATGCAATACAGCTTGTTTCAAGCAATTAGTCATCGAAAAAACAAAAATAAAAAAAACTACCGCGCACGATACCAGAGGGCATCGTACGCGGTTTCCCCTGAGTGGGATATTCGATGAAACCACACAGTCGTCACAGTGTGGTTCTGGGGAGCTCTCCATCAAATGGCGGAGTCACTCAGGTGTGTTCGATTCGGAGATAAAAAGACCTGATTGGGTAATTAAAATTCAGCCGAGTGCGAGACTATAAAAATTACCAAACCAAGCTAAAAAAAAACAACAAAATACTAGAAGCAAATAAGTAAGAAAGGAGCACGCTCCCTCGTCGGGGGGAAACCCGCCTCCCTCCGGAAGAGGCCAGCCTCGCGGCAACAGTGGCGTCACGGATACCGCGAACCCTGGGGTGTTGCGATTCTAATGCCCCGAGAGCACTGGCGGTTGTGAATCACTAAATATCACAATTTGGTCTCCGAATTGAGAATGACACGTTATCTCCCGTACCGAGAGGTGTATTGCAACCAGGTCGGCCGTGAAGACAGACGCAGGGCTTGGCAGAGCCCATATGATTTCAAACAAAGAGGATACGCCGTGGAAAACGACCCCCTATTGGGACTTGCAGCCATCCGTATGCGCTGGTACGGTTCTAGCGTGACACTAGGTGTGCTCCTAAGGGTGGCGTTGTGAACAGAACCAGAGGCGCTACCGGCACGGGAGCTACACCGAGCTCTTGAAGGAGTTTCCTGGCCCTAAATCAAACGAGCTTAGGGTATGACTGGAGTCTCTCAGCGGCATAGGCACCGTCGAGATCACTGCCGATGAAGTGAAAGCCGTTGGCAACTGTGAGAGGCGCCCTGTTCGCGAGCACAGGCATAATAAGCGCTGTGCACGGCGGAGAGCGAGTGGCATCTCCAACATCAACAAGTAGGTTCTCGATGGGCACATGCGGAAGGCACCACTCGGCATGCGGAGACTGGTGTCGAAGAGCGTCCACCTTCCGCAATACACAATCGGCTGTGGATGCATCAAACAAAGGATCGATAAAAAAGCAAGAGAAGAGGCATATCAATACTCCAAGTGCTGAACATCACGGAACGAAGAATGTTAATGGCGCGGGTACAAGTGACCCTAAGGTTGCGTCGGTCGAAAAATATGACCAAGGAAACGGTGTGAATCCACCACTTCTAGGCGAACCCCATTTAGAAAATAGTCTGGGTCAAGGTGGAATCGTGGATTGAGGCAGAAGTGCACCACCTTAGTCTTAGAACACGTATCTCCAGCTGGTCGATCAGGTGGGATTGATTGGGGTTTTTTTTTGTAAGAGGCCACCTCGTGACTGCCTACTAAGGCAAAACTCGCCGCATACACCCTACAGCCTAATACAAGCAAGATAAAAAAAAATTGTAAAAACAAACTAATATCAAATAAAAAACAGGAACAGCTAAGAAATACAAGATAAGCAAAAAAGCAACAAGTAGGAAGTGCGCTCCGTCGTCGGTAGTAGGCTCGCCTCTCCTTCCGGCGCAGGAATATTCGATCTAGACAAAGTCAAATAATTATTTTTTAGCCCATCTAAAGCAAACTACTAGGCTAGATTAAAAAAAAAACATAATACGTAAATAACAAATAACGTAAATAACGTAAATAACAAGGTAAAAAAACAAACAATAACAAATAAAAAACGAAAAGAAAACACAAGGGGCGACAAGAAGGAAGCGCACTCCTGCGTCGGGGGTAGGCTCTCCTCCCCCAGCGCAGGAACAAGCGACCTACAAAAAAAACAAAAACTGAAATAAAGTAAGTGGTATAGTATACAAATCTCTGGGCAAGAACCAGTCCCGAGTACGAGGAACAAGGGAAGGCGACCCGCTTGTCGCGGTAGCGGGAAGGTAACGTGCGCGAAGATCGCCCAGACTGGGACATACAATATGAATGTGCCGAACAGTCTGGAGGACAAAGCAGTCGTCACAATAAGGCGCAAGCGAGCGCTCCATCCAATGGCGGGGCAGCCCGCGCGTTTGCCCAATTCGAAGACGGACAGAAAAGGACCTAAAGCCGTCGCGGTAAATATATGGATTGGCGGAGCGAACGATGGGACGTAAACTATTTCGTCCGTGTTCCAAAATGTTTCACGTTTTTGGAGTAAATTTAAGGGGACGTCTCGTGTGGGGGGTAAACAATGGAGGGACCACCCTACGATGATTCTGAGTTTCAATCAATTGAGGGGGGAGGCGGGGGGCACAGCCTCCCAGTATATAATCCTGATTGTTTATAGAATAATGTTCTAACGTTTACAGGAGTGAATGATTTAACCAAATCATTTCTGCACCTTTAAGCGTTTTGGGAATTATAATAGGGATGAGGGTGGGGTCTGACGTCAGAAATGACTGAATTGACTTTTTATTTTGTTTTTCACTTAATATCTTTTTATTATCCTCATTTGGAGTCATTTTTATTTGTCAATATATTTGTCCCCATTTTACTATTTTTATTAACTTTTTTATACATTTAAATACACTTAGCTAGATCGTTTAAATGAACTACTTTTTGTTGAGCACATGAATATTCAGGCAGGGGTGAACGAAATATAAACAAACAAAAATCGACTTTTTCGACCGAGCCGCCAATCTACATGTTAACCACCGTCGCGGCATTAGGGGTAGGTCGATGGAAACAGTCGAGGCGCAATGACACGCAACTTTAAGTTCCTTTCTGCCGTCTCCCATCTTCTTTGCCAAGCAGCCCGGATGACTACCATGATTCATGCCATGCAGTCGGTGTGAGGAAGAGCCAAGAGCTGGTCTGGTCGCCAAGTCATCGTGGACTCTTTGGTGCCCTCATTCCCACACGTCCAGGAACGCAGCAAAGATAATCTCAACATACACCCGGCTCACGGCGACCGTAGCGTCACTGATACCGCAAACCAGAGGTTGTGATTGGTCGAGAATTTAGACAAATCTCAAAGATAAAATGTAGCCTCATGATTGGTCGAAAATTACCCGCAAGATACAAATAAGCTCCGAGAGCCGCTAATAACATCCCTCATCTTGGCGTGGCGCCATAACGGACCAAATATTCAGATAACATTTTAGCTAATTGTCCACGTTAGCTCCAGGTAATAAATTTCCTAATGGGACTTATATAAAATAGAATTAGCAAAAGCAAGCAAACAATGAGATGATCCCAAATCATTGGCGGATAGCATAAAAGTCGGGTGGGTGGTGCGAGGAAAAAATCAAGGGTGGTTTTCTTGATAATAAAATCAAAGATGAATGATCGCGATATGGTTTGGTTAGATTTTCGCACTTTAACATCCTAACCTTAGTATACCAGCCATTTTAACATCCATCAAGGGGGATGTTAAACTGATCCTAGAAATTAACTAACGAAGGCACGTTTACCTTTCACATAAGCCTAGATGGTGAAATTAGGCTAAGTGATATTCTGTTGGAGGTAAAAGTACGATGCCAAAAACTTGTTTCGACCCTAAATACTGGTACCATGGATATCACAAACCCACAAGAACTAGTACAGGGGGCATATGTACTCACTAGTACGAACATGAAATTCCCCGTTGACACTATATGGTAGTAAACTTGCGTAATCCAACGCAGGACGATTCCCTCCCGAGAAACGAATAAAGCAACGAAAGGTTAAAGGCGTTATACCAACACGATAAAGACTAAAAATAAACCAAAGCTTGTACAAAGAAGATAAAGACTAAAAATATAGACCAAAGCTTGTACAAAGAAGATAAAGACTAAAAATATAGACCAAAGTTAGTACAAAGAAGATAAAGACTAAAAATATAGACCAAAGTTAGTACAAAGAAGATAAAGACTAAACATATAAACCAAAGCTTGTACAAAGAAGATAAGGACTAAAAATATAGACCAAAGCTTGTACAAAGAAGATAAAGACAAAAAATATAGACCAAAGTTAGTATAAAGAACACAAACAGTAAAAATATAGGAACTGAACTGGGTTAACGTATGAAAAAAACAGTACCAAAAATATTTCAGTTACGGATGAATTAAACAAAGCACGAGTAGAAAATGACCACAAACTTGATACAGGAACTCAACAGTAGAAAAATGTAATATTAATAAAGAAACATAGGCCCAAAATCACTCAAATTCAATTAAAAAGTTTGTTAGTGTTATTTTAACCCCTTCCCCCACACAGTAAATAATATAGTGAATTCGTTTCGCTCTGACACACCATTGATTTCTTCGAACTTATAATCTCACCTCGGAATTTTTCTTAAATCACAATTGCAAGTCATTCCGTCCTTTCTGTTAAACCAAACTTCAAGTAATTTCTCAACTCCTTCAAAGAAACTTGAATTTTGAACCATGTCTGAAAAACTTTGGGACATTGTAGAAACAACAAAACCGGTAGGTAAACAGTGAATGACAGGAGCAGCCCAGAATCTGAACGGTTAGAATAATTTTGAGTTGCCAAATAGGAATTTACTTTAGAGTTAAAAAATAGCACAGAAAATGGAAAAGTCGCCCAAATCCTGCCTTTAGGTGCCGATGTCCTTAGTAGTTTTCCACTTGCTACAAAAAGTACAGAATTAATAATAAATACTGTTTAGGGAATTACATGATATCAACGATAATAGATAAAAGAAAGGTAGGAAAAGAGATAGGAAGCCATCATAGGTCAAGAAATAAAATATCGTTGAAAGAGAAAGCTAAATTTGCTAACCGGAGTGATAAATAAAAAAATACTAAACATGGGGACAGGGAAGAAATGTGAGGTTTTAATTTAAAAAAAAAATATATGATCATACGAAGTGAAAAAAACCCCCGAAGGATAGGAAAAGAAACGTTCGTACACCGTACCACTTCTGTATTTGTTGCTAAAGGGGTTTGCTACAACAGTCAACTCTTCTCCCCAATCCACCTTTTATATGCGTTTGTCCTCCAGCATTATCCATTCAGGGGAAAAAAATCCCTCATTTTCCTTTCAATTATTAAATAAAGGATGGGAAATAACAGAATCGGAGAAATTCAACTTTTTTAAGAGTAGGGAAAATTCCGAAACAGGAATATGATCCTAAAATCCTCTCTCAATTCCAAATCTCACAGAACAATCGCTCAGTGGAATTTCCATAGGGTTTAAAAATAGGCCTGATCGCTCTTCCACGAATGATGGCGTCTTAAAGATAATTACATCTGACTTTGATAAATACTTTAAGACCTAAGGTTGCCAAGCAGGGCCGTCAAGAGGATAAATAGTACTCGGTACTAGACAAAATTTCGGCCCCCTCCCCAGGATTCAAAAAACAAACGGCACATATATACTTTATATTACAGGGTGGACAACATTTATTTCTTTTTGCAGGTATTCATATTGTATATTAGTAACCAATTTCTTTACTTAAAAAATCCTATAAAATGAAAAACGAAAAATATCAGTAACAATTTTTTTCTAATAGTAGCGCGACTTCTGGGTCACCCTGTACAATGAATGGACAATAAGATATATTAAAAATAATCATATACTAAATAATGCTTTTCGAGCTTTCTTAGCAGCAAAATATTTGATGACATCTTCAAATTGAATTTTTCGTGCAAGTTTACATTCAATGCTAACTAAGTCTTGCTAAATCCACAAGTCGGTCTTGTTCCATAGTTCTACGCAGATAGTTTTTGACAATTTTCAGTTTACTGAAAGATCGCTCAGCTCAAGCGACAGTTGCAGGGATGGACAGAAAAATACGAAGCAAAATGCAAATATTCGGAAAAAAAATTCTCAAGCTGTAATTCCGTAATTTTATTCAGACAATCTAAAGGTTTCAATGGAATGTTTCCAAAGTTGCCTTGGTGCACCATTTTGCGGTATTCGAGTTCATGAATGAGCTCACTGTCGATGTCATCCTTGTATTTATCGACGAAATCAGAGGCTCTTTGTCGCCATCTTTCGAATTCTTCCGGTTCAGAAGGTATCATGTAATTCCACAGAAACGAAAAGATTTCTGACAAGTTTCTTGAAGCGTCAAACCGAAGAGTCAAGCCACCAATGACGTTGTCGAGGATTTTGTAAAACACACATTTCCTGAATATTGCATCTTCTATAGAATTACCATCTTTATTCATTTCTGTAAAATCACCATTCGGGCTTTGTTCCTCATGGAATCGCATTCTCTTTCTCTTTCTCTTCACATTCAGATTCACCTCAATCCTCATGCTTAATGAAACGTTTTGCTTCATTCCAGATTTTCTTCCAGTTCCTACGAAGATCTTTCAAACCTGCCATCAACTCGTTGACATTTGTGATTTCAACATCAACTGTAGCATGTCTTGCTTGCACAATCTTGTTGCAGATGTCAATTGGTGCCAAAATCTTTAATCAAATTGATGACATAATCAGACAAGTAAACGATGAGACATACTTAATAGCGCCATGTATTTCAGTCCTTGTTTTAGGTGTCAGATTCAATGTTAACAGTTCTTCAAGTGCAGCCCTATTGATGGTAAGGTTTGCTGCAAATGGTTTTACACAATCTATTCTCGAAGACCATCTGGTATCAGGCTTGTTGTGAAGCGACTAATTTCCTTTCTTGTTCAGAAGAATCTCTCAACGTCGTGGACTGGAGCTGCAAAGAGTGTATGTTGTCTGAATTGTTCCGAAAAGGGTGATGGCTTCATGGAAACATTCAGCAGAGTCTGTTCCATATAAAGTATCGCATCCACAGGGTGAACAGAGTGGCAAAGCATTTTCAAACAGAAGACGTGCCTGTACCCCTTTGTATTTTCCCGCCACATTAGATCCATTGTCGGAGCTTTTCCCCTGCAATCTGAGAAAGGGATGTTGTTCTCTTTCAACGTTTCCAGTACCATTTTCGCAATATTGTTTCCAGTTGTGTTACTGCAATCAACAAACTTCGATAACTGAGGCAAAATCGTCTTTCACAAGATATCGTAGTATAAAAACAGTTTGCTCAACATGAAAGGAGTCTGGTGTTGCATCCACCACGATTGAAAAGTATTTTGAGCAGCTTCGTTCAAAGAGAATTTGTTTTGCAACAAGTTCGGAACAAAGAAAAACGAATTCGTTTTGAGTATCTGCTGAGAGATAGTGTACCTGTATTCTCCCTCCTTTCTGCTGCAATTCCTTCACCTTTAGATCATGTTCTTTCAGAACAGGATTCCCCTGAGACAACAGTTCTATCAAGCCCAAAAAGTTTCTATTTCTTCCATACTCAATTTTTTGCGAAGATCCTCTAAATCCTACGTCTCTCTTCCCCCCAAAAAGAACAATGTCCATGATCCGTCTCAAAAGATTGTGCCATCATGTTGCTTCAGATTCAATGGAAGTTTCCAAAAGATTTTCAATACAGTTGTCTGATTTCAATCGTCTATCAGAATCACGCCAGGCAAAATAACGCCCTATGGTCATTGCATCTTTCGTGTTCAGGAATTCTGTTAGCTAGTTTTCTCTATTTTCCGCTTGTGATGTTGCTTGACGCGAATGTGATTTTGAAGCTTCGGTTTCTTTTTGAAAGAGGCGGCACGGGAAACAATAGACTGTCTGTTGTAATGGACTCCATACCAGCCAATCGCGTCTTGAAATTTCACCACTTTGATTTCGTACTGAGAGTATACTCTCAGGGAATGCTTGCTGATTACTGTCACGTGGAAATGAAGTTAGGAAAATGAGATGGCCCTTTCTGACACATTCTTCAACTCTCCGAGATTAATTTCTCATGAACACCAATATCAACACTCACATCTCGCATACAGCCTGTCATTGTACTTGCATCAGGAAGCGCAGCATTATTTATCCCGTTTCTAAATACTGCACCAGCAGGTGCAACTTCTGTTTTTTTATCATCTTCAGTTATCTGACTTACTGCACCAATTTCAGCACATTGTTGCTCAGCACTTTGTTCAAGATCTGTATTGATGTCAACAAGCATTCTTAAACTTACTTTTAAGAGAGTTTGCAGTCCTCTTTTTTTTATTCTCTTCATGTTGCTTTCTTTCTTTTCCCTTTTGAGCCCCAGACTTCTGACTTGACATGGTTCGCTCGCAAAATCTGAAAAAAATATATGCACTTTACTAAAGCAACTTACTGATATATATTATTTGTAGAATGAATGTTTGTTATCCACGGATTAATGGAATTGTCCACTGTAGTCGCTGATTAAGAGTAACTGAGGCTCCTGGCTACATTTTGGCATGAAGATCCTCTCACCTTGGGATAATATTCAAGATAAAGAATTACAATTTATCATTTTATTCTCTGTTAATGAATTATATGCACACACAATTATTGTCTGACTAGGTTACATTATAGTGTAGGAATGAATAGTACATTCACTTATCTTTTTTAAGGGAAAAGGTGTGGGAGGATAGATAGAGAAAGATTGCCAGTTTCCTCCCCTCACTATTCCGGTCATCCTGAGATGACCGGAGGGGGAAGGAAGGGAACCCGGCCCCAATGGCCTCCCCTTTCCCCACCAGAGTCCTGTTGAGACAACCGGAGGAGCGAGAGAGAGACCAGGAGGAAAAACGGGCGAGGAAGAGTAGAAGATGGAGATAGCAAAGTTTGAAATAGCGTAGTAAACTTGATAGGTGACCTAGCAGGTCGGTGGACATACAGCTTTACGTGGCTTCCAAACCACGGTGTGTATTATATCCTTTGACTATTCAATCTTTCTATAGTGCCCCGTCTCACGTATAGTTAATCCCTTTAGGGGTGAAGGAAAGAAGAATAGTGTAGGGAGAAGTAGAGAGAAGTAGTATGGTGCAAATGAATGCTAGGGTACATGTAGGTCATGCTAATATCTTTCCTTTTAGAATTTCCTAGTTTTAAAATACGGTATATTAAGTTAGTAGATGCCTGAGAGCTTCAGGCTTATCCTTTTTATTGTTTCGTGAGCTGTTGTGTTATTGTTTTTTTTTTAGGCGTTCAAACCGTTTTTGTTGTTCTTTAGATTTTTACTACTGGTAAAGTTTTTCTCCTTGCTATTTTCCCTTGTTTTACTTTAAACGTTTTCTAAGTCATATAAAGTAATAAATTTGTTACTTATTCTCTTTTTAACTTTCCAAGTTAAGCCGTGAAAATTTCATCCTCTCTTTGGTCAATCCTTGTTGCATAAGTGGGGAAGAGATTATGTGCTGCCACCCTCTTCTCTTTGGGTGATCAAATTTGTGATCTCCTCTCCTATTTCCTGTTGTGTTTTCTGAATCAGTTTTTTTGCTCTTTCCTCTAGTATCTTGTTTAGTGGTTTGATCTTCACTTCTATATGTACGTCTCTTTGTCTTCTTCTGTCTCTTCTTCTCGTGCCGGTGATTACTGATACTGCCTTGTTTTGAATATTCTGCAGTTCAATAATTCTACTCTTTGAAGTGGGGTACATTTGCTACTGCACGGTTTGAGAAGAACCAGCAACGAGGCTCAGTGTTACTGTGTTGGACAAGGATTTTATGACAATGGCCTCGGATAGCTGTATGGGCAGTTAGAGAGAAGAGATCTGTTGGTGTGATAGGGGATAGATCATTGAATATCTTGTATGTGTAAATGAGGTCATGTCTGAAAAGACGTTCGTGCCCTGAATGGAGGTTAAGTTGGTCTAGTCGTTCATGGTATGGTCTGTCATTAAGTCCAGTTATCTTTTTTGTCCACCTCCTTTGTAAGAATTCAAGTAGTCTTGTGTCCATTCGGTAGCCTAGGTTCCAGAGAGGAGGCGAAGTCAAGTATTGGTCTAATATCAGTTGTCAAGATGGATGTCATGAACTGCGGTGAGAGGTTGACTGTACTCCTAATGGGGTTGTGGGTGACGCCTCCTGCTTTATTTACTGTCTCTCTAACATGCTGGTGAAATTTGAGGTCCGTCGAGACGTTGACTCCGAGGTCCTTATGGATGGTAATTGTTCTAATGGGGTTGTCACCAAGGGAGTATAAGGATTGTGTGGGGTGGGTATATCTATATCGAGAGAATCTTATGTGGACAGTTTTTTCTACGGCAAATTTCAAGCACCATGAAGAGGCAGTGCCGTACAGTGTATCGATGTCACGTTGCAAGGTATCGATGCCTCTGGTTGCACTCAATGAGGAGGAAGGGAGACTTAAGAATAACTTGAGGTCATCTGCAAAGATGGCATACCTGCAAGTCAATTGTGAACCAATGTGATTGATAAATATGAGGAACAATAGTGGTCCCATGACTGATCCCTAGGGCACACCACTCAGAACCTGGCGTTCCGTGTTCACCACTCCGCTGATGCAAACCTTCATTATGCGGTCACAAAGAAAGCTCTCAATCCATCTGTACAGGTTTCCTGCAATCCCAATTGCCTGAGGTTTGTCAAGAAGAATTCGGTGGTGGACTTTGTCAAATGCCTTTTGGAAGTCAAAAAGTATAAGTCTACTGTCTCACCTTGGTCGACTTTTTGGGTCACGTATTCATAAGTCAGTAATAGTTGGTCAAATACAGAGCGCTTTCGAATACTTGGGAGAAGGCTTCTACAAAGGCCTCGGCCATTTCTTTGTGGTCATCTGTGAAGGTGTCATCTACTTGAAGTGGACCTACTCACGGAGCGGTAGTTGAGGGGTTCTGACTTACACCCTTTCTTGAAGATTGGTGAGAAATGAGACGTTTTACAGACCTAGGTGACTAAACCGGCGGCAAGGGACATCTGAAAGAGCATGATTATAGGTAAAACAAGTTATGTGGCCCATTTCTTGAGTAGTCTTGGGTGAAGGCATTCAGGGCCCATGGCTCTGTCAGGCTTCAAGGAACTGAGAAGTTTGATAACTTTTGTTTTGGTGATGGAGACTATGTTGATGGCATTGAATCCTGACTGGCGGGGGAAATGGGTTTGTGGGGTCTCTTGATTCGAATACTTGGGAGAAGGCTTCTACAAAGGCCTCGGCCATGTCTTTGTGGTCATCTGTGAAGGTGCCATCTTTTTGAAGTGGACCTACTCTGGTCCGACATACTTTTTTGCTTCGTATATAGTTGAATAGTAGCTTGAGCTTATTTCGTTGGTTTTTAATGATTTAGTTTTCGTAGTCAAACTGTGCTAATAAAGTTGCTGCTTTTAGTCGATTGTTGTTGGTGACAAAGTCGAATAATGATTCTTGGGCTTGTGGCGAACTTCGCCCAAGTCTCCTTCTCTGTTTTATTTTATCTGAAATGAAGTGAACTACAAGGTCTATGAGTGTTGTGTTGATGGATGAGCAGAAGTGGTTGGTGTCACGGCCAAGGAGTTCACTATCTCAGTCAATATTATGTAGGTGGTTACGTATGCCTACGTAATTCCCTCTGGCCCAGTCTTTGCTGGGAATTTTGTTGATACGAGAGGGGGCTAGGGTCCACTCTTGGTATAGATAGCCAAATCTTAAGATGGCATGATCACAATGTGGGAGGTGGCGTGTGTGCATAGTTTTAGTATTCGTTCATTTTTGGTGGTGAAGACTAGGTCAAGAATATTGTCTGATCTAACTTTGGTAGGTTCGTGAATCCATTGTCTTAGGCTTAGCAGTTGGAACAAGTCTAGAAAGTTTTTGTCATGTCTGGATACTCGGCTAGTTAAGTCAAGTTCAGTTCATTTTATAGTTGGGAGATTGAAATCCCCTAATAATACCAGTTCTTTACCTGGGCCGAAGTCTTCTAAATAGTTTTGTAGGTCGTGATCTTCAATTGGGGTGTGTGAGGGGGGTGGTAGATTAAAAGTATATGGAGGTTGTACTTGTGTAAGTGTAGGGCTAGTAATTTCTGAAATGTGGGAGTGACTAGTGATGTTGTTCTGAGGTAGTCTTTAGTATAAATACATATACCATGTTTGGGGTCTCCTGAAGGCGAGTCATTTCTGAACAAGGTATAATAACCAGGAATGTGTACTGTAGGGGTATTGATATTTGGGATCAGCCATGATTGTTATACAAAGTATGTCTAGATCATGATCATGATCATGATCATGATAGAGCTTAATTACTAAGGGAATTTTACCAGACGGACCATTTACATTGGCTAGTGCAAATTTCAGGGTGGGGGAGTGGAGCTTTTTAGTTTTTTGGAGGCTGTTGGGCATCCCTTTTTGGAGATAGGCCTCCAACTGCACCATATTCTGGCGTACTTGGTGGGACGGTAGTCGTGGTAGTTGTAAATTTGGTTGCCTGCTGGGACTGCCTAAGTCCCATTCTTTCCTTAATGGCTTGTCTTTGCTTATAGGTAAGGTCATTTTTAATGTATAGTGTTTTAATACTTCGATTCTCTCAGGGTCTTAGCAGTATTTAATAATTCCCTTCTTATCCAGTCATTAGTGATATCCCCCTGTACTAGATTGTCATTAATTGGGACAATGTTAATCAGATCAATCGTTTTTCCTGGCCCTAGTAAATGTTCCCTAATTTCTTTAAGCTTCGTTTTAACTGTTTGAAGATCTTTCCTAAGTCCCTAACAACCACTGATGGCTCGTTTTACCCTATCCCTTATTTCTATGGTTTTCTCATGAATATATATTGTTTGATCTCTGTGAGACTGGGGCTTAGTGTTTTAGTTGGTTGGGTATTTGTTGTGTGTTGGTTATTTAGGATTGAGTCAACTTTAGTGGCTAGTTTGGTAACAGATTCGGTCGATGCTTTTACAGTTTCAAAGAGCTCAGACTGGCCAACCTTTTGTTTGCCTGTGGTTGTGTCTAGGATTATCACTAAGTCTACACGCCGTGCAAATGTAGGTTATGCCTGCATCGGAAAATTCTATAATAGTTTTGAAGGCACGAGGTGGAAAGCCACAGAATATGGCTGTGCCATGTGTACATACATGGCAACTATCAACTTCAAGTGAATTCTCCTCTCCAATATTGCTGTTGCATGTACCACAAGGGTATTTGGGCTTTCTCTTGTATACTAAGGTTAAGGTTTGCTGGCTTCAGTCCTTCTATCAAGCTACATATGTTGCTGCTTATCAGGCGGACGTCAGTTATGGCAAACCCCAACTCGCCAACGTGGTGCCCAGTCAAGGTGGTAACCTCCCTCATAAATACTGTCAGCTTAATAAGAATCCAACCGGAGATTCGAACTGCCGACCCAGCGAATACCGGGCAAGCACGCTAACCATTGTACTAGCCAGGAGGCTAAGCCTACTTGGTATTAGGTAGTTGTTGGAGGCAGGAGTTGATTGAAGGCAGCAAGGACGGAAGGGCTTGTAATTGGCTTTCGATGTTATTTGGCAGAACAAAAAAGAATTTAACTGAATATAAAAACAATTATTTTTTTTTACTTTACTAAAATACCATAAAAGCCATTCACCAGTGACCTAAAGTAATTATGTGCTCTTTAATTTATAGTTATTGACTCCAATTATTCAATTATAGTGGAATGAATAAAATAAATTTCTAATACAATTTAATTGTAGAATTTAACATAAAGATAGCAAAATTTCACTGTAAACCAAGTTTAAACATCAAAAATAAGAATATTGATAATGCCAATAAAATAATATCATTAGTATAAATAAAATGACATTAAAATTATCAATAATAATATTAATATCAATAATAATAATAAATTATAATAATTCTAAATAAATTAAAATGATAATTAATTCTACTGTTGAATTTTTTTGTCGAAACAGTTTTAAAATTATTAAGTGACCTACAATTCACCACCTCTGTAGGCAAACTGTTCCACAAGTTCACCACTCTCTGCCTAAAAAAGATTTTTTTACCATCTTTGATTTTTTGTTTAATTATTCAAATTATATCCCCTATCCATGTCTATTTCAAATAATCTACTAATATCTACTCGGTCTATTCCATTTTAAATCTGATAAGTCAGTAAACCTGCTTTGGCAATCTTTTTCATTAATTTGCATACTACTGATGTTAAACTGATAGGCCTATAGTTATTAACATTTTCTCTCACTCCATTTATAAATACAGGTACTATATGAGCCTTCTTCCAATCACCTGGCACCTACACAAATTCAAGTGAACGAGTGCAAATTTTATTCAAACAAAGGCTACACTGCTTTTTTATTTCAATTAAGGGCCTAGGGTAAATTTCATCCACTCCTGCTCCTTTATGTTTATCTAAACTTGAAAACATTTTAGCAATCTGTTCCTCAGAAAATGAGATTGTATTAAAAACTTGTTATAACTAACAACATGACAATTAACAACTTAATAACAACCAGTATGCAGAAAAAAAATCACTAAAATTATGTCATTTCGACAGAACACTCACGGCAATGCCAATTTTCGCAGCGTCAATCACTCTCCTTCTTCGGCCTCTTCTTCTTTTACATATTGACGAAATATTACTATCAACATGGCGAGATCAAGGGCGAGTTTTAGTTGGACTCTCGTTCCGAGGTAAACTAGAGAATACTATTCCCACTAGAAGTTACCCCCTACAATAAATCTAGGAAAAAGGTTTATCACTATAACATTTCATCTGTGCTATGTATACATATGGAAACAAGGGCCACTTTCGGCACTTGGACTCCGGTACGATGTAACGGCCTTACTAACCTCTTGGCGGGCCTATTGCCAGGTGTAGAGTTACACCTCGCGCAGTCTCCTGTCCCCAGTACCCCCTATAGTTTCAAACTATACTGGAACTACTTTGGTATATATATATATATATATATATATATATATATATATATATATATATATATATATATATATATATATATATGTGTACTATTGAAGTCAACAGCTGTGGTAGCGTTATTAATTTTAACTTGTATTTTCTTAATATTTCTTACAAGTTTATTAACGGGGTCTTCTAGGCGAGGAAAAACATCCGCGAATGAAATTATTCCTAGACGTCCTTCAAGGCGATTGACAGCTCACCCTTAAGATGGCGCGATTATAAAACACACCCACTCTCATGGCACTACCCTAACCCATGAAAAGCTGAATAAGGACACCTCCATCATCCTGAGACTCCAAAACCGCAGAAGATTGCGGATTGCCGAAGCCCTCATTATTCAAATGAAGAAACCGGCAATTAACGTGTAATTTCAGCCGGAAACCATATTCCCGACATCTCGGCGTCTCTGAGTTGACCGCCATTAAAAGAAGCACGTTTTCAAACCCTCATTTTCCTTTGCCTCCTTTGCCAGAGAACTAGATCGGAGCGACAAATTGTCAGACGATTCAACGATCGTAAAAGATAGGAAAATGTGGAGATAGAGTTTAGAAAAAAGATAGAACAAGGGTTGTTTTAGTGAGAGAGAATGTGTGCCAGGTTGTCTGGCAACCTCATTAGATGTTCATTTATCTTCGGTCTTTGCAGTGCCATTAAGTTAAGCATTCAAACCTTTGCCGTTGGTGTTAGTCCTTCTAGATGCTATAAGACTTGATTTGCATTTCCTTGTTTAATGTTTTTGGTCTACTTGTTTACATTTTATCATTAGTTTGTCCACTTCGGATCTTTTATTTAATTGTCTATATTTAAAAATTTGTCCACTTCGGATAGTTTGTTTACTTTATTTTTCAAATTTGTCCTCTTCGGATTTTTTGTTTTTTAAAATTTGTATTTATATTCCATTATACAAGAGAATATGTCTTCTTCGGATCTTTCATTGTTAGTTTGTTTAAAATTCTGGTTCATAAATATAGTTTATTCTGTAGGTAAATTTATCGATATATTGGGGGAATATCTTGTAGAGTTAGTAGCTGACTGATTTTGAAGTCGCGCTTAAATCGCAGCTCGAGTAGTTCCACAATCGGTAGTCTGATCGGGTTAAGTACTTCGTCGGTCATGATCTGGTAATCTTTTCGCCATATATCCTGTGCTCTTCTGTTCAGGGTAATATTGATGGATTCCATGACTGTCACTTCGTGTAAGACTTCGGAGGGGATCCGGTTCCATCGGGTGGCGTTGGCAATGAAGCTTGTGGCTTTATTCTGGACAACTTGGGCTTTCCTAATGGTGGTTTTGCTCAGGGTATGGAAGGGGGTGACGGGATACAGTAGATGCGGCCTTACTAATAGCATATATAGTTTTTTTCTTGTTGTTAGGAGAGAGTCGCCTGAAATGGTACAGAGTCCGTAGCGTCCTCATTGCAGTGGCGATCTTATTCTTGTAGTAGGCATTGTACCCCTCCGAGCTCAACTCCAGGACAAGTACCCGGCCCTCTCTCGATTATGCATAGAGTTCGCCTCGCACTAAGACGTCCGCTGTTTTCCGACGTCCCATAAGTATCATTTTAAACTTCTGAACATTGGTTCTAATTTTGTTCCTTCTTTCGAACTCGTCGACATTTTCGATCTCCCTACTTGTCTTGTTTGCCAATGTCAACAGGGTTTTTATATACGTTGGTGATGACCTTTGTGATGTCATCCGCCAGCTGGATGTACTGGTCAAGGTATTGATCGGGGTAAGGTAGGATGGCCATATATACTGTATACAATGTAGAGCTGATGCAACGCCCTTGTGGCACTCCTGCCTCGAGGTTAAACGGTTCCCCTTCGATGTCATTTACTCTTAAGACCGCCTCTCGATCTTCCAAGTAGTCGCAGAGTATTCGCGTTACGTTGTCATCCATACGTAGATCGCTGATTTTCTTATTTAGCCCTAGTAGCCACACATTGTCAAAGGCCGAGGCCACGTCTCTCAGTACAACGTCGACACTGCGGTTGTCGGCCTTACCGAAGGCTATCCTTTCAGTGATTAAAGCCAGAGCGGTTTTGGTATCCAGTTTCTTTCGGAAGCCATGCTGTTGGTGACTATATAAGTTGTTCGATTCTAGGAAGTCCTTCAGTATGTTGTTAAGAAGCTTCTCTAGTAGCTTGCCGATGAATTTTAGCAGAAAAATGGGTCTGTAGCTTCCAATCTCAGTCTTGGGCTTGCCGGGCTTTGGTATGAATATCAAACAAGCTCTCTTGAACTGGTCCGGGAAATATGCGACATTGAGGCAGGTGTTAAACACCTCGAGTAGAGCTTCATTAATGTTGTTGGGGGCGTTTATTAAATGCATCTTAGTGATGCCAGTAATCCCTGGCGCCATTTGCTTGAAGTTCTTTAGGGCTTCCTGATATTCTTCATGGGAGAAGGGTCTACCATCTTCTGCTGCGAGACGTGTCCCGTCGACAAAGTGATACGGTGTGATGTCGATCCTCAGTTCTCGGAGTCTTAAAAGAACTTGTTCCTCGTAGATCTCATAAAAAAAATTCGTTCTCCTCGTCCCCGAGACATAAAAACGATTCGGACAATATGTTCTGAACTCACGCTCGATGACGTTGTCTTCTGTGAGTTCTACGCCATTAACTTTAATTTTTATACGCCTCTTGGGGAGAGTGCCTCGCAATCCTTTCAGTTAACTCCAGAACTTTCTACGGTCTCCTTCTGCGTCAATTTTTGCTATTATCTCATCCCATTGGTCTCTCAATTTTTCCATTTTGCGATATTTTATCTCATTCTTTAGATCTCATATCTCTTGGTACCGATGCGCCGTGATCCCATACATGTTTGTGAAGTAGATGGTTATCTCTAGTCGATCCATTTTCTCTTGAATATTAGGGTCCCACCTTAGAGCCGGTATTATTTTATGCTCGGTCCAGGGGACAGCTAAGCGGTCAGCCTCTAAGATATTTGACGTAAGGTGGTCGATTTTTTCGTTGATTTCTTCGAGAGTATCACCTTCCAGTTGTCTGACCTGCACGTGTTGTAAATGTTCATGGCACAACTCCCAGTTGGCTCTCGCTAGAAATTTAGGCTTAGGAACCCATACTTGGATCGGGGAGATGGAGACATGGGTGATCATAATGACGTGGTCTGATGGAATGAAGGGGCCAGTAAGAGTCACTTGATTCAGAGAGAAGTTTTTATTCGTTAGAACTATTTTTAGTGTAGTCACCGACCTTGCCTTATGGAAAGTGGCGAAGTCGGGACTACTCTCTGTATTATGCCTCTGTCAATTAACAGGCTAAGCGAGTGACCGGCTCCGTTGAATGTTGTAGTAGATCCGGCTTCCCTACAGCGGTTGTTTAAATCTCCGATCAGGATTGTTGACGATTCTCTCCTGAAGAGTCGCAGGAAGTTAGGGATCGTAAGATACGGACGCCTGGAAGGTTGATACCCGACGGCAACTACCAGGTCATCAAATGTCATGAGAATCTTAATTGCCAAATAAGATTCCTCCAAGTCCTGTATCTCCTTGAAGTTGATTCCCTTTCTGATAGCAATGGCTACTCCATCGTACCTCTCCTTCGAGTGGTTAGACATCAGTACCTCGTAGTTGTATATTTTTATGTACTTATTATCATTATTTATACCATGTTCGGAGATGAGTACGATATCGGGATCAATGGATCTTATACTCTCGTTGTACATCTTGATTTTGGCGGCCCAACCATTTACGTTGAGCGAGAAGATTTTAAACCTTTGATGAGTTTGGTATAGGTAGCCATTATTAATGGGTTGTTTGACCTTAGTTCCTCTTTCCCTGTCGGGTGACCTTACACTTCACGATCGTTTCTTTCTAAACTGATCTTGGTTAAGGTTGAAGCAGGATTCGGGACAGATTGGGATCTGCCCCGTTTGAGGGCTTGTAACAGGTCTAGTTCTGAGATGTCGGCATCGAAATCCCATTTAAATTTTCCTTTTATGATCCCATCAATCAAATCCTTTACCTTGGAGTTCTTTAGTATAGGAGCGGATGGGGAGCCGTAAATTTTCATACATAGGTCCTGTGTATTTTTGAAGGGTATGGAGGGCACGGCAGCTGCCATTGCCACTGTATCAAATTCGATTTCCTTTTGCGTAATCATCACACTTGTTAGGTCGCCCGTTTCCATCTGAGCTTCCCTTTCCTCGGCATGGTCCTTCTTGCGTAGGCGTGAGTCTCGAGAAGCCGAGTGAGACCTCGAATCCGTTTGCCTTATGCTCTTTAGTTGGGCTTGGAAAAGATCTCTTTACGAGGAGTTGTCAAAGAACATCATTGGTTTAAGACCATTGTGAATCAACATTTTATTAAGCTCAGTTGCGTAGCTTCCTGGTTTCGTAATGCTAGTGAAATGAGCATGTAAAATGCAGATTACGAGATCCGGCCTCATGTTTGTGCCAAGTCGCACCATAGTTTTTTCCTGTTTTGTGTTATTTGCCGCCTGTGCATAGATAGCAGTGGCTCTTCTATTCCTTTCTTCAATCATCGCCTTTTTTTGTCGGAAATCAGATTCTCTTTATTGGGCATGCCATCGATAAGGTGCGGTGGGAGTTGCCGCAGTTCAGGCACTTCTTGTTCGGGTGCCTGCAATCCGCCCAGGTGTGGCCGGATTCTGCGCACTCAGAACATTTCATCCCTTTGAAATGGCAGTCCTTGGTCGCATGCTTCCCCATTGCGTAGCACGAGAAACAAAGTTGCAGTGAAACAAACAATTCTCTCTCGATGCAGCTATCGGAGACTTTCGAGTAGAACATAATCAGCCCGTTTTCAGCTGCCTTCGCAGCCATCTCCGTTGTTTTCAATACTACTTTAAACACCTGTGTGTGGTGGTGGCGACCCCGTCCCCGGCCCAAGGACCCTCACACCTATTCCAGGTCCTATCCCAGCTCCCCAGCCCATCGCAAGAGCAGACCCGCCGTCTCCCGGGGTCCCTCTCAGAGATCCACCGGGCCCATGTCTGTGTGTATTTGTGGGCAGTTGAAGAGATGTGTGGTGTCGTGTATCTGTGTTAAGCATTTGGGGCAGTTTGGTGTTGTATGGGTGGTGGGAGATATTTTGTGCATGTATGACGTCAGGAGGGGTGATTTGTTTATTCGTATATGTGCTAGTGTTCTTCTGATCTGCTTTGTGAGTGTTTGTTCTGAGCTGTGTATGGTTGGAGGTGGTGCACTTAATATTTTGTTGTGAGTTCTGTTTGTCAAGTATTGTTGTATGGTCTGAGAATGGATTATTTTCTTTTGTTTTGCTTGATTGCGTCTTCTGTTGTTGGGTTAGGGTCTGTGTCTAAGTTGGTGGTGTAGTTGTTGCTGTTATCGAAAATGGTCTGTTTTTGTGTCGGTAATTGGGAGGTTGTTCGGTGATGTGGTCGAGAGGATGATTTGGATGTTGTGTTTTCTGCCTGAGTTGTGATGCATGTAGTTTTAGGTGGATTTTGATTGGTATGATGTTCATCTCGTCATGTATGTAGATGTTGGGTGTTTGTGTCAAGGGTGCATCTTGTGGCAGTGCGGAGGGGTATGTTTTGTATTGTCTGTAGTTATTTGGTTTCTAAAATGATTGGAGACCAGATTGTGTTGGAGTATTCTCGTGCTGGTCTTGTGATTGTCTTGTATATGTTAATGGGCATTTCCTTGGTTTTCTCCCAGTGTGTAGTTATGAGTGCCTTGATGACTTTGAGTGTTTTCGTGGACTTGACTATTGTGTTTTGTATGTGTTTTGAGTATGTGAGTTTGGGATCAAAAGTCAGGCCAAGGATCTTCGGTTCTTTTGTGGTAGGTAGTGGTATATTTTATATGTTTAGATTTAGGATTGTGTTGTATTCTGCAAGGTCTGGTGTGAAGAGAATTGTCATTGTTTTGGTGGGGTTTAGCTTTAGTGAGTTTTCTATTGTCCATGTGTGTATTTTGTTGAGGTAAGGTTGTATCTCTTGTGCAGCGGCTTCTGGTTTGTTGTTTAATGAGAGAGTATTGTGAGGTCGTCTGCGTCGGTGGCAATCTTTACTGTTTGTGGGGGAGTTGGTGTATCTGAAGGTAGATGTTGAAAAGTGTTGTGGAACGTACTCCTCCTTTGGGAAACTTCGGATTTTGTGTAACTGTGTTTGGATTTTGTATTTGGGTGTATTCGAGTCGTCCATTGATGTAGTTTGCTATGTACTTGATGAGGGTAGTGGGTATGGTGAGTTTGTGAATCTTGTTGATTAGTTTGAGTAGGTCTACTGTGTCGAATACTATGGTTCTATGTGGTGGAATTTTCTTGTTGAATCCATTTGTGATTCTGTTTTTTTATTATGCGTAATGTTGTGGTGGTTGAGTGCAGGGGTTTGAACCCATGTTGGTGGGGTGTGTTTGGGATGTTTGATGTGATGTAGGGTAGGATGATTTTTTCTAGTGTTTTGGCTATGGGGGAAAACAGCGCTATTGGTCTGTAGGAGTTTGCTTTGTTTATCTCTTTGCTACTTTTCATTGTTTAGGTATGCTGTTTGTGTTTATGGCGAGGTAATAAGTGTGCGTGAGGAGTTTTAGGGCGTTTTGACCTAGGTGTTTGAGGCGTTTGGTGTTTATGTGATCAGGGCCGGTGGAGTTGTTGTCTCTTGCTTGTTTTATGGCTCTGATGGTCTGTTCTGTTGTGGTTGTGAATTGTGGTTTGGGGAGGGGTTTTTTTGTAAGTCTATTTTCCTGTTTTCATTTTTCGTTTGGTTTATGGTTGTGTTTGTGAATTGTTTGTTGAAGTGTTCGGCTTTTTGTATGAGTGTTGTGGCTTCTTTGTTTCCGAATATGATGGTGTTGTTTTGTGGCTGCGTTAGTTTTTTGTTTGTGAGGCCAGCAATGGTTTTCCAGAGTCTGTATGTGTTTGTTTTGTGGTCCCATTGATGGTCTAGGTGATGTTTCTATAATTCTTGTTTGTGTTCTTGTATGACACGATATATTTGTTTGTTTTGTTCTATAATGTTGGGATCTGATAGGTTTTGTTTTCTAGTGTTGTTCCGTTGTGATATGAGGTTTCTGATTGGTTCAGGGAGTAGTTTTTGTGTGTTGTGTATTTTACCACGTGGGATGTTATGTTTGTCTGCTTGTAAGATAGTGTTAGTTAGTATTTTGTTTGCTGTGTGTGCATCTTTGGGGAGAAGATGTTTGAGAGTACTTGTTCAATTTCTTTTGTGTATTCTATCCAGTTTGTCTTGTGATAATTTGTGTATGTTTTGAGTTATTTTTCTAGTCTGAAGTTTGTTTTTGTGTTTAATGTGATTAAAATGGGGATATGGTCAGAGGAGAGAGCGTGTATCGTGTTCCAGGTGAGGTGTGTGTGTAGTGTTCAACGCTATCACGGTTCTTGAATTTTATAGCATCGTTAATCTTTGCCCAATTTTGTTTTTCTTCAATCTCTTTTTTATTTCTTCAGCAGAGGGATCTCCAACATAGGGGTGAATACGTCGACATATGATCGACCTCTTTGCTGAGACATGTGGAGGAACCTTAGCCATAACCAAGATTTCGTCTAGATCTTCTCGCAACTTTTTACTAAGCAGTTTTTCAAGGTCTTGGTTCGTGTTGCAAAAGGCCATATATCCATAAGCCCGATCTTTGAGTCGGCAGAGTGCAATTAACAGCTTGGAGAAGATGACCTCAAATAATTTCTCGCGCGTGGGCTTCTGGCATCGCTCTTTGACTCGGGGCGGGACGCATTTCTCGCCTCTGGGGTCGTCTAAGACAGCCGCAACTGCGGGTTATTTCTTGATGCCTAGCAGGCCCTTATCACGGGGCGTGCTCCTAAATAGTCCTGATTCACCTTTTCTGCCCTGACTACTCCACTACAGAGTACTCCAAATTCTATGTTTCTAGTAGCGCTTAGTTTGCCCTTAAAAATTTCCCGCGCCATGATTAGCCATTTTTTTGTAATACTTATTGTAAGGGAAAGGGACGCCAAGAAGAATATCCCCTTCATTTGTTTCATGAATTTCTTCCCTCTCTATGTCTCCTAAGTATAACTCCACGTGGAATAATCTCTGAAGCAAAAGAGAAAAATAAAAGAAAAATGATTTGAATATCCGCCAACCGCCTCACAGGTGCAGTTAATTAAGTTGGGCGCTAAAAGTTTTTATCTCGCCGAGGAAGCGCTAATCTCCGTAGTCGGGAAACTGCTAGCCAAAAGTTTCCCGCCAACATCGTAAAGGCCATTAAGACTTGAGTCAGGCGACAGACGTTAATCCATCTGGCCGCCGGAAGTGGTCAGCCAGTCGTCTGAGTCTGCCAACGAGGAGAAACCTAAAAAATGGCCGTCATATAAATACCCTGGGTTTTCGAATATCGGCAGATTGAGTTGGAGAACCTGTCGCCTTCGGTTCAGAGCGTGTGTCTGTTTCCCCAAGTCCATGGCATTTGCTTATACCATCAAGGTTGGATCTCACCAAGCAGATCCATCTCTGTTGTGAAGGCTTACTCTGTTCAGAGCAAGCCTCGAATAGTTTCATCCCCAAAAGATTGACCGGGATTCCTCTTGTCTCATCTGGAACCCCCCTCAAGGATCTTCAGTTTCCCGTGTGAGATTTCGCGCCGAGCCGCGTCGGGTATAGATTTTTGGAGGTTGCACTTCTCTGTAGAAGAGGTGCCATCGTCTGTCCTCAAGGAAGATCGTGAACTCGTCTTCTGGTCCTCACCCCCTCCCCTTCATCCTCGTCATCGTCAGGATATTCGGCCGAGAATCACGTCCATTTTCCGTCTCCATTTTCCCACGCCGACTCGCTAAAGGAGTCCCCTTCCTCGAGGTGACTCCATTAAGGTAAAACGACTCCTTGCTTGTATCTCCCGTTAATCGACCCACTTTCCGACATATAAATATAACCTCCGTATGACTGATTTATAGTATCTCATTTAAAAGCAGATTAACGAGTAATTAACGTTACCCGATTGCCAATTAATCTATATTTTGTCAGAATTGTCCTTATTACATTACCTATATTTCCCGAGTGTGTATATATGTTAACTAGTGACTTATTAAAATTATATTTTTGGTTTTCACTCTTTAAATATATCCTTGAACTGCAACTTGGTAAACTCATTAAACTCTATCGGCCCCTGTAGTAAATCGCACTCTTATACCTCGTAATCAACGGATTACTCTTACGAAGTGAACGCATTTGTACGTAGCAAAGGACGCGTACGTACATTAGAGGATATATGTATATATAACTGTATATATACATTTTCTCGTAGCTTTCATCTCTTCCCTCCCAACTATTACATTTCGCCAACTATTACATGGGTCAACTTGAAGAGAGATTATTGGTCATCATGGAAAACAAGCCACACACATATTGCCGATACGTAGACGACATCTGCATCAACGTCCAAAACGAAGAACATCTTGTTAACATCAAGCAGCAATTTGAGGAGAACTCCGTGTTAAAATTCACTTATGAATTGAGCAAAGGGCAATAAACTCCCTTTCTTGGACGTTGAGTTTTAAAACACCAATGGCAGCTACATCACTAAAGTACATAGAAAAAGTACGGACATAGAAAGATGCCTCAATGCGGAGAGTAAATGGCCAGAAAGGTATAAAATAAGCGTAATCAACTCATACACCCGCCAAGCATATAAATGCTGCTCTACGTCGGAACTTTTCCACCTAGAGATAGCACGAGTAAAACAAACACTCGTGAACAACGGTTTCTCAAACAGCATGATTGACAAACAACTCCAATCTTTTTTTAAATAATCATTTTTAAGATACGGATAAAACTGAAAGTAATCAGGGAGAAGTCAACAACATCAAAGTGTATTACAGAAACCAGATGTCCACGGCCTGTAAAATAGATGAAAAAACACATCAAGGAGATTATTAACCGTAACATCAAGGTTAAAAATCAAATGGATAAAATCCAACTCATCATTTATTATAATACAACAAAAGCCATCAATCTCCTGATGAAAAACAACACCTGCCTAAACTCCTCTAATCTTAAGTCAACCAACATAGTTTACGAGTTCATCTGCCCCGATAAAGACTGTAAGCTTAATTCCTCCCCCTCCCTCTCTGGCTACCTACTCTTCCGACCTTTTATCACCTGGATCCAACCTTCCTATACGTGGATAGCTTCTTTCGTAATTTTGTTAATACATTTTGTAACATATATAAACTGAACACTTTGTAATAATTCCCCATTGTAACTCTGAAGATGATATTCGATGTATCGAAACGCGTCAGTTAAATTAAAGAAAGTGAAAAATTACATTAATTTACTTCTACCTTTGGCAAAATAACAAACACCAGTCCCCGATGAACTTTGATACGCTTCTCCACAGGTTAAACAATGATGAAAAGGCGAATATAAGACAAATCGAGAAGATTGAAAAAAATAATTATTAATTCGCAACTAGCGGTCGCTTTTAATAAAACATTCTATAATGAATATATATATATATATATATATATATATATATATATATATATATATATGTGTGTGTGTGTGTGTGTGTATGTGAAAAACACAAAGTATCGCGTGAGTAAGCAATAAATGCAACAAAGCCCACAGGAAAACATAATACGAGGATTCCAAGTATTTTCAAACTTTATTTCGAGTTCTTCTATATATATATATATATATATATATATATATATATATATATATATATATATATATATATATAACAGATGGTGCGGTCAGTGGAAAGCAATAAATTACACCGCCCGCTTTTTATATCACCCTGTGGGACACTCTAGTTGCCATGAGGGATATCAAGTTTTAGTTATCCGCTTTTAGCGGTTCCAGAAAAATTCTATCAAAACAATGACTCGCTACTTTGATCTCTCACAGTTTTCAACAGAATCGCGTAATTCAGCGGCAGATCCAGAAAAAGCGAATGTGTGTGGGGGGGGGGGGGAGAGGGGATTGGCGATTGCCAGGATTTTTATGAGTGGAAATTTGCTAAAGCTGCTTACTATGGTACATATTTGTACGAGTAATACATGTATGAACGTACAAATAATCAGTGCTGAATACATACAAATAAGTTATAGGTATAAGTGATGAATATGTACATTTGTAGACTATAATGATGTAGGCTAATTGCAAGTCATTTCGCCCACTTAAGTAACAAGGCACATAATAGAAAATGTATTTTTATTTTCAAGGATTAGGCTCTCTCAAAAGAGTAGGCCCAGGCCCAATATTCTCCTTCATTTGCCTAAGCGAAGAGGAGACGGCGGTTTTTCTCCGCAAACTTGTCAATCACTCGATCATTCGAAACTTGAATGTCTTTGTGGACGGCGAGTAGTGCTAGGCCGTTGAGGCGATCCTGGCCAATGGCGCTCCTCATGTACGTCTTTAGCCATTTCAAGGCTGCTGAGAATGAGCGTTCAGCCTCTGCATTTGAGACCGGCAGAGTCATTAAAATAATCAGGAGCTTCGCAATGTTCGGGAACACACGGGTCTCGGCGTACTCCTTCGCATTCTTGATAGTCCCGAAGAACGGAGCGGAATTTGTCCACTGCTGTGCCTCCGCCTGCACGAGTACCAGTGACAACATCGCCCTCGTATAACTTAGCGGCATTAAGGACGGCATCCAGGTATGCTTTTGAGCCCTTGAGAAGCTCCTTCAACCGGAGAACAACTGGAACAGTATCTTCCTCAAATCTTCTCTTCAGCTCGGCGATCACTTGGTCAAAGAACGGAATATAGACCAAGCGTTGAAAGTACTCCTCAGCAGTCCTGTCCGGGATATTCGCGCGCTGTATCTGTCGTGCACAGACTTAGGAAACAGGGACGTCATCGTGAGTTGAGTCCACTTCAATCACGAGATCCTTGGCTTTTGCCAGGCACACTCTGTGGAATTTCCCCTTGGTCATGAGAGGGGGGCGGGCCCCCTACCTCCCTTCCCCTGGACCCCCCTGGCGTAATTATCAGTAATTTCTATGGGTATCTATGCTAAATACTTGCTGAACACTATGATGAACACTAACCGCACCATCTGTCATATTTTCCAATTTGTCAAAAAGTGTTCAGCATAGATACCCAAAGAAATTATTGATAATTCCCCGTTTTGTTCCACCCCCCTGCCAGAAGGGTCATCCCATTGAGTGAAGAGCAAAGGCATGGTTCGAAATAAAACTCCATCTATCATAATTCCAGCGAAATTCACGCAGCGTGAAATCCTTCGGAAGTCGCTTGTGGCGTTTTTATACATATCTCTGAAGGCTTTCTCACACTCAACTGACCACCAAGAAAGCATACGGCGTGCAAAACGATCAAAGGTTTGAGGAATAGTAGTTAAGCCCACGGCGATGAGGGTGCCGGAAAATAAGTCAACGGCCTCATCTAAAGACCTAAACTCTTCGATCAAGATGACTATGTCAGTCATTTCATGAAATGCTGACCTCCGGACTTGATCCAAGCACCACCGAGGGCTTCGCGCCGGCGATGGCGTTCGGACAAAAATTTTTTAGTCGCGTGCGAGTCTAGTCGCGGGTGACTCTACATCTCACTATGTCGGTTGGTCCCCGTTTGCTTTTTTTTTGTAATAACATTGTAACTATTCGGCCTATTCTTACGAAATTTGAAACACTTATTCTATCTTTCGAATAATAGAATTGCCAAGACTCCCCTATGGTTAGTCCGGGAATCATTGAAAGTTCTGAAGGTCGTAAAGTCATAAGTCAGAATAAGTGAAAGCACGCGAGTCTTTGTCAGCAGACCTTGTTATATGGAAAGGCTCGATATCATTGAGGCCGTCGATCCCCTCTTCGAGGGTTTTACAAGAGAACTCAGGGATAGGTCAAGACAGAAAAAATAAACGGTTCTATTGACAGTGATTTGTGAATCCATTCATATTAAGGACTTCGACCTACAGCTCTTCGATCAGATTCACAAGCATCCGCCTTCTGTGATTGGTTGTGTAGTACCACCAGAGAGCTTGTATACCATTTATGTCTCTGCGAAGAAGGAATTGCTCGGAAACCGAGAGGGTGTTCACCTACCACACCACGGAGTTTGGTCGCATTAAAGTAAATGATATTGGAATATACAGTGAATTTCTTTTTCTAAGGTGCCTATCTGGCGACTGCCTCAAAGGGATAGTCGCAGATATAAAGATAAAAGATAATATCTTCTATACGAGTGAATCGCAACTGGCATAGCCAAAAAATAAGGTACAGATACATCACATAGGGTTTAAATTGCAGACCTACTCACCTGCTTAGTCCCTGTTCGAAGGGGGGGGGACAGATACGACTAATATAACCTTGGCGGGTGGGCAAAGGAGAACGTACCCAACATGGTTTCCTGAATAGTTATGAATCTTCACGGAAATGGTCTTAGGCCTCCTGGATACAGACTTCAGAGGATTATTGGCCGCAGAACGCGCCATTGGCGCACTCTCCTTCTAGGGCCTACTGGAGAAGGTCCGACTCGTTGCATTGACCTCGTTTTCCTGCATCGAAGTACCTTTCACCCCGGCGCTTCTCTGAATGGCTTTACCTCGTCTTTAAAGGAGGACGTCCAACTGTTCTGTCCCGTACAACTTTAGTCAAGGGAGTGTAAGCTGTGAATTCTTTATTGCTACCATTCATTTGAGTGGGGGAGGTAGACTTCCTTTAAATATTGAGAATCAATGGAGTAACGTGGCCATTTTGTCTTTACTGAAGCGGTAATCGCAATTGGAAAAGAGACTCCCGGTATTTGCCGGAGCAGGGTTTTCGCCCATTTTGCGCACGGGGGCGGTAGAACCCACATAAGGGTCCCCATTTGGCCTAGGAGTTACCACGCGCGTAGGCCTGTAGGGGCTAGGAGCTTAAGGTGTTTTCATAAGTTGGGAGGCGTATGAGTTGCCCGGTCGCACATAAGGCCTCAGGATAATCTTCCTCATCGAAATTCGGTTCACAGTTGGAACGGCCACGACCTCTTTTTCAAACAGATACGAATAGCAATGCTTAGAGGAAGCCGGGATGACCCGCCACAACACACACACTTGGCAGTGAATGATTCATGTGCCTCGTGCGCAGCTTTTGAGCGGTTACGTCTGATTTGGAGTTGACCTAAGTTAACACGTCTACAAGTCTTAATCGTATAACCCTTGTGGCAGTGATAGCATATCCGTGGTAACGGTACAGATGCCTTTACGCGGTACATGTACTAGCCACCACGCGTCGAGTTACAGTCTGTTGAATCTAATAACCACTCGTGGTTTTCTGGTTTTGATTCGCCCCTTGGGCTCTTCCTCGACTCCCAATCGACTCTCACTACTTAGCCAGTTCTTCAGTAGTGACCTCAGGAGAGTAGTCCACAAGTTCTTTGACATAGACTACCCCTCTAATGGCGTGTAAGGTAGTGTGGTCGAAGATCACTCATTTTAGTACTCCTGACAGGATTAGCCACATTATTTAGTAGGGTTCCCCTCGAAAAATGGGAGATCCTTGGGTTTTTGACCGAAAAACGCGGTGAAACCCTGACGCTGACGCATGAATGACACATGCATGAATACCCCCGGCAGCCTTTCAATGAGGGGGCCAGAGTTCTTCGAGGCCTCATTCATTTATCTTTTATTTTTTTCGCAGGTAGGTTGGGGTTTTCACCCCTTCCTCCCCCCTCCAAAAATGCCTCCAAGGCGGGACAGACCTACCTCGACTAGACCTTCTGTCAAGACAAAGAAGGACCCAGCCGCAGTCGGGCTTTCCTTTGAAGAGGTAAAATCTTTGCCTTTTTATCCTCGGGGGGGGGGGAGGGGTTGCATCCCTATCTCTCTGGAAAAGCCCTGCTTAGGTGAGGGACTAAACTTGAGGTCATTTCCCACCAAGGCCCCTTGAGAAAATACAGACAATGTCACTACATTATAAAAGGAGTCGATTGGGGGCGACTCACCCGAAAGGAATAAATAGAAACCCCTTAACATATAAGAGAAGGTAACACCCATTACCATGAGGAGAATCTATGAGGAGTCCGAGAAGAATTATCTGGTCTCTCCCATTTATGTAGGGAATGGCTCGAAAAGATGCTAAAGGTGAAGCCCCTTTACCGTTAATAGGGAAACCCTTCCAGCAGGTGTGTTCTCGCCCTCTCCAACACCAAGGTAGGGCAAGGTTTGACCGTTTTGCTGCCTTTTCTAAATTTTGTATACCGAATGGTCAATCTAAAAGGTTTCCCAAACTCGTAACCTCATTAGAAAGGAAGAGAAGTAGGTGAGCTGTATTTCAAATCCTGTCGCTTCCGCCTATACAATCTTAGATTTTTGGACTATTCAATGTGTTTGCACTAGACTCGCGCCCAACACGACTAAAAGTTAAACAGCGGACGGTCGTCGTCAGAGATGGTCTTTGATACTTGCCCCATACCCATAGCTTCCAAATGAGCAGCCAGACAGGTAGATCGGATCAGGGATGACCTCTTATTAAGTCTTACAGTCATGGACAGGATGGCTAAGATATGAAGATTTGTTATTTGACAGATCAAGAGCCAAGGCTCGCAATTTTTGTTATGCCAGACATCCAACAAGGTATCAAAGTGCGCTTGCAGAAGCCACTACAGCTTTTAAATTTAGGACACAGTTATTCCTGACCTCTGCTCAAAAAGGCCTACACTCCGAGGGTGTATTTATAAACAAGCAAGTCAAAAATTCAAACTGTCGATCTCGTATTACGCTGTCCCCAGAGCGCCACGATGCTAAAGCACGGCGGAATCGATACCCACTTCTGTCGAATCAATATGAGATCCAGTTTTCCTAATTTCAAAATGTCGAGGAAGAAAATAACAGACGCCCAAAAGGCAGACCATCCCCGGGTTTCACCTTGCTATTCCCCTCCACCTCCCATTACCCCGCGGGAGTAATTCAAGTATAAAACTTTTCGGCAGGAGAAAAAGAGGACTCTTTCGTTTTCGTCACAAGATCGATAAGAACTTGCCGGGATAGAGTTCCCCAGCAAGTTAAGAAGGACTTTCATTTTCTTGGGCAATACCAGATTGCACCAAGTATAATCGGCACAGTTCGATTACCAAAGATCGTCAAGTAATCTTACCTCCAAGTACCCTCGGCACAGTTCGAGTACCAAAGATCGTCAAGTGATCTTACCCTATCTGAGTTTGACAACCCCGAACTAGATTGATTTCTCACCCAAAATAAAAGCTCTATAAGAAAAACCAAATCGCTAGAAAATCAGACAACCATCCTAAAGCCGCGTCTGAGAAAACCTTTTCAAGGTCATAAACTCACGACCCATCGCCTCCTCAATCGTCGTTTGTTTGGATTCCTGATTCTCCTACGCCGACTAGAAATTCCGTTTGACGTCACTTGCCTACTCTTTCGAAGTAACGTCATCTATTGAGAAGCAAATAAACTACACTCACGACTCCTCTCCGGGCCAGATTCGAGTGAAGGAATTTCGTTTGGATTCTCGGAATAAAATACCTTATGTGAGTAATCAATTCTATATTCATGTCACCGTGCCTTTAACGTAGTGTATTTTGTATATCTTAAAGACGAATTTGTAGGGGTGCGAAAATGTATCAGAGAAATTCCTTTCAACTCGATAATATAAATGGCCGATAAATTTACCAACCCATTACTGACTAAAGCCGGTCGTGAGGCTAGAGTATTGGCCTTCAAATCCAATGGTACCGCGTTCGAAGCTCAATAGTCCAAAAACTTTTACGAAGATCGCCCAAGAAAGAAAACGCTTGAAGGACTATCTCATCAAGAATCAAGAAGAAACCAGCCCCCAAGATAATGGAAGAAAAAATAAAGATGCATCAAGAAAGAAAACGAATATTAAGGACAAACCCAGTCAAGAAGAATACGGAAGTCAAGAAAAAGGGAAGACATATGAAGAAGGGCCAACTAAAGAAAAAAATAAAGAAAGGAAATTCACCCAAGAAAAGAAGAAAATAGATTCAAGGAAGGCACCTGCATCGAGGAAACCAAGATGAACAAAAATAATATAGATAAATAAATAAAAATTAAAATAAGGAAGGCCCCCCCCCCCTAAATTCTTTTTAAAGTAAATTGGTCTACCTTAAAGCCACCAGAAACCGTGTATTGGGATCGAGACTTAAGAACCATCTTTAAGTTGTATTTTGTACATGTATATATTAATTTTTTTGTTTGAGTTGATCAATGTACAGTAAAAGTCTATTTTGGTTAAAGTGTTTAAATTATCCTTAAACGAGTTACGTTGACAGTATTTGGTATATTAAAGAGAGAACTCCCCTTTTATTCATTCAATAGAATAAAGATTAGGAAAAGCGCTCTTAGAGATCGATCCTGACGCGATCACTGGAAGTACGAACGTAGGACTCATTTTTAGTAATCATAATAATAAATAATAATTATAATCTCGGCTAATCCACGACAGTATGTCTTTCTGGGAACAAGCACACCAATGAGATGGTTCAGGCCTTGTGTACAAATTAATCAACCAGACCGGCGCCTCGCTCTTCTTCACATTAACTACATGACAGAGATCTAGTCATCTTTTCAACTGCATGGCAAAGAAGATGGAGGACATTACCCGGAGATAAAGTTGCGTAACATTGCACACGACCCTTCCCATGGAGCTATCCTCAATGCCTCGACGTTATCGTCATTTTCTGCCGTGTCTAAATCGGGAGACCCTCACGAGAGCAGCTCTATCAGAGGAAGCGGTCCAGTGAATCTTTCTGCAAAGATACCTTGATACCTCCTGACTGTACGTCACTTTTTGGTTGTCTACTAGCCTGTAGTAGCTTCGAGCGCGGTGCCACATAAGTGCAAGGCAAAGAAGATGGAAGACGGTGCCGCTCGTCCACCTCCAGAAACCCGTACGAGCGGGGTTGCTAGCGCTTGTCTCTGGTGCTGGGGTGGTTCTTGCATCCCATATTGTGGTATGATAGGGTTTTTGAAGGAAGTAGGCCTTCTCCATACCATATAATTAATTTTCGATTATACTCTTGGGTACCTGGTGCAGGTAGGCCTCCCTTAAGGTAATTTAGCTTGCTTTCTTTAGGTTTTGATGTTTGTTGTTTGTAAAGGGTAGGCCTTCGGATTCCCATGGTTTCTTTAGGTTTTGATGTTTGTTGTTTGTAAAGAGTAGGCCCTCGGATTCCCATGCTTTTCCTTTCTCATCATAGTTTATGGTGTTTACCGCAGGTCAACTCGCTTCGAGGATACCATTTTTACCCTAAACTTCTGCAACCTACCAGTCTAATTTGCGTAGAGGAAGATGCTCATTCCACCCCACCCCCTTTGTGCCCCACTTTCCTTTTCCTCCTTCGGACTGAAGGATATAAACGGGGCCACGAGCCCTTTTAAGTTATTCTGTTGCGAGAATTCTGCCTGATTGCTCAGCTGAATCGTTGTCCGTCACTTACCTTGACGTTATTAATTTTTGGAGACCCGTACTGGATTCCTTCGTGCAGCGAGGATTTTCTACCATTGATTCATGCCAGCTTTGTCGCTGCCCCTCTGTCGGCTGCATCGAATTGTGCTCTTCCAGTTACGTTTGCAAGTGTTCTCCTTGGGAAGCCGTTCACACTCTTTGGGAAATTCTGTCATCGCTAATTCCTTCTCTCGGATCGTTGGGCCTTCGAATCATCGTGCTCTGTGGTCTAGTCGCCTTTCGCCACGATATCACCGTCTGTGAGTTTCTCCTCGCCAAAGACAGCCATCGCATTCACGCCTGTCAACTTGAGTCGAATTCCCTCATCGTCGCCGAGCCTCTTTCGCCTGGGTTCCCGACGTGGGTTTTTGCTTCACTGCTCTGGTATCAGATATTTGGGAGTATCTCTTTCTTCTTACGTCCCTTTTAAATTAATTAAGTGTTATAAGTGTTAGTCATGTAAGTTTGGGCCTTCGGGTAAGGGACGTAAGACAGGGAGGTTATTCCGGGAACACCTCTCACTACAGTAGCGAAGCCTATTTTCATCTTCAACGGCGCGTGTCGTTTCGGCTCTAAACAATTTATCCATAGAACCCATTTTTGTATGCGCGAATATCTTTTTGGTTAAAACTACTTGTGGTCCTTCCATGGTGTTAAGCATTAGTGACTTTTCTCATTGTTTGATGACCCCCGTATAATTTGTTAACAGTTAATTTATTTCATTTTAATTTTGTTGTAAATAATACGGTAAATACTTTTGGTGTGTGTATTTATTTAACCCCTTGTGGATACCTCATAATTTAGCACTGTCCTGATTAATTCTGGTGAATTCCTGGTAGGCCTTTAGATCCCTGGTCTTCTATAAATTTTATGTGTGTAACTTTATTGGGCCGTGTGAACCGGGTACCGCGATAGCCTTTACATTGTTGTTGTTTTTGCTGTTTTCATTGTTATTTTAAATGTCTATTGATGAATACTTTTTCTTTAGTGGGCGGACGTGCCCTCTACGGTGCTCGCCACAAGGAAATATCTTAAAAAATAAAACCTATGTTTTCATATGTTGTTTACTATGTAGTTTTATTATCTTTCCATGTTTTAGACCACCTTGTATAAAATGCTAATGGCAACAACCACTATCTTGTTGTTCTTACCGTAGTTTTTTTTTACGGATGTAATGGTAATAGTGGTAATATTAATAGGAATGGGAATGGTAATGTATAGTAATAATAATAATATGGATAGTAATACTAACAGAGTAGTAATATTAAATGGATGTTAATTATAACATGTGTTGTAATATTAAAAGGGATGGTAATAATGATATGTGGTAATGTTAGTATGTTCGATAATAGTAATAGGTGTGGTAACATTAGAGTGGATGGCAATAGTAATAGGTGTAGTATTATTGATATGGATTATAATGATAGCATGTGTGGTGATAATAATAATATGTGGTAATATTAGTATGTTCGTTAATATTAATAGCTGTGGTAAGATTAGAGTGTATGGTAGCAACACGTGTAGCGAGATTACTGTGAACGTAATAGTATTATGTGGCAATATTAATATGTATGGTAATATTTATGTATGTGGTAATATAGTAGAGTTGGTAATAGTTATGAGTGATAATAGTAGCTTTAAATGGCAAAATTGCTCGTAGGTATGTGTATGGTGGGGTAATTGTTTGTGAGTATGTGTATATTGTGAGTAAGTGCTTGTAGGTATGCTTAGGTTATGCGTAAGTGCTTGTGGGTATGTGTATGATGCGGGCAAGGGCGTGTGGGTATGCGTAGATTGTGGGTAAATGTTTGTCGGCATGTGGATGTTGTGGGTATACGTATGTTGTGCATGTTATATACATGACATTTGGATGTGGGGGGGGGGGAGAAAATGCTCTTTTAATTCATGAAAATATAAAAACTTCAATACCTTCTCGCTCTCCAAGTAGTTGCCTCTTTAGAATACTCGGGTACATACAAACTAATTTCACTGTCCTTAACTTCACCGACATCATTTTTAACCTGGTTATAAACGTTCTGCTCGAGACTCTCTCGATGCTTTACGTTCATTAGTTATTAGTGATGTGATTGAAAAAGAAAAAAAAGAACAAATTAAGTTATTTACAGGACAAAAAGAAGAGGATCTTTTTATTGATCTTCATGAGAAGAGTTTCGGGGCTATAAAAACCCATTAACGTTTTATCCGTATAAACCTCATTAATTCCTTTTGTCGCGATTATAAACATTCATTAATAATAGTTTGATCTGTACCCCATTTATTCCTTATGTCAGGATTATAAACACTCATTAATAATAGTTTGATCTGTACCCCAGTAATTCCTTATATCGGGATTATAAATACTCATTAATAATAGTTTGATCTGTACCCCATTAATTACTTGTCAGGATTATAAATACTCATTAATAATAGTTTGATCTGCACCCCATTAATTCCTTATATCAGGATTATAAAAACTCATTAATAATAGTTTGATATGTACCCCAGTAATTCCTTATATAGGGATTATAAACACTCATTAATAATAGTTTGATCTGCACCCCATTAATTCCTTATGTCAGGATTATAAACACTCATTAATAATAGTTTGATCTGTACCCCATTAATTCCTTATGTCAGGATTATAAATACTCATTAATAATAGTTTGATCTGCACCCCATTAATTCCTTATATCGGGATTATAAATACTCATTAATAATAGTTTGATCTGTACCCCATTTATTCCTTATGTCAGGATTATAAACACTCATTAATAATAGTTTGATCTGTACCCCAGTAATTCCTTATATCGGGATTATAAATACTCATTAATAATAGTTTGATCTGTACCCTATTAATTACTTATGTCAGGATTATAAATACTCATTAATAATAGTTTGATCTGCACCCCATTAATTCCTTATATCTGGATTATAAACACTCATTAATAATAGTTTGATCTGTACTCCAGTAATTCCTTATATCGGGATTATAAACACTCATTAATAATAGTTTGATCTGCACCCCATTAATTCCTTATGTCAGGATTATAAACACTCATTAATAATAGTTTGATCTGCACCCCATTAATTCCTTATATCGGGATTATAAATAGTCAATAATAATAGTTTGATCTGTACCCCATTAATTCCTTATGTCAGGATTATAAACACTCATTAATAATAGTTTGATCTGCACCCCATTAATTCCTTATATCGGGATTATAAATACTCATTAATAATAGTTTGATCTGTACCCCATTAATTCCTTATGTCAGGATTATAAATACTCATTAATAATAGTTTGATTGCACCCCATTAATTCATTATATCGGGATTATAAGTACTCATTAATAATAGTTTGATCTGTACCCCATTAATTCCTTATGTCAGGATTATAAACACTCATTAATAAAAGTTTGATCTGCACCCCATTAATTCCTTATATCGGGATTATAAATACTCATTAATAATAGTTTGATCTGCACCCCATTAATTCCTTATGTCAGGATTATAAACACTCATTAATAATAGTTTAATCTGCACCCCATTAATTCCTTATGTCAGGATTATAAACATTCATTAATAATAGTTTGATCTGTACCCCATTTATTCCTTATATCGGGATTATAAATACTCATTAATAATAGTTTGATCTGTACCCCATTAATTCCTTATGTCAGGATTATAAACACTCATTAATAATAGTTTGATCTGTACCCCATTAATTCCTTATGTCAGGATTATAAACACTCATTAATAATAGTTTGATCTGTATACCAGTAATTCCTTATATGGGGATTATAAATACTCATTAATAATAGTTTGATCTGTACCCCATTAATTCCTTATGTCAGGATTATAAATACTCATTAATAATAGTTTGATCTGCACCTCATTAAATCCTTATATCGGGATTATAAATACTCATTAATAATAGTTTGATCTGTACCCCATTAATTCCTTATGTCAGGATTATAAACACTCATTAATAATAGTTTGATCTGTACCCCAGTAATTCCTTATATCGGGATTATAAATACTCATTAATAATAGTTTGATCTGTACCCCATTAATTACTTATGTCAGGATTATAAATACTCATTAATAATAGTTTGATCTGCACCCCATTAATTCCTTATATCGGGATTATAAACACTCATTGATAATAGTTTGATCCTTATCCCATTTATTCCTTATATCTGGATTATAAACACTCATTAATAATAGTTTGATCTGTACTCCATTAATTCCTTATATCGGGATTATAAACACTCATTGATAATAGTTTGATCCTTATCCCATTAATCCCTTATATCGGGATTATAAACACTCATTAATAATAGTTTGATCTGTACTCCATTAATTCCTTATATCGGGATTATAAACACTCATTGATAATAGTTTGATCCGTAGCCCAGTAATTCCTTATATCGGGATTATAAACACTCATTAATAATAGTTTTATCTGCACCCCATTAATTCCTTATGTCAGGATTATAAACACTCATTAATAATAGTTTGATCTGTACCCCATTAATTCCTTATGTCAGGATTATAAATACTCATTAATAATAGTTTGATCTGCACCCCATTAATTCCTTATGTCAGGTTTATAAACACTCATTAATAATAGTTTGATCTCTACCCCAGTAATTCCTTATGTCAGGATTATAAATACTCATTAATAATAGTTTGATCTGCACCCCATTAATCCCTTATATCGGGATTATAAACACTCATTAATAATAGTTTGATCTGTACCCCAGTAATTCCTTATATCGGGATTATAAAAACTCATTAATAATAGTTTGATCTGCACCCCATTAATTCCTTATGTCAGGATTATAAACACTCATTAATAATAGTTTGATCTGTACCCCATTAATTCCTTATGTCAGGATTATAAATACTCATTAATAATAGTTTGATCTGCACCTCATTAATTCCTTATATCGGGATTATAAATACTCATTAATAATAGTTTGATCTGTACCCCATTTATTCCTTATGTCAGGATTATAAACACTCATTAATAATAGTTTGATCTGTACCCCAGTAATTCCTTATATCGGGATTATAAATACTCATTAATAATAGTTTGATCTGTACCCTATTAATTACTTATGTCAGGATTATAAATACTCATTAATAATAGTTTGATCTGCACCCCATTAATTCCTTATATCGGGATTATAAACACTCATTAATAATAGTTTGATCTGTACTCCAGTAATTCCTTATATCGGGATTATAAACACTCATTAATAATAGTTTGATCTGCACCCCATTAATTCCTTATGTCAGGATTATAAACACTCATTAATAATAGTTTGATCTGCACCCCATTAATTCCTTATATCGGGATTATAAATACTCAATAATAAAAGTTTGATCTGTACCCCATTAATTCCTTATGTCAGGATTATAAACACTCATTAATAATAGTTTGATCTGCACCCCATTAATTCCTTATATCGGGATTATAAATACTCATTAATAATAGTTTGATCTGTACCCCATTAATTCCTTATGTCAGGATTATAAATACTTATTAATAATAGTTTGATTGCACCCCATTAATTCCTTATATCGGGATTATAAGTACTCATTAATAATAGTTTGATCTGTACCCCATTAATTCCTTATGTCAGGATTATAAACACTCATTAATAAAAGTTTGATCTGCACCCCATTAATTCCTTATATCGGGATTATAAATACTCGTTAATAATAGTTTGATCTGCACCCCATTAATTCCTTATGTCAGGATTATAAACACTCATTAATAATAGTTTGATCTGCACCCCATTAATTCCTTATGTCAGGATTATAAACATTCATTAATAATAGTTTGATCTGTACCCCATTTATTCTTTATATCGGGATTATAAATACTCATTAATAATAGTTTGGTCTGTACCCCATTAATTCCTTATGTCAGGATTATAAACACTCATTAATAATAGTTTGATCTGTATACCAGTAATTCCTTATATGGGGATTATAAATACTCATTAATAATAGTTTGATCTGTACCCCATTAATTCCTTATGTCAGGATTATAAATACTCATTAATAATAGTTTGATCTGCACCCCATTAATTCCTTATTGAGGGATTAAAAATACTCATTAATAATAGTTTGATCTGTACCCCATTAATTCCTTATGTCAGGATTATAAAACACTCATTAATAATAGTTTGATCTGTACCCCAGTAATTCCTTATATCGGGATTATAAATACTCATTAATAATAGTTTGATCTGTACCCCATTAATTACTTATGTCAGGATTATAAATACTCATTAATAATAGTTTGATCTGCACCCCATTAATTCCTTATATCGGGATTATAAACACTCATTGATAATAGTTTGATCCTTATCCCATTTATTCCTTATATCTGGATAAACACTCATTAATAATAGTTTGATCTGTACTCCATTAATTCCTTATATCGGGATTATAAACACTCATTGATAATAGTTTGATCCTTATCCCATTAATTCCTTATATCGGGATTATAAACACTCATTAATAATAGTTTGATCTGTACTCCATTAATTCCTTATATCGGGATTATAAACACTCATTAATAATAGTTTGATCTGCACCCCATTAATTCCTTATATCGGGATTATAAATACTCATTAATAATAGTTTGATCTGTACCCCATTAATTCCTTATGTCAGGATTATAAACACTCATTAATAATAGTTTGATCTGCACCTCATTAATTCCTTATATCGGGATTATAAATACTCATTAATAATAGTTTGATCTGTACCCCATTAATTCCTTATGTCAGGATTATAAATACTCATTAATAATAGTTTGATATGTACCCCATTAATTCTTTATGTCAGGATTATAAACACTCATTAATAAAAGTTTGATCTGCACCCCATTAATTCCTTATATCGGGATTATAAACACTCATTAATAATAGTTTGATCTGCACCCCATTAATTCCTTATGTCAGGATTATAAACACTCATTAATAATAGTTTGATCTGCACCCCATTAATTCCTTATGTCAGGATTATAAACATTCATTAATAATAGTTTGATCTGTACCCCATTTATTCCTTATATCGGGATTATAAATACTCATTAATAGTAGTTTGATCTGTACCCCATTAATTCCTTATGTCAGGATTATAAACACTCATTAATAATAGTTTGATCTGTACCCCATTAATTCCTTATATCGGGATTATAAATACTCAATAATAATAGTTTGATCTATACCCCATTAATTCCTTATGTCAGGATTATAAACATTCATTAATAATAGTTTGATCTGTACCCCATTTTTTCCTTATATCGGGATTATAAATACTTATTAATAATAGTTTGATCTGTAACCCATTAATTCCTTATGTCAGGATTATAAACACTCATTAATAATAGTTTGATCTGTACCCCAGTAATTCCTTATATCGGGATTATAAATACTCATTAATAATAGTTTGATCTGCACCCCATTAATTCCTTATGTCAGGTTTATAAACACTCATTAATAATAGTTTGATCTGTACCCCAGTAATTCCTTATGTCAGGATTATAAATACTCATTAATAATAGTTTGATCTGCACCCCATTAATCCCTTATATCGGGATTATAAACACTCATTAATAATAGTTTGATCTGTACCCCAGTAATTCCTTATATCGGGATTATAAAAACTCATTAATAATAGTTTGATCTGCACCCCATTAATTCCTTATGTCAGGATTATAAACACTCATTAATAATAGTTTGATCTGTACCCCATTAATTCCTTATGTCAGGATTATAAATACTCATTAATAATAGTTTGATCTGCACCTCATTAATTCCTTATATCGGGATTATAAATACTCATTAATAATAGTTTGATCTGTACCCCATTTATTCCTTATGTCAGGATTATAAACACTCATTAATAATAGTTTGATCTGTACCCCAGTAATTCCATATATCGGGATTATAAATACTCATTAATAATAGTTTGATCTGTACCCTATTAATTACTTATGTCAGGATTATAAATACTCATTAATAATAGTTTGATCTGCACCCAATTAATTCCTTATGTCAGGATTATAAATACTCATTAATAATAGTTTGATCTGCACCCCATTAATCCCTTATATCGGGATTATAAACACTCATTAATAATAGTTTGATCTGTACCCCAGTAATTCCTTATATCGGGATTATAAAAACTCATTAATAATAGTTTGATCTGCACCCCATTAATTCCTTATGTCAGGATTATAAACACTCATTAATAATAGTTTGATCTGTACCCCATTAATTCCTTATGTCAGGATTATAAATACTCATTAATAATAGTTTGATCTGCACCTCATTAATTCCTTATATCGGGATTATAAATACTCATTAATAATAGTTTGATCTGTACCCCATTTATTCCTTATGTCAGGATTATAAACACTCATTAATAATAGTTTGATCTGTACCCCAGTAATTCCTTATATCGGGATTATAAATACTCATTAATAATAGTTTGATCTGTACCCTATTAATTACTTATGTCAGGATTATAAATACTCATTAATAATAGTTTGATCTGCACCCCATTAATTCCTTATATCGGGATTATAAACACTCATTAATAATAGTTTGATCTGTACTCCAGTAATTCCTTATATCGGGATTATAAACACTCATTAATAATAGTTTGATCTGCACCCCATTAATTCCTTATGTCAGGATTATAAACACTCATTAATAATAGTTTGATCTGCACCCCATTAATTCCTTATATCGGGATTATAAATACTCAATAATAAAAGTTTGATCTGTACCCCATTAATTCCTTATGTCAGGATTATAAACACTCATTAATAATAGTTTGATCTGCACCCCATTAATTCCTTATATCGGGATTATAAATACTCATTAATAATAGTTTGATCTGTACCCCATTAATTCCTTATGTCAGGATTATAAATACTCATTAATAATAGTTTGATCTGCACCCCATTAATTCCTTATGTCAGGATTATAAACACTCATTAATAATAGTTTGATCTGTACCCCATTAATTCCTTATGTCAGGATTATAAACACTCATTAATAATAGTTTGATCTGTACCCCAGTAATTCCTTATATCGGGATTATAAATACTCATTAATAATAGTTTGATCTGTACCCCATTAATTACTTATGTCAGGATTATAAATACTCATTAATAATAGTTTGATCTGCACCCCATTAATTCCTTATATCGGGATTATAAACACTCATTGATAATAGTTTGATCCTTATCCCATTTATTCCTTATATCTGGATAAACACTCATTAATAATAGTTTGATCTGTACTCCATTAATTCCTTATATCGGGATTATAAACACTCATTGATAATAGTTTGATCCTTATCCCATTAATTCCTTATATCGGGATTATAAACACTCATTAATAATAGTTTGATCTGTACTCCATTAATTCCTTATATCGGGATTATAAACACTCATTAATAATAGTTTGATCTGCACCCCATTAATTCCTTATATCGGGATTATAAATACTCATTAATAATAGTTTGATCTGTACCCCATTAATTCCTTATGTCAGGATTATAAACACTCATTAATAATAGTTTGATCTGCACCTCATTAATTCCTTATATCGGGATTATAAATACTCATTAATAATAGTTTGATCTGTACCCCATTAATTCCTTATGTCAGGATTATAAATACTCATTAATAATAGTTTGATATGTACCCCATTAATTCTTTATGTCAGGATTATAAACACTCATTAATAAAAGTTTGATCTGCACCCCATTAATTCCTTATATCGGGATTATAAACACTCATTAATAATAGTTTGATCTGCACCCCATTAATTCCTTATGTCAGGATTATAAACACTCATTAATAATAGTTTGATCTGCACCCCATTAATTCCTTATGTCAGGATTATAAACATTCATTAATAATAGTTTGATCTGTACCCCATTTATTCCTTATATCGGGATTATAAATACTCATTAATAGTAGTTTGATCTGTACCCCATTAATTCCTTATGTCAGGATTATAAACACTCATTAATAATAGTTTGATCTGTACCCCATTAATTCCTTATATCGGGATTATAAATACTCAATAATAATAGTTTGATCTATACCCCATTAATTCCTTATGTCAGGATTATAAACATTCATTAATAATAGTTTGATCTGTACCCCATTTTTTCCTTATATCGGGATTATAAATACTTATTAATAATAGTTTGATCTGTAACCCATTAATTCCTTATGTCAGGATTATAAACACTCATTAATAATAGTTTGATCTGTACCCCAGTAATTCCTTATATCGGGATTATAAATACTCATTAATAATAGTTTGATCTGTACCCCATTAATTCCTTATGTCAGGATTATAAATACTCATTAATAATAGTTTGATCTGCACCCCATTAATTCCTTATATCGGGATTATAAATACTCATTAATAATAGTTTGATCTGCACCACATTAATTCCTTATATCGGGATTATAAACACTCATTAATAATAGTTTGATCTGCACCCCATTTTTTCCTTATATCGGGATTATAAATACTCATTAATAATATTTTGATCTGTACCCTATTAATTACTTATGTCAGGATTACAAATACTCATTAATAATAGTTTGATCTGCACCTTATTAAATCCTTATATCGGGATTATAAACACTCATTGATAATAGTTTGATCCTTATCCCATTAATTCCTTATATTGGGATTATAAACACTCATTGATAATAGTTTGATCTGCACCCCATTAATTCCTTATGTCAGGATTATAAACACTCATTAATAATAGTTTGATCTGTACCCCATTAATTCCTTATGTCAGGATTATAAACACTCATTAATAATAGTTTGATCTGCACCTCATTAATTCCTTATATCGGGATTATAAATACTCAATAATAATAGTTTGATCTGTACCCCATTAATTCCTTATGTCAGGATTATAAACATTCATTAATAATAGTTTGATCTATACCCCATTTTTCCTTATATCGGGATTATAAATACTCATTAATAATAGTTTGATCTGTACCCCATTAATTCCTTATGTCAGGATTATAAACACTCATTAATAATAGTTTGATCCTTATCCCATTAATTCCTTATATCGGGATTATAAACACTCATTAATAATAGTTTGATATGTACTCCATTAATTCCTTATATCGGGATTATAAACACTCATTGATAATAGTTTGATCCGTAGCCCAGTAATTCCTTATATTGGGATTATAAACACTCATTAATAATAGTTTGATCTGCACCCCATTAATTCCTTATGTCAGGATTATAAACACTCATTAATAATAGTTTGATCTGTACCCCATTAATTCCTTATGTCAGGATTATAAATACTCATTAATAATAGTTTGATCTGCACCCCATTAATTCCTTATGTCAGGTTTATAAACACTCATTAATAATAGTTTGATCTGTACCCCATTAATTCCTTATGTCAGGATTATAAATACTCATTAATAATAGTTTGATCTGCACCCCATTATTTTCTTATATCGGGATTATAAACACTCATTAATAATAGTTTGATCTGCACCTCATTAATTCCTTATATCGGGATTATAAATACTCATTAATAATAGTTTGATCTGTACCCCATTAATTCCTTATGTCAGGATTATAAACACTCATTAATAATAGTTTGATCTGCACCTCATTAATTCCTTATATCGGGATTATAAATACTCATTAATAATAGTTTGATCTGTACCCCATTAATTCCTTATGTCAGGATTATAAATACTCATTAATAATAGTTTGATTGCACCCCATTAATTCCTTATGTCAGGATTATAAACACTCATTAATAAAAGTTTGATCTGCACCCCATTAATTCGTTATATCGGGATTATAAACACTCATTAATAATAGTTTGATCTGTACCCCATTAATTCCTTATGTCAGGTTTATAAACACTCATTAATAATAGTTTGATCTGTACCCCATTAATTCCTTATGTCAGGATTATAAATACTCATTAATAATAGTTTGATCTGCACCCCATTAATTCCTTATATCGGGATTATAAACACTCATTAATAATAGTTTGATATGCACCCCATTTTTTCCTTATATCGGGATTATAAATACTCATTAATAATAGTTTGATCTGTACCCCATTAATTCCTTATGTCAGGATTATATACACTCATTAATAATAGTTTGATCTGCACCTCATTAATTCCTTATATCGGGATTATAAATACACATTAATAATAGTTTGATCTGTACCCCATTAATTCCTTATGTCAGGATTATAAATACTCATTAATAATAGTTTGATATGTACCCCATTAATTCCTTATGTCAGGATTATAAACACTCATTAATAAAAGTTTGATCTGCACCCCATTAATTCCTTATATCGGGATTATAAACACTCATTAATAATAGTTTGATCTGCACCCCATTAATTCCTTATGTCAGGATTATAAACACTCATTAATAATAGTTTGATCTGCACCCCATTAATTCCTTATGTCAGGATTATAAACATTCATTAATAATAGTTTGATCTGTACCCCATTTATTCCTTATATCGGGATTATAAATACTCATTAATAGTAGTTTGATCTGTACCCCATTAATTCCTTATGTCAGGATTATAAACACTCATTAATAATAGTTTGATCTGTACCCCATTAATTCCTTATATCGGGATTATAAATACTCAATAATAATAGTTTGATCTGTACCCCATTAATTCCTTATGTCAGGATTATAAACATTCATTAATAATAGTTTGATCTGTACCCCATTTTTTCCTTATATCGGGATTATAAATACTTGGTAATAATAGTTTGATCTGTACCCCATTAATTCCTTATGTCAGGATTATAAACACTCATTAATAATAGTTTGATCTGTACCCCAGTAATTCCTTATATCGGGATTATAAATACTCATTAATAATAGTTTGATCTGTACCCCATTAATTCCTTATGTCAGGATTATAAATACTCATTAATAATAGTTTGATCTGCACCCCATTAATTCCTTATATCGGGATTATAAATACTCATTAATAATAGTTTGATCTGTACCCCATTAATTCCTTATGTCAGGATTATAAACACTCATTAATAATAGTTTGATCTGTACCCCATTTTTCCTTATATCGGGATTATAAATACTCATTAATAATAGTTTGATCTGTACCCCATTAATTACTTATGTCAGGATTATAAATACTCATTAATAATAGTTTGATCTGCACCCCATTAAATCCTTATATCGGGATTATAAACACTCATTGATAATAGTTTGATCCTTATCCCATTAATTCCTTATATTGGGATTATAAACACTCATTGATAATAGTTTGATCTGCACCATATTAATTCCTTATGTCAGGATTATAAACACTCATTAATAATAGTTTGATCTGTACCCCATTAATTCCTTATGTCAGGATTATAAACACTCATTAATAATAGTTTGATCTGCACCTCATTAATTCCTTATATCGGGATTATAAATACTCAATAATAATAGTTTGATCTGTACCTCATTAATTCCTTATGTCAGGATTATAAACATTCATTAATAATAGTTTGATCTGTACCCCATTTTTTCCTTATATCGGGATTATAAATACTCATTAATAATAGTTTGATCTGTACCCCATTAATTCCTTATGTCAGGATTATAAACACTCATTAATAATAGTTTGATCCTTATCCCATTAATTCCTTATATCGGGATTATAAACACTCATTAATAATAGTTTGATCTGTACTCCATTAATTCCTTATATCGGGATTATAAACACTCATTGATAATAGTTTGATCCGTAGCCCAGTAATTCCTTATATTGGGATTATAAACACTCATTAATAATAGTTTGATCTGTACCCCATTAATTCCTTATGTCAGGATTATAAACACTCATTAATAATAGTTTGATCTGCACCTCATTAATTCCTTATATCGGGATTATAAATACTCATTAATAATAGTTTGATCTGCACCCCATTAATTCCTTATATCGGGATTATAAATACTCATTAATAATAGTTTGATCTGTACCCCATTTATTCCTTATGTCAGGATTATAAACACTCATTAATAATAGTTTGATCTGTACCCCAGTAATTCCTTATATCGGGTTTATAAATACTCATTAATAATAGTTTGATCTGTACCCCATTAATTACTTATGTCAGGATTACAAATACTCATTAATAATAGTTTGATCTGCACCCCATTAAAGCCTTATATCGGGATTATAAACACTCATTGATAATAGTTTGATCCTTATCCCATTTATTCCTTATATCGGGATTATAAATACTCATTAATAATAGTTTGATCTGTACCCCATTAATTCCTTATGTCAGGATTATAAACACTCATTGATAATAGTTTGATCCTTATCCCATTAATTCCTTATATCGGGATTATAAACACTCATTAATAATAGTTTGATCTGTACTCCATTAATTCCTTATATCGGGATTATAAACACTCATTGATAATAGTTTTATCCGTAGCCCATTAATTCCTTATATCGGGATTATAAATACTCATTAATAATAGTTTGATCTGTACCCCATTAATTCCTTATGTCAGGATTATAAACACTCATTGATAATAGTTTGATCTGTACCCCAGTAATTCCTTATATCGGGATTATAAATACTCATTAATAATAGTTTGATCTGTACCCCATTAATTACTTATGTCAGGATTATAAATACTCATTAATAATAGTTTGATCTGCACCCCATTAATTCCTTATATCGGGATTATAAACACTCATTGATAATAGTTTGATCCTTATCCCATTAATTCCTTATATCGGGATTATAAACACTCATTAATAATAGTTTGATCTGTACCCCATTAATTCCTTATGTCAGGATTATAAATACTCATTAATAATAGTTTGATTGCACCCCATTAATTCCTTATGTCAGGATTATAAACACTCATTAATAATAGTTTGATCTGTACTCCATTAATTCCTTATATCGGGATTATAAACACTCATTAATAATAGTTTGATCCGTAGCCCATTAATTCCTTATGTCGTCAGTGTAAACTAAAAGTATCATTAGCTTTAGAACTTTCTCCTTATCTGTTTTAGGCTATTTTCTTTTTAGATAATTTACCCCACAAGGGGCACGGCGATTTGCTCTCCTGGTTGCCGTGCTGACGGGACTCAGCGCCCCGTCCGGCCCCAGCTTGGCATTCTTTTTCTCCTTCTGCTAACCCCTAGTTCGTCTTCTGTACCAATTTTCTTTCACCCTGCACCCCGAAAGGGGCGTGGCGATTTGCCTTCCTGGCCGCCGTACTGACGGGACTCAGCGCCCCGTCCGGCCCCTGATTAGCCTCTTCTCCTTCTTTCTGAGATAAGACCGACCCTTCTTCGCCCATTAAGTGAATTCAAAGTCTCTCTCTCATCTACTGTGACTGTCTCACCCCCTCCTGTACATGGTCTTTCCTTCCACACATTTTTTAATTCCTACTAATTTTACCACCTTTTCTTTATTTATTTCTTCGTACACTTTCTAACCAAGATATACTTGTTTTCGTTTTATTTTTGTATTAAAAAGGCGGAAGGTGAATAAATAATTTATTTATTTGGTAGTTTGATTTTTCCCGACCGTTGCTAAAAAGTATCAGCAGCTCATAAATGATTCTGCTTAAACAATGTAGGATTACAGAGTACTAATAAAATTATGCTACGAGCCAATGCTCGCAGGGGATGTTAGATCTTAATTAATGAAAAGAAATATCTTTAGACTCAATTAAAGTAAAGGTAATTTCAGTTATCAATAAAGTATTTTTATTGCTTGTACATACGCGACAAAATAGTCCAGAATCTTAAATAGCCCAAAGTATCGCCCAACCATAAATTACAACCAGTTTGCGGCGTAAGTATTAGTTGAGTTGCCAATATGGCGCAATCTGGCAATTTATCACAACTTGAGTCTTTTCTCTTATATATATATATATATATATATATATATATATATATATATATATATATATATATATATATATATATATATATATATATATATATATATATATATATATATATATATATATAAACTTGAGAAAAGACGTTCGAATATATTAATTTGATTTTGAATTATCTTATCAGCTGTTGTTTTTTTTTTACCTGAACAAAAAGTACATAGAACATAAAAGTATCTTTTAATTAAATTTAAGAATGGACTTAGCTTTTTTAATCTCCAATAATGGAATTCGTGGGGTCATTTTTTTGTTTCCAATGAAATTTCCAATTCTGTGGTTCGAAGTATCTTTCTTATCACTGGAACGGTTATTTAAGGAAATTAGACCTCCTATTTTCCTTATCGAGGTTGTCAGGTGCAAATAATCCTACAGGGTTTCGAGCAACAAAAACTAATGTACACTTTTATGCTTGTTTCTAACTTAGTAAAAGCGGGCAAAATATTGAACTAAACTTAGTAAAACTAAAGAAAGAAGGTTAAAAAACTAATAAAAAGTAAATGGGACAGTAAAAGCACGTGATGAGGGAATCAATAGGAAACCACAAGAAAAATGGGGAATATGTTAAAAGATTTAAAATACAAACTTTGCCCTCACCTTATCCTTCGAAATAAGGATGCGCAAGCGTTTCTCAATCTCTTCCCTCCTCTAACTCAGTTATCATCATCATCATCATCACTAACTCTATAATTTAAGAAGGGAATTTTTTGAGTATTTGAATAATGATTTCATCTTAGTTTGGTTATGACTTATGTTTTTTTTTAATCAAAGTTATTTCTAATAATTCTTTTATAAAATCAAAAGACAAAATGGTGAAGTTCAGAAATAAATATAAGTATCGAAATTTTGTTAATTTTTTAAAACCCAAAGAATTACAAATGGTGAAGTTCAGAAAATTTATTTTTATATTTTAGCAACGTGATATTTTGAAAGGGAGGAAATTTTGTTCAGAGTTCCTTTTTAAAATTATTATAATTGGCGAAGTTCAGAAAATTTATAAAAATTTAACCATGGCTGCATTTTTTTAGATTTTAGATTTTAATCTTAGTAGTTAAACGCAGTGGTGAAGCCATTGCCTGGCATACTTAGGTTTCAACTGAACTAAAAGAAAAAAATCTTATTTAAACCTTCAAAAAATCTTGTTCTTAAAATATAATTGTAGTAGCGAAGCGCAAGCTCCCCCCGTAGGGGGAAAGCGGGCGAAGCCATTGACTGGTCAAAGTAATATTTTAATTTAGGAGGGGTCCCCGCCAGTGTTGGCAGAGTTGTTCGTTTCATGACAAATTGTCCTTTTTAAGATCCGTTGAGGAAAAAGAAAATCGAAAGCCTAATTTGTCCTGTTCTTGTCCTGTTCGTGTTCGATTCGAGTGATTGATCATTTCATAATTCTTAATTGAATTTCCTGGAACTAAAAGGGATAATAATGATTAAACCTAAAATTAGAATAAACAATCAAGTATTGTTCATAGTTTACTGAAATAGCAGAAAAGTAACAATAATCCTTCAAGCACTGCCCCCAACCTATTCCGCTCCTAAATAGGAAAAAATCATGGCGCCGCCACTGATAACAATGTAATTTAATACATATGGTGGCTCGCTCTACCATCGCCTGATAGGAAAATCGATAAGCGCATCGGCTGTCGGCGTGATGACCATATTGGTATGGGACAACAACCATTTGACCCTGAACATCAAACTCTAGGTGTACCAGGCTTGTGTCCCTAGTACCCTGGTATTCGGCGGTCAATTTTACTCGATTTGCCCCAGGCTTTGGAAAGCGACTGATTAGCTTTCACCTTAGCGTCTGTAACGTTTTCTCGGCATCGTTTGGCGAGGCACCAAAGCCTCCGTGCTGGATCAAACTCTCTCCCTGTGCATGTACACCATCCCTTATTAACGTAGACTAAGATGGATGGGACATGTACACCGAATGGAAGACGGTCATATACTAAAGGATGTACTGTACGCCGAGCTATCCACATGACACACGCCCAGCACTTCAAGGGCGTTTGTAAGCGTGACCTGAAACTCAGACATCGACCCAGACAGCTGGGAACTGCTTGCAGGCGGAGTGACTGGTGCTACGCAGTTCAAAGGGGGCGAGGAAAAGTGTCCCCAGTTGTAGGAGAAGATAATACCATTTTAGGAAGCAGAGGCAGCCAACTCAGGACTTTAAGCCACACTCCGGCGGAAGAGATTGTCATGCAAGGATCGGTCTTCTAAGCAACGCCAGACGCTGCCACAGAACTGCTTAACCTTGACCGAGCTGCCATTGTCTGACGAGCTGTACGGATGCCATACATCATGTAAAGTCATTATACAGTTTTGGTCATTTTTTATTCTAGAAATTGCCTATGATGGCATTGACATCCCGCACGGGATGAGAGGAACCCTTCCTTTAATATATAAGAATTACAAGAAGGGGACCTTGAAAAAGGTCCTAAACGGAAAGACAAAATTTAAAAACAAGGGGGGGGGGCTTGGAAATAGGGCCAAAACAGGAACAGGGAAGGGAAGGGCGGGGAAAGCGATGAGCTAAGCGCGGAGGCAAAAACGATCATGAGCCTCCAGGTGAGAACGACCTCTATATATACTAGATGTCAGAGGTCGGCGCGATTTTACCAAAATAATCTGAAAACCTACCTACTCCAGTGGGGGACTCATATACAGTGAGGTGAAACAAATATTTAGAAGCTCCCAAAAGTTTATTTTAATTATTTCAACTATAATTTGTATGTACCATGCACCTAAATATATTATTAATTAAGTTTTTGTTATATTTAAGACACAATAAGGACATTCTTCAAATGTATATATTATACAAACAAACACATATAACGGTGGAAATAAATATTTGGACACTAGATAGGGAGAGACTTGCACCACCATTGTTTGCTATAACTGCTGTGAAAGACTTGACCAAGTCTTGGCGACACTGTCTTGGGACAACTACACACTTTCACTTCCATATAGCTTTCACTTGGGCGAGGTTTGCAGGTCGCTTCTTGTATGTAGACTTGTTACTTCAATATTTGCCACAAATTTCGATCGGTTTCATGTCACGGGGTTGACTAGGCCATGGTAGAACATTAATATTGTTCTGCAGGAACCATTCACATGTTGCTTCCATCGTGTGCTTCGGATCATTGTATTTCTTGAACATCTAATTCTACTGTATCCCCAACTTCTCCACTGTTGACGTTAAGTTATTGACCAGCATTTGTCGGTACCTAGCTCCATTCATTGTTCCATCAATTATATGAAGCTCACCAGTCCCATTAAGAGCAAAACAGCCACACACCGTAATGATACAGCCTCTATGCTTTACTGGGCGGATGGTGTCCATCGGATCATCGGCGGTTCCAGCACAGTACCGATGGCGAACTGAATTCCGGCCAAAGGGTTCAATTTTGATCTCATTAGACCAAAACACATTCATCCAGAAAGGGGTCTTGCGTAGTGATCGAGATTTGAGAGCCCTTCTATTTTTATTTTGTAATCCTACCTACAGTGCTGAAAAGAACACGTAAGGCTGTATAAATCTACAGCCTACTCTGTAGTGGTCATTTATCTTGCTTTTATATCAGTTGAGAGCTCTTCAATTTTACCCATGATGGTATAGCGTTGTACTATGGCAGTCAGATGGGGTTAATGCTTTATGCAAAACCAAAAAAATGTAAATTATTATTGCAACTTATCGGATCATTCTAGATTTTGTATAACATTCTAGAACAGGGGTCGCCAAACTTTTTTCACAGTGGGCCAGATAACAGAGAATGACGAGCGCGGGCCGCATAACCATTTTGTTCAATACAATATAATGAGTACACAAAAAATAAAGACAACCAACATTTATTTACCAATACACAAAATACACGAAAAATAAAGACAACAAGCATATTTATTTACAAAAAGGTTATCAAAGAAGATGTCGTTATCAATAAGATAGTATTATCACACCCAGTGCGCAAATATCCGAGTCTCACAAACTAAGCAGCAAAAAAAGTTAGTAGGATTTGTGAAACTGGCGTTTAGCTTTTAAGGGATCATCAATATTTGCTTTGTAATTGCTGCATCCTATCAAGAGAATTGCTTTCAAATGTTCATTTGTGGCACAGTGCAGCGGCGGGCCTGATCTGGCCCGCGGGCCGTAGTTTGGAGACCCATTTTCTAGACCAAAGATTTTTGTAAATAGGTTAATATAAAACACATACCCTCCTGCAATATTTAAATACTTATTTCGAGTCTTATTTTTTATTTTCACCAATAAAATATAATATACTCATTAGTATCACAAAATTTAATTTTAATTAGTTAATACAAATGAAAAGAATTCAGTATAGGAAGTATTGATATCCATTTTTAAAGGTTCGAATATATATTAAACAAAAATGAAAAGTTAATCATTTCATTTAAGTCATAAGTGAAAGGCCACTTAAAAGAGAAAAATAATTAATCTGATTGGTAAATTATAATATTCCTCCACGTGGAGTCCGAAAGTTTATTTCATATTATATTCAGTACCGTCCAAAAAGATCAGAACGCCTGAATTTCTATCACAACATATTCCATAACTTTTGCCAAAGAAAATCTAAGTTTTCCAAAATTTGTCTACGATAACACACAGGTATAAACTAAGTATGGACAACGGTTATTCAAGTTTGGATAAATAAAACGAAAGCTCTAGAAAAAATAAAGTATCCAAAATTATCGCTTCGGGTTTTGTATAGAAACTAATTTGAGTTTAGTCTCGTGTACGTTAGCTCTTGCCATGTAAAATTCCTAAGAAATCTGTCTCGCCTCCCTCAGTCCCCGAGATGTGTAAAGATGCGCCAACAAGATGGGCTTTTAATTGGAGCCATTGTAGAGACTGTCAAGCGGTTCAAAAGTGTTCCATAATATTCTGGCAATCTAGGACAAAACAGGCTGGTAAATCAAACAGTAGGCCATGGAACGCCTCAAAAAACGGAAGCCCATAGCTATCACCCAAATTGTGAAGAAGATCTGTTTCAAGACGGCTGCAGTAGTTTCTCGAGATAGTAGTCAGATTTTGGTTAAGAATATATCCAGTCAGACTGTGTCACGTCGGATGGAGGAAGGCAATCTTCACACTCGTACACCCGCGGCTAAACCATTGATCAGTCGGAAGAATAAGAAGGCTCGTCTTGCAGGCGCCACTGAACATGTTACATGGAGGGATAACCAATGGAGCCAAGTCCACTTCAATGACGAATATATGTTCAATTTGTTCATATCGGATGTCAATAGGCTCGTTCGTCAAAGAGCAGGTGAATGATTGTCTGTCATTTACCCTAAAAGGAGTGAAGTTTTGCGGAGAAAATGTCATGGTCTATGGCGTGATTTCGGTAGAAGGTACTGAGCACCTTGTGCGCTTAAGGAGGACAGTAAATGCATAAGTATATGATAAATTATTCCGACAGCGTGTTTGGCTCGATCTGTGAGCCCCCGAAGCCCGACCTGCAATTTTCCTTTAGGAGAACGCTCCCTGCCACACGGCGGCCAAATCGGTGAAGACGATCGTGGACGACGAGCGCACTACTGATACGAACTGGTCCGCACAGACTCCAGACTTGAATCCCAGTGAGAATGTTTGGAAGACACTCGGAGACAAGTCTGAAGCGAGGATTCGAAAGCAGTTCAAGGACTGTGGGAAATTCTTCAAGATAAATGGAGCAAGATTACTGCGCAAGAGTGTTAACAGCTGGTTCGTTTCTGTGGCAGATATCAAAGTATCATCGAGAATAAAAGGGTTTACAAGATACTTCTGATTATTTATATACAAATATTTTCCATTGATAATTTAATCGTTATATTCCAATAATTGGTATTTTGAAACTTGCTTCTCTACGTTGTACACCATAAAAACAAGGAAAAGAGAAAGATTGTTACAAGGAGTTACAAGGAAAGATAGTACCTCAGAAGACTAAGTTAGTCCATACCGAGGAGGTACTCATTTAATATTGCTATTCAATCTACTCGTCAATGAAGAAATGAGAGTTGCCTTCTCAACTAAACGTCCCAATATTAAAGAATTATGTTATAATCATCAAGCTCAAATTTCCCATTTCTCTTTTAAAGGGGTTTTATTTATTTTCAAAATTTGATCTATTTCGATTAAATTAGGTTAAATGTCAATCCTGGTTCATTTTAAGGTGCTTTCCACGCAATTAAGTATTTATAGGTAAACCAGGCAATGGCTTCGCCCCCTCCCCCTAGTGGGGAACTTTCGCTTCGCGACTAAGATTAAAACTTAAAATCTAAAAAAAAAACAGCCATGGTTAAATTTTTATAAATTTTATGAACTTCGCCAATTATAATAATTTTAATATAGATAAATATAGAGTTATAGAAGATATATAAAAAAATATCTTCTGAACTTCACCATTTGTAATTCTTTGGGTTTTAAAAAATTCACAAAATTTCGATACTTATATTTATTTCTGAACTTCATCATTTTGTTTTTTGATATTATGAAAGAATTATTGGAAATAACTTTGATAAAAAACATATAAGTCATAACCAAACTAAGATGAAATTATTATTCAAATACTCAAAAAAATCCCCTTCTCAAATTATAGTTCGTGATGATGATGATGATGATGATTTTTTATATTTGGTGCCACGGCTGCTTCTAGATAACAATAATTAGGGTGCCACACTGATAAAAAGGTTGAAAACCACTTGCCTATCATATACAGTATCATTGCTCCTGTCAGAGAGCCTATTTTTTACCCTATCATCGACCTTATCATTGACTCTTTCGTTCAGCCTAACACTGACTTTATTATTGACGCTATCACAGCCTATCATATACCCTATCATTTAGCCTACACCTGGATGGACGGCCCCTCTGGGCCCAGTGCCCCTGATAGCCTGTAACGAGATTAAAACTACCTGGGCTTTTTCCCTTCTAGATAACTCGATTTTACCCCCTTTCTTTACAGGCTTCTTTTCGCTTATTTTTCTTGGCCAGCGTTTAATTAAGGAGGCTAGTCGCCGATCAGCTTTCGTCCACTCACCCATGGTCACCCCTCTCTCTTAGCCCCGGTGGGGAGGGGCTTAAATATGCCTGCATTTTCCCCACCCCCGTTCCCATAATAAGGGCACCCATCTTCCCCATTACTCTCCCCCGAAGGGGCTATTGGGTGTAGCATGGCAAGCACGCTGCAGCTGACATCTGAATGATTGCGTGCCCTACCGGCCGCAACCCCTAAGGTGGATCTGCGGCTCTATATTTTCCACACATCTTTACCAATTTGATCTTATGCAGGAGATGCCCTCGTTGGATTTCGTTTTAGGCTTTTTGAGATAAAAAACCCTAACTGGCCGAGTGGAGGAGTTGGACTTCTAACGCCTGGGTATCGGGTTTTATCCTTGAGAAAGCGACACAAAATTTTGCTGCGGTGGATGCGTCTGCCGCTCCATCCACACATGCCATCAGACACTTAGCTAATCACAACACCACTGTATGTTCGCCTCTCCTCCCTTCAGACATACAACACATCACTCTTCTGTACCTAAATCTACTGAAGGGGTGGATCTCCTTAAAACCACGAACGGTTCCTTACTCGCTGGTTAGTGTCTAACGCAGTGCAATCCCACTTCCTGTATCTATCTCCCCCCCCCCCTCAATGAAGACTGGTTCCTGGTACCAATGTGATTACCAGCGATTGACAGTCTTATCTTTATGTGAATTTCATTATAGGATCGGGAAATTTCGCCCAGGGTTGGGGAAATTTGACGGTTGATAATTGTTTTAATTAAATTCAACATAGTTCTATAAGATTGAATTCGTATATTATCTATATCATTAAATCTTAAGAATATGTGTGTGTATGTGTGTGTGTGAAAGCATTCCTGAATAAGGCTAAGACCAGGAGTTGTGGGAACATTCATCGGATGTTTCACATCAGTCTTTTTCTCATCTTAAACGTGGGATAATTTTGAGTTAACGCGGAATCGTCTATCGAAAATTAAGTCTTCATAGACGAAATATCGAAGAAATGTAGTATTTTACTTATCTTTTTACTTAAACCAACGCTTTTATTTATTCCTTTGCTAAAATTTAAAACTAAGTGCGCCATTTTACCCGTTTGCCCGGTACAAATCTTTGGTTTAGGCCGCCACTAGTTTATCCTGAGACATATAATAAAAAAGTGTTTAGAAGTAATAGTTATTTCCCAGTGATCATATAACTAGTCCAAAGTAACTAAAAATAGTGATTAACAAGCGCAACAATCCTTTCATATCAATCAATTCTACCATTTCTTTGTTCACTATCATAAATTTTGAGGTTAGAACAATCGCAATTGACCGATTTGCAATTGATTTTTCTGCAAGAGGACCTTTATACTCTGTGTTAGTTTCCTAAAATTACTTTTTGTTCAGTAAATCACTTTATTACTTGTGATCTTTCTAAAGGCTTAATCTGCCCTTGTCTCACATCTGATTTCAGCAAACTAGTCTTCGATTATCCACACAAGTTGGGGCTTTTCGAGGACTCGCCCTACCATCAAATCTATCTCAGTCAGGTTTGTTAGCAAAGAGAAGAGGAAACACCTAATTAAATGGGCTAGACATTGCCGACACTACCAGCAATCCAAAGTAGTGACATACGAAACTACTTCTTACACAATTCGCTCCAACGGGACTGCAGTTTCACACCATCCATGTGAATATTTTAAGTGGTTTTCCGAATGCAAATGAGGGTTACACTACCTCCTTAACAGTTTGCCGCTACATTAAATTGACAGAAGCATATCCACTTAAGGATATAACCTCATAGTCTGTGAATGGAGCTTTTTTTTTACCAACTATCTCACATTTTGGTGCTCCTGTCCATATAATTTCGACAATGAATTGCAATTTAGGAATTACTAAAACTCACCGCCTTAGAACAAATAGTCACCTCTCCTTCTAATGCGACAGGAAATGCCGTTCTGGAAATATATCACAGAACTATAAAATATCTCTCCAAGCGAAAGGACCTCCTGGAGAATGGCTCCTCAATTTTCCAGCGACCTTACTCGCGATGCGAAATAGGCAAGCCAAGTAAGAGGATTTTTCCCTGCACAATTAGTGTCTGTCCCTCCATTACTCATTTCAAGTGACCTGTTTGTCATCAGGGACTGTGACTATTTGCAGCACAGGTCGATACAACGACACCAGGAAACAATGAATTTCTTTGTACCCCTCATTTCCATAGCCTTGGGCCTACAGGAAATTTTAATTCCAATGAGTTAGAGAAATACACCCATGCCCTTCTCAAGGGAACTCAAATGCCTCCTATTTTCTTTACACCGTACAAAGGCCCATACAAGATCTTACAAAGGCGGAACCCTGCCTAGACACTCCATTTGTCCAAAGAGGACAAATGGACATTCACTTAAGATATGTTGATGAATTTGACAATATTCCGGCCAAATTTTTAACTTCTGTATTCTTTGGGCATGCATCAGCTCAAAACCTTTACAAAGCATTTATTGAAAGCCTGAGGGATGAAAGGTATATATCAAAAGTTATTCGGGTTTCTATGGATGGACCTCATGTCAACTGGAAGCTGATTGAGTACCTACAAAGAGACTAAAATGAAAAAAAATAATTAATTAATATTGGTTCCTGTGGATTGCATATCATAACTAGAGCCTTTAAAGAAGGTTTAAGTAATTATGTTGGGATATCTCTTCAATTATGAGAGCATCCTCTAATATTTTTTAAAATAGCCCAGCAAGATGAGCAGACTTCCGAGAAGTCTAAAAGAGACAGATTTCCTCAACATTTCACATGAATAAGGTGGGTAGTGAACAGAAATGGAGCTTTACATTTATTTCTTCTTCTCTGTCATTTAAAAAAAATAATAATGAATGTGTGAAACAGAAAGTATATAATTGCTCTGCTAGCAAAAGTTTTTTAATTCTTTCAAGTAATTTGTTCTTGTAATTCAAGCAAAGTTGGAATTTTTTGCAGCAATAGCATATGATTTTAAACTATTTTTAACAGAGTTCCAATCAAATATGCCTCTTTCTCCATATGCATATGAATAAAAAGGACAAATTTTGATAAAAGATTATTATTAAAAAGGATTTATTTGCAAGCTCGATATTATTGATAAGCTAGAAGGAAGGAGGTGACCTATGTAGATTCAATGTTTTTAGAAAAGATTTTCTACTTCAATCTAAAAATATAGACATTGGCTTTTGGGCTAAGAGAGCCTTGGTCAAAAATAATTCATTAAATTTAGGTTGGAATGTCAGGAAATTTTACAAACTATTATTGTAAAGCTTCAAGACAAAAATCCAATTAACTTTACTGCAACTAAAGACTTAAGTTTCCTAGATACATTTACAATTAAAGGAAGCACTAATACAAGCCTGTCAAGAATGAAGATTTTCTGTGAATGTCTTTTAGATTGGGGTCAAATTTCAACACTAGAAGCTGATATTGGATCTAGCCAATGCGCCAAGATTTTGATAAATACAATTTTCCAAAACGAATTGAAAGATTTTAGTGGACAAAGATTAGATACATTCTATTCAAACTATATTTCTTCAGAAAAATAAAAAGAATTACAAAAAATAGTCAAGTTCGCATTGCTGACATCGGCAGGTAGTGCAAAAGCCGAAAGAGGCCTCTCGATCAATAAACATTGACTAGAAGATAACAAGTGAGAGATAAATTATCTCACAAAGGCTTGTTCACCAAGTTCTCAGTGATAAAGCTGGTGGCAATTTTGCTGATACAGAAATTGATAACAAAATGATGAGCTATTGTTATTAAGCTTCTAGAAGGAAGACGAGAACATTTAGAAAACTTAAAAGATGAATCCAGAAGAAAATAGAATAAATTAAAAAAAAACCGCTTGGAAATTCACAATTTGGAAAATAAAAATAAAGATATTGAATGAAACAACTGAGTTTTGGCATCAATAGACAGTCAAATAAACTCTACTGAATTAGCATTATTGTAATTTTAGTAATTTTATATTATCTTTGTAACTGTAGAGTTAATTTTATAGAATATTTAATAAAATATAGTTAAATGAAGGAGGTTAGAATTTGGCTATATAAAGTTAGTTAGATTTTTAACTTTCCTTTGGGTGGGCTCTGAGTAGAGCTATACTTGTGCCTCCCCCCCCCCACCTCCTTATATTTCGAAAGGTTTCCTTTGGTAAGTCTGTGCCAGCTGCAAATGTTCATGTAGCATAGATATTAAACAAAATAAATGTTATTTTAAGTAACTAGTTAATATTGTTCATGAAAATAGCTAAAAGAACATGTCGTAAGTAAATATGGATTGAAATTTCTGGTTTAAATTATGTCCTTTAATTTTTTTCACCGAAAGTCCTCTAAAATCCATATTTTTTAATTTAAAAAACCAGTAGACACCCTGTAATACTTTTCACCCCCGCGCCCTTTTCGTCAGAAGGGTGGGTGTTCTGTAGAGATCCTCTCATCCTTTGGACGAATGAAAATATTCTTCCTGCACCAGTATCTTTAATCCCTAGCCATAAAGCTCTCCTCGTGCGCTCGCAGATCCATCAAACAGGATAGCCATAAACCTCTCCTCGTGTGATCGCAAATCCATCAAACATAATAGCCATAAACCTCTCCTCGTGCGCTCGCAGATCCATCAAACAGGATAGCCATAAACCTCTCTTCGTGTGATCGCAGATCCATCAAACAGGATAGCCATAAACCTCTCCTCGTGTGATCGCAGATCCATCAAACAGGAAAAGCTAAGCAGATAATAACATTTCTACCTTTCAAGATCCGAGACGCAAACACACGTTTCTGGCACCGAACTTGGCATACTTTAAACTTCTGTGAGTGTAAGTCTGTGTGCGCTAGTGTGCAATTAGAGAACTAGCGGTCGAAAACCGTATCAAATCTGTGGTTTCCAACCTTTTGACTACCAAAGTACCCCTTATATTAGTTTTCACCAAGGGCCCCAGGGGTTTTAAAATCTCTACTAAATAGACCATTTATATTAATCATTTTGCTTAATTCATCTCACATTTGAAAGATAAACTAAATATTCAATTAAAATAGTGGCAATGTTTAAAATAATAATTGAGATGGTTAATACTTTGTAAAAACTTCATCTTAATCAATTCTGAATAATTATGCATTTACACTACACACCCCTAAAATTATATAGTTACAGAGCAGTCCACTAAAACTTTTAACTTACATCAGCGACCACCCGTTTGTGTGTGAATCATTGGGGATGGGGGATGTAGAGGCCATAGAATTCAGTGGAAATATAACAAAGGAGGAATAGCAATTTTAGAACAGGGAACTAAAGTGTGGCAGCTTTAGATCACTACCAAAACACATCTTAAATCCGTTGGTACAATGAAAAATACTTAATTCACTATTAATATGCAATATTCTTAATTAACTGTTAAAACCTAACTTCAATTATACTTAAAATGCAACATCCTCAATACACTGCTAAAATTCACCATCTATAATCCACTGCATTCTTCCTTGTTAGTTGCAAAATCCTTACTAAATTATGTTCCCTTCCTGAAATGCAACATCCAGAATCTCTATCAAAACAAGAGCATCCTTAATTATCTGATACAAATACAACAGCCCCCAATCTATTTTTAAAAACATATTTAATCCACTGTCTGTGTAACCCATTACTAAAATGCAACATCCTTAATTCACTGCTAAACTAAACATATTTAATCAACAGCGTTCTTAGTTCAGTCTGAAAATGCAACATCTTTGATCCACTTGAGAGTGAAATGATCCTGGAGAGGAGCGTAAAGTCCCGGGAAGTCCTTCTTGCCACACCCAAATCCCTTGGAAATGATTCCGGCCAAGATGAACTGATCTTCTTCGCTCCTGTGCCGCATCATTGGACCGCCAGAGTCTCCCTAAAATAAAATGATTTTTGTATTGGCTCAATCAACCAAATTCACGAGTATATTTGTTAATTGGTCTCGACTGGCGGCTGTCATCAAGGGAATAGACGCCGAAATTACAGCTTAGCCTATACTAAAGAAGAGGTAAAAACAAAATGATATATCATAAAAAGTTGCAACAAATTAATAAATCAAAAGCCTCAAAAGGCAAACGCCAAAAAGGACAGAAAGAAAAGGCTCACGCTCAGTTGCCAAAAGGAGGCTCACACCCCTCAATGGCTAAAACTTGCAACTAACACACAAACAACTAAATACTAAGGAAGCCGCCATTCCAATAAATTCCACCAATCCATAATCATTAGTACAAGTCACACGCGGTAGCGACCCGGCTCCTCATGCTAACGGGACCGGTAATACGCGCAAAGTTCCTTCAGAAAGAGACACTCGACGAGAATTTGGCGAACAGCCTGGGGGACCCTACAGTCGTGCAGAAGGGTTCGGGGAGGTGCTCCACCAAATGGCGCTATGTTTCTCGAGTGTTCCCGATTCAAAGCAGACAGAATACGACCTGAAGCTGTCACCCATCTTCTTTATCATGCAGCTCAAAGGAAATTCCTGATTCCTGCCATGAAATCGGAGTTGGAAAGATCAAAACGTTGGTCCGGTCGTCCATTTCATGCAGACAGTCTGATGGCCTCATCAGATCGTTAATTTCCGCAAATCCCCGCATGCTCATGAATCCAGCAGAGGAAAATCTCGACATCGTCCCAACTCGCAGACGCCACGGCTTTAGGGATAGAGCGAATAATTTGGTACGGAGATTCGAATGTTTCAAAGGTACCCGTGGCGCTCTGTGAGTCGTTATATATAATAATTATCTTATTACCGGACACGACGCGTGAGCTACAGTACTGAGTGATGTATTACAACCAGCTCTGTCGTGAAGACAGACACAGCGCCTGGAAGAGACCCACCGGCTTCAAGCAAAGGAGAAAAGGCGTAGAAGCTAAGTTCCTATTCGCATTAGGAGCTATCCGTGTACACTGGCGGCATTCCCAGGGTTGGAGAAGCTTCAGATGTGATACCCTCTATGGTAGTGCCCTGGGCAGAATTAGCGTTGTCAACGGCCCCAGAGCTACGTCATGATATCAAAGGAGTTCGACGGCATAGCATAATCGATATCGGCCGCAGACAAAATAAGAGCCCTTAGCGACCGACCGAGAAAGAAGCTAAAACCTGGCATACTGTGCACGGCGTAAAGCGAGTGCGGCCGCAGACCAAATAGAGCCTTTAGCGACTGAAAAAGAAGCTGAACCCGCGCCTACAGTACACGGCCTAAAGCGAGAGTCTTCAGCTCAGCGTATACAAAGAGGTCCTCTATAGGGAACCTGCATAAGTCGCCAGTCTCCAATTGTATGCCGGCATGGTAAATCGAAATCACCTTCCCTGGATGCATATGAATAAATCTTGTATTCATAGTGTATCTTTGAGTAAACAAAAGAACGCTAAAATTATAGAAGAGGACCCAAAGTGATGAATGACACTGAACAGAAAATATCCATGGCGGGAGTATGGGAGACCATAAGGTTGCGAATGTGCGCCTCCAAGGTGAGGCGTCGGTTGAGAAAAAAGCCAAGAAAATAGTTTGACTCTACCACATCCAGGCAAACACACTTTTGGAACAGGTTTGGTTTGAGTTGAAGCCGTGGATGTCGGCAGAAATACACCACATTCGCCTTAGACAAATAAAGTAGAAACCCTTGCGATTCGGCATAACAAGAGATGCGGCTTAGGGCCATTTGGAGCAGTCCCGTCAAGGCAGGCATCTGAACTGCATCACAAAGACCTAAAGGCGTCTACCTACAGTCTAGCGAGAACATCTTCCTGCAGCACCAAGATGATATCGTTGATACTCAAAGGAAAGAGAGTGGCATTTAGGACACTTCCATTCCATCCTAGACGCCATCGTCCTCCCGTATTGGACCGGACAGAGATACCCTGATCCGTACGTATAATCTACGATTTTATAGAAAATCAGACAAGAAAATATGGAGTCCCCCCCATCGTTTGGCTAGCGTCACTTTAAAAATAAAGAAGACTTGGGATAAGTGTAGTCTACGAAGAAAGGTCTTGCAGATATCTTTTTTCCAGATGAACTAGATCATCCAACGTGAAGTGGAATTCGTGAAAGCAGCACCTATGAATGAAACAGGTGACCTCCGAGGTCCATAAAATGAGCTAACCTAGCATTAACCAATTTATCCATCAACTTACCCAATTAAGAAGTTAGAGAATGTCTATCAAACAGACCAAGGTAAATTTATCTTCCTTTTGCTTGTGAAAAGCAATTACAGTATCCATTCGCCAGGAATCTGGGGAGATATCTCCCTCCCAGACACTGCTGAATATGGATAAAAGAAGGCTATGCCTTACTCAACCAGGTTTGGAGGAATGCTGCACGCGATAACGTCAGGACCATTGGCGGTATACCTGAATGAAGCGATGGCGGAACGCAGCTTGCTTAACGTAAAAAGGTGATTGCAAGATTGTCAACCTTTAAAGATGAATTCCATTCGGTGGCCTTCAGGAACGCACGAGATGATTGAAATGCTGGAGCGCTGCATCCCTGATCGTAAATGTGGAGAAAGCTGACGCAACGATACCGACACAGACACAAGATCCAATATAGTGATCCCACCTTCCAAGAGAATGGAAGCGGACGGTCATGTTATAACTTACGCCAAATCGTTTGGTTATTTTCGCACACCTCCGAAAGAGGGATCTTACTGTTAGGTGAAGACCTGTGCCCGGATGAAATCGTTCTGGTGGCGCTTGTAACGCATACACATATAATCATTCTTTTTGGTGGAGCGTTTTACACTTTAACAACCACCAAGAAAGCGGATGGCCTGCTAACACACTAAAGCCCCTAGACTGAGATTGTGAGATTGGGAACTCAGTCATTTCCTCAAATGCAAGTCACCGTGGTCGATCTAGTTTCACCGAGGTGGATTCTCAGGCGTCCGTAGTGGCCCGGCTAGTGTGGGTTGAATGGGAAAGTGCTCGCTATCATGGAGACCGTTGAAACCTCCCCTCCCTCCTCCCATCATGGTATGCGACCGGAAAGCACAAGGAAAGATCGAGGAAAGAAATGGAAGTGTTTCTTGGAAAGTGAATTCATTCATATTAAGGATACTGATCTACAGCCATTCTATCAGGTTCGCTATGATTTGGCACCTAGGATTGACCTCGTAGTTTCCCTTCACGATTCGGTGCCAGTCAGTCAAATCCTCAAGGAGAAATGCCTTCAGCAACGGTGTCACGGCGCGACGAAGATCCAGCACATCTAGTTCATATAAGGGTAGAATGTAGATAGAAACGACAAAGAACCTCATATTCAAGTGTAGCTACACTGTCACAGCCTTTAAGGAATTTTATAAGACCCCCCCACCCTTTCAAAAGTTCTGTTACACTCAGGTTTTTTAAGATCTTTCGATAGGTTTCGGGGTATGATAGAAAAAGTTCCGCCAAATTAAAAGTTCTACTTTTCCAGCCCATGTCATCAAAACGTCTTTTCCGTTGTGTGGATGTGTGGCGAGATGGAAGTGAAAAGAATCGAGATCTCTGCTCTACTGCACACGGGCCACAAGTCCCACATCGCCAAGCAGCTCAACGTCACCAGGATGACCGTCCACAGAGTGGCGTAGTGACTCAAGGACGAGCAAGAACTCAAAGATCGACCTTGTTCAGGCAGACCTCAAGTTGTCAACCATTCGATGTCCGCTACGTATCCATGACCAAACACCCGGCATCAGTGATGCTATTCGGCGTCGTGGCTTCGGAAGGCGACAAGTTGCCGCCGGTGTGTTTCGCGGCTGGTTACAGGTTCACTGCGACCGATTACCTGGGCATCTTGGCCACGAAAGTCCTGCCTTGGGTGAGAGAGATCAAGGTGAAGGTGGACTACGTCTTTCAGCAGGTCGATGCCCCGACCCACACTGCCAATACCGTGCAAGAATGGTTGGGATCGAACATGAACTTCAGGTTGAATGACTTTTGGCAGCCGCAGTCGCCGGAACTCAATCCCATCGACTACAGTGTGTTGGAGCATCCCAACAAGAGAGACCGTGCCTTGTCAATCTGTGCCTTGAAAACCCATCTATCACGTCCATCATTCTTTCAGTGTTAGATAAGCGTTAAGCGAGGACCAACGGCTCTGTAAAGCGCAATTTAATTGTATTATTATAATTGCATACTACCTCGCACGCATCCTTTCCTCCTTCCTGTGTGCCGGCGCAGATAATATTCCGGTTTGTCATACCATCGGGAAAGGTACTTCTGAAGTCTCTCAGAGTGGAGTAACTTGTGTGGCAGCGAGATGGAGGAAAGACGGTCACATTCACTTCTCGTAACACTGATGATGGTTCGCCACCTGACAAAAAAGTAGAATTAAAAAGTTATTTTTTAATTTTTTTTTACAATAAATATCCTCAGTTTAAAGATGCCATGGCGGGGTCTTCCAACAAGTCAGTTCGGTTTTAAAAAAAAATCTTAATATTTCTAAAAGATTTAAAAAGACATTGGAAATGTTTTTAAAAGAATTTTCATTTCTTAAAAAATGAAAAGACTATTTCAAAAAGATTTTAAAAGATTTTTTATTTTGAAATTTTTAAAGACATTTTTAAGATTTAAAAACGATTTTTAATTTTAAAGTTTTTAAAGACATTTTTAAGATTTAAAAACGATTTTTTTAAGATTAAAAAAAAGATTTATTTGTTTCCCCAAGCTAAGGTCCATCTCTTAGGTCGACAGCCTCAACGAATTCCCCCCTTCGGATGGGGTTCCCCCACAAATCCCACACTCCATGCATTCGCAGGATTTGTATTTACACTACCTGGTCCCTGAATGTTCTGGGGGCAGATTCTTGAATCGGTCAGGCCAATGCGGTATTTCTGTTTAGTTTGGGGCGATGACCGCACCGGAGCCTTGCCAAGGGGACCCATGGGGTGGATCATTCTGTGTTCACATCCGGTGGAATGGCAAGGAAGAAGGAACGTGCTTCAAAGCTTGTGAATAAACTGAACCATCCCTTCAAGCCTGGCATGCTTTGGTTCTTCTCAGACGAGAAGAGTTTCTGCCAGGATCAGGTAGTACGTAACAACTGGTGGCCTACTGCGACGCCTCCAAACGATGTCCCGAGAGTCACCGAGACCAAGTTCCAGCTCCGCATCATGGTTTTGGGGGCGCTAATCAGCGAGGGCCACGTTATCTCTTCGGTTATCTTCCTGGACGCTCCCAGACTCAAAACACCGAGCTACATCAAGTGCCTGGAAGAATTGCTGTTGCCATGGATCCAGGAGATCGCCCATGAAAGTCGTTAGGTATAGCAGCAGGACTATTCAATACTCCTGCTGCGAAATAATTTATTTGACCACAACACTTCGAACATCTTGGCATCCCAACTCCTCAGATCGCAACCTTTGCACAAATATATGTGTGACGAGATTGGTAGAGATGCCAACAAGTCCCTATACACCACCCCGATAGATCCTATGTCCATGATCACCGCAGTTCTCATTTAATTAAACAAGGGGGACCGTGGAGAAAGCCTGCAGCAAGTTCTGACGCCTTCTTAATGACCTATCCATGTTATTTTCTTTTACATTGATGTTAGGCAAAAAATTAGCCACTACTCCCTTTATTTGGGGTGGGGCAAAGGTGTTCACTTGTCTACTGCACAGTGCGGCTTTCGCAAGTTCCACTCCACGTCGATTGCTCCGCTCTGCCAGGATAATTCTAAATGCGAGGCTTTTCTTCGTCGACTGCACATCGTTGATTTTTGGGGGGCGGGGGGAGGTACTTTTGGTTGTTTTTGACTGGTTTTATTGAAATAGGCTAAAGATAGGCTTTTTCGGTGGCTGCGCCCTCGCTGGAGGCTGCCTAAAGGGGCCTTTAAAATGAAATGAATCCCAAATGGATATGAACCAAATGTGTGGCGAACTACATAGATCTCTTTCTCTCAATCTCTACCTCTTTATCACTTTTCTCTCTGTCTCTTTGTTTTCCTATTTCTCTTACGTTTTCTCTCTATCTCTTTCTTTCCCTCTTCCGCTTTCTTTCTCTTTCTCTCTCCCTCGGACAGAACCCAACTGACCAATATAATAAACATTAAGGTTTTGGTGTTCGACTAATTGACCTCTGGGTCACAATCGACCTCTGGGGCAAAATTTCGTCTAGCGTAAAATATTTAGCAATTCCGTGTTTAATAATAATAACAATTATGATACTACTAATACGACTACTACCACTACTACTACTACTAATGATAATAATAATAATAGGAATTTTCTATACGAGTACAGCATATCAGGAAACCACATAATGGAGTGGCATAGAAAACCTGTGCATTCCGCGTATAGACAAAACTAATCATAATGATGCCAATGGTAGCAACCCTTTCTTTGATGCCAAAGAAATATAGGCAACTCTCTGGGACCTATGAGGGATTAAGACCCCCACCCCCCTCACCGTAACTGTAGCGAGGACAAAAATATAATCCCAGAACAGCCACTGAAAAGAATAATTAATCTGCATAAACAAAAAAGAATTTCCAAAGAGTCCAAAAGACTACAAACGAATTTCAATATTGTTTACCAAACTCCGTCGTTCCCCATCCAGCGAGAGTCACAGATTGATCCACTAGATCTTCTTCGGCCAAGAGACCCCAAGGTAAACAAATAGGAGCAATACCTCTCTGGAATGACAGCAAAAAGGTTCTCTTAACCAAAATATTCTTAACCAAACAATGATAAACAACTTACGAAGCTACAAGGTTAGAGTAACGAGTGAATAATGACCAGACAATAAACTAGCTAATGATTTTATTTGGAAGGTACCAAAACCCCCCCAAATAATAAGGCAATAGAAAACATTTAGAGCAACCCTGTAATTATGTACTACCAAAGGAGTTTTATGTACAAGACCGGTGTCTATTAGATGTCCAACTACATTCGTGTTTTTAACTTTCATAGATAAATAACAAGGTCCTCTGACCAAGAAGTCGCGTGTTCTAACTTATTCTGATTTATGACCTTATGACCTCCAAAACTTTCAATAATTCAAAAACAATATAAATGGTTCAAATTTAGTTATAATCAGCCGAATAGTTATGATGTTATTGCCAAAACAAAATCATTAATGGACTAACCTTGGGAGGACCATGGAAGTTATACTTTTCGGAGGAGAATGTAAAACAACATACGGGTTTCGAATTTCGTTAGAATCGGCAGATTAGTTATAACGTTATTACAAAAACAAAAAAAGCAAAACGGGGACCGACCGACCGACATAGTGAGATGTAGAGTCGCTCGCGACTAAAAAGACCGTTCAAACAATAAAATTTATTCCACAAGATAGTTTCCATCCGTTTTAGAGATCCTTTCTAAAAATTTTTTTTTTATATATGCCTCTTTAATAAAACTCCCTAGGCTTAGCCCCCTCCCCCCCAAAAAACCTGTAGAAGGCTCTCTTCGAGTGCTTTCTTGTCAGAGAATCTTTCATTGCGAATCCTATTGTCTAAAGACAAAATGTAGCTGACGTCTACGCTGCATAACTATAAAAAGTTCAAAATGACCTTGTTTGAAAGCATCCAACTCTGGACAACCGCAGAGGAGTTGTTTCTGCAAGGTGATGCACAACTTCACATCACACGCGAGATACACTGAGTCTATGTTGGGAGCTATTGCAGCAACTGCCACACTCTCCTAATCTCATTCGGATTGTCACTTTAGGTGAGGACAAACACTTTTGCAATGAAAGATTCTTTAAGGTCGCGGTCGAAGAACGACTTAGTTTATTTTTTTCATTCAATGCTTGGGGAGATTTATTTATGTGGGATAAATAATTAATCTTTCATTTTGTTAGGATTTTTTTTCAAACAAAACAATAATAAATAAATACAAACAAAAACAGAAGAGGCAAAAGGCAAAAAGAAGGAAGCACGGCATCGGGGGGAGGGTGCCCTGCCGCGAGACGCGAGCATGCGACCAACACCAAAGAGAATCAGATAAAATGGAAGAGGCCAACCTCTTCCAAAAAGTCAAATAGTCTAGAAGTCTGTGTGCACGAATCCTCTCCCGAGTAAAGGGACAAGCGGTAGCGACCTCACTCTTACCGGTAGGGGGACAGGTATCGTGGGTAAAGGTCACCAGGATTGGGAATGACTTCACTGTCGGTGAATTTCGTCGAGCAAGAGCTAGGTTAGGGTAGATTAGGTTAGCACACCCGCCAAAAATCACCTGGAGGGAACTCTACAAAAGGGAGTAAGGGGGAACCGATGAACTCCTTCAATTGAGAGGGAGAAGCGCTCTATTCACTTAAGAATCCTACAGGACCTCACGAGAAACCCCTTAGCTGCATTCAAAAGGTAGGAGGGGAGCCCCTCTTTTAGTTCCTCATCAGCCCCAACACCAAGGTTGGGCGAGGATTAAGAGAGAGAGAGAGAGAGAGAGAGAAGAGAGAGAGAGAGAGAGAGAGAGAGAGAGAGAGAGAGAGAGAGAGAGAGAGAGAGAAGTAGTCCGAAATGTTGACGAAGAACTTTTGAAAACTTTGGAAAGTCTGCCAGCACACGATAATTTACTAAGCTTGTGACCACTGAAAAAAAGGGGTTGGTGGTGTATAGCCTGCGTCTAGCCGCTCCCCCCTATCCTGATTCTGATTTTTCCACTTTTTAGTGCCCCCCTCCCTAGATGTATTAAAAAATTATGTTCGCAACCAAAGAAAGCAAAACGCTCCGACCAGAAGTTACCCATTGACCGGTCGTTCCCCAAAGATTGCAGCTTCCAACTGGGCAGCCACAATCGTTGCCAGGACGAAATAATCCTTGCCAAGACGGCCAGGATCTGAAGATCTGTTGCGGCAGACTAAGAAACAGGACCAGAGACTTTTATTTGGCCTGGCGGTCAAGAGCCTAAAGCCCGTCTGCCACAATCAGTACAGCCTTGTGCACCCGAGGACCGCTGTAAGGAGGTGGTCGGCACATTACACGCTAGGAAGTGGTGAGGCAAAACCGAGCTTCCAATTATTCGCGCCCCAACACCCAGGTTTCGTCAAGGCCTAGTCTCTTGAAACGTGATTTTTTTTTTTTTTTTTTCAAGAGCTCATCTGGCGACTGCCTACTTGGGCATTAGTCGCCGTATTAAAACTGGCCTAGTTCTAGGCTACTTTAAAATAAAATTAAAGAAAAAAACAAAACAAAACACCCCAAAATAGGGAAAGGAAGCAAGCTGGTGCGTCGGGGAGAGGTCCCCCCGGCGCAGGAGCGTGCAACTAAAGGAAAAAAACAAACAAAAAACAAAACAAAACAAAACACAAACCTTGCTTAAATAATAGGGAGAAGGCCGGCCTCCCCCCAAAAGTCAGCAAGTCCACCAGTCAAAGTGCACGCACTCGTCCCGAGTACAAGGGACAGGCGGTAGCGACCCCGCCCATCCCGGTACCGGGACAGGTGTCGTGCGCGAAGATCACCCAGACTGGGACATTCGACAAGAATGTGCCGAACAGTCTGGGGGACGACGCAGTCGTTGCAATAGGGCGCAGGCGAGCGCTCCACCAGATAGCGATGCGTCACACGAGTGTGTCCGATTCGGAGACGACAGAAAGCAACCTGAAGCCGCCGCGGCATTGGGGGATAGGTCCATGGGAACAGTCGCGGCGCAATGGCGCGCAACTTTAAGTTCCCTTCGGCCGTCTCCCATCTTCTTTGCCAAGCAGTCCGAAGAACTGCCGTATTCCTGCCATGTAGTCGGTGTGAGGAAGAGCGAAACGCTGGTCCGGGCGCAGAGTCCTCGCGGACTCTTTGGCGCCCTCATCGGCGCGCTCATTCCCCGCAATTCCTACATGTCCAGGAACCCAGCAGAAGATAATCTCGACATCTGCCCGGCTCGCCAAAACCGTGGCGTCACGGATTTCGCGAACCAGGGGATGCGGAGATTCCAATGCCCCGAGAGCACTCAGGGCGCTTTGTGAGTCGCTATAGATCACAATCCGGTCTCCGAACCGGGCACGTCGCGTAATCTCCCGTACCGAGTGGTGTATTGCCACCAGCTCGGCCGTGAAGACAGACGCAGCGCCTGGTAGAGCCCCGCTGACTTCAAACAGAGGGGAAACGGCGTGAAAGCCGACCCCCTCTTGGGACTTGGAGCCATCCGTATACACTGGCACGGTACCAGCGTGACGCGATGTGTGCTCCAAAAAGGTCGAACGCAATACTCCCGGCGCAGTACAAGCTTTGGGAGCAGAGGCGTGGCGACAAATAGCCAAATGTGGTACCCTCCAGGGTGGCGTCCTGGGCAGAACCAGGGGCGCCACCGGCCCGAGAGCTATATCTACCTCTCGAAGGAGTTTCCTGGCCCTAAACCCAAAGGGCTTAGGGTATGACTGGCGTCTCTCGGCGGCATAGGCACCATCGAGATCAGCTGCGGATGCAGTGAGAGCTGTTGGCGACTGAGGGAGGCGCCGGGCTCGCGCGTACAGGCGAGTGATGCACTGCACGCGGCGCAGAGCGAGTGGCATCTCCCCAGCATCGACCAACAGGCTCTCAAAGGGGGAAGTGCGGAAGGCACCGGTCGCAAGGCGAAGGCCGGTGTGGTGGATCGAATCCACCTTCCGCAATAAACGCTTGGCTGCGGATGCATAAAACTCGCATCCGTAGTCGAGCTTCGAGCGAACAAAGGATCGATAAAAAAGTAAGGCGGTAGCCCTATCAGCGCCCCAAGCGCTGAACGTCACGTAACGGAGAATGTCCATGGCGCGGGTACAAGAGACCTTAAGGCTGCGAATATGAGCCTCCCAGGTGAGGCGTCGGTCGAATACAAGACCAAGGAAACGGTGCGACTCAACCACATCCAGGCGCACCCCATTAAGAAACAAATCTGGGTCGGGGTGAAGCCGTGGATGGCGGCAGAAGTGCACCACCTTAGTCTTGGCCAAAGAAAAGCGAAACCTGTGCGCTTCGGCATAGCGAGAGACGCGGTTCAATGCCTGTTGGAGTCGACGCTCCAGAGTTGGCATCTGGGCCGCGCCAAAAGAGATCGAAAGGTCGTCCACGTAGAGCGTAGCAAGAACATCTTCCGGCAGCACCGAGGTGATGCCGTTGATGCTCAGGGCAAAGAGTGTGACACTGAGGACACTTCCCTGCGGGACACCCTCTTCCTGCTCCTTTGGGCCGGAGAGGGCTCCCCCCACCCGTACGCGGAATCGACGATCTCGCAAAAATTCAGATATAAACATTGGGAGGCGTCCCCTCGCCCCCATCGTGTGGAGAGTCTCCATGATACCGTATCGCCATGCGGTATCATAGGCCTTCTCCAGATCGAAAAACACCGTGGCGTAGTGCTGTCTACGAAGGAAAGCCTCGCAGACGGCGTTTTCCAGTCGGAGCAGAGCATCCGACGTGGAGTGTAACTTACGGAAGCCGCACTGCGCAGAAGACAGATGGCCTCCGCTGTCCAGGAAATAGGCTAATCTAACATTTACCAATTTCTCCATCAACTTGCACACGCAAGAGGTTAGAGAGATTGGGCGGAAACCGGTCGGAGTAGAGTGATCTCTCCCCGGCTTGCGAAAGGCGAGCACAGTAGCGATTCGCCAGGAGTCTGGGAGAAGACCTTCCACCCAGATCCTGTTGAACAAATCTAAGAGAAAGGCCATGCCTCGCTCACCCAGGTGTCGAAGCATGGCGTACGGGACATCGTCCGGACCATGGGCGGTGTCCGCGCACGAAGAGAGAGCGGAACGCAACTCACTCACAGTAAACTTGTCGTTGAAGGGTTCTCCGCCTCTGGAGGTAAAGTCCAGCCGGCGGCCTTCCGCGACATCACGACGTGCATTGAATGCTGGCGGAGCAGCATCACGGCTAGAGAATGCGGAAAAAGCGGTCGCTAAGGATTCCGCCACGGACGCGGGGTCCGAGATTGCGGTCCCATTCTCCTGGAGAACGGGAGGGGGGTCCTGCGAGAACTTGCCCCGAATCCTTTTGACTCGCTTCCACACCTCTTCCAGAGGGGTCTTCCCGTTAAGTGAAGACACGTATGCCGCCAAGAAGAGTGGCGGGCGTGCTTCGAAATATACCGGAACCTAGCCCTAGCCCGACGAAATTCAGCGACAGTGAAATCGTTCGGGCGGCGCTTATAGCGCATGTAGGCATAACGCTTCTGTTTGAGGGCCGTCTCACACTCGGCCGACCACCATGGGAGTGGTCGGCGTGCAAAACGGCCAGACGTCCTAGGAATAGTAGTCAGGCCCACGGCGATGAGGTTGCCGGAGAAGAACTCAACGGCCTCATCTACCGACCTAAACTCCTCGACTGAGATAGAGAATTCAGTCATTTCCTGAAATGCAGGCCACCGCGCCCGCGCCAAGCACCACCGAGGTGGTCTCTCAGGCGGCAGTTGCCCTGAAAATGATATTTGAATGGGAAAGTGATCACTACCATGGAGGTCATCGACCACCCCCCAATCAAAATCAGGCTGTGCATCCGAAGAGCACAAAAATAGGTCAAGGCAAGAAAATGAAGCGGTTCTCGGACAGTGATGCGTAAACTCATCCACGTTTAGGACACCCATCTCAAGCTCTTCGATCAGATCGGCAAGGACTTGTCCCCTGGGATTTATGGAGTAATCTCCCCAGAGAGGATGCCTGCCGTTCAGATCTCCAAGCAAGAGATAGGGCCTCGGCAACCGTGCCACGACGCGGCGGAAGTCCCCCGCGTCGAAGTCAGCTGACGGTGGAATGTACGCAGAAATGATAGTATACCTCCTATCCAGGTGCAGCTGCACAGCCACTGCCTGAAAGGAGGTATCTAAAGAGAAAGGAAGAACGGAGACATCATGCCGGGTGTAAACCGCGCATCCCCCAGCCCGGCCATCCCGCGGTGGTGGGGTCGCAAGACCCTTATACCCCGGGAGGGCCGGCAGGGGGCACGCGCCTAGCATGGTCTCCTGCAAAAAGATAGCTAACGGGGAACGGGACGAGGCGAGCCTCCGCAGCTCCTCCCAGTTGGCCCGGAGTCCACGGCAATTCCATTGAAGGAATATGCCCTCCAGGCCTAGCTCGGAGGAGACGCGGGGGCCCTCCTCGAATTGAAGACCCTCACGGGAATGGCCGTACGCTTCCCGGGGGCAGAACCCCGGGCGCTGTTGGCCGGACAAAGCGCTGTCGCCTTCGAGGACTTATTGGGGGAGGTTGGGCGCGCCATGAGAGTCTTTTCCTCCCTCTGCCTCGAAACCTTAGGCGGGCGCTGCGGCTTCGGAGGCGGGGGGGCCTCTTTTCGAGGGCATTTTAGGGGGTTGTTTATTGATGTTCCAAAGCCTCTTTTCTGACACGACAGGATGTTGCTGGTCAGGTCCTTAAGCCTAGACAGAGGGTTAAGCGGATACTCATTGAGAAAAATGAATGCTGAGAGCGAGCGATGAGAAAGCGCACCAACTTTCACAGGCCCCATCAAATAGTTCAATTTAACCCAGTGAGGGGACGTCCCTAAATTGCACTTATTCAGGTGAGAAGAGTTCCTCCTGGTACCAAAAGCAGGTATATAAAAGATTAAGGGGATAGTCGTAGAGTAAAAAAATAAAGTAACGCTGAGAGAGAGCGAAGGGGAATCGAACCAACAACTTTTCCAGGCCCCATCAGAGTTCATGTCAACCCAGTGACGGGGATCCCCTGATTTTCACTCAGACCAGGGGAATGTGCAGCTCCCTCAGGTACCAAGTGCAACAGACTACATATGGTACCCATCTGCCGGGTTTTGTTAGCAAAAGATCCCTGGACCGGATAAAAACTATGTGTTGGAATAGATACGTTTCTTTGTACTGCCTTTTCATTTATCCACTCAGGTTAATAATAAACACGACCGAACTTTCTTGGACACCTTAACTATATAAGGGAGTGTGATGGCTTAGCATAAAGTACTAATCCTAGAGATATCGAGAGGAAAAAGCCGACAGGATGGAATGCAAGGACATACAAAAAAGGATGAACTGATTAATGATCGGTGAAATGACTTTACCAGGGGATTTTTTTACCTTTGAATACGAGACTTGTCTTAAGTACTGGTAAAGTGTAGAGGTGCCGAAGAAGGAATGCAAGAACATATGAAAAAGAATGAACTGATTAATGATCGGTGAAATGACTTTACCAGGAGATTTTTTTTACCTTTAAATACGAGACTTGTCTTAAGTCCTGGTAAAGTGCAGAGGTGCCGAAGAAGGAATGCAAGGACATATGAAAAAGGATGAACTGATAAATGATCGGTGAAATGACTTTACCAGAGGATTTTTTTTTTTTTACCTTTGAATACGAGACTTGTCTTAAGTCCTAGTAAAGTGTAGAGGTGCCGAAGAAGAAATTCAAGGACATATGGAAAAGGATGAACTAATTGATGATCGGTGAAATGACTTTACCAGGGGATTTTTTTTACCTTTGAATACGAGATTTGTCTTAAGTCCTGGTAAAGTGCAGAGGTGCCGAAAAAGGAATGCAAGGACATACAAAAAAGGATGAACTAATTAATGATCGGTGAAATGACTTTATCAGGGGATTTTTTTTACTTTTGAATACGAGACTTGTCTTAAGTCCTGGTAAAGTGTAGAGGTACCGAAGAAGGAATTCAAGGACATATGAAAAAGGATAAACTGATTAATGATCGGTGAAATGAATTACCAGGGGATTTTTTTACCTTTGAATACGAGACTTGTCTTAAGTCCTGGTAAAGTGCAGAGGTGCCGAAGAAGGAATGCAAGAACATATGAAAAAGAATGAACTGATTAATGATCGGTGAATTGACTTTACCAGGGGATTTTTTTTACCTTTAAATACGAGACTTGTCTTAAGTCCTGGTAAAGTGCAGAGGTGCCGAAGAAGGAATGCAAGGACATATGAAAAAGGATGAACTGATAAATGATCGGTGAAATGACTTTACCAGAGGATTTTTTTTTTTACCTTTGAATACGAGACTTGTCTTAAGTCCTGGTAAAGTGTAGAGGTGCCGAAGAAGAAATTCAAGGACATATGGAAAAGGATGAACTAATTAATGATCGGTGAAATGACTTTACCAGGGGATTTTTTTTACCTTTGAATACGAGATTTGTCTTAAGTCCTGGTAAAGTGCAGAGGTGCCGAAAAAGGAATGCAAGGAAATACAAAAAAGGATGAACTAATTAATGATCGGTGAAATGACTTTATCAGGGGATTTTTTTTACTTTTGAATACGAGACTTGTCTTAAGTCCTGGTAAAGTGTAGAGGTACCGAAGAAGGAATTCAAGGACATATGAAAAAGGATAAACTGATTAATGATCGGTGAAATGAATTACCAGGGGATTTTTTTACCTTTGAATACGAGACTTGTCTTAAGTCCTGGTAAAGTGCAGAGGTGCCGAAGAAGGAATGCAAGGACATATGAAAAAGGATGAACTGATTAATGATCGATGAAATGACTTTACCAGGGAATTTTTTTTTTACCTTTGAATACGAGACTTGTCTTAAGTCCTGGTAAAGTGCAGAGGTGCCGAAGAAGGAATGCAAGGACATATGAAAAAGAATGAACTGATTAATGATCGGTGAAATGACTCTACCAGAGGATTTTTTTACCTTTGAATACGAGACTTGTCTTAAGTCCTAATAAAGGGCAGAGGTGCCAAAGAAGGAATTCAAGGCAAGGACATATGGAAAAGGATGAACTGATTAATGATCGGTGAAATGACTTTACCAGGGGATTTTTTTACATTTGAATACGAGATTTGTCTTAAGTCCTGGTAAAGTGCAGAGGTGCCGAAGAAGGAATGCAAGGACATACAAAAGAGGATGAACTAATTAATGATCGGTGAAATGACTTTACCAGGGGATTTTTTTTACCTTTGAATACGAGACTTGTCTTAAGTCCTGGTAAAGTGTAGAGGTGCCGAAGAAGGAATTCAAGGACATATGAAAAAGGATAAACTGATTAATGATCGGTGAAATGACTTTACCAAGGGATTTTTTTACCTTTGAATACGAGACTTGTCTTAAGTCCTGGTAAAGTGCAGAGGTGCCGAAGAAGGAATGCAAGGACATATGAAAAAGAATGAACTGATTAATGATCGGTGAAATGACTTTACCAGAGGATTTTTTTACCTTTGAATACGAGACTTGTCTTAAGTCCTGGTAAAGTGTAGAGGTGCCGAAGAAGGAATTCAAGGACATATGGAAAAGGATGAACTGATTAATGATCGGTGAAATGACTTTACCAGGGAATTTTTTTTTACCTTTGAATACGAGACTTGTCTTAATTCCTGGTAAAGTGCAGAGGTGCCAAAGAAGGAATGCAAGGACATACAAAAAAAGGATGAACTAATTAATGATCGGTGAAATGACTTTAAATGGGATTTTTTTTACCTTTGAATACGAGACTTGTCTTAAGTCCTGGTAAAGTGTAGAGGTGCCGAAGAAGGAATGCAAGGACATACAAAAAAGGATGAACTAATTAATGATCGGTGAAATGACTTTAAATGGGATTTTTTTTTACCTTTGAATACGAGACTTGTCTTAAGTCCTGGTAAAGTGTAGAGGTGCCGAAGAAGGAATGCAAGGACATATGAAAAAGAATGAACTGATTAATGATCGGTGAAATGACTTTACCAGGGGATTTTTTTTTACCTTTGAATACGAGACTTGTCTCAAGTCCTGGTAAAGTGCAGAGGTGCCGAACAAGGAATGCAAGGACATACAAAAAAGGATGAACTAATTAATGATCGGTGAAATGACTTTACCAAGGGATTTTTTTTACCTTTGAATACGAGACTTGTCTTAAGTCCTGGTAAAGTGTAGAGGTGCCGAAGAAGGAATGCAAGGACATACAAAAAAGGATGAACTAATTAATGATCGGTGAAATGACTTTAAATGGGATTTTTTTTACCTTTGAATACGAGACTTGTCTTAAGTCCTGGTAAAGTGTAAAGGTGCCGAAGAAGGAATGCAAGGACATATGAAAAAGAATGAACTGATTAATGATCGGTGAAAGGACTTTACCAGGGGATTTTTTTTTACCTTTGAATACGAGACTTGTCTTAAGTCCTGGTAAAGTGCAGAGGTGCCGAAGAAGGAATGCAAGGACATACAAAAAAGGATGAACTAATTAATGATCGGTGAAATGACTTAAATGGGATTTTTTTTACCTTTGAATACGAAACTTGTCTTAAGTCCTGGTAAAGTGTAGAGGTGCCGAAGAAGGAATTCAAGGACATATGAAAAAGGATGAACTGATTAATGATCGGTGAAATGACTTTAGCCAGAGGATTTTTTTTACATTTGAATACTAGACTTGTCTTAAGTCCTGGTAAAGTGTAGAGGTGCCGAAGAAGGAATGCAAGGACATACAAAAAAGGATGAACTGATTAATGATCGGTGAAATGACTTTACCAGGGGATTTTTTTTTTACCTTTGAATACGAGACTTGTCTTAAGTCCAGGTAAAGTGTAGAGGTGCCGAAGAAGGATAATGCGGACACCGAAAGCAAAAGAACGACTGATATAAATATAAGCCTGTATGGAAAAAATGGAGGACAAAAACTTGGAATTGATGACATAAAAATTTCCCTCAAATCTTAGGAAAGTTAGAGAAAGGAGGAAACTAACACTATAATGAAGATTAAACACTTCATGACCAGTTAGCACTACGAGATAAAAAAGACTCTACCGTATAATTAATAGATTTGTTCAACTTGAGGAGAGCAATGTCAGCATAGCCTTTGTAGATATCATACTTCGGATGCGCTATGACATCTTCCACATCAACGTCTTCAGGGAAGATGTCGACGACCTCTTCGTAAGGGTCATAATTATGTTCCCCCAAACGGAGGAAGAAAGGTCGACTGCCAAGAAAAAATACAAAATAAACAACGAATCCGCTAAATATTGGTGATTAACATGCAGATTCCAATACTACCATCATGATATGAGATCTAAAGGTAAGGCATCTGTCGAAGGAGGAACTAATTAATTGGAGTGGTAACCAAAACAAAAAATTCCGACTTCGCGCCTTAGTACATCTTCTGCTGATGAGTTTGTTGGCATCGTTGTAGCTTGAACTAAGGTAAAGCGGAATTTCATAAATTCCTAATCTAGCATTGAATATTTAATGAGGTTACATAATACTTCCCCATGACCAATAGAAAATCACTATAATCAATTTTAAAAATTTTTCTCTATCTTTCCACAAACCACTCAGTTACTCTGTTAAATTTTGAGAACGTATTCCTTCAATTTGTAGAGAGTGGCTGGTATTGCAGAATTTTGGAGTAATTTTATTGAATTTGTTGTGCGTCTATAATTAATAATTCGTTTGGACGGTAGGGCTTTAATAGCCTTAAGACCGCGACCGGATAGCTTATTTATTATATTGAGCTCGAGAGCGCCAGGCCTTTAAGCGCGCGCAACAATTTTGGCCACAAGGAGGGACTGCCGGCAAGACTTTCCCCCGGGGAACCCTAAAACCTAAAGGCATGGTACCACGTGAGATAAAGGCCTCTCTTTGTTTATTTTTTTTTTAATATTTTGTTTTGTAGTAGCTAATTGATTTTGAATAAGAGAATTGTTTTCGTTTCGCACATTGGATTGTTTTTTGTATATAAATAGATTTCAAATATATTTATCCATACTTTTGTAAATAAAGGACGTAAATACAATCCGTTTCATTTCTCCCTCGATTCCTCACGTCCGACTTAGTGTAGGGAGCGAGTTGGATAGATTGGAGTTAGAGTGTAGGTTCGCGGCCAGCTACATTTAGCGCCCGAATAGGGGCGTGAGATCTCTAAACAGGGAGCGTGACAGGATTAGATTGCAGTCCGTCATTGGATTGGGTTTAGGCTGCACGAGTAGTTTGATTGTTTTTCCTTTCTTCTGTCCTTTCATACTAACCAGGGAGGATGGCTTCTGTGGAGCAAGGTCTCCATGATGAGATTGTGCGACTGAGGCTGGAATTGAGACATAAAGACGAAGAATGTACAATGTTGAGGACAGTGATTGAGGGACTGAAAGTTGATATAGTGGCTATGAATTAAAAGACTGATCGGATGAAGGTGGAGATGGATGAGAGGCTAAAGCGGGTTGAGAGAAGAATGCAAGACCTTTATAACATGATGAAGGGGTCAGAACCGGCCCCAGGACCCTCGACCCTGACCCCCGCTTCGACCGAAGAGGATAAGACTAATGGGATCAATGGAAGTGTGTGCGAGTCTATAGAAGACAGAATGATTGTGAGTGGTAGAAAAAAGGGTGAATGGAAAGGAGTGGAAGGTAAGAAGGGAAGGAAGAATGTTTTGAATGGTAAGGATAGGAAGATGAGAGGTAAGAGTGTGGACTCTCTCTATTCGGATGAAGAAGAGAGTGAATGTATGATTGGTATGAGTGAGAGTGAAGTGAATGTGGAGAAAGGTCTTTTGATTTGGGAAGTCCCGAAAGTTGATAGGTTTAAATTGCATGGTAGTAAGAGTGTGGAAAAGTTCTTCGCAGAGTTCGAGCGGTATTGCAAGCTAAAGTACCCGAAGAATAAGGGGCACTGGGTTAATGTTTTAGGGGAGTATTTGGATGGAAAAGGTTAGAATTCTTCCAACTGATAACGAGTATGGGGGAACCGAAGTATGAGGTGGTGAAGGAGAGACTGATTAGGCAGGTGAAACGAATAAAAGAGAGTGTGAAGTATAAAAGGGTGAATGAATTTGAGAAGGCTCGCATAGGAAAGAGTGAAAGTGTGAATATGTATGCACATAGGCTTGAGAGTATGGCGAGAAAGAGGTATGGTGATGATGGTGGGAATGAATGTAAGCAATTGATGAGAAGATTTATTGATACGATCCCCCGGAAGATAAGTGAATGGCTGAGTGAGAAGAGAAAGGAGAGAATGAGGCTGACGGGGAAGCGGTTAGTGTGTGGGGATGTTTTGGAGCTTTTGGAAGATAGGCGATTTGATGAAGAGAATGATTTGGATGAGGATAGATGGTGTAGTGTGAGTGTTGGTGGTAGGAAGCCCAGGAGCTTCCCTCCACCTCAGCAGTTTGGTAGCTATCGGGATGCCCTGAAGGCTACCCCAGCTCGGGTGATGTCGGGCTTCCTGGGTCGGCAGAGTGGACGGATGAATGGGGGATGGACAAGTGTTAGTGGACAGATGGCTGGCGTACGATCGAATGGGGGTAGATATGTTCCAGCGAGTGAACGGTCAAATGGTGTGAAAAACACCGTAGAATGTCGTAGGTGTGGAATGAAGGGGCATATGTTGGCAGAATATAGTGGACGTCTGGCGCGTGTTTTGGGTGTGGTAAGAGGGGGAATATGATAAAGGATTGCCAAGAAAGTATGAGAGAGTGTTTCGAATGCAAAGAAAGAGCCCATTTAAAGAGAGATTGTCCGACGTTGAATGGTGGAGCGAATGCTGAGGGAGTGGAAGATACGCTTGTGGTAACTGTGAAAAGGCCGGTCACTATGCGAGGATGTGTCGGGACCAGAGGAATGTATGTAGCTATTGTGCGGTGGAAGGGCATTCGAGTGAAAGGTGTTGGATTAGACTAAGAGCGCAAGGTGTGAATGGAAAGTCTGAGTCAGGAAACTGAATTGTGAGAGGGTACCTGGTGAAGTATCTTCTGGGTGCGTGAGTGTGAGTGATGTGTTGGTAGGTCTGTCTAGTGTGAAAGTTCTGTCTGGTAGGAAGTATAAGTCTCTGAGTGTGAAGATTGAATTGAACGGGGTTGAGTGTTTGTCATTGATAGATTCTGAGTGCAAGAAAAGTTTGGTATATAAAGATGTGTATGAAAAATTGAGTGAAAAAGCCCTCTTGTCTGACAAGTTAAGTGAAAAAGCTCACCTGTTTGAGTGTAAAGGTAGTTTAGTAGGGATTGATGGTATGAGAGTACCTGTGATTGGTATGATAAGAGCAGCTGCTTGTTTGAATGCATGTGTGTGAATGAGTGTGAATTTTATGTGGTTGATAAGGTGAGTAATGAGTATGGTGTGATTTTAGGGTATGATTTTATGAAAGAGAATCGTATGGTTGTGCATCCTGCGCGTGATCGGATCGAGAGAAAGATTGGTAAGAGTGTGGTGTACAAGTTGCATGTAGGGAAAGATGGTAGTGTTTTGAGGAGTGTGTTTAGCGGTATTGAGGTGACTGCTATGGAGAGTGTAAGGCTTGTGAAGGGTGAAAGGGTGTATGTTAGAGTGAGTTGGAGTAAGGATGTGAGTTTAAATGTGGAATAGAACACTGTGTAATTGGATGGAAAGGAAGCGTATTATAAGGTAAGGCGGGTTGCTTGTGTATTTGATGGCTTGATGAGGATGAATGATCCTTTTGTATGGGCGCAGACCGCCCCTAGGGTGAAACGCAGGTGAGAGGGATCCAAGTCGGAGATGTACTGGGTCACCTCTACACTGTCAGTAAGGGAGGTAGGGATGATAGCACGGATATCAACGTAAATGTTGCGAATGAAAAGCCGTGTGAATGGACGTATAATAAAGTGGAAAGGATGGTAGAATTGGATGAATGTTTGACTGAGTATGAAAGTGAGGATGTGTATCGAATGCTGTTTGAACGAAAGGGGGTCCTCATTAACAGCGATCTGGATTTCCGGGTTGCGAAGCTTTTGGAATTCAAGATTATCCTGAAGGACACCCCAATCTATCAACCACCGAGAAATTTCCTGCGTCCGGTTGCTGATGCGATTGAGGAGCAGTGTGAGGAATTAGAACGATCGGGGGTGATTGAAGAAAGTGAGAGTGCATGGAATAGTCCGATTGTGCATGTACGTAAGCCGGATGGAAGATTGCGTCTGTGTGTGGATTATCGAAAGGTGAATGAAAGGACTGTGAAAGAAAGGTTTCCGATGTGTGTGGTACCCGAGTGTGTGTATAGTATGCATTGGATGAAGTGGTTTACAAAGCTGGATCTAGTACTGGGGTATTACCGGATGCCCATTGCTGAGGAGAGCCGGCTGGTAACTGCTTTTTCCTCTATAAAAAGGCATTATCAGTTCCGGAGCCTCAGTTTTGGGTTGGCCAATGCTCTCGGTGCCTTCCAGCGTGCTATGAATGTTGTGTTGAGTAAGTTTCTGAGCAAGAGTGTGATTGTGTTTAAAGATGATATTTTTATTATGAATGAGAGTTTTGATGAGCATATGAGATTGGTGAATGATGAATTGAGAACGTTGGAAAGTGTTGGTGTGAAGGTGAAGTTAGCAAAGTGTGATTGGTTTGCGAAAGAAGTGGAGTTCCTTGGACATATGGTAAGTGAGAATGGGTTGCGAAAGTCGCCGAAGTATTTTGAGAAAGTACGAATGTTTCCGAAACCGGCGACTGTGAAGCAGCTGAAGTCGTATCTGGGTTTGATTGAGTTTCAGCGAAAGTTTATACGTGATTTTTCCGGTGTGATTGAGCCTTTGACTGAGTGGATGGGCAATAAAGGTAGTACGATTGTCAGGTGGAGTGATAAGACGAATGAAGCATATGAGAGACTGAAAGAGGCAGCGGCTCAAGATGTTGAGTTAGCATACCTGGACTATAGTGTGAATGCTAAGATGCTTGAATTGTATAAAGATGTGAGTGGGTACTGTATGGAAGGATTTCTAATGCAAAAGCAGCGTTTGATTGGCGAGAATGTAATGCGGATAATTGGGTATGTATCCAAAGCTATGAAAGCGGCAGAACGAAAGTATTCGACTGTGGAGCGAGAGTTGGCTGCTATAAGGTATTGTTTGAAAGTGTTGCGTCCGTTTTTGTATGGTGTGTGGTTTGTGATAAAAATGGATCATCAACCTCTAGTGTATTTGCAACGTATGAAATGGGCTGATAGTAGGATTGCGAGGACTTTGGAAGATTTGAGTGATTTTAATTATGTGATTGAATATCTACCTAGTGAACGGAATGGATGGGCTGATTTGATATCGAGGTATCCTGGTACGAATGATGAAAATGTGTGTGGAGTGAGTGATCCTGAGTACTTGCCAAAAAGGATTATGAATGAAAAGGAGAGTAAGGGTGGTGGTGATTCTTTGTTTGAGAGCATATGGAATGGTTTGCAAGATTGGAAGAGTGATGGAGTAGATGTGAGAGTGCTCGATAGTGCGGATGACTTAAGGAAGGAGGTAATGAGTGAAGTATGTAGGAAGCTTGAGGGTATTGGTATGGCAAGGGTGCGGAATTTTATGAAAGAATTGAGAGCAATGTGTATGTCAGGGGTCCCGCCGTTTCAGGAAGTGTTGATTGTCGTGAGTCGTGTGCACTTTGGTGGTGAGAGGCCGATTGTGTACAAAGATGAGAAGATAAAGGGTTTCAATCCTAATGTGGAACATCTGCAATGTTTGAGCGGTGTGCACTACAATTGGGTGATTGAGAAGTGTTCGTATAGGAGAGAAGAAAGGTTTTTCTGAAGGAAAATGAGTGTGTGGTGAGTGAGGATGTGGGTATTGATGATGGTGTGGATGTCAGTGCTGATATTGGTGTGATTGTTCCTTCTGTGTATTGCGAGCATGGAGGACCTGATATGATGGAAGCGAGAGTGAAAGTTGGTGAAAGGTTCTTCTGTGGTTTGATTGATACTGGTGCGCAAGTGTCGTTAGTGAACGAGAGAATTCTGACTAAGTATGATGAGTTTAGATGTGAGCGTAAGCCTGTGAAGTTACGGATAAGTGGATCGGGGAATGGAATGATAGTGGCATGGGAACAGGTTAGTCTGAGAGTGAGTTTGGGCAGCGGTGTGAATGTGAAGCATGACTTTGTGATTCTGAAAGATGAGCAAATGCCATGTTATTTCTTGCTTGGTTTAGACTTTATGAGATTGAATGATTTGTCTTTGGATGCTGATAAGGATTGTGTTATGAAAGGTGAATGTGAGGTGATGGGGTTGTATGAGGCTGCGAAGAATGTTGTCAAATTTTGTGGTATTATTGAGTTGGTCATGGATGATGAGAATGAAATTTTAAGTGATGATGATATTCTGGAGATGCAAGAGATGTGTCCCTTTGTCAGTGAGTTGAAGACGTGTGTGATGATGCGTGTTGATTTGAATGAATGGCAGAGTGTTTAAGTGATTTTAAAAGATATGCTAAAGATTTTTTTTGTTTTTCTTGTATATTTTGTGAGGCATATGAAGGGTGGTGATGATATGTATGTCCTTGGTTGGTATGATTGGTCTGGTGAAAGTTGTGCATGGTAATTATGGGCATATGGGTAAGTTTAAGTTGTGGAGGTGTATGAAGGAGTGTGTGTTCCATCCGTTTCAGAGAACTGTTGTGAATGATGTTGCGACTACGTGTGAAAGGTGTCAGAAGCGAAAGGTGCAAGGTGTGCAAGTGAAGCCGCCGATGTTGAAAGTTGATGCGAAAGAACCGTTTGAGTTGGTAGTGATTGATTATGTGTCTCTACCACGTACGAGTGCTGGGAATGTTGGTATGGCTGTGATGGTTGATCATAAAAGTAAGTTTGCGTATGCGGGGCCTGTGAGAGATAAAGGGAGTGTGACTTTTGTGCGTGTGGTTGAGCAGGTGTTTCTTCCTATGTGTGTATGGAAGCCTATGAGATTTCTGAGTGATAATGCGCCCGAGTTTGTGGGTGAAATGTTTGAACGAATGTTGAGAGAGAATGGTGTGGAGCATGTAAGAACAACTCCGTATGTACCGTCTTCGAATGGGTAAGCTGAATACCATTAGGACTTTATGTGAGACTTTGAGAATGATGAGTGAGACTTTGAATGACTGGGATGTATGGTTGGGTAGAGTGTTATGGGTGTATAATTCAATGGTGCATAATGCGACTGGGATGTCTCCGTGTCAGTTTGTCACGAATTTTGAAAGGCGAGTGAAAGATAGGTTTCGTTTGAGTGAAAGTGAGCAGAGTGTATTGTGTGAGGTGCATGAAAGGTTTTGCTCGTTTGAAATAGGTGCAAAAGTATTGAAGGTACAAGAAGTGAAAGGTAGGTTAAATGTGTCGAAGATGAGTGAAAAGTTTTAAGGACCGTATAGAGTTGTGAGAGTTTGGGAAAATGGTGTGACGTATAGACGTAATGGTGAGTTTGAATGTAGGTGTGACTGAGAGAGTGCGTTCTCATCAGAGTCAGTTAGGAAGGTGGAAAGCGTACAAAGAAGAGCGAAAGGAAGAATGTAACTACGAATAAAATTATGTCTGAACAGTCTTTCTGGTATGCGGGAGCTTGAGAGAGAGATTGAGTGTTTGCATAAGCAGGTGAGTGATTTGGCTGATGTAAGTAGATGAGTGAGTGAGCTTCCTGTAGCTGATTTTTCTGGTTTTGGGAACAGTATAAATTATAGTGTGTTTGGGCGGAATGAACCTAGTGTGGCTGATTTTTCTGGTTTAACGAATGGTAAGAGTAGAGGTGAGTTTTATGTGGAGAATGATGAGGTGACTGATTTTTGTGGCTTCTGGTGGGAACCAGTTGAAGTTGTGTCCTGTGTCGCTGTTTAGAGTAGAGGGGATGTGAGTGATTTGTATGTTTCACAAGAGTGTACCTTGAGTTGGATGAGAGCTGTGAGTGAGGAGCTGATGAATAAGGGGTATGAAGAGTAAAGATTCTGACGGGAAGAGTATGAAAGAGTTCTGTCGAGAGATGGGAGAGCTAGTGATGAAAGCATAGAGTATGGTGGACGATATGATTGATAGTGACGAGGAGACTGACAGGAAGACTGACGAACGACCTCGACAGATTGCTACGCGTAGCCAGGGACCAGTAGACGAGTGTGATTGGGTGCAGAAGGGCGCAATTGAGTATAAATGGTACCATGAGTAAGGATTGAGAGTGTATTGTGAGTGACTGTAGTCGAATGGCTTAAGGAAGGAGGAGTGTGGTGGAGTGAATGTGAGGGTGTTTGTAGGGCCATTCTTTCACCCCCTTTCTAGCGGACCTCTCCCTGCCTCTGCAAGAATGTGGTTGAATGGGGAGATGTTTATATATATATATATATATATATATATATATATATATATATATATATATATATATATATATATATATATATATATATATATATATATATATATATATATATATATATATATATATATATATATATATATATATATATATATATATATATATATTCTGGATTTTATGTTCTATTTTTAATTTTTTTTTCGCTCTTTCCAGAAGCCACTCAGTTACTTTGTTAAATTTTGAGAACGTATTCCTTCAATTTGTAGAGAGTGGCTGGTATTGCAGAATTTTGGAGTAATTTAATTGAATTTGTTGTGCGTCTATAATTAATAATTCGTTTGGACGGTAGGGCTTTAATAGCCTTAAGACCGCCACCGGATAGCTTATTCATTATATTGAGCTCGAGAGCGCCAGGCCTTTAAACGCGCGCAACAATTTTGGCCACAAGGAGGGACTGCCGGCAAGACTTTTTCCCAGGAAAACCCTAAAACCTAAAGGCGTGGTACCACGTGAGATGAAAGCCTCTCTTTGTTTATTTTTTTTTTAATATTTTGTTTTGTAGTAGCTAATTGGTTTTGAATAAGAGAATTGTTTTCTTTTCGCACATAGGATTGTTTTTTGTATATAAATAGATTTCAAATATATTTATCCATACTTTTGTAAATAAAGGACTGTAAATACAATCCGTTTCATTTCTCCTTCGATTTCTCGCGTCCGACTTAGTGTAGGAAGCGAGTTGGATAGATTGTGGTTAAAGTGTAGGTTCAAACCCCGAGTCACGCTTGCTAACCTGAACACCCGCGTCAAGACACGACGCCGAAGACACTAATGAGGACGCTTCGCTTACAACCTCTTTATTGAGGAAGCTTAGCTTAGAACCTCTTTATTAGGGAAGCTTCATTTACAACCTCTTAATCGGAGGAGCATCGTTTAGAACCTCTTTATTGGGAAAGCTTCGCTTAGAACCTCTTTATTGGGGAAGTTTTACTTAGAACATCTTTATTGAGTTTACTTAGACTCTCTTTATTGGGGAAGCTTTGCCTAGAATCTCTTTAGTAAGGAAGCTTCACTTAGGACCTCTTTATTTGAAAAGCTTCGCTTAGAACCTATATTAGGTAAGCTTTGCTTAGAACTTCTTTATTGGGGAAGCTTCGTTTAGAACCTATTTATTATTGAGGCTCCGCTTAGAACCTCTTCATTGGTAAGGTTAAGCTTCGCTTAGAACCTGTTTATTGGGGAAGCTCCGCATAGAACCTCTTTATCATTGAGGCTCCACTTAGAACCTCTTCATTAGGAAAGCTTCGCTTAGAACCTCTTTTTTGAGAGGCTTCACACCGAGGTGGCCCGAATGAAAGGTGAGCGCAACATTGAGTCATGACTTGAGCCATGTTCTGAAGCTTAATGGATGGCACAGTGCCACATAAAATATGTGAGAGTTCACCCTTAACTCAGGTTTCGAGTCATTATCTCGTGATGACTGTATCACCTACACTCTCAACCACACTCCTACACTCCCTACATCTTTCATGTTTTATTTTTGTTCATTCTACGGACGATTTCTGATAAATTGCAATCTTTTAAACCCTGATCGCTACATTTTAGGGAGAGTTTCTCGGCTTCGCAGTCCCTAATACTCCCTTTTTGGGCCCTTTATATACCTTCCACACATGTTTACTCCCATTAACTAGGCTATGAGCTAGCCAAGTGGAAACTCCAGGTTTAGGGAAGTTAAGGCACAGGGAGTGTGGGTAGCTGCCGGATGGAGTGGATATTAAGGTTGACTTTGTGGCATTTTTGGATCCCACTTTAAACTGAGAGGGGCTACAGTGGAGTGCAAATGGGTGGTAAAGCCTTTAACATAAATAAACAATCCCTAACTTCACCCCTTTAGGCAGAAGATATCTAACGCAAATCCCTCCTTGGTTTTCTCTTTATAAAACAATAAAACCTATATTTTGGGGATCGAAGGATAAGACCATTTGGGGAATCAAGGTCTAAAACTATCTTTAGTGGGTTGAGGGGTAAAAAAACTATTTGGGAATCAAGGGCTAAAGCTGTATTTGGGGGATAGAGAGATAAAACTATTTGGGGATCAAGGGCTAAAATTTTCTTTTGGAGATCGAGGGATAAAACTATTTTGGGAATCAAGGGCTAAAACTATCTTTTGGGGATCGAGGGATAAAACTATTGGGATTAAGTGCTAAAGCTATCTATTGTGGATCAAGGGATAAAACTATTTGGGGAATAAACGGCTACAGCTGTCTTTTGGGGGTCAAGGGATCAAACTATTTGTGGGATTAAGAGCTAAAGCTATCTTTTGGGGTTCAAAGGAAAAACTATTTGGGGATCAAGGGTTAAAGCTATCTTTTGGTGATCTAGGTATAAAACTATTTGGAGATAAAGGGCTAAAACTTTCTTTTGGGGATCGAGGGTTAAAACTATTCCGAGATCTAGGGCTAAAGCTATCTATCAAAATCTATCTATTGGGAAACGAGGGATAAAACTATTTAGGGATCCAAGGGCTAAAGCTATCATTTGAGGCAATTATTTGGCTAATCGAGGGCTAAAGCCACGGCCGGACTTACCAATACATCAATTACTCCATGGCGTAGGCCTTAACCACTAAGAGGCCCACAAAACCTCATAGACCAGACCTATAATAGGCCCCCACATTATAGGAAATGCTTGTAGCCTTGAGATTGTCAAGTTGCCAATTACTGCAATTATAATATTGTGTTTTTAAATGCTGATGAAACTGTAACTTCTGACTAAACTTCACCTATAACTCTACTACCATCACTCTAAACTGTAATATGTCATTTCATACCTTTCTCTCTGGGGAAGCCGGGCCCGAGGTAAGACTGACGGGACCCAAGTTCCCGTCCAATAGTCACCCCAGCAAGAAGAAATATTTAATGTGTTCCAGTCAACAGCTCGGATTTGTATTTAAGAATTTTAAAATATTTGTACTTTTGAAGATTTCCAAATGAATATTTGTTTTATGAAATTATTGTTTTGGGCCTACTTGTTTAATAGGTAAGACTTCATAACTTCCTGAGTATTGCCTCCCTCCTTTATTTTGTATGTGTTTATAGTTTTTGCCCTTGTGAAAGGTTTTATTAATTAGAGCCTAGGAAAGTGACGAAACCTAAACTAGACCACCCCATCCTAATCTAACTAGGCTAACACCTAACCTAACCCAAGTATCAACCTAACCTATCCTAACCTAAAATATCTAGGTTAGCTGGTTAAGGTTAGTTTAGGTTAGTTTGAATAGGTTAAGCTGAATTGGGTTAGGTTAGTTAGGGTAGGCTAGGCTGAGGTTGTTTAGGTTTCTTCAACATTTAATTTACCTAGACTAATTAAATGTTTTACACAATTATTTAGTTATTTTGTAAATATTGTTATAAAATGTGGGAGATTTTTAGCAGACTTTATATAAAATTCAGTCAGAATGTAAAGAATCATTAAGCAAAAGATAGTCCTTTACCCAAGAAAAACAATTTAATTTCAGATTCCCAGCTTGTGTTCACTGCAGGTAGATCATGTTTATCAAACCTTTTAGAATATTTTAATTATGTGACCAATGAGTTAGATAAAGGGAATAGTGTTGATGTGGCATTTGACAAAGTTTTACATAATTATATAGTTTTTAAATTAAATTAAATAGGTATAAATTGGGCTGTATTGTTTGCATTTTTATTTGCAGGTTAGTCTGTACTGTCCGACAGTGCCTAGTTAGCACACCATGAAGAAACACGAGAGTGGAGTTCAAAAACGGAAGAAAAGGCAGAGGAACAAGGAAGTCAGCGGAAAGCTTCCCAAGATTAGTAGTTTCCGTCATACATCCACTAAATTGTCAAACACTTCAACTGGGTAGCTGCACAATCTGTGCACATAGAGCCTGGATCTTCACAGACTGAACTTCCGATCATTGAAACTCCCAGTGATAAAAGTCCTCAACCTCTTCAACATCTTGGTTCTTCACTCCCTCCAGTGCTTTAAGAAGCTCTTTCTGCTTCAAAGTCTCATGATCCTGGACATTGGGAAAGATTCCTCACTGATTCTGACATTGAATACTAGTTGCCAGGGGTCCAAATGATTGTCAAAATCACAAATGATAATTTTGCAACTTCAGAGAGATAAATAGGAAGTCGAATTCGTCGTTTCAACATGGAAAATCTGTATGGCAGGAAAGCAAACAATTAGAAGTTTTTCAGAGACTGGATACTGTATTCCCCATCGAATGGTAAACTATACTCTTTTTTTTATGTAAATTATTTTCAAAATCTCACTCACACTTTTCACTAGTAGTTGCAATGACTGGAGTAACTGGCAAGATACTGAAATTCCATGCACACAGTGCAGAACACAGATCTCTGTTCAGTCCTGGTTATTACGATCCAAAGAGAAAGAATGTATCGATACAAAGTTTTTATCCAGCTGAAATAAGAAAAAAACTATTACCAAGCAGTACTCCATAGGACCATTTAAGGCCTAAAGTTCTTGGCTCAACGTGGACTAGCATTCCTCTAGAATTGGAAATTACATAGGAATTTTAGAATTGATTAAAAAGTTTGATCCTTTTCTTTCCGAAAATGTTTCTCGTTATGGAAACAAAGGAAGTAGGACAACAAGTTATCTTTCTTCAAGAATATGCAATGAACTTATTGAACAGATGGGTGAAAATATGTTGTCAACTATATGTGAGGAAGTTCTTGATGCTAAATACTTTTCCATATGTGTCGATTCAACACCTGATGTCAGCCATATTGATCAACTGACTATCATTTTACGATACATCAATAAGAGTAGATGTATTGTAGAGAGATTCTTGAAGTTTCTTCCCATTCTCAGCCTTGAACAGATGTACTGAAAACTCTCGATGAAATGACTCTTTTCCTTGATGACTGCAGAGGTCGAAGTTATGAGAACGCTGCAAATATATCATGAAAATATGGTGGTTTATAAGCAAGAATTAATGGAATAAATCCATTAGCAGATTACATTTCATGTGCAGCACATTCTTTAAATCTAGTTGTGATTGCCAGTATCAACTGTTGCCTGGATACTTGCAATTTCTTTGGGCTTGTGCAGGAATTATATGCATATTCACACAACAACAAAGCGCTGGAATCTACTAACAAAGAGATTGTCACCTGATAAAAATGGTAGAATTCTAATCCTAGAATCATTATGATCCACAAGTTAGCATTTCTATTCTGAATCAGTGAAAGCACTGCACATCAATTACTCTAACGTATATGTTATGTTAAATAAAATTAAAGACAATAAAGAAGTAAAAGGAGATGCTCGACTTGATGAATCAGCATTTGCAGAAAAATATGCCTTCTTGAAAATGCATTTATTTGTATTCTTTGGAACAAGATCTTACGATCGCTTTCAGAAAGCTAGTACTCTTTTCCAAAGCACAAATATTGATATCAACATTGCTGTATCATTGTTTCTATCACTTGAAAGTTTTGTTGCTGAGCTTCGTGATCAATTTGATGTACTGGAGAATGAAGCAAAAAATATCATGGAAAGTGTTCAATAAGTTTATGTATTGGAAAAGATACGAAACAGAAGACGACGGCGTCAAGCTGGTGATTCTTCTGAACCTGATGCAGATCTTCAAGGTGCATAAAAATTCCGTAAAGAGTTTTGTTGTCATCATTGACAAGTTACTTGCAAGTTTATCTCAACGTCGACAGGGTTATCACCAGATATCAGACAACTTTGCCGTTATCAAGTCATTGAGGGAAAGATATGCTGCACAGCTGAGAGATGATGTATCCAGCTTGGTGAAAAAATACTTGAAACCCCACAGCGAGGATGAATTTGTAACTTTCTCAGAATTTGTAACCCATCTGAAGTTGGGTCGTGATTCACATGTCCTTTTGGAATACTTGAGGAACAATCCAGTTGTAGAGTCAACATTTGCCAATGTTTCAACTGCTCTGCAATTGCTCTTAACATTGCCAGTCACAGTCTGTGAAGGTGAACGTTCATTTTCCAAACTCTGATAAAAAAAAACAGATTCCGTTCAACAATGACACAAAAACGACTGAATGCATTATCTGTGATGTCAAGTGAATATGATGTTACCTCCTCAATGGCATTTGAAACCATCATTGAACGGTTTTAACAGGGAAAACCAAGAAAACGGTCTTTGGTGTAGCTATATTTATGTATATATGTATGTATGCTGCTGCCTTGATCCCAGTTCAAGAGTTATCGGAGGGTTCTTCCCTTGTGGTTAAGGACCCATTACTCACCTTTTTTATTCAAACATCAGGCTATCCATAACAGAGTTGCATATAATATTAAGCTAGATTGATAACCAGTGTAATAGTGTTCAAAAATAGATAATAATCATAAGATTGCACTATGTGCTTAACTGTCTTGGTTGCTTTATGTTAAGGTGCGCTATATGTTGTAGCCTATGAGGTGCCCCGGCTTCGATCCCCAGACTATCACATGCAAACTTAAATTTCGTGTCATTAATTTCTTTCTACGGTGATTTAATTTTAATTTGTGTGTTGAAGTTAAAAACTAGTAGTAGATAATAGTGTAAGTACTGTAGGGGATAATACTGTATTTCCAATCACTGTATAACTTGAGAATCAAAAAAATGAAGACAATTTGTATAAAGATACTGTACCATTAATTCATTCAAATCTTTCAATAAAACACCAAATTGTCCATATTTTGCATAGCTTATTTAAGGGGAGGTGGCCCAACCTGTGGGTGGAGTAGGGCCTACTGTAAGCTAAGTCCCGCCATGGCTAAAGCTGTCCTTTGGAAACGAGGGCTGAAACTATTTGGGCATCAAGGGCTAAAGCTATTTTTGAAGATCGAGGGATAAAACTATATTGGGATCAAGGGCTAAAGCTGTCTTTTGGGGATCGAGGGATAAAACAATTTTGGGAATCAACGGCTAAAGCTATCTTTCGAGATCGAGAGATAAAACAATTTCCAGATCAAGAGCTAAAGCTATCTTTTGAGGATCAAGGGATAAAACTATTTTGTGAATCAACGGCTAAAGCTATTTTCGGGATCGAGGGATAAAAAAATTTGGAGATCAAGAGCTAAAGCTATCTTTTGAAGAGCAAGGGATAAAACTATTTTGGGAATCAACAACTAAAGCTATCTTTCGAGATCGAGGGATAAAACTATTTTGGAGATCAAGGGCAAAAGCTATCTTTCGGAGATCGAGGGATAAAAATATTGGGGGGATCAAGGGCTAAAGCTATCTTTTGTGGATCAGTGGTTAAAACCTATTAATTGGGAGGCAAAGGATAGGACTATTTGGGGAGCTCAAAGATTAAAACTATTTAGGGATCAAGGGTTAAAACCATCTCTTGGTGATCAAGAGATAAAACTTTGAGATCGAGCAGTTTAACTATCTCTTTGGGATCATGAGATTATAACTATCATTTAGAGATCAAGTGATAAAACTATCTTTTAAAGCTCAATGGATAAAGAATCTTTTAAGGATCAATGTACAAAACTATGTTATGGGGATCAAGGGATAAAACATTCATTTAAGGATCGAGAGATCAACTATAATATGGGGATCAAGGTCTAAACCTCCCTCAAGTAAGGTTATCCAACTTACGGATCCAAGATGCAGTGTGCGGCTGTGATCACGAATCGCTCGTTCAGCAGGGTACCACTACAGAAGAATTCTGTGGACAGCCTATGCTTTCGACCTAACAACACCTGTCATAACAAATTAAAGGGTTTATAAAGATGTTTTATGAGAGTGTGGACACTTCAAGTGATTGCAAAAACATGGTACAAAAACTTAAATGGTTTGCTCATTATGATGGTAGAAAGCAGTTACAGTTGACCTCGTGCGTTCGGGATGAGAGAGAGGAGATTGACGGTTGTGATATTTAGCGGGGAATGGATCCTTCAATAGAGGGCTGGGGCGCCCGGATGAGAGTGGAGTTTGTTCCAATGTTGAATTTCAAGGATGTTTGGGTTGACTCCTTAAAGATCCATAGTCCAATCTTGGCTATCTGGTCATTCTTTATCTCTAGCCGAATACTGGTGGATTCAATGTGCCTACCACCTCGCGGTAGGTATCTCTCTCCATACATCTCACATATCGCTAATCACAGTACAGCTATTACTTCCATCCTATATTCACAACACAACATATGCATTATCACCCCTGTTTCGGATTAGATGGGCTGCTCAATATACACATACCCATGACTCAGAATAGGTGCTCCCTCCCCATGACATCACGAAGGGCTGACTGATCGCTTGTGCCTTCGGGTTCACGATGGATTTTCATTCTGATCTTTGTGTGAATTTCTCCTCATCATAAATTAGAGGGATTTTGTGCACGAGTGAGGGACACATGGTACAACATAGCTCTAGTCGTAGATCTCTACCATGGGTTGACCCTTGATAACCTGCTTTGTCTGCGTAACGTGACTGCCCCACCATTGCCGTGACATAGGACTCTAAGTGATGTCGTTCTGCTTCTACTTGGGTGGGTTCTACCCCGTAAGGGGAAGGGGCTGTGTAGCTTGTTACACCTTGAACCTGGAGGAATGAGGGACCCGTTCATTTGAACATTTTGATGGGACCTTGGGTAAGCTAGTGAGTTTCCCCCTTTTCCCCTTAGACACCCCCTCTTTCGAACAACTACAAATCCTGCCGCAAGAGGGCGGATGGTGTAGCCGGGGGCAACACCCCTGGTGTAACTGGAACCGCATTCATACCTCACCAGTGCCGGGGTATGATAATAAGGGATGATCACCCAGCCTCCTCTTTTGTGGACCCGCCTATCTCGATTCTTTATCACATACCCTTATCTACCCCATTCCATATTTTGCTCTATCCAAAGAGGTTTTGGTGGTTTGGCTTAATTTCTTCCTCTGTACCATTAACTAGCTGAATGGTAGGTCACACCGTAAGGTCCTTGTCTGCTGCGAGGGCCGAAGGCTCGCTGGTTAGGGAAGGGAATAGGTACGAGGTATGTTGGACGTCGACTCTACTCACCGCTTCCAGTGCACATATGAGGTGGCTACGTGACATGGAGAGAGTGAGTATAATAAGGCGATAACGATTATCTTCCAATTCATACAAAAAAGTACTAATAATTATTAGCATCCTGTTCTTTCACTTACTAAATTATTTATTGTTTTTGTATGGTTTGAAGCTCCAGGCCACGTCGCCATTACAGTGGGTCGGGTTGTCAAGGCATATCTGAGCTCATTTGCGCAGGTCGAGAATGTGGGAGGAAATAGTCGCATTCTGGATGTTTCTGTCTCTATGGGGAATTTCCCCTTAACTTATCAAGGCATTGAGAGGTCATAGTCTCTACTTTCCATACGTCCTTTTTCTTTTTCTATATGGTATCAATGGAGAACAAGAGGAAAGGTCCATTGATACATGGGAATCCGGTCCCAAGAGCGCCTAGTTGCGGGGCAGGGCGAAGAAACCAGAAGCACCCCCTTGAAGATTGGAAGGGTTCTTCTTCAACCCCTTTTCTGCCGTAAAATGCTTTCCCCTTTTCTCTCCTTTTTATTTTTGCTGTTGTTTCTAATTTTATTTGTTTATGGTACTTAACCCTACAGTACAGGCCCACTAGGGTCTGAACACGCCCTAGCGTCTGCTACCCCCCCCTAGTGCCTTGTAGGTTTTGCCTTTCTAGGCAAAGGCTAGAGGAAGGATACCTCGATCCCAATCAGGGATCGGGAGAGCGTATAGACGAGCACCAACAGATCGGCAGCTCCCTGCAGCCGTGGATGAAGCCTGGTCGTCTCAAGCCTCTCCTGCCACCAGGGTCCTTCTCCCCTCGTTCAAGATAGGGGTCCGAGGACGGCACATATTCCTACCCATTTAAACCTAGTGCAGGTTGATGCCCTCAAGAGTACATCCGTCATCGTCGACCTCAATGAACTTTCCAAAGGCAAACACTTGTATTTTTAAGTAAAATGTGCTGATATTTGGCTAAAGCTTCTTCTAGTCTTATGAGCTTGATGGCAGTCGCCAGATGGGCCCCTTTTAAATAAAAGGAACTATATACCTTTCACACATTCATATAAATTAACTTTTAAAACAACTCTTTAAAACAAACGATATTGTATGGTTTTACCATCCAAGGCCATGAGTTTCTAGGAGCCACTCTGCCACCGTCGATGTGATAGACTTGAGGTGTAAATGGTGGAAAAGTAGTAAGAAGTAGTTCTTCCGTCACTAGTGTGTCCACATTTGCTCTTTTCCTCCGAAAGTTGATCCATACACCCCTAGTGGCTCTTTTGCCACACTCTGTTCGAGACACAAGAGAGAACAAATTAGTGGTAAATCTATCAGTAAAGCTGAGAGAAAAATGCAGCTCGGGACACGGACGCGAATAAAGAGACACAGGCAGGGGGGGGGGAGAAGTGGTAGAGTGGGAGGAGAAGAGGAGAAGGGGAGAGGAGAGAGGGGGAGGGAAATAAGGAGGGGAGGGAGATAGGAAGATGAGGCGAGAGGGCGGAGGGAGAGAGGAGTAAGAGAGGAGAGGGCGAAGGGAGAGAAGGAGGGGGGAAGTTGAGGGGAAGATACTTGGGGAAGGGCAGACGGAGAGAGTTAGGGAAGACGAAAGGGGAGAGTTTGGCAGGGAGAGAAAGCGGAGTTTGGAAGGGGGAGGGGGATATGGAGGGAGGGAGAGGGGTGATTGGGGAAAGAGGAGGAGACATAGGGTGGTAAGCCGGGAGATGGAGCTTGGTAGCAGAGTTGTTAGCGGAATGAACTTCAAAACAGAAGGTTTCGGGTTCGTTTCAGACGTGGCTAAAAAAAATAAATAGAGACAGTCTCGACTACTTTCGTTGACGGTCCTTAGCTACCAACTTACATTAGACTAGCTACCAACTCCCATTGGACTAGCTACCAACTTTTATTAGACGAGCTACTAACTTTCATCAGAATAGCTACCAACTCCCATTGGACTAGCTACTAACTTCTATTGAACTAGCTACCAACTACCATTGGACTAGCTACCAACTCTCATTGGACTAGCTACCAACTTCCATTGGACTAGCTACCAACTCCCATTGGACTAGCTACCAACTCCCATTGGACTAGCTACCAACTTTTATTAGACGAGCTACTAACTTTCATCAGAAGAGCTACCAACTTACATTAGACTAGCTACCAACTTCCATTGGACGAGCTACCAACTTCTATTGGACTAGCTACCAACTTCCATTGAACTAGCTACCAACTCCCATTGGACTAGCTACTAACTTATATTGAACTAGCTACCAACTACCATTGGACTAGCTACCAACTCTCATTGGACTAGCTACCAACTTCCATTGGACTAGCTACCAACATCCATTTAGACTAGCTACCAACATCCATTGGACTAGCTACCAACTTACATTGGGCTAGCTACAACTCCCATTGAACTAGCTACCAACTCCCATTGGACTAACTAACCCTCCCATTGACCTAGCTACTAACTCCCATTGGACTAGCTACCAACTTCTATTGGACTAGCTACTAACTCCCATGGTTAGCTACCTACTTCCATTCTACTAGCTACCAACTTACATTGGGCTAGCTACCAATATCCATTAGAATAGCTACCAACATCCATTAGACTAGCTACCAACATCCATTGGACTAGCTACCAACTTTCATTAGACTAGCTACCAACTTCCATTGGACGAGCTACCAACTTCCACTGGACAAGCTACTAACTTACTTCTATTGGACGAGCTACTACCTCCATACGACTAGCTACCAACTTACATTGGACTAGCTACCAACATCCATTAGAATAGCTACCAACATCCATTAGACTAGCTACCAACATCCATTGGACTAGCTACCAACTTTCATTAGACTAGCTACAACTCCCATTGAACTAGCTACAACTCCCATTGGACTAACTAACCCTCCCATTGACTAGCTACTAACTCCCATTGGACTAGCTACCAACTTCTATTGGAACAGCTACTAACTCCCATGGTTAGCTACCTACTTCCATTCTACTAGCTACCAACTTACATTGGACTAGCTACCAACATCCATTAGAATAGCTACCAACATCCATTAGACTAGCTACCAACATTCATTGGACTTGCTACCAACTTTTATTAGACTAGCTACTAACTTTCATTGGACTAGCTACCAACATCCATTAGACTAGCTACCAACATCTATTGGACTAGCTACCAACTTCCATTGGACTAGCTGCAAATCCCATTGAACTAGCTACCAACTCCCATTGGACTAGCTACAACTCCCATTGACCTATCTACTAACTCCCATTGGACTAGTTACCAACTTCCATTGGACTAGCTACTAACTTCCATGGTTAGCTACCAACTTCCATTGGACTAGCTACCAACATCCATCAGACTAGCTACCAACATCCATTGGACTAGCTGTAACTTTCATTAGACTAGCTACAAACTTCTATTGGACGAGCTACCAACTTCCATTGAACGAGCTACTAACTTACTTATATTGGACGAGCTACCAACCTCCCTTGGACAAGCTACCAACTCCCATTGGACTAGCTACCAACTCCCATTGGACTAGCTACCAACTTTTATTAGACGAGCTACTAACTTTCATCAGAATAGCTACCAACTTACATTAGACTAGCTACCAACTTCCATTGGACGAGCTACCAACTTCTATTGGACTAGCTACCAACTTCCATTGAACTAGCTACCAACTTACATTGGACTAGCTACCAACTTCCATTGGACTAACTACCAACTTCCATTGGACGAGCTACCAACTTCTATTGGACTAGCATGTTAGCTCATACCTCTACACTTCTCATGATGAAACAAATCTTAAGAAAATTTGACCGTTGTCTTGAATCAGCCGATTTAAACTAGGTTCCAACCACACTCTTTGTGTAGATAGAAGTACATTGCAACCTACAACTGCAGAACACGGTCTGAGGAGATACATCTGACAGTACTCCTCTCAAAAATCATTGATATTAAATGGGATATACTTGGTCTGTGTGAAACCAGTCGATACGGAGAAATTATCAGTGAAACAAGTGACCATCATCTCCACCACAGAGAAAAAGAAGATCGAAGGCAACATGGAGTTGCATTCCTAATACATAAAGAGTTTATATTAATGATAATAGCGTTTCGCGGCATAGCGGAAAGAGTAGCTTACCAAACCTAAAATTCAACAAGTACCACCTCAAAAGACAAAGAGATACTATACCGGTTTTTGCAAAAGTTATTTACACACGGTTTTTGATCCTTCGAGAGGTTTACTTGTGTGATAGAAAAGGTTCCTTCAAAGAAACCTAAAGTTCTACACGTGCCATTAAAACGTCTTTTACATTATGTTCAGATGTGTTGAAATGAAAGTGAAAAGAATCGAGATCTCTGCTCTCCTGTGCGCGAGCCACGACAAGTCCGACATCGCCAAGCGGCTCAACGTCACCCGGATGACCGTCAACAGAGTCGTGGAGAGGCACAAGAACGGGGAAGACCTTAAAGGTCGACCTCGTTCAGGCAGACCTCAAGTTGTCAACCGTTTGGGTGTGAGAAAGGCCCTCGAAAGTGCTCCAAAGCTCAAAATGATTACACTCGTTAAGAAGAAGAACAAAGCAATGGCCAGGGTATCCAGGGCCGTCAAGGAGGAGGGTGGCGTGAGCTTGAGGCGCTTGGAAAGGCCTCTACTCACCGACCGAATACGAGAGCGATGTCGAGAGTGCTCTCGACGCCCCCCCCCACACAACTTGAAGAGTCGTGGCAATCGAATTCCTATTTTTTTTCTGATGAAAAAATCCTTCATGGTCGATCCGGTCATCAAGAAGCAGAACGACCGCGTGGTAAGCTTCGGCCAGGACGTCTCCGAGGTCGGCTACGTGTCCACGACCATTCACGCAGCATCCGTGATGATGCTTCGTGGCTTCAAAGGGCGAGAAGATGCCGCCAGGGTGATTCGAGGCCGGTTACAGGATCACCGCGGCCGATTACAGGGACATCTTGGCTATGAAAGTGCTGCCCTCGGTGAGAAAGATGATGAAGAAGGCGGACTACGTCTTTGTGCAGGACGTTGCCCCGTCCCACACTATCAAGACCGCGCAAGAATGGTTGGGGTCGAACATGAGCTTCTGGTCGAAGGAACTTTGGCCGCCACAGTCTCTCGACCACAATCTCTCGACTACAGCGTGTGGGTGCATGTCGATGCCAAGGCCTCCAAGGTCCACCAAAGCACCATTGACGAGCTGAAGTCCTGTGTCAACCGCGTGTGGGCCAACATGAAGAAGGACTTCGTCCACAAGGTGTGTCCAGCCTTCAGGTCTCGCCTGGACGAATGCTTACCGCTGAGTTCGGCGAAATTGACTAATATTACAACTTAAACACATATTTATAGATTAAAACGTGTCAAAACTATCATCGTGTCCCTGGTTGAGAGCGTCGTGAGGTGTGTAACAGGACTTTTGCAATGCCCGGCACCTCCGAAATTATTCAGGTCCTGCCTAGACGAAATCTTCATAACGTTAAACTGGTAAAACAAAGGCATAAAGATCGATGAAGATTACGTCAATCACTTAAGATCCAGAGATGATATTGTATTCATAAGCTGATAACCAAGACGAGATTTAAACAATGCTTCAAGAACTTGACCAAGAAAGCAAAAAAGACGGCAAAAAATAAATCTTAGAAAAACAAAAGTCGTGACAATACAACCAGAGGTCGACATGATAGACATCACAAATGAAATGGTGGACAAATATATCTATCTTGGTGTACAGCTTAGAATGTCACCGGGAAAAGATCAAGAAATCCAACGCAGAATCACTCTAGGTTGGAAACATTTGGATAGACAAGGATAAGCTTCAAAGGCGAAATGCCCCCTGTCTCTGAGAAAGAAGAGTATACAACCACTGCATAATCCCAACTATTGAGAAGAAACTTGGAATATGACCAAAAAAACTTACATTAAAACTTGAAGAACACAAAGAGCCCATGAACGCATTATGATGGGGATAGCTTCGCGTGGCAGCAAATTTACCACTTAGATACCGGACAAACCAAATTTCAAGATATTGCAGAAGCTATAAGAAACCGGAAATGGGAAAGGGCAGGCCATGTAGCAAGAATTCTAGATGATGGATGGACCAGCACAATTACCGATTATACCTGACTTAATAAAAGACGACCGAAAGGAAGACCAAACATAAGATGAGAGAAATGATCTTCAAAAATAGGCCACAAAATTGGGAACAAAGTGAACCAGAGCGAAAAAAATTCAGAAAGCTGAGAAAGGGCTTCTCTCGACAGTCTGAGGCAAATGCCTGAAATGATGATGATAAAAAAAGGGAGGAGATATGGGGAAAAGGGAGAGAGGAATATAGGTAGGAGATATGGGGAAAAGGGAGAGAGGAATATAGGTAGGAGATATGGGGAAAAGGGAGAGAGGAATATAGGCAGGGGATATAGGGAAGAGGAAGGGAATATAGGTAGGAGATATGGGGAAGAGGGAGGGATGAATATAGGTAGGAGATATAGGGAAGAGGGAGGGGGGAATATAGGCAGGAGATATAGGGAAGAGAGAAGGGGGAATATAGGCAGGAGATATAGGGAAGAGAGAAGGGGGAATATAGGCAGGAGAAATGGGGAAGAGGGGGGATATAGGCACGAGATATGGGGAATAGGGGGAATATAGGGGGAGATATAAGTAAATAGAGGGGGCAAGAATGGGAGAGGGCAGAGTGAGAGTGGGAGAAGAGAAGATAGAGAAAGGGGTGAGAAAGGACGAGGTAGTGATGGAGATGGGGAGAAGAAGAGGGTGAGAGGAGATGGGGAGAAAGAGAGGGGGAGAGGAGATGGCGAGAAGGAGAGGGTGAGAGAAGATGACGAGAAGGAGAGGGTGAGAGAAGATGGCGAAAAGGAGATGGTGAGAAGGAGAGGTTGAGAGGAGATGATGAGAAGGAAAGGGTGAGAGAAGATGGCGAGAAGGAGAGGGTCAGAGGAGAGGCGAGAAGGAGAGGGTGAAAGGAGATTTCGAGAAGGAGAAGGTGAGAAAAAATGGCAAGAAGGACAGGGTGAGAGGAGATAGCGAGAAAGAGAGGGTGAGAGGAGATGGCGAGAAGGAGAGGGTGAGAGGAGATGGTGAGAAGGAGAGGGTGAGAGGAGATGGCGAGAAGGAGAGGGAGAGAGGAGATGGTGAAAAGGAGAGGGTGAGAGGAGATGGCGAGATGGAGAGGGTCAGAGGAGATGGCAAGAAAGAGAGGGTGAGAGGAGATGGCGAGAAGCAGAGGGTTAGAGGAGATGTCGAGAATGAGAGGGTGAGATGAGATGTCAAGAAGGAGAAGGTGAGAGGAGATGGTGAGAAGGAGAGGGTGAGAGGAGATATCGAGAAGGAGAAGGTGAGAAGAGATGGCGAAAAGGAAAGGGTGAGAGGAGATGGCGAGAAAGAGAGGGTGAGAGGAGATGGCAAGAAGGAGAGGGTGAGAGGAGATGGTGAGAAGGAGAGGGTCAGAGGAGATGGTGAGAAGGAGAGGGAGAGAGGAGATGGTGAGAAGGAGAGGATGAAAGGAGATGGCAAAAAGGAGAGGGTGAGAGGAGATTGCGAGAAAGAGAGGGTGAGAGGAGATGGCGAGAAGGAGAGGGTGAGAGGAGATGTCGAGAAGGAGAGGGTGAGAGGAGATGGTGAGAAGGAGAAAGTGAGAGGAGATGGCGAGAAGGAGAGGGAGAGAAGAGATGGGGAGAAGAAAAGGGCGAGAGGAGATGGTGAGAAGGCCAGGGTGAGAAGAGATGTCGAGAAGGAGAAGGTGAGAAGAGATGGCTAGAAGGAAAGGGTGAGAGGAGATGGTGAGAAGGAGAGTGTGAAAGGAAGAGATGAGAAGGAAAGGGTGAGAGGAGATCGCGGAAAGGAGATTGTCAGAGGAGAGGCGAGATGGAAAGGGTGAGAGGAGATGAGAAAAGGAAAAGAACGAGAGGAGATGGTGAGAAGGAGAGGGTGAGAGAAGATGTCGGGAAGGATAGAGTGAGAAGAGATGGTGAGAAGGAGAGGGTGAGAGGAGATGTCGAGTTAGAGAGGGTGAGAGGAGATGGCGAGAAGAAGAGGGTGAGATGAGATGGAGAGAAAGAGAGGGTGAGAGGAGATGGCGAGAAGGAGAGGGTGAGAGGAGATAGTGAGAAGGAGAGGGTGAGAGGAGATGGGGAGAAGAAAAGGGCATGGGGAGATGGTGAGAAGGAGATGGTGAGAGGAGATGTCAAGAAGGAGATGGTGAGAGGAGATGGTGAGAAGAAGAGGTTGAGAGGAGATAGAGAGAAGGAGAGGGAGAGAGGAGATTGCTAGAAGGAGAGGGTGAGAGGACATGGCGAGATGGAGATGGTGAGAGTAGATGGCGAGAAGGAGAGGGTGAGAGGAGATGGTGAGAAGGAGAGGGTCAGAGGAGATGGTGAGAAGGAGAGGGAGAGAGGAGATGGTGAGAAGGAGAGGATGAAAGGAGATGGCAAAAAGGAGAGGGTGAGAAGGAGAGGATGAGAGGAGATGGCGAGAAGGAGAGGGAGAGAGGAGATGGGGATAAGAAAAGGGCGAGTGGAGATGGTGAGAAGGAGAGGGTGAGAGGAGATGTCGAGAAGGAGAAGGTGAGAAGAGATGGCGAGAAGGGGAGGGTCAGAGGAGATGGTGAGAAAGAGAGGGTTAGAGGAGATGGCGAGAAGAAGAGGGTGAGATGAGATGGAGAGAAGGAGAGAGAGAGAGGAGATGGGGAGAAGAAAAGGGCGAGAGGAGATGGTGAGAAGGAGAGGGTGAGAGGAGATGTCAAGATGGAGAGGGTGAGAGGAGATGGTGAGAAGGAGAGGGTGAGAGGAGATGGCGAGAAGGAGAGGGAGAGAGAAAATGGGGAGAAGAAAAGGGCGAGAGAAGATGGTGAGACGGAGAAGGTGACAGGAGATGTCGAGAAGGAGAGGGTGAGAGGAGATGGTGAGAAGGACAGGGTGAGAGGAGATGTTGAGAAGGAGAGGGTGAGAAAGAGAGGGTAAGAGGAGATGGCCAGAAGGAAAGGGTGAGAGGAGATGATGAGAAGGAGAGGGTGAGAGGAGATGGCGAGAAGGAGAGGGCGAAAGGAGATAGCGAGAAAGAGAGGTTGAGAGGAGATGGCGAGAAAGAGAGGGTAAGAGGAGATGGTGAGAAAGAGAGGGTGAGAGGAGATGGGGAGAAGGAAAAGCGGAGAATGATAGAAGGCGATTAGGAACGAGAGATTTCTAAAAGAGGGGTAGAGATGGGGATTGGAAGGGAAAAGGAGAAGGGAAAAGGAAGAATGGGAGAGAGACGGCTTAAGGGGCGGGGAGCTGAATAGAGGGGTTAGGGAAGAGGAGATGTATATAGGGGATGAAGAAAGGTGAGAGAGGTTAGGGGGGTGAGGGGTTAGGGGTTAGGAAGAGTGGGGAGCTCACGCGTGCTGGCTTTGTTTGTCTTTAGACACATATTTTATCACATTTTCTTCCCCGCATCTTATTTAGTATTACTACAGAAGTAATGCTAAATAAATTGGGTGTTCAAAGCCCGAGGGGATAAGCAACAGTATTACTACAGGAAGAATGCTAAATAAATTGTGTATTCATAGCCCGAAAGGATAAGCTACTGTATTACTACAGGAAGAATGCTAAATAAATTGTGTATTCATAGCCCGAAAGGATAAGCTACTGTATTACTACAGGAAGAATGCTAAATAAATTGTGTATTCATAGCCCGAAAGGATAAGCTATCCTATTACTACATGAGGAATGCTAAATAAATTAGGTATTCATATCCCAAGGGGATAAATTTCAGTATTACTACAGGTAGAATGCTAAATAAATTAAATATTCATAGCCCGAGGGGATAAGCTACAATATTACTACAGGACGAGTGCTAAATCAATTGGGTATTCGTAGCCCGGAAGGATAAGCTACTGTATTACTACAGGAGCAATGCTAAATAAATTGAGTATTCATAGCCCGATGGGATAGGTTACAGTATTACTACAGGAAGAATGCTAAATAAATTAGTGTAGAAAAGAGATCTAAAAATAATTGAATAGAGAGAAAAAATCGATATTGAGAAACGAAAAAAAAATAGAAAATTGTTGACAGAATGTAAATAAAGAAATGTGAAGGAGAAATGAAAATTACAAAGAAAGGAAAATTTATAGAAGAAATTGAAAGAAGAAAAAGGTAAATCTATAGAAGAAATTCAATGAAAGCAAAAGAAAATTGAAAGAAAATGAATAAATATCAAATGGAAATTGATAGAATAGTAAATTAAAATGAATAAAAGGAAAATTAATAGAAGAAATCGAGGGAAGAGTAAGAAAAAAAATACGAAGTACATGAAAGAATAGAAGCAAAAAATTACGAAAATGAAAGAATATAAAATGAAATTGATAAATTAAATAATAAATGAGAAACGAAACTTGATAAAAGGAAAATGAATGAATGAGAATAGAAATTTCCTTGAGAAAAATACAGTTTAAAAAGTATAGGAAAGGAACGACGAAATAGAAAACGTCCGAATAGGAAATTGCTAAAAAAAATAATAAAAAAAGAAAAGAAATAAGAAAATGTATGAATAGAATAGGAAAATTCATCGTAGAATTTGAATGAAAAGAAAAACAACAACTAAACTACACCCCCTTCCCCCTTATGCTAAACTGCTTGAAAGGGCACCTAGAACATGGAAGTGAGAAATACGGGGGCCAATACCCCCCCGCCCCCATCCACACACATTATAACTAATTCCTCTTCATCAACGCCTTCATTCTGTTCACACCCTTTCTCTCAGTGGTCGAGAGGCACTGCGAGGGGACCATGGCTCTCAATAGTGCCACATAAATTCAATTATTTAATAAAATTTACATCCGCTTTGATTTTAATGTTTCTTACATTCCACTTCTAATTTACGAACTATCTTTTTCGCTTTGAAATCAAGTTGTTTTTTTTTTACTAAAAGTAATACTAACCACTAACCATATCCCACCCCACCCCCACCCCCCAAAACTGGATTTCAATTAGTTCGCAAATTAGAAGTGGAATGCAAGAAAATAAACGCTATTATTATTATTACTATTATTTGCCACTGAGGTACAATTCTTTCGACCTGTCACAAAATGGTTAAAACCAAACCTGGTTGAAAGACGCCCATTGCCCGAATTCGTTCCTCTTACCGAAATTGATCCCTGGTTCCGGAACTAAATCGTTTGTATTCCCGATTCTTACACTCGTCCCTCCTGTCTGCAATGCTGGAAAGAAAAATGATTATTATCATAATTAGTGTTTGTATGAATTTTTAACCTGGGATCCCTGGTCCCCTTGCAATCCCATAGATGGCCTTTGGGAGGTCCGTGAGGGTCAGATAAAAGCATACTGTGAGTTCATTCAAGGCTAAGCTTACTTGGCAGATATTTGGGGCTATTTGAATGATGGACATCTTTCGATTCAAGGCCTTACCGTAACCATTATGGATAGTTCCCTAACCCTCTATGACCCAAATTATTTTTTAGAAATAACCACTTTTGGGCAACTGGTATAAAGGCGCTTGAATGAAATATTTCACAAATTATTGTTCAGATAAAGTTTCTAAGCTACATATTTACTATCTAATTTTACGCAGCTATTGAACGAAACTTTGTGAATAAAGTAATTAAGCTCTATGAAATCTAATGTCGCTGAGGAACGCCAATGGGTCATAGAGGGCTTAGACCAAGATTTTCTGGTCAATTCTCCACTGGATGAGTAGATTGGAGTCATAAAAGTATACCAACTTATTAATGTTAGCTGGAGTGTTCTTGCAAGGTAGAATGGAGAGTGAAGGCAGAAATCTGCAGATATCTGGATACCCTGCAGAATATTTCCCAGAAGTCACTTTTGACCAGGTGAACTTAAAGTTGAAACATGGATTCGCGTGTTTCTTCCATGTTTCAACTTTAAGTTCACCTGGTCAGAAGTAACTTTTTCGAAAGGTTCTGCAGTGTATTCAGATGTCTGCTAATTTCTGCCTTTAGAAACCTTACCAAACATGATATTAATTAAGATGAGGAGAAAGGAAATGATAATAATTGAATTCAACTCAAAAAGTCATGGAGTAGTTTAGTGTTCAATGACACAAGACTACCCGCGTCGGGCAAAGCGAGACATGAGCGCTCACTTTCACCCACCTGTGTGGGGCACCCTGTATCTGACAATAATTAGGTAAGCGCAGTGGTGGTATGCGGTGGGTATAGCAATAAGTATATTGAGTACACTTTGCCTGATTCAAATACACCCGCGAGAAAAAGAGCTTTACAAACGAGGTAAGGAGTCTGAAAAGGAACCAGAAATTTGTGACTGCTGACGTTAAATGTTTTCTTCCACGCCTATTTCACTCTGTCTTCACCATACCCCCTTTCTACACAACCTCTCTTCAAGGGAGACAAAATAGAAAAGTACAGGGGCTCTCATAACACCCGAGATAGCTTTAACTCCACTCTTTCTCGCTTCGCCACGCTAATGTCTGTCATAGCGAGAGCTGCTACGTGTAGTCTCATTATAAATAGCTTTCCCTGGAAAAGGCTTAATTAGGTTCATTGGGGCTAGAAGGTTTGAAGAGTAGCCCACAATGGAATCCTTTAGGGGAACTAATCTAATTTGCCCTTAGGGCCCGGCCAAGACCATATAGAGACATATAACCTTCTCTAAGTATCCTCAAGGTGATATTGTTAATAAGTCGGTCATGATTCATCCCTTGAGTAGTTCCCATTTGGGTTAAATCATAGACTTCTGAAAATACCAAACAAACTACAATTTAGTCCGAAAGAGAGAAGAGGACACGCAACAAAAGGATCCAATAGATAAGGAAGTCGTGATGACAACCCAAGTACAAGGAAAGAGGGAAAGATAAATAGAAAGAAAAGAGAAAGAGAGAGAAAGTAAGAGAATGGGAGAGAAAGTATGAGAATGAGAGAAAGAAGGAGAGTTAAAGGAGAGAGGTAAAGAGAAATAGAGAAAAAAGTTAGAGAAAAAGTGAGACAAAAAGAAATGGAGGCAAACACACACACATATAATAAGAGAGAATAGAGAGATAGGAAGAGAGAGAAAAAGAAGAAATGGAACGACTAAGAGGAAGGGAAATAGAAAAAAAAAGATAATCAAATATAAATGTAATGGTTGTTGGGATGAGGCTTGCAGTCCTCATGGGGCATTCGAATTTGTACACCACATTGGTTTCCTTCAAGTTGGATTGTTTAGGTGCGAGATTATTTTCTACCATTAGATTGCTAACTTTTAGGTTTTTGTACTAGATTCGTCTGCTTTTATTATGACTCCAGAGTGTATAAAATACTCGTTCATTTAAGTGACGTTTACTCAATCCAATATTCTGGCTGTCCCTTTAAATAGTATGGGCAGACAGGCAAACAATTTTATTTTCGTCTTATTCATCACTACAATCAACAAGGTCTGCTGACCCAAAAGTCGCGTGCTCTCACTTTTTCTGATTTATGACCTTACGACCTTCAAAACTTCCAATAACTCCCGGGCTATCCTTGGGAGGACTTTGGCAATTATATAATTCGAAAGAGAATGTAAAGCAACATAAGGGTTTCAAATTTTGTTAGAATTGGCCGAATAGTTATGATGTTATTGCCGAAAAAATATAATTCCCAGGCTAACCTTGGGAGGACTTTGGTATTATATCAGTCGAAAGAGAATGTAAAATAACATAAGGGTTTTAAATTTCGTTAGAATTGGCCGAATAATTATGTTATTATTGCCGAAAAAATATAATTCTCAAACTAACCTTGGGAGGACTTTGGTATTATATCAGTCGAAAGAGAATGTAAAACAACATAAGGGTTTCAAATTTCGTTAGAATCGGCGGAATAGTTACATTGAGTTATAATAAGGCAACCCTGGTGTGTGTCATATGATTAGTTAAGTAAGGGCAGTGATTTATTTCCATGCCCTGATAGAGTAGAAGTTTTTCCAAAGCATTTTCTATTTTGCGTGAATAAAGTACTCTATAGGACCAGAACACATGTGACACAAGCTTTAGTGATAATAACCCTTCGCATCATGAAGAAAGTGATCGAGCTGCTTCAAGTAGTGAATATTCTTCATCTGAAAGTGATTTCAATGAAAACCTCGCATCTCTAAAAGATCCATCGACCTCTCATTAGAAAATATTTATAAGGAAACAGAAGCATCCATGGTAAAAATGATCACATTATCATTATTTATAATTTTCGTTATGGTATCATAAGATGAAACCATTTTATACATAAAACTTAAAAAATAACCAGTAAAGAATGCGTAGGTTGAGTGTAAGGGAAAAGGGGACGCCAAGAAGAATACCCACTTCTATTGTTTCTTGAATTCCTTCCCTCCTTATGCCTCCTAACTTTAATTCTACGTGGAGTAAAAAGCTCTGTATCCAAGTAGAAAAATAAAAGAAGACAGAATTTAAATATCAGTTAAGCTGAGCGCTAAAAACTTTCACATCGCCGATAAAATGCTAATCTCTATAGTCGGGAAAAGGTGTCGTGGGTTAGCCGAGATTATATATATATATATATATATATATATATATATATATATATATATATATATATATATATATATATATATATATATATGTATTTGTTTTATTATTTTTAATAAACCCAATAAACTTTGACTTGAGGCGTTGTTTCGTGCCTCGCTGATCGATTGAGGATGGTTCTCTAAGAGTGCTAAACTTTATTTTTATTCTAGGGAATGAATAAAAGGGGTTTCTTTCTTGACTTTACCAAATATTGCCACTTCAACTCGTTCGAGGATAATTAAAACAGTGCTTTTACTAAAAAAATAGACTTTAATGTACATAAACCCTCTCACTAAATAACATTAAACCTACAGATCTAATACAAGTATAAAAAGAAAATGGGAGTACAGGGCGAGCTCTCGAGGCTCGACTCGAGATAAAATTTTACGGGGGAACAATTTTAAGTTAATATCTTTGTCCTTAGTTAGACATCCAATAAACTAATTTCTATGCACGAGGACATAAACAACAGGATTATTCTTTACTTACATAAGGTAATGGAGATTAATACATGATTCCAGTTAGAATATCTTCGGAGATTTTTGTTTCTGAGAGGCGTAGCTCGAGTAGTTTGTTGGCTGCTTGCAAGATGGCGTTACTTCGAATGAAAGGTGGGCGAGTGACGTCGCTTGGAATTTAGAGTTGGCGTAAGAGAATCAAAACAAAGACGCCGGTAAAGCGAGTTGTTTGTCGGACGTTTATGACCTTGAAAAGGTTTCCTTCAGAGAGGTTGGAATATGTAGATTATTTTCTAGCGATTTGGGTCTTGCTTATATAATTTCGATTTTGGATGAGAAATCTATCTAGTTTGGAGTTGTCAAACTCAGATAGATTAAGATTTGGAGTCCTCAAGCTGTGTAGATTGATACTCACTAATCTTGGGGCTCGAACGGCGCCGAGCTTTGTTGGTACAATCTGATATTGTACAAGGACTGCAAGTTCTCCTCAACTTGCTATAACTTTGTACCGATGATTTTTGAGTTTTCTTGTCGAACTCGAAAATCTTCTGTCAACCGGTGACTTTCTTGTTTCTTCGGTGTGAACGAACAAAAAGCCTGGTTTCCTCGTGTGAACCTGTTATATACCCAAATTACTCCCGCGGGGTAATGGGGAGGTGGAGGGGGGACTCGCGAGGTTAGAACCCAGGGTGGTCTCCCGGGCTTGGCGTCTTGTAGCTCTGAGAGAGGGTAATACGAGATCGGCAGTTTGCATTTTTGAATTGATTGTTTATAAGTACACCCTCGAAGGGCCTGCCTTTTGAGCTAAGGGCAGAAATCTGTCTCCTAAAATTTACCATTTTGCCCGTTCTCCTATGTTACCGGAGAACATCGGAGGGGCAAAGCTAAACCCAGATGTCTTTTGTTATTATTCCTTTAGCTCTCCTCCGCACCAAGACGGAGCCCTCGATACATATATATATATATATATATATATATATATATATATATATATATATATATATATATATATACTTACTAGTTCATAACAGTTTTTGATAAACTCTTATACCTCTACAAAAGGATAGCCAAAAGTTCCCACCCACATTGTTGGAGACGATTAAGACCTCTAATCCCTCTAGGCACCGGAAGCTTTCTCTCAGACCTCTGTGCCTTCCAACGAAGGAGGACCATAAAAATGGCCGTCATATAAATACCCTGGGTTTTTTAAAGATCGAGAGATTGAGTTTGAGATCTCGTCGCCTTCAGTTTCGATCGTGTATCTGTTTCCCCAAGTCCCTGGTATTCGCGTATACCATCGAGGTTTGATCTCACCAGGCAGATCCATCTCTTTTGTAAAGGCTTACTCTGTTCAGAGCAAAGCCACGAATCGTTTTGTCCCCGAAGGACTGGCCGGGATACTTCTTGTCTCATTAGAACCCCCCTTCAAGGATCTCTAGTTTCCCGTGTTAGATTTCGCGCCGAGCCGCGTCAGAGTCTCGATGTTTGGAGGCTGCACTTCTCTGGAGCAGAGGTGCCTTCGTCCGTCTTCAAGGAGGATCATGAACTCGTCTTCTGGTCCCCTATCTCCCTTCATCCTCGTCACCATCAGGATATTCGGCCGAGAATCACGACCATTTTTCGTCTTCATTTCCCCGCCCCCACTCGCTAAAGGAGTCCCCTTCCTCGAGGACTCCCTTTAAGGTAAAACGAATGCATCTTACGTTAATTTACCCGATTTTCGACTTTTAAATATTTCTTCTGTATAACTGATTTATATTATCCCATTTAAAAGCTAATTAACAATTAATTAACGTTGCCCGATTGCCAATTTTCTATAGTCTGTCACTATTATCCTTATTTACATTTCCTATATTTCCCGTATGTATATATATTTTAACTAGTGACTTATTAAAAATTATATTTTGGGTTTTCACTCTTTAAATATATCCTTGAACTGCAATTTGGTAAACTCATTAAATGCTATCGGCTCCTGTATTAAAATCGCACTCTTATACCTTGTAATCAACGGATTACCTTTACGAAGTGAACGTACTTGTACGTAGCGAAGGACGCATACGTACATTAGAGGATATATTTGTATGTAGCTGTATATATACATATTCTCGTGGCTTTTATCTCTTTTCTCCCAACCAATAGATACATATATGTATATATAGACGTATTGTCTGGGAAGTGACCTATTCCTTGACATTGAGAATTTAATGTCTCGTTGTGGTCTATTTAACGAAAATGATCGGTTCGTGCGGAAGAAGTTCATAAGGAAAAGATGCAACCCTGGCGAAGTTGAACACGAGCTCGTCAGTTCGTTCCTGCAGAAGTTGGAATTGAGCTCGCCAGTTTGTTCCTGTTTCCAAGTGCGTTTGTACGTTTCTTTTAATAATAATACAGAAAGACACACTATATATTTGTAATAATAGCCAGACTCTACAATATATAAAATCATCGAAAGAGAATTTGGGTAGGATAGTGAGACTCAAAATTTAATCTGATGGAGGACTGCTCCGGCTTAGAGATTGGAGGAGGGGCTTGTGTTCTACAATTATGGCCAAAAGTTCACGAGTCCTGTGTCGTACCTATGGTGAAGCACCCGAACACTCTTCATGTCTGGGGCTGTTTCTCATCTAAGAGAACTGGAGCACTAACAATTTTGCCCAAGAACACTGCCATAAACTCAAAATGGTAGTAACATGTGCTTCATCTGGACCTTTTAAGAACAGTTCAGGACCAATTTGGGAACGCTTATTATATTTTTTTAGCATGGTTGTGCACCTTGTCACAACTAGCAAATGTCATAATACAGTTATTAGCTGAAAATAACATCGACTTTCGGGACCTTGGCCCAGGAATTCTCCAGATTTGAACCAAATATAGAATTTGTAGGCGATACTCAAACTGGCACCTGATAAACAGAAGCTATCAAACTGTGAGTAGTTGCGGTGCTTAGTGAACACAAATAGGGCAATATCCGTCAATATATCACCATAAATCTAGTCTCTAGCATGCCAAAACGAATTGAAGAAGTCCTGAAGAATAAGAAGCACCATTGTAACTATTGACTGCACGCATCATTTGACTGTATTTATTAATAAAATGGGTTTTAGTTTCAAATTTTTTGTATATTTTACCTTAAATATATGATGCTAACATACTAATTAATTTCCTTATATAAAAAAAATATAGTAGTCACAAAACTTTTGGTCATGACTTTGCTAATGAAAAGATGTGCGCAAATACGAGCATGTAATGTACGCTGCCTCGATCTAAGATAGGCCTCGGATTTACATCGTAATCAGTTTTAATTGCAAATCATAGATGGCTAATAGAGTGACAGCTCTTTTTTTCAATTTAAATAAGAAATTATTCATAATTTATAAATAAAGTTGCCACTTTGACTAAAAGGTTAGAATGACTAAAGTCATTTTGACCGTGACTAACATTTGGTTCATCCAGCAGATGAGGAATGAATTACCTTTAGTAATTTCATAGTTATTGAAATAATCACATGATTTGTGGGCGGAGGCTGCCATTCGATTTTGTGTAAGTCATTGTTCTAGTGTATTTATGTATCATTGTAGTGTGGGGTTGCTGTTGTTAATTTGGGGGGGTGTTGTGTTGTTCGTGAGATGTCATTATAGGTATTTGTTTGGATATTTGGCGGTTGCAGTTGCGGAATCGTGAGTGAATAGGTTAAAAGGATGGGGTGAGAGGATAGTACTCTGAGGGACGACATTATGGAGTGGTAGTATACGTGATTTATATACTTTGCGTATGACCTGTATGTTGAAGATGAAGTGGTTTGACATTTTCCTCTTTGTTAATGAGGTTGATGTTTAGTGAGGCTGTGTAAGAATAGTTTTAGAGTCTTGTGCCGAAGATTTTGTTTTTGTCGATTGGTGTGATGATTGTGTGTGAAAGTATGGGGGGGTGTTGGTTGAAACCATAAAGAATGTGATGCGTGAGGATGGCTGTGAGAGTTATGGTGGATATATCTTTTCGGACAGGGTGTTGTGTTTGTGAAAGGGATATATCTGGACTTATTATTTTGTCTATGAGATTGTGTAGGGTTTTGATAAAGTACACTGTAGTGGGATGCGTTTCGTTGTGTTTGGGGATTTATCTGGTTGAGTATTGGTATGATGCACGCTGTTTTCTAGATTGAGAAGTATGGTATTGTCAAGCTAAGCGGGGCTAAAAATGTATGTAATGGCTGAAATTTCTGTTTTGGGGTGTTTTTAGTGAATGTGTTGACAGCGTGGTTAGTATACAGTGCTATGTGACACCGCTCGCATCTTAAGGCATCCTGGGGGACGCTCTATTCACCACCAGGGAAGATCCAGTTTCAGCCACTCTAGTGATGACTAGGGCGTCTTCCAGGGTGCTTTAAGAAGCGGACGGTGTCACATGTTGCTGTATACTAACCGCACCATCTGTTAATACCTGTCAAGAGCTGTGGCTGTGGAGTGGTTGAGAGATTTGATGGCGAAATGAATGTGTTCTGATGTGAAAAAGATGTGTTAGTCTTTGGTTGTGTGTGTGTATGTTTATGTCTCTATGAATTTATCTATTTAGCCAATGTATAAGTAGGAAGCTGGTGTTTAAGTAGTGGTTTTGGCGAGGCCATTTTGTTCTTTCCAAGTAATCAGTAATTCTTGTTGAGTTCGTTTTATAGTTTGTTGTACTTACGCATTGGTTCCAGTGGTCTGTTTGTTGTTTTGATATTAGTTGGTGAGAAGAGTGTTGATGTTGGGATATGTTATAATTATTTGTGTGTAAGTGTTCCGTTTTATTTTAGTGTGCTTCCATCTTTTATAAAGGCTGATATGTCTTTTGTAAAGTTTGGGATGAATGTTTTCCTTTATTTCTTGAGGACCTCTCTGTTGGCGAAGAGCTCGGTGGCAGTGACCACCGACTAATTAGATTTGTAGTCAAAGTTCCTAAGGCAGGGCCTGCAACTAGTAAATCGAAGAAACTCGATTTGAAAAGAGCAAACTTTGCAGGTCTTCGTGCTGGATTGACTGTCGCGAGGCGAGAAGTGTGCAATGTTGTTGAAGACACTTGGAACAGTTTCAAAACCACATTCATGAGTCTTCAATCGCGTTTCATCCCTCTGAAATGTCCCCGTCGGTCTTCTGTTCAACCAAAGTGGTTTAATCGAGAAATCGGCCAACTGCTTAGGAAGAAGAGAACTGTGTACTGACAATCGAAGATCTCGAGTGACTTTGACGAATACCGGAGGCTAGCCAGGACAGTGAAGTCCAGCATAAGGGCGGCTAAGCGGTCTGAGGAACTCCGAGTGGCGAGACTCTGTGAAGAGAATCCCAAGGAGTTTTTTGGATATGTGAACAGCCGTAAACAAATCCGTCGAACGATTGGCCCTTTGAGAAATGAGGAGGGGGCATTAAAGCACTTAGATGCAGAAAATGCTAACCTCCTCAACGACTACTTTTCTTCAGTGTTTACTGAAGAGTGTGGTACCATCCCCCAGCCAATGGATTCCTACTCGGGGGAAAAGCTGGAGGATATGGACTTCACCGAAGGGGAAATAAAAAAGAAGATCAGTGACCTAATGACGAATAAGTCACCTGGCCCAGATGGGTTTTTACCTAAAGTGTTGAAAGAAGTGCGCGATCAAGTGTCACGACACCTGAGCGCAATCTTTAACATGTGAATCCGGATCGAATGCGTTCCTAGAGACTGGCGTGAAGCGGAGGTGACTCCGATCTTCAAGAAAGGAGACCGAAGCCAACCGTTGAACTACCGACCTATCAGTCTGACTTCGATAGTCGGTAAACTCATGGAAAGCATGATGGTGGACAAAATGACGTCGTATTTAGAGTCAAACCTGCTACTGAGGAGTTCCCAGCACGGCTTCCGAAGGCAACGGTCATGCCTGACGAACCTTGTGGAATGCTTCCACTTCGTGTTCAGTGAGAAAGATCGGGACAAGGCGGTGGATGTGGTGTATTAAGACTTTCAGGAAGCCTTTGATAAGGTACCACACCGCCGCCTTCTCCGGAAAGTGCGAGCGCCGGGCATTGACGGAAAAGTAGCCGGCTGGATCGAGAACTGGCTAAGTGGCAGACGGCAACGGGTGGTGGTGAATGGAGTCTTCTGAGTGGGTGCCCGTTACTAGCAGGGTGCCTCAAGGCTCTGTCCTGGGACCACTACTATTCATCATCTATGTCAACGACATGGACGGAGACATGGTTGCCAAGATTTCCAAATTTGCCGACGATACCAAGCTTGGTATGAACGTTGCAAGGGATGGAAATACTGCCCGCCTGCAGGAAGATCTTGGGGAGATTGGGGAGTGGTCGGACACGTGGCAAATGCCTTTTAACGTGAACAAATGCAAAGTTATGCATATCGGCCACAGAAACCCCCAATCTCAGTATATCCTTAAGGGCACTGCTCTTGAATCGAGTGACACTGAGAAGGACTTGGGGGTAACTATCATTAGCGACCTTAAGTTCTCGAAACAGTGCATTGAGGCAGAGAAGAAAGCCCAAAGGATGTTAGGCTACATAAAGCGCCAGTTTGGATACCGTAACAAGGAGATAGTACTTTGTCTGTACAACTCCCTGGTTTGGCCGCACCTGGAGTATGCCGTACAATTTTGGAGTCCTTCGTTTCGAAAGGATATCGCAAGGTTGGAACGCGCACAAGCCAGGGCAACCAAGCTGATTCCCTCTATCCGACATAAAAGTTATGAGGATAGACTAAGGGAATTAAATCTGTTCTCGCTGGAAACCCGTAGACTGCGTGGTCAGCTCATCGAAATTTTCAAAATACTTCGAGGGTTCGACAATTTTGACTACCGGGATATTTTCACACTGAGTGAGAATAGAACGCGCAATCATGGCTTCAAACTTGAATTGAAGCGTTACAACCGCAATCTGTGTGGAAATTTTTTCACATACAGTATCTGCGGTAAGTGGAACGCACTTTTAGTGGAAGTTGTCAACAGTGAATCTGTTGACAAGTTTAGGTCAAGATTAGACAAAGTCTTGAAAAGTGGCCGTTCAGGGACGCAAAACAATTGAGCAGCCATGTGCCTGTTCGATTGCTAGTCCAAAGGTAACCTCTTTGAATAGACCGTAAGGTCTCCTAGGGTACTTACTTTCCTTGTTACTCCTTGAATTAACGGTGGAGGTGAAATATTTTTCCCATAAGCATCGGTGTATTTCCAGAGCATGCAACCATGCTGCACTTGACATCTATAAGATTGCATGCTCTCATGTCCCCAACTACCGCAGGTGCATTGATCGAAGGTTATATATCTTCCCTACATTTCCACTTACAACATCATCACTACTCTTTCCAGATTTCTCCTATCAAGCTTACTGGAAGACATGCCATCCTTAAGCACCCATTGAGCTCTCCCATAACATTCACTGTGCCCTAAACTAATACCCATTGAGTCCTGTGGATTTCCGCGCACCATGTGAGACACATTTATAACTCCTGCTCCCTTTACTATGGGTTGGGGAGGGGGGTCTCTTTTCAATCGTTACACATCCTCTTACGCACGAACGGGGAAAGAAACAGCATCACTTCAATACCTTTAATTTTCTTTAACAATCTCATCTCACCTTTTACAGCTGATTTCCAGTTTCTTAATATACATTTTAATGTTGTTGTTTGTGTATTAACGGTACGTTAGTTTAGGCTATTTACAGGAAGCAGGTGAGTGTTTAGTTTCATTGTTTGGTCGTGGCGTATTCATCTATCTTCAAATATTTTTACGTTGCAGGAAACTTAGGCTCTATTGTACATATTTTTAAATCTTTCTAATTCCTTTCAGGCTGCAGCGTCCAAACTCTTTTTTTTTATTCATTATCAGCAAACTTTTGACACTTTCATTTTCTAATATTCAAAGAGTCAATTAATCTCTTCCTATAACTACTTACCAACTTACAAGAGAATTTTGGACTCAACTCGTCCCAAAGCATCTCTGGTGAAGGCATTTAACTTTTCCAAAACAATCAATCCGAATATTGCCTACTCTAAGGTTTTTTCAAAACCAGTAAAGACGAGCCCCTAACAACGGATAAGTCTAATACTAACATCCGTATCACTCATTGAGCCCTCTCATAAGACCCATTGTGACCTCCTCCACATCCATTGAGCCGCCCTGTAAAACCTTTGAAAACTCTATAGAGCCGTATCTCATGTAGTATGGACTCTACTCGAGCACCCATTTAACGTTCCCTGAACACTTATTGAATCCTTCTTCAACACCTTTTAAACCTTTTCTGAAAATAACTTCATCCCTCCTTGAATCACGCTTGAACTCTCCTTGAATTGCCATTGATACTTTCTGAACACACGCATTCATCCTTTCGCAATAATCACTATATCATTGGGTCATCCTTGAGCTATCTTCGACCTGCCGTGAGCCTTCATTGGACCTTATTCAGACCCTCCTTGACATCCCTTGATCTTTCACCTCAGTTCCTGCCACTCTTTCTGCCCTCCTCTCCCTTCACACTAACCCGTCTGGCTACGCAGGAAAAATTAACTAGCGCATTCGGCCGTCATAATCCTCTACAAATATATATATATATATACTAGCCTAGTTACCCGGCGTTGCCCGGGATACAAAGTCATCTCTCAAATAAATACAGATACAGATTGTTTGAAATTCTTATATTGTGGGACAAAAATATCATTACTTGCTGATTATTATTATTATTATTATTTGTGGGACGAAGGAAGATTCAAGATAGTTGCGCACTCGCTCTATCATATAACATACTTGCAATAAGTAAACGTTTCACCGAGCGCGCCCGGCAGTTTACGCGCATGAGTGAATGACTGTTAATTATGAGCGAACGACGTTGTGGCCACAGGAACAGATCGACCCTCTTTATAGATACAGATAATTGAAGAAAATTCTAGTGTTTACCCACTCGGTAATGTACATATACTGTAATTTTTACAGTAATTTAATAGACAATCAGGATCAGGTAACTTACTGTATTTTTTACAGCAACAATATATTTTTCTATATATTTATACATTAAGTTAGTATTTTCACAGTAGCATGCCTTTTGTTACTGTAGAAAGTACAGTGGTAAAGGGGGTAAAAATTACAGTAACGTGGGCGTTTCGATAAATTAAGTGATACTATAATCTTTAGAGTAACATACAGTATAGAAAATACAGGAGTATGCACGTTATTTAATACAGTAACTTGCAAGTTACTATAATTTATACACTGCTATTGGAATTCCTACACTAAGATACTGTATACAAATACAGTAACATGCATTATTGCTGCAAAAATTAAATAAATTACTTGCTGCTGAGCCGCTAATAAATTATTGTAAAAACCACAGTAAATATTTTAAAATTTTAATTAATTCAAAACCAGACTTGGTGACACTAAACATACTGTAGGAAACCTGTAGGTATTCTTTGTTTCTGTTTTCGCAAGTTAGTTTCTAGTTTATGTTAGTTTATATAAGTTTACTATACTAACTCAAGTTAAAAAAAGCTTTAAAAAGCTAGAAACTCCCAAATGACTAAAGTATCGTGCGACGCCCTCCTTGCAAATTACTGAAAACTGCTAGGACTATTATGGATGCTCCCAATGACAACATACATAGAAAAAAATTATGGCTCTCATTACCTCCAAATAATTACTACGGGTAAAACATAAGTGCTCAGGTATCTATAAATATAACAGGCAATAACTTGATACCATATTGACGAAGCTACCACCAATGAAAATGCTCTTTTTCTTGATGAAACTCTTAGCTATCAAAACGGAGCAATTTTTCTTTTTGCTTTCGATGCTGCTTCAGAGACAAAACGCTTAGTATCTCTATTCTTGTTATTTACCGTACATCTATGGGTTATTCCTGTGATTTACAGGGCCAAGAGGAAAATGGGTATTAAGAGGATTAATGCACGTAGACCCAACTGTGTGACAAAATGGTACTAGTTGAAAGTTGCAAGTTGTAAAATTGTACATGCAAAGGTTTCTTACCTGCAAGTACCGGACAACAGACTAAAGGAGTTCTTCCCTGGTAACCACAGTGGATAGGGGGTTCGCCCTTACTCGTTTTGTTATGTATAGCTGAGCATCTCCAGAATTCCAAGCAGACCGCTTTTCCAGGGGCATTTTTGCATTTTTCGTCCTTCCCAGGAAATCTGATTTCTGGAAATCCCCCAAAAAGGACGTATGTGATTTCTTGCTGTATCCATCATAACAATGTAAATCATATTTAAGAGACAAATATGCCAATAAATCCCTGATATTTATTTAATAATCATAATTATAAATACTATTATTAATGATTGACTTGGTAATACTAATAAAATTTATGGCTTAATTAAATTTCCGAATTTGACTCCTTAAAATCAAATTTACTTCCACCTGGAAATATTTAAATAATTATCGTAATTACTATTATTACAATTTTTTATTATTATACTATAGATATTACTACTGAATAAAAAAATAGATATATTTAACCCCCATTAATTGGGTGTGAAAATAATTAACAATCAATTAAAAATTCGTCAAAATTCCGCAAATTGGGAAAACCAATTTATAATAATTGGAATACCTTGGGCGATGGTTTGCCTCATCAACACTATCAGGCACGCCTGGGGGACGCCCCTTCCCACTCTCCCCCAAGCAAGGGGGCCATATTCAACAAGCCAATCTAACGCCCCCAAGAGAACTGTTACACTTGGTTATTTTATCATTAACATTTCCAGTTACAGGAAACGGGCTGGGAGGGGGGAGGGCTACTCCTGCCAAATGGGGTATCACCATGGGGTATGAGCGAGTAGTAAAATAACCAATTGAAGCAGTTCTTTTAAGGTTGTTAGATTGGTTCATTGGATTCAGTCAGTTAGGATGAAAAGTGTCTTCAATGGTTCTCCGAGAAGGGAACCACATATTGGTTGTGTTCATTGTAGTTTACCAAACAGTTTCGGGAATAAAGTGATAAGAAGAAAAGATAAATGTTTTAAAATCATATATCGTAGATTAGTTATTAAAAAAGTATTAATTACTCGAGTAGTGGAAGAAGGGAGCAGACAAATATGAAAAAAGTACAAAGTGAAGTTTTGGTGCATTTAACATTGCTGTACATTCAAGAAAAGAAAAAAAGAGAATTTTTTTGTATAGCAAAAGATCTCATTTTAGGCAAATAATATTTACCAACACAACAAAAGGGGAGAATCGTCTAAATGAAAGATGATCACAAGCGATTCACCCTCAACTAATTAGTTGTACACCTGAATGTAAATCATAACTGATGCACCATCGATTAATTAATCGTATAATTGAATGTTAATAGGACGCGATTCCTCTACTAATTAATGTTATGTATATGTGTCTGATAATCAGAGATAATTCTTCCCAGACTATTTGTATAGGTGAATATCAACCAGGTGATTATTACACAGGACTAATTAATCTGTTAGTCTCTGTCGTCACACATGTATCAATCACATCCGAAAAGTCGACCCATAAATTATACAAATTGGAAAAGTGGTTTGCGCATGAAAGATGATTGGACGAAAAGTGGTGTGGGCATGAAATAATGAATGGAAAGTGGTGTGGGCATGAAAGAAGAATAGATGAAAGTGGTGTGGGCACGAAAGAAGATTGGATGAAAAGTGGTTTGGGCATGAAAGAATGGATGGAAAGTGGTGTGGCATGAAAGAAGAATGGATGGAAATTAGTGTGGGCTTGAAAGAAGAATGAATAAAAGCGGTGTGGGCATGAAAGAAGAATAGATGAAACTGGTTTGGGCATGAAAGAAGATTGGATGAAAAGTGGTGTGGGCATGAAAGAATAGATGGAAAGTGGTGTGGCATGAAAGAAAAATGGATAGAAATTGGTGTGGGCTTGAAAGAAGAATGGATGAAAGTGGTGTGGGCATGAAAGAAGAATAGATAAAAGTGGTGTGGGCATGAAAGAAGAATGGATGCAAAGTGGGGTGGGCATGAAGGAAGAATGAATGAAATGTGGTATGGGCATGAAATTAGAAGGGAGGAAAAGTGGTTGAGCATGAAAGAAGATTGTATGGATAGTGGTATTAGCATGAAAGAAGAATGGATGGAAAATATGGGCGTGAAAGAAGGTTGAATGAAAAGTGGTGTGCGTAAAAGGTGTGTTGATAATGTGAATGAGTGTTGTGGGAGAGAAATGGCTGATCGGGCAGTAGTTGGATAATAGTGTGCATGGAGGGGGTCTGGGAAGGGGTGTATTTGGAGCCTCCTGCCCATAAATGAACCCTGAGTGGGAGATCCTGCCACAACACTACACCTCATCGCTATGAAGTGTTAATTCTGCGTAGACAAAATAATAGGCGCTTTTGTGTTTGACAGGGCGGGAAAAGTTGGATAGAGGTGAGTGTTGGATTTGGCGTTGATGAGGGTCCACCTCACTATGTAGGATAGAGATTCCTGATTTTGTTGAAAAGGATTCTTAGCTTATTACGTTCCTTTTGCTCTCAAAGGACCGAATTCCTTTACTATTAACATGTTACTGATATTCACTTAACCGTTTAAAGGGCATCCCACTTCCTTTAAATGACTGAATTCCTTTAACCATATAGTGACCGAATTCCTTTACCTATTTAACGGCCTAATTACTTTGGCCCTATAAAGGAGCGCAGCCCCTTTACACGACCGAATTCCTTTAGGCATAGAGCGGCTGAATCATTTTAACTCCCTATCGACCGAATTCTTTGTAGCCATATAACCCCAGAATTCTTGCAATCCCAATACCGACCGAATTCCCTTAGCCAAATAATAACCAAATTCATTAAACATATTAGGAACGAATTCCTTTCTTATTTCACAGATTAAATTCTATTAAACCCATAATTACTGAAAATTTATTATTATTATTATTATTATTATTATATATATATATATATATATATATATATATATATATATATATATATATATATATATATATATATATATATATATATATATATATATATATATATATATATATATATATATATATATATATATATATATATATATATATATATATATATATATATATATATATATATATATATATATGCAACAAACCACATTGAAAGAGAAAACGGAATAAATATTTCTTACAGTAATATTTATTAATTACCTTGTTTCGAAAAAATCCGTGCAGGGAAGCGATTCGAACCGGGCACACTGAGGCAGCAAGCACCGCTTTGATCACAGTTAAAAGTATGCCGTTAGTACACTATGTGATCAAAGCGGTGCTTGCTGCCTCAGTGTGCCCGGTTCGAATCGCTTCCCTGCACGGATTTTTTCGAAACAAGGTAATTAATAAATATTACTGTAAGAAATATTTATTCCGTTTTCTCTTTCAATGTGGTTTGTTGCATTCATCTTCATCATTCTCTCGCGCTACTTTGAGAGATTTATATATATATATATATATATATATATATATATATATATATATATATATATATATATATATATATATATATATATATATATATATATATATATATATATATATAAATTCTTAGTTATGAAGACTTGTTTCATTAAATATTATGACTTTTTTAATACTTTTGATTCTATATTATAAATGGTTTAAAATTACAGCGGGTTTTTATCAAGACTTGAAAATTCTTTTCTTAAAAATGCCTTGAAGTGAAATGGGTCGAAATCGTCTCCTTGGTCGTTATTGAAACCCTCAACGGTCATGAAATACCCAAGTTATATTTACTCAATTTATATTGATTTTGCAGTGGTACTTTATACCTTTTGCCTATACCTTATACCTTTATTTCCTAATACCTTTATCTATACCTTATACCTTTATTTCCATTTACTCCTTATTGAATGGAATTACAAAGGTATTATATGTATAATTAAGCTTAACCATAACTCCGTCCCCCCATAGCTAAATATATGAACATAATATCGAGCATTCAAATTTCCAGAATGCTTTTTTATTTCAAAACGAAACAAAAAATAAATTTTGTGCAGTAATTTACAAATCTTAAAACAACCAAAATTTGAAATTTCCTAAGTCATTTTGAACAAACAAAATAAACCAGAATTGAACATAAAAACGAACGAATTTAAGCCCAAAATATACCACATAATTTAAAAATTTAAAAATTATGAATCACTCGCTCTATAATTTAAGAAGGGTTTCTTTTGAGTATTTGAATAATAATTTCATCTTAGTTTGGTTATGACTTATGTTTTTATCAAAGTTATTTCTCATAATTCTTTTATAATATCATAAAACAAAATGGTGAAGTTCAGAAATAAATAAGTATTGAAATTTTGGGATTTTTTTTTAAGCCCCAAAGAATTACAAATGGTGAAGTTCAGAAAATATTTATTTTTATATATCTTCTTTTTATAACTATATTTTAGCAACGTGATATTTGGAAAGGGGGGAAATTTAGTTTAGAGTTCCTTTTTAAAATTATTATAATTGGCGAAGTTCAGAAAATTTAAAAAAATTTAACCATGGCTGTTTTTTTTTAGATTTTAAATTTTAATCTTAGTAGCGAAGCGCAAGCTCCCCCCGTAGTGGGAAGTGGCGAAGCCATTGCCTGGTTTTCTTATATTTTAAGTTTTGTTAAACTTCTATAGTAAATATTTAAATATACTTGTTTTACCGACCCAAATATTATGACTGCTACTGTATATATATATATATATATATATATATATATATATATATATATATATATATATATATATATATATATATATAGGTATATGGCATTAAACTTTCTTTAAAAACAAAACCTAATAAAAAGTGTTTTTTCTTGCAGCTTCGTGAAGCTGTTTTTGAATAAATACTGTGAGTAGGCAATAAACCCAACAAAAATCACAAGGAAAATAAAATGAAGATTCCAAGAACTTTCAAACTTTATTTCAAATTCATTATCAAGGAATGAACAAAAACTTGGAATTTTTATTTTATTTTCCTTGTGGTCTTTGTTCGATTTATTGCCTAGCTCTATCCTCAAGGGCGTCCACTGTCTCACCTTTGGCTGTTAATAATTGAAGAGAAATGCAGGTGAAAATTATGAGAGGCAATTCCGAGGTCATTTTCCGAAACATCGAAATCAGCCTGTAAAAAAAAAGCAACATTAAAATTCAAGAAATTCTATGACTTTAAATGCGTCATGCTCTCTTTTCCGCGCCTGTCTAGACCCAACAAGGGTTGCAAGATGGTATATAGGGGGTAGGAGATACCATTTTATGGCGGTGATAAATTACCAAATTTGACCTAAATGCGTCTAATTTTAGTCTCCCATTCTCTTTTTGAATCGTCGATGGATTTTATAATCATCTGATATAGTTTTTAAACCCTCAATGTAGTTTCTAATTACTTGATGTGGTTTCTAATCACCTGGTGTAGTTTTTAATCACTTGATAGAGTTTCTAATCACCTGGTGTAGTTTTTAATCACTTGATAGAGTTTCTAATCCTTCAGGGGATTTTAAAATCACCTGATTTAATTTCTAATGCCTCGAATGATTTTCTAATCACCTGATAGGGCTTCTAATCCGTCGATGGATTTGCAACTTACTTGATTTAGTTTCTAATCCCTCGAAGTAGTTTCTAATCGCCTAATGGAGTTTCAAATTGCTTGGTGGATTTGCTAATCACCTGATATAGTTTCTATTCCCTCGTTAGATTTTCTAACCAACTGATGTATTTTCTAATCACATGATGTAGTTTATAATCTCTTGATGGAGTTTATAATAACCTGATGTATTTTCTAAACACCTGATGTAGTTTTTAATCCTGCGGTAGATTTTTTAAACACCTGATTTAGTTTCTAACCCCTCGATGGAGTTTCTGATCACCTGATGTACTTTCTAATCCCTTAAAGGAGCTTTTAATTACCTGATGTAGTTTCTAATCCCTCGATATAGTTTCTAAACACCTGATGTAGTTTTGAATCATCTAATGTAACTAATCCCTTGCTGTAGTTTTAAAATATTCATAATGTTTCTAATAAACTGATTTAGTTTTAAATACGTCGAAGGATTTCCTAATCACCTGATGTAGTTTCTAATCCTTAGAGAGTTTTCTAATTACAAAGTGTAGCTTCTAATCCCTCAATGGAGTTACTATTGACTTAATGTATTTTATTATCATATGATAAAGTTTCTAATCGCATACTGTAGTTTCTAATCCTTCGGTGGTTTTACTAGTCCCCTGATGTTGTTTCTAATCTCTCAATGGGTTTCTAATCATCTGATGTAATTTCTAATCTGTCGATGCAGTTTTTAATTACCTGATGTACTTTGTAATCCCTTTATGGAGTTTTTAATTACATGATGTAGTTTCTAATCCTTCGATGTAGTGTCTAAACACATGATGTAGTTTTTAATCATCTAGTGTAGCTTCTAATCCCTCGATGGCGTTTCTAATCACCTGATGTAGTTACTACTCTCGTGAACTCGTTTTATACCTTGATAGTGTTTCGAAACACCTGATGTAGTTTTCTAATCGTTCGATGGATTTTCTGATCACCTGATCTAGTTTCTAATCCCTTGAGATATTTTCTAATCACCTGATGTTATTTACAATCCCTTTATGTAGTTTCAATACCTTGTTGGAGTTTCTAATCCCTTGATGGAATTTAAAATCAACTGGTGTATTTTCTAATCATCTGATGTAGTGTGATGTAGTTTCTAATCCCTCGAAGGGCAAACAAAGTTGAGGGAATATCTCAGCCAGATAGCAGGAGGCTTCTTATTCTTAGAACGAAGGGAAAAATAAGTTGGAGCGAATCTCTCAGTGAGATCCGGAGAGCTTCTTATTCTTAGAACGATGGAAAAACTAAGTTGTGAGGAATCTCCTCAGCGAGAAGGGAGCTTATTATTTTTGGAACGAAGGGGAAACTAAGTTGAGGGAAACTTTTAGCGAAATGGAGGGAGCTTCTTATTCTTAGAACGAAGGGGAAACAAAGTTGGGAGAATCTTTCAGAAAGATGGAGGGGGGCTTCTTATTCTGAGAATAAAGGGGAAACTAAATTCGAAGGTTTCTCTCAGCGAGATGGACTAGAGTTTCTTATTCTTAGAACAAAGGGGAAACTAAGTTGGACGGAATCCCTCAGGGAGAAGAAGAGAGCATCTATTCTTAGAACGATGGGGAAACTAAGTTGGGGGAATCTCTCAGTGAGATGGAGGGAGCTTCTTATTCTTAGAAGAGAGGGGAAACTAAGTTAGGAGAATCTTTTAGCTATCTGGATGGACCAGAAGGGAAGGTTATGCCATCCCATGGGAACATGCCTTAAAAGGAGGAGGTTCTTATTCAGCTGGGTGGGGGAGTGTCAACTCGTACGACATGTTCCTAAATAGTGTTAAATTTAAATCTAAACAATGGCTTTAGGGGGCTCAATTCCTCTGGATTCTTAGTAAGAGTAAATTATATATATATATATATATATATATATATATATATATATATATATATATATATATATATATATATATATATATATATATATATATATACTTATACACACATATATATTTATGTATATTTTCTATTCCCCTAAGGCGGACTAATTTAAGCATAAATATAACTTAAAAGGTCATAATACAATGCTCGAAGCCGGGCTGTCATGAAATTAGTCCCATTTTATTCTATTTAATTTTCTCTTGCTGTTTAATCGCTGTATTTTATTAATAGTAGTTTTTCCCTTGATTTTAATAATGGTTCCTTTGTAAATAGACGACAGTTACAGAAAAGTTTGGATGAGTTAAGTTAGGTAAGGTTGGTTTAGGGTAACAGGGTTGGCTTATGTTAAATCGAGTTGTGTAGGGTTATATAGGGTATTTGTTCGGTTAGGTTACGTTTTGCTGGTAAGGGTGGGTAAGGTAGGTTGCTTGGTTTAAGTTGTGTTAGATTCAGTTAAGTTAGGTTAAGGAAGTTAGTTTCGCTTGTGCTAGTTAAGGTTTGGGATGGGGTGATAATGTTAGTTTAATTTAGATAAGTTAAACTAGGTTGGGTTAGGCTATGGAAGATTAGGCTAGATAAAATTAGGTTAGGTTAGAGACAAACATTTTTATATAAAAAATATGCAAATAGAACACTCATCCATTGGACGAATCGCCATGGTCACTGAACCACTTAAACCGACTCAAGTCACTAAATAACTAAGAACCAACCATATCACTGAACCACTCAATCCAACCATATCATTGATGGACTCGGAAACTACAATCTCGAAGAACCACTCAGAAACAGCCATCTCAGTGAACGACTCAGACTCGGCTATCAAAAATAACTACTCATAACCATATAAGAACTATCTTACTTAACCATTCAGAGGCAACCTTCCCAATGAACCATTCATAAAAAAATATCAAAGAACAATTCAAAGCTAAAACAAATCATATCACTGAACCACTCAGACACAACCATCTCACTGAACCACTCGGAACATACATTTCACTCAAGCACTAGGAGGGAACCTACTAAATGAACATCTAGGACTAAGCCATCACAAAGAACCACACACTAAAACATATCACAACCACTCAGCCCCAACCATCTCACTGAGCCACGTGGACCATACATCTCACTGAAGCACTTGGACCAAACCACCTTAATGAACATCTAGAACCCACCCATCACAAAGAACCACTCAGACCCAACCACATCAATGAACCACTCACACCCAACCATATCATAACACACAGACTCAACCATCTCACCAAACCACTCAGACCCCACCATCACCCTCAACCAATAGGAATCCACCATCTCAATAGACAACTCACACAACCGGTCTGACCCAACCATCTAACAGAAACACTCGGCCCAAACTATCTCACTGAATCACTCAGATCCAACAATCTCACTGAACCACCCACCCAACCATCTCGCTGAACCACTCATACCCAATCATCTCAGTGAACCAATCGGACCCAACCATCTCACTGAACCGGTCTGATCCAACCATCTCACAGAAACACTCGGCCCCAACTATCTCACTGAACCACTAGGGATCCCCCATCTCACTGAATCACTCAGACCCAATCATCTCACTGAACCACTCAGAACCAATTTTCTCACAGAACCACTCAGAGACCACCATCACACTGAACCACTCAGACCCAACCATCTCACTGAACCACTCTGAAACAACGCAATGAAAAATTTGAAACGGTTGGCAAATTGGACGGAGTCAAGTATGGTTGCTTGGTAACAAAAATTCTTTACTCTTCAAACCATAACAGATTTTTCTGAGAGTTGCGTGCCGGAGATTCTCTCCTTGGATTACTCAGGCTTCTCATACCCAACACCTTTAAACTTTCACTAACTACACTGCATGATGAAGATGCACCGCTTGGTTTTCCCCTTTTAAACCTGTCATGTTTATATTTTCATACTGTAGGGGACTTTCCTAACTCTAGGGGGACTACTTAGGGGAGATGAGGAGTAAAGATGTTTTGGCAGAGTTTGAATCCTTTCAAACATTTTAACACTTTTAAACTCTTGATAATGCTATTTCAAAAGCATCTTTCACACGCTTACAAACACGGACTGCCTGAGAACGAAGGGGGCTCAAGTAGAAATAATTGCTGATATGTTTTGGCAGAGCGTGAATCCTTTCAGTTTGCTTTCAGACATTTTAACACTTCAGCAACTCTTGCAAATGCTGTTACAAAAGCCTCTTTCACATGCGTACAAACAAGGCCTGCTTGATAACTAAGGGGGCTCAAGTAGAAATAATGGCTGGGGTACAGCCTCCTAATTTAGGTAAATAGAATATAAATAATAATCAATAAATAATTTTTATTTATTTTATTTAAGGACTTGCCATCTCTATGGTTGCATAGAGAGCACTCACACTTGCCTTTTAAAGCAGTATGTGTATTCACGGTCCAAATACATCTTATAAACACACATGCAATTGAACACATCTAAGCGTCCGTAGAAACAAAGAAAATATCAGCCTGAATTATGCATAAAAATGAATTAAAATATCCAAATATTAACTTACAAATAAATATTTTAGTTTGAATATTGAAATTAACACGAATTCTTCCTAACAGAAGTGCAATCGAGGTAGCTCTAAACACTGATACATTAGATGCATTTTGAAATGTGCTGGTTGTCTATTGCACGACTAGAATAATGTAGTGCATGGATTCCTTAAGTCCGGGACTTATTCGAGTCAAAACAAGCTCTGCATACTCCTGCATACCCTCGTATACGCCTGCATACCTATTATTCCATATTACACCGCATACATGTTACTCTGGAGTTTTCTCAGAGTAACAAGAAACTAATACCTTTTACCACTTGTAGTTTCTCCCTATCTATTTGTTGCTAAGGACACCCATCAATGCCTTCATACATACACAAATACCAAATTTCCTTACCGACCATGAAAACGCAATTCCCAAGCACGCAAACCTTAACTATCGCTATGGTATCCAGCGGGCGACTAAATCCATTTTAGCGCTGGCAAATGCTCAAAAATTGAGCCGTGCTGGAAATAACTTAATGGTCCCTATTTCAATATTCAAATATCTGGGAGGCTTTACTTCTAGCAAGAGAATACGATTAAAATGTCGGTTTAACGTCTTTCATCCACTAAGGGATGGGATGGGGGGAGGGACTTGAGTCAAAGAAATCACAAGAATCATGGCAAAACTTCAAGATGCCAAGTGGCTCTTTGCAACCCCTGTCAAGGTTATCCAGTTTCGAGCATCCGGTTTAGGATTATGGCAGACAAGGCATTCGGGAGAGGGGTAGAAAATCCCCCTTTCCCTAATTAGCAGTTATGAGTGGTGGTACGCTGTTGAAATTTGTATTTTTTATTTTTTGGGCTGCTGGACTATTTACTTATTTATTTTTAATTATTAAAAATATATAAATTTGGGGATTACATAAAGTGGAATGGTAAAAATAACTTATGGGAGACAAAGCATGCGCTAATTATACTATTTATTTATACTTAACTTCGATCCTTAACCCATAAATAGCCCATTTTTTTACTATTTTTATACGTTATGGCACATTTAAATTTTAAATATTAAATTTACCCAATATTAAATTTTCCCCCAAAATGCATGAATATTAAAAGAACTGTCCTATATAACGGACAGTGAGCAATTCGGGTAAAATGATACACATAAAATTTTGTATTCATGTGCGTCCTGCATTAATGAGATGTCTCACCTATCTCAGATACTTAATTTCTTATATCATCGCTAATTTTTGATAGATTTCTATAAAACTGCTACACTTTAAATGAGCTGGCAAAAGGTTCTAGTAGATTTTTCGGGTATTGACATTTCTTGGTTACTTCTCTAATTGTAGGTCTCGATCTCCGAATTTGCTCGTAGTTGATAGATTTTTTTATATATTTTAAGCAAACTTTGTCTCATTTCCAAAGTTATTTCTTCAACGTCTCTTAAACTCTTGTCTTTGAGTTGAGGAATATTTGAATGGTTGTCTGCACTTATGATTTCCTGACTCTCCGAAAATAAATCGCATGGTAATTGACCCCGGAGGCCGTTGCTTGAGGAATCAACCTCAGGGAGGGTGGTATTCAACCATTGAATAACTTGTCCATGAGTTGGAACACGATCTTGTCTAAGGATGAGTTTCACCAATCCTACTACTAGTTTCTACGTCCGTTCAAAGTTTCTTTGTGGTACTATAGGATCTTTTTAACTTGTGTTCTCACGAAACACAAGTTAAAACGATCTTATGATACCACAAAAAATGTTTGACCAGACGTAAAAACTAGTAGTATGATAGGTGAAACTCATCCTTAGCCAAGATAGTGAGAGCAGGCGACTTAGCTCTGTTGACCTCGTTTTATTGATTTCGAACTCGATCTCTTTTCATTGTGATGATGGAAAGTTGTATTTCTTAGAGGGAGCTTTCTATTCAATTTCAATCTGGTTTCTTAGCAATGTTGTAACGCAATTTGTCTAGTCGTACCATGCTGCACATTTTTGTTCACTCTACATCTCTAAACTGTATCTTTAATTAAGGGATTGAACCTGGAACAAGAAATAAATCATGATACAGAAAAATCAAGGATGGATTTCTTTATATCAAGGCATATTGCTCAAAATATTATATCTAAAGCATTAAAAAAATGTGGTTGGAATTAAAATGTGACAGAGATAAGTGAGACCCCGTAATTTCACCTGTGGGCTTAAAATAACCCATCTCTATCCCACTTCTTACAGTTGAACAGGTTCACTACTGCAAAACCCGGTACTTCAGTTGCTTCGACGAATCCACCCTTTCTTTTTTCTTCTCCAGCCAGTCCTACCCTTCCCCTTTTTTTTAAATTTTAGGGGCTCATCTGACGACTGGCTAGTTGGGCATAAGTCGCCGTACTCACGACAACCTAATACTAGGCTAAATTAAAATAATAATATGCAGAATAAAACAACAAAAAAACAAAACAATAACAATAAAAAAACGAAAAACGAAAAGGGAGGTAAGCAGGAAGCACTATCGGGCATCGAAGGGAGGTGCAGCGGGTAACATCTGAAGTAAATACAGATGGGACCTAAGAGGAAGAGACCAGTGTAGAGGACTCGCAATCCGAATCTGAAGAGGAAAGCGAACCAGTTCACAACACCAGATCGCAAAGGGCCTCTAAGCTCCCAAATCCCCAGCCCCATTAAAAAAACTAAAAACAAGAAAAAGTAAATGGAAACCATCAAGGAAGAAAAACCCAATTATTCACCGCAGAACGCGGTCCCTAACAGGAACCCCAGACTACAAAAGAGATAAATTGACATCTTACTGTGAAATGCATTGAGACAACCTAAGGATCTTAAGTATTAATCCCGATGGATGGATAACAAAAAGAGTGCAGTACGAAAACATTTTTAGAACCATCGATGCCGATATAATCCTAATTTCAGAACACGGAGTCAACACTAATAGTGAAACCATAAAAAATATGGAAGAACGAAGTGTTGCCAGTAAACCACTCACAGGAACGTTTTGACGGAGCAGCTATGGCTCCGTCAAAGCAGCAGTATGGCTTCAGGAAAAAGAAAAGCACCGAGATGGCAATAAGTGCCATCACGTAGAAAATTGCTCAAGCGAAAAAGGATCGGAGCTATATCGATATCGTATGCAGCGACGTACCCAAGGCATTTGATAAAGTCTGGATAAGGGGTATGCAATATAAAATCCTGCGAATGGGTTTAAGCCCCAGGCTCGAGAAGATCATCTGTGACTACTTCATGGAGGGATCAGTATATATCAGTATAGATAACACAAACGGGCCCCCCCTTTCCACTGCGGGCAGGATTACCCCAAGGAGGGTGCCTCTCTCCGAACATGTACTAGATATATACAGCCGACATGCCCGAGCTCAGCGACCCCTGGAATCTAAACATTCAATTTGCCGATGATATAAGTCAAATCATCGTTAGTGGATATCGCAATGCGCCTATGCAAGTTTGCATGATTGCCGAAGGGATAAGAAACATAAATGAATACGAGAAGGGATGAAAGATCCGAACCAACGGTGACAAATTCAAGATTGCCCCGCTGGGAAGAAGAACTATAGCAGATGTGAGAGTGGGGGATACACGATATCACTACACGGATAAGTGCAATGCACTCGGGATGAAAATCACTTCTACCGGGTACAGGAAGCACGTCACAGATCGGATCCAGAAAGAGATGTGGGCAGTCAGAACCAACCATCTACACTTTTAGAAACTCAAGCATGAAAAATAAAAGGAAAATATACATGGCACTAGTGCGATCTACCCTGATTTACCCTTCAGCAACTATTTTCGGTGCTTCAAAGAATCCAGAACAAGTGTGTATATATCATCACAAACATACGCAGAAGGGAAAGAAAGAAAGTAGAAGATCTATACATAGCGGCAAAAATCACACCACCTAACATTCTACTAAAGGCATGATAGAGGCCATGATAGAAAAAAATAGCATCCAATACCACCAACAAGATCAGAGCACTCCTAGATGAAAATCAGCGCAATCCATGCCATACAAGATTCCCAAGCAGCGTCAGCAAGCTTGGAAATGAAGTTGTCCCATTCTATGCATAAGATGAGAATTAAATCTCGACCCAATCGACAAACAAATGACAAAATCCCAATCTGAATTAGAGAAACCCTAACCGAATAAGACAAAATTAAACCAAAGATGAAAACCAAAATAACATGAAGAAGCAGAAAGAAAAAATATCGCTCTCTTATCTTGCACTTGTCGATATTTTAATTTGTTAGTTTATTGAGTATACTCTTAATTTCTTGAATATACGATTGTATCATATGAAATCTTCGTAAAATACATTAAATGCATGCCTCTATGTACCATTGAAATTTTATTTACCTTTCATATTTTTGAAAACAATTCTAAAATTGGAAAATTGCTCTCGTATTTCGCTCGGGAGTGTATATCGATATGTAGGCGCGCATATTTAATACGTACACGAACAGAGCGAGCAGGAATGCCATTCGGGTCCAGTCTCTTGTTTTTACGACCAGGCAGGCAAAGAGGAAATTCGTGCGTTGGTTGTCTCTTTGCCTCCACTCCATTTTCGGCTGAGTGGTGACTTGGCTGTTAATTCCGAGGGAACTTGGGATGAAAGAACGGGATTACCCTATACTCTAAGGCTTCCATCTAGCACCAGACCTCTATAGGAACAATTCTCCCCCAAATCGAGTAAGACGTCGAGTTACCCCAACGTGGGTAAAACAAAACTCGCTTCCGAGTAAACAGGAAAGAGACAAGTTAGTAAAATTTCGAATTATGGACAAATAAACTCTTCCCTCAGAAAAGTCATCCTTCAACTTCCTGGTCATATTTCATCATCTAATGGTAATGAATGTCTATCGCCCTCTTTCTCTTTCTCTATCTCTCTCTCTCTCTTTCTAGACAAAGTCTAGAAAAATAGCTGCTTGGAAACTGGAAGCGTCTCGCGAGCACTTTTCTAGAGCGTCAATCTGACCCTTTAGATGACTGCGCCTGCTTAAGTGTTCACCTCAAAGGTACCCTCTTTGAATGGATCGTAAGGTCTACTAGGGTACCTCTTTTCCTTGTTACTCTCTTTCTCTCTCAAATTGTGTCGCAGAGATTACAAACTCATCGCAATTAATACCGTTCGTTTCATCCGCGCGTTTCCACTGACTTGTCCCCATACAGTGCAGAAAGAACTTCCACGAATTAAATGATAGTCTAAATTAAAAAGTAATTTACACACAGAAATCTTCCGCAGAGCAAATGCATGCGGTAATTACTTGGTGCATTGCAATAATATAACCAGTGTCTCAAACTGATTTCTACCATCTTTGCTATAGCGAGTCCATAAGTTTGGACATCAGAGCTTTCATCTACTCATTGAAGTGTTAATTAAATCTTTCGCATAATTAATCAATTCTATTCAATCTTTATTAAAAAAAAGGACTACGAGCAAATTCAGAGATCGAGACCTACAATTAGAGAAGTAGCCAAGAAATGTCAATACCCGAAAAATCTACTAGAACTTTTTGCCAGCTCATTTAAAGTGTAGTAGTTTTATAGAAATCTATCAAAAAATAGCGATGATATAAGTAATTAAGTATCTGAGATAGGTGAGACACCTCATTAATGCAGGACGCACATGAATACAAAATTTTATGTGTATCATTTTACCCGAATTGCTCACTGTCCGTTTTATAGGACAGTTGTTCTTTTAATATTCATGCATTTTGGGGAAAATTTAATATTGGATAAATTTAATATTTTAAATTTAAATGTGCCATAACGTATAAAAATAGTAAAAAAATGGGCTATTTATGGGTTAAGGATCGAAGTTAAGTATAAATAAATAGTATAATTAGCGCATGCTTTGTCTCCCATAAGTTATTTTTACCATTCCACTTTATGCAATCCCAAAATTTATATATTTTTTATAATTAAAAATAAATAAGTAAATAGTCCAGCAGCCCAAAAAATAAAAAATACAAATTTCAACAGCGTACCACCACTCATAACTGCTTATTAGGATGATGGGGATTTTCTACCCCTATCCCGAATGCCTTGTCTGCCATAATCCTAAACCGGATGCTCGAAACTGGATAACCTTGACAGGGGTTGCAAAGAGCCACTTGACATCTTGAAGTTTTGCCATGATTCTTTTGATTTCTCTGACTTAAGTCACCTCATCACCCCCCTTAGTGGATGAAAGACGTTAAACCGACATTTTAATCGTCTTCTCTCGCTAGAAGTAAAGCTTCCCAGATATTTGAATATTGAATATTGAAATAGGGGCCATTAAGTTATTTCCGGCACGGCTCAATTTTTGAGCATTTGCCAGCGCCAAAAGGGACTTAGTCGCCCGCTGGATACCATAGCGATAGTTAAGGTTTGCATGCTTGGGAATTGCGTTTTCATGGTCGGTAAGGAAATTTGGTATTTGTGTATGTATGAAGGCATTGATGGGTGTCCTTGGCAACAAATAGATAGGGAGAAACTACAAGTGGTAAAAGGTATTAGTTTCTTGTTACTCTGAGAAAACTCCAGAGTAACATGTATGCGGTGTAATATGGAATAATAGGTATGCAGGCGTATACGAGGGTATGCAGGAGTATGCAGAGCTTGTTTTGACTCGAATAAGTCCCGGACTTAAGGAATCCATGCACTACATTATTCTAGTCGTGCAATAGACAACCAGCACATTTCAAAATGCATCTAATGTATCAGTGTTTAGAGCTACCTCGATTGCACTTCTGTTAGGAAGAATTCGTGTTAATTTCAATATTCAAACTAAAATATTTATTTGTAAGTTAATATTTGGATATTTTAATTCATTTTTATGCATAATTCAGGCTGATATTTTCTTTGCTTCTACGGACGCTTAGATGTGTTCAATTGCATGTGTGTTTATAAGATGTATTTGGACCGTGAATACACATACTCCTTTAAAAGGCAAATGTGAGTGCTCTCTATGCAACCATAGAGATGGCAAGTCCTTAAATAAAATAAATAAAAATTATTTATTGATTATTATTTATATTCTATTTACCTAAATTAGGAGGCTGTACCCCAGCCATTATTTCTACTTGAGCCCCCTTAGTTATCAAGCAGGCCTTGTTTGTACGCATGTGAAAGAGGCTTTTGTAACAGCATTTGCAAGAGTTGCTGAAGTGTTAAAATGTCTGAAAGCAAACTGGAAGGATTCACGCTCTGCCAAAACATATCAGCAATTATCTCTATTTGAGCCCCCTTCGTTCTCAGGCAGTCCGTGTTTGTAAGCGTGTGAAAGATGCTTTTGAAATAGCATTTTCAGGAGTTTAAAAGTATTAAAATGTTTGAAAGGATTCAAACTCTGCCAAAACATCTTTACTCCTCATCTCCCCTAAGTAGTCCCCCTAGAGTTAGGAAAATCCCCTACAGTATGAAAATATAAACATGACAGGTTTAAAAAGGGAAAACCAAGCGGTGCATCTTCATCATGCAGTGTAGTTAGTGAATGTTTAAAGGTGTTGGGTATGAGAAGCCTGAGTAATCCAAGGAGAGAATCTCCGGCACGCAACTCTCAGAAAAATCTGTTATGGTTTGAAGAGGAAAGAATTTTTGTTACCAAGCAACCATACTTGACTCCGTCCAATTTGCCAACCGTTTCAAATTTTTCATTGCGTTGTTTCAGTGGTTCAGTGAGATGGTTGGGTCTGAGTGGTTCAGTGTGATGGTGGGCTCTGAGTGGTTCTGTGAGAAAATTGGTTCTGAGTGGTTCAGTGAGATGATTGGGTCCGAGTGATTCTGCGAGATAGTTTGGTCTGAGTGATTCAGTGAGATGGTGGATCCCTAGTGGTTCAGTGAGAAAGTTGGGGCCGAGTGTTTCTGTGAGATGGTTGGATCAGACCGGTTCAGTGAGATGGTTGGCTCTGATTGGTTCACTGAGATGATTGGGTATGAGTGGTTTACTAAGGTGGTTGGGTGGGTGGTTCAGTGGGATGGTTGGACCTAAGTGATTCAGTGGGATAGTTGAGGCCGACTGTTTCTGTGAGATGGTTGGGTCAGACTGGGTCACTGCGATGGTTGGGTCTGATTGGTTCAATGAGATGGCTGGCTGAGTGGTCCAGTGAGATGGTGGGTTCCTATTGGTTCAGGGTGATGGTGCGGTCTGGTGGTTCGGTGAGATGGTGGTCTCTGAGTAGTTCATTGAGATAGTTGTGTCCGAGTGGTTCAGTGAGTTGGTTGGGTCTGACTGGGTCACTGAGATTGTTGGGTTGAGTGGTTCATTGAAATTGTGGGGTCTGAGCGATTTAGTGAAGTAGTTGGGTCCGAGTGGTTCAGTGAGATAGTTGGGTCCAAATGATTCAGTAAGTTGGTTAGGAATGAGGAGTTCTGTGATATGGTTAGGGCTGAATGGTTCAGCGATGTCGTGGGTTCCTAGTGATTCAGTGAGATAGTTGCGTCTAATTTATTCATTGTAATGGTTGAGTATGACTGGTTATGTGAGATGGTTGATTGTGAGTGGTTTCATGAGATAGTTGTGTCCAAGCGGATCAGTAAGATGGTCGCGTCTATGTGGTTAAGTGAGATGGTGGGGTCTGAGCGGTTCTGTGAGATAGTTGGGTTTGAGTAATTCTGTGAGATAGTCGGGTCTGAGTTGTTCTGCGAGATGGTTGAGTGTAAGTGGTTCAGTGAAATAGTTGGGTATGAGTGATTCAGTAATATAGTTGGATTTGAGTGGTTCTGTGAGATGGTTGGGACTGATTGGTGGTGTGAGATGGTGGGACCTTAGTGGTTCGGTGAGATAGCTTGGTATGAGCGGTTATGTGATAGAGTTGGGTCCGAGTGGTCCTGTGATATGGTTGCGACTGAGTACTACCGTGAGATCGTTGGGTCCGAGTGGTTCAGTGAGTTGTTGGGTCTGAGTAGTTCAGTGAGATGGTTGAGGTGAGTGGTTCAGTGAGATGATAGGGTCTTAGCGATACAGTGAGATAATTGGGTCCGAGTGGTTCTGTTTAATGGCTGGGTCTGAGTGCTTCTGTGAGATAGTTGGGTCCAATTTGTTCAGTGAAATGGTTGAGTCTGAGTGGTTCACTGAAATTGTTGGATCTGAGTGGTTAACTTAGATAGTTTGGTCTGAGTGGTTCTGGTTGGGACTAAGTGGTTTAGTGAATTAGTTTTGTCTGAGTTGTTCTCAGAACGAATGACACATGGGAGATTTGATGACAATAGAGGCCGAATCAACGGCCGCTAAAGTTTTGCCGCCTTCTTCCGGGTACTTACACTAAAACCGCTTCCTACTTCTTAGAGACGGGTGCTACTTTCCTCTATGATTCAGGCCGAGTCCCCCGGGCGATGAAGATCTCGCAGTTAGGCCCCAACTTCGAGAAAATTTCTGACTTATGCCTCCGCTGTGGGCTAATCCTCAAACCAGCTTTCACATAGGCCCTTAATTATGTCAGTCCAAATGGCCGACATAGTTAAGATGAAATCAATGAATGGCAGACATCCGAGGCAGGTTCTCACGCAGGACGATGGACGGGAGCAGTGAGGTGCTTAAGCCCGCATCGAAAAATGAATTATCGATAAAAAAAAGTATCTCTCTTTCTGAAGGGTGAAGTGAAATTCACCAAAAGACTTCAAGAATAGGCTGTTTCTACGTCACCGGTTCTCAATGTCCGTTCCTAAGCAAATAAAAAAAATGTTTTATCCGTAGTACCACAACGATGCTAGAAATCGTGTCTTGGCCGTCAATAAGGAAAAATTATGGTGATGATGTAACAAATGTTGAAATGTGTGGTAGAAATATATAGTGGTGAAGTAGATATTTTAGATGGCCCTGGTGTGGAAGGCATATAAAGCTATTTCTTTTTTCTTCTTCCTTGTTGTCTTCCTCTTTTTGTGTCGTCTTTATTGTAGCAGACTGTTGGCTGGGTGCGTTCTAGGCCACCCTTGTATCTTTTTGTTTTCTCTTTTTATTCATTTTTTTCTTTATATATATATATTTTACGAGAGCAGAAGGGTTGCGCGTTGCCAGGCGTATACGTATTTTTAGGATAAATAAGCAGGCTAAATTTAGGAAGTTCATTATTATATATTAACTTCTTGGTATCAACATTTCGGGTAGGAACCCATTCTCAAGCATATGAGATTATAAATATATACAAACAAGAATTTTTTAGAGAAGTTATCAGATATTTATCCTAAAAATACGTATACGCCTGGCAACATGCAACCCCTCTGCTCTCTTAAGATATATATATATATATATATATATATATATATATATATATATATATATATATATATATATATATATATATATATATATGTAGAGAAATTGCAACATAAAGCCTCCCGGCGGACATATACCTTAAAGTCACCCCCCGCCCTTGTGGAGAAAGCCGGAGAACCCACCCACATGAGGAGACTCGTGGGAACGGTAGCCGGCGAATAACAGTAACTGCGTCGAACTTTCATTTATAATATTTCTTTTTGGTTGCTACGTATATTTTTTGGTATTCATATCTTTGGAGAAGAGTACCTGCTCTGATGCATATATTGTGAGGTTCATCTCGTCTGTGTCGAGCGGTCTGTTGGGCTCCCGGTGTCCATCTTTGGGCGTGAACTCTGCGTCCGAGGAGTCCGAGGTGTCCGTATAATCCGAAGATTTTGTTTCTTCCTTCTTCTTTTGGGTCTTCCTTTTTCCTTGTTTTGCCAATTTGGCAGCAGCCTCCCTTTCCTCCCTTGTCGACTCCTCGTCTTGGATTTTTGAGATAAGTTTTCCTATTCTATTTCTGAATATGCCGCTTTTGCAACCTGTTGTGTTAGCTCTTCTGGTTGCCTCTTCTTTACTCTGTTGCGATTTTTCCTTATTATTTCTTTTTCATGGGGAAGGCCATTGCCATTGATCGATGCCCTGCCCACAATTCACGCACTTCTCCCGAGGGCTCTGGCAGTTCTTTCAGTGGTGGCCAGGTTCGCTGCACTTAGAGCAAATCTCATGTGGCGCCTGACAGTCCTTTGTGGTGTGTGCTTCCATTTTGTAGCAGCAGAAGCAGAATTGGATAGGATTGAATTTCTCCCTCTCAATCATCTCACCGCTGATCTTAGCGTTACAAAGCAGGAGCCCGAACTCCTTAGTTTTTTTGGTCATGGATATGTCGGCAAAGAGGATCTTGAAAACGTTGGAATAGTCTGAATTATCCCTTTTGTTTCTAAATTTTACGATTTCTGTTACCTTCGCCCATTACTGATTGTTCATGATCTCATTCTTTATTTCCTCCTTCGAATGTTCCTGAATCCAGGGGTCTAGCTTCTACATCTTTTTCCTTTTCGCAAATAGCGACGTATCCGATGGGGACCTCAAAAAGCCTGATCATGGCGATATTTAGTTCTCCGAAGACAACCGCGAGCATTTTTACCCTACTTGGTCTGTTGTGGTTACTAATGTTTCGCAACGGGACCCGAGAGGGTTTCTCGGGTCGGGGTTTCCATTGTAGGGTCGCTCCTTACTCATGGAATATTCTCTGTTATCAACCTTTTCTCTTGTGCCCTTTTCTGTGGGTCCTAAATTCTTCTTGTTGCTAAAGAGCACTTGAGAGGGGGGCAACCCCCTCCCCGTTGCAAGAGAGCTTCCATGAACGTGAACTGCCGGATGGGGGGATGAGATGATGATGGTAAACCCGGGGGGTGGGGGGGCTCTCTTACAAGGTGTAATTGTATGGTAGACTTTTTGTTGGTTAGCGCGGAATCAACCATCGCTAACCGTGGGGGCCGCCCCTCGAGGGTTTGGGTATAAGAACTGCAGCCGGCATACATAGAGACGGGTATTACTTCCATCTATGGTCATCGTTAGGCTCCCCAGAAGTTGCAGTCCTGCCCATTGTCCGGGTGCTTCTGACGCCGAGTTACACAGTGGGCTACTCCTCAAACCTGCTTTCCTTGGCACCCCCAATTATGTCTATCTCAGAGAACGAAGGCCTAGTTGATGAATGACAGTTCAGCTCACTTCAACTCCCTTACCCCAGGGAGAGCGGTGCGGGGGAGTTTTGGTTCAACATATGTCAAATAATCAAGGTTCTATTAATCTCCTTGAAAACCCCGTAGGGAAAAATGAATAAAAATTCACGTTTATAGGCTGCGTGCTTTATCCAAAGTCTGACTAACGAGTCTAAGCAAAAGGGATAGGGATAATAAAAAGTGGTAAATATGTAATAGTATAAGAAAGAATAGGTAGAAATTATAGTGTATAAAAAGATGAATGAAGTTAATGATATGGATGAAGAGTGTGGGTGATAATGAACAATGATATGCAAGAGAGTGATTATGACATGTAATAGGTTGCCTGGTAATCGCTGTATTTTGCTTTATTTTACTCTAATTCTTCTACTTATTGTTTTATTTTTTATTTAAGAATAGGAGCCTTTGTTTTCAGACCAGGGCTCGAGTCCGGCCAGGAATTTCAAACTTTTTCCCTTGGCGTTATTTCTGTCTTCTCGATAAAGGATTGCCTTCATTGTGCCGCCCTCTGCTCTCTTTGATCCTAGTGTTTTCCTAATGTTCCTTTCTCTTACCTCTAAAAAACTCCTGTTTCTTGTCTTAATGCTCATTTGCGTCCAATTTTCTCTTTCTCTTGTACTATATTGTTATATAGTCTGCAATACAAGGTTTCTGCATCTTTCTTTCTGTCTTCAAATTGCTTTGAAAAGCTCTTGTATCCATGTAGGGAGGAGAGGGTGGACTTTGCCTGGGCTATTTTCTCATTAAAGTGGGTACCGTACCCATTACTTGTAATTTTAAGGCTGAGTGCCTTGCCTCCGTTGTTGTTATATGGGTAATTGGTGTTATTAGCGTTGCCCCAATGCGTTTTCCTTCTCTTTATAGGGATGTTTTGAAACTTGTTGATGTTAGTTTTTACCTTGTGAGTCTTTTCGTAATTATTTATATTTGTAATTTCCCTGCATGTGCGTTGTGCAATGTCCTTTGGGGTTTTTCGTTCACTGGCGATGACTTGCGAGACATCATCAGCCAATTGGATGTACAATGAACTTTCTTCCAAGGGTTGGAGGAGTTCTCTAGTATACACGTTGTATAGAGTAGGGCTGAGACATCCCCCTTGCAGCACCCTTGCTTTTAGGGTGAAGGCATAGCTACTGTAGTTTTTATTGTTAATTTTTCCCTCCTCTCTCTTCGAGATATCTACAAAGGATTCGGGTCAGGTTTGATTCGAGACCAAGCTGAGCTATTTTTACTTTTAGTCCCGGCACCCATACCTTGTCAAAGGCTTTGGCAACATCGCGGAGTGCGAGGTCCACTCTGTTGCCTCTTGCAAGTTCGAGTGCAATCTTTTCGGTAATGAGTGCCAGAGTTGTCTCTGTGCCCAACTGTTTTCTGAATCCGTTTTGCTGGTGATTTTGCATCTCGTTTTCTTCTAGGAAGTTTTGTAGCCTCTCGTTGATCAGTTTCTATATAAGCTTTCCAATGAATTCTAATAATGAGATCGGTCTAAAACTTTCGATGTGGCCTTTGGGTTTTCCGAGTTTAGGAAGGAATATCATCCTCGCAGTCTTCAGTGCAGATGGAAAGTGCCCAGTGTTTAGGCATGCATTGAATACTTTGAATAATGATAGTTTGCTCTTGTCGGGTGCGTTTAAAATGTGGTTCTTAGTGATGCCACTAATACTTGGAGTTTTTTGCTTAAATGATGTAAGGGCTGAGCTAAGTTTTATCAAGGTGAAGGGCCTTCCCTAGTTCCTTTGTTCACGGGATTCGTCAACCCGTGTGAAAGGGGAAAGTTCAGGTTCCCTTTCTCTAAACTTTTCATTAATTTGCTGTTCGTGGGCCACATCGTAGTTTAGGTTTTCTTCCGGTGTAATAGAGAAGATCCTAGATCAGTGATCTCTGAATCGCTTTTCAATGTCCTTATCATTATTTATTTCCTGAGTTCCCTTCTTCAGGTGCATTTTTTCCTTTGGGGTGGAACCTTTTCGCTTTTTATGCTAGTTTCAGAACTTCCTGGGGTCCCTGTCTATATCCATTTTTCTAATTAGGTTGCCCCATGTTAAAGTTATATTTCTTCTAATTAGTTCGTTTGTTTGGTTGGTTTCTGATTTGTCTTAGGTGTACAAACCTCTCCCTGCTGTTACCATGTCGGCGGATTTCAGCAAAGGTGTTATAAATTTCTTCCATTTTTTTCTTTTATTTCTTCGGTCCATCGAGGGACTGGGATTGTTCTATAACTGGTTTTGGGGGTGTATAGTGTGTCTGCTTCTATAGTGAGGTTAGTGATATTCTTTAGGTGCAGATCTATTTCTTCAAGGGGGCTGTCTTCAAAGGTGTTGATTTTGTACTCCTCAAAGTGCTTTTTATATGCGGTCCAGTTGGTCTTGGATAGTGCTTTCCTTTGGGGAATTTCTATTTGTATGGGCGAGGTAGATATTGTGGATGGTATTGCAAGGCTGAGAGAGGTATGAATATTGAAGGCAAAGTACGGATTCATCAATATGATATCCGCAGTGGTTTAAGACCCCCCTGTTAGGAATGTGGGAAAGTCAGGGTCTTCTCTTTGCCCTATTTGCCGCTTCAGGAGAAGTTCGAGGGGTTTTCCATTACCGTTATGGTCGGTCGTGTAAACCGCAGAAATGCACCTTGTATTCAGATCCCCTAGAACGATCGCTGATGACGGTCGGCGGAAGATTCGGATAAAATTAGGAGTCGGTAGGTACGAGCGCCGGGGCGGCTGGTATGGCCCGGCTACCACTCGGTCCCAGTTGTCATTTTTTAGTTTGATGGCAGTGTATGATTCTTCCAGATCTTTAATCTTTGTGAATGACAGCCCCTTCCTGATCCCCATGGCCGTCCCTTCATAGCGTGTTTGGGTAGGGTTTGTGGCTATGATTGTATAGTTTGGGATTTTAATATATTCATTTTGTAAATTTATGCCATATTCCGTTATTATGATGATATCTGGGTCGATGATTCCAATACTATGGCAGAATGTGAGTTTTTCTCCATTCAGGGTAAAGATCTTCAGGTTTTTTAAGTATTGCACGTTTAATACATCTTGTCTTTTTGTGTTCTTCCCTACTTTGGACTTGTCTGAATTTGCAGGTAATCTGAATTGGCCTAGACGTTTTTTCTTGAACTGTTCCGTGGATAGGTTGAAGCAGGGGTTTGCCGAGACCTCTATGAGGACCTGCTTAAGGGCATTGTTAATTTGGGTTTCGTCGTTGTCCGAATCGTAAACCGATTTATATATGTATTTGGCTGGTGGAACTGGTGAGGAATGAGTTTCATAATTTTTTTATACTATATTTCTCGGTATTGTTACTTTTTCCTTTTCTTTTTCTTTCTCTAGTTTTTGTTTTACGAGTCTGATTTGCTCCATGATTTCCATGTCTTCATCGGTAATTGCTGTGTCGGTTTCAGTTTGGTCTTTCTTGCTTGGTTCTTGATTAAGTACTATCTATATACGATATAGATCATTTGAGGGTGGGTTCTCGGGGAACCACATTGGTTTCAAGCCGTTTTTTTTTGTAGCATTTTATTCAATTCTTCAGAATATGATTCAGGCTTTGCCATATTTACAAAGTGTGCATATAATATGCACAATATAATGTCTAGTCTCATACTCCCTTCGATATTTACGACCGCTTTATTTTCTTGCGTAGGTCTTTCTGCTGCGGCCGCTGCATATGTGATGGTTCTTATTTTCTCTTTTTCTGCTATAATGGCGGTCTTCTTTTTTTATTTTCTCTTTTTTCAAAAGGTAGGCCATTGAGAAAGTGCGGTGTGGATTTCCGCAGTTAACACACTTTTGTGTTGGGTTTCTACATGTTCCCACCTGTCGAGATAATCGTATTGTATTTGTTGTTTTAAGGAAGCCGGTCTGATACTATTAATTATGCAAGACAACAATACTTCAATATTGGCTGGTTGGACTTTTTATTACTTTATTGTTGCGAGAGTGTCACAGTGTTTAATCCGTTTTAAGGAGAGAGCCCGTTAAACACGTAAGGATTTAGAGAAAACACCAGAATTATCCCCAAATAAACATATATTTTAAATTTAACAATTAACTACAAAAAAAAAAGTAAAAATATTTATATTCACTTCATAATTTAACCGAGGCTAAACACGCTTGCAACTGGGCCTATTACAAAATCTATTCATGACAAAAATTAAAAAATAGGCTCCACGTTATCAAACCAATTGCCGATTAGTTATTTTTATCGTGACCCTTTTAGATTAGCGTTAAACATCAAATTAATTTACACTCTTCTACTAGTAAATATGACGGAGTTCACGCACAATTGTTTCTAATTCAGTTAATTTGAGTACCGTAATGAACTCATACTAACGCCATACGAATATAAATGGTTATTCTAACTTACATGACAGATAGGATCGGGGGTTGCCGGATGTCACTAGAGGGCTTTTCTCGCGCTTCGGAGTGTTGGAGCGGCTGATGGTAGATATTTTTCGAGATGGGATGGAGGTAAGGGAATTTGATGTCTAATTCTTCGATCTTAAGATCGCAATTTGAGTCACTCGTGGATGACTGCTTCTTCTATTATCTTGCTAGCAAAATTCCTGTTTGGTACTAGGAATATTGGTCCTGCTAAGCTTCTTACTAAGCCTGTGCAGAATGCTTCCGGCTGGTACCAAAATAATCCTTCTTCTCTTGCTGCCGAAATTCCTGGTTTGGCACTAGGAATGGTAATCCCGTCAGACTTCTTCTAAGTCTGCACCGGATGGTTCGGTCTGGTGTTGATACAAAACGTGACGTTTTAAGTTAATTCAACACTAGGGGAAGGATCAATCTTCTCGAACTAATCCTTTATCGTCTGTCCTCAAAATAATATTGGTTATATTGAAATGGGTGAAGGACCAATCTTCTAGAACTGGTCCTCTATCGTCTCTCACCGAATTATCTTTTCTCTTGTCTTCAGGGGATTATTTATAGGCTGGCGACCGCCCCATCTAAGGGGGAAGGGGTGAGGCCGCAGAGGGGAGAGCGAGTGGTGAGGCCACAGAGGGGAGAGCGAGGGGGTGAGGACATTGGTACCGCGGTGCCCAAGTCGGCTTGATAATTAAAGACACCACCAACTGTCACCATCCTTGGTGTGCCTTTTGACTGGCACCGCTTTTTCGCGATTTAACCACGGGCCTAGGGATCTCACAGGTAATAGGATCTTTTGAGCGCTGTTTAAGGGCCTTTGGTGGTCACCTTAACACAGATGGTCACTCTAACTACCCATGCGGCGGGGAGATCAAACAGTGTAGGCAGTTAGACAGTTATTCACCGGCTAACCTTCCCACGACTCTCTACATGTGGCTCGATTCTCTTGCTTTCTCCGCAAGGGAGGGGCGGACTTTAATGTATACGTCCTCCTGACCCTCCAGGGGGGTTTATGTTGTAATTCCTCTACACTACCTGTGGTCAGTGCTGGAGCACTTGGTACATTTCATATCTTGGTATGCACATTCTCTCGTGGGGTGGTCATCCAGAGCATAGCACTTGAAGCATACTTGTACAGATATAAACGCTTCCTTCTCTAGCTGCTCTGGTGCTATCTTAGTATAGAATGCTAATATACCTTTTTCCGCCGCTTGTGTTGCTATGTCTGTCCTTTGAAAACAGACTTAAAAACGTAAGTATGTTCTTCGCTGTTCTGTGTTTTGAACTTTACTACTTCTTTAAGTCTGTCCCAGTCTTGTTTTTTTTTCGATTTCGTTCTTAATTTCATCTGTGGAGTGTTCGCCTACCCATTGGTCAAGCTTTCGGCAAATTATCGTTCTTTTGGTTGCGACGGCAGGTGGTACCCTGGCAGTGAGTCCTATTTTTTCAGTTTTTTGGAAGCATTGTCGCTTAAGAGGTTATCTAAGTCCTTTTCAGTATCGCATAGAGCCACGTATCCATTATATTGTTGTATCAATCAAAGAACGATGACTCCAATCTCTGCACAGATTGTATGGAGGGTCTTTTTCTGATCTTGCTTCGAGTGTCCTTCGAGGACCCTGAGCGGGACCCTCTTTGCCCCTTCTGAGTTATCCATTAGACCTTAGGGGGCCTAACCCCCAGTACTAATGGTTCTTCTTTTTTCGTTGGTTGCCTCTTTGTAGTCTATACCTGTATTTTAGTTTTGCCTGGGAAAAAATATTTATTTATTTATTTTTTGACTGAGGAGTATCCCCTGCCTCTATTGGGCTTTATGTGTCCGAATAAGGGTTGCTGTCTAAGATGAAAAATGGGATGATTGAGTGGATGAATGAGCCTGGCTGGGATCCCCCTAAGGGGTGAAAATATGGCAAACATTTTGGTGGATGGTGGTCGAATCAACTCCCACCATCCGGGGTTCCGCCCCATCGGGGTTTTGGATATTGTACTCTGCATCCAACTTACATAGAGACGGCTTCTAGTCCTTCTGTGGTTTTGGCCGGGCACCTCCGGAGGTTCTTTTGAAACACCCCAGGACTTGCAGCGTAGTCCCATTGACCAGGAACCTATAACTCCGAGTTCCACAGTGGGTTAAGCCTCAAACCTGCTTTCTTCGGAGCTCGGAGCCTCAAATTATGCTGCATTTTGTCGCTAAAGGCAGTTGACGGAACGTTATTCGCTGCTGATACTTGGCGTGTATACGTAAGGTTTTTTTACCGAATAATATTCGTGCTTTTCCGAATTCTTACGTTTGAAGTAAGGACGCCTGAGCCGAGCCAGCCTATTTTAAAACAGCCCTTCGGTTGTCTTTGGAAAGAGAAATACTACTTCTTTCCATCGGTCACGTAAAACTAACACGAGCGCTTAAGTTTCTTATATCGTTCCCCGCCGGCGGGCACCGTGCATTCGTGGACCAGGACTGCATCATAACCCTCGTTCCAACTATGCCAGCCGATTCTGGTATGGCATAATTGGGGTAATTAAAGGAAGCTGGTTTAGGAGTAACCCCCAGCAGAACTCAATTTCAGAGGCTTCCCAGGAAAAGGGACGGACTGCGAACCCCGTTGAAGAAGCATTTAGCTTTATCGATGGGGGTTTACCACCCAGGATCATAGAGGGACACGCAATCCTATTTGTTTTGGAGGATGCAGTCGCGAATTTAAAAAAAAACAAGGGGAAGCAGGTGGAAGCAGTTGATTTAGTCTTCATCCATCATCAAGTCCACCCGCCATAAGTTATCCCGTGGGAGGATCCCATCCCGAGTCCATCCTTTCATCATCAATCAACCATCCATTCATCTGCGGTTCTGGTTCGCGGAGGCTCGGGGTCGCATTATGGCGGGAGACACCCTCTTTGCATCTGTTTTTACGATAAATCTCTCATAACACATCACTCACGAGTGACAGGGTTGTTTAAATATTTTTTTACAGATAGAAGAAAAACAAGGAAAAGGAAATAAGGAACGATCAAGAAGAAAGACTTACCCCCCCCCCCCAGGGAAATGGAGCACCAAACTAAGAGGGTCCCCTTGAGAACCATCCCCGGCCATGCAGTTCAGTCCGTAGCTCAGGTGTGCTCAGGTGTGAGCAACGGGTATATAGCCCTCTGCTCAGAAACTAAAGACATGGACGAAATATTGGCCAAACGAGGAACGGAAGCCCTAAAAAAGATCGGGCTTGAGGCAAGAACCTCTCCTTTCCCCAGGTAGTGGCCAATAGGAGCGTCATCTGCCGTAAGATTGAAAACTGGATTGGCGAAAGAACAACAGAAGAAATCAAGAGAGAGATTGAAGAGGGCGAAAATTAAGGAATTAATCAAATTAATAAACACACCCATGTGTTTAAAATCACCTTCCAGACCACCGAAATGGCACATAAAACCAAAAGAGATGGGCTCCAAGCTTTCAACATGAGAATCCCATCCGAGAACATCGAACAATAAAAATTCCACAATATACAAATGTGTTTTTCCTGTTACAAGCTGGAAAATCATACGAGCCATTCCTGCCCCAATAAGGACAAGAAGCTATGTTCTGAATGCGGGCAGGAAGGTCATAGGTTTAAAGACTGTGCCTCACCGACCAAAAAGGGCATAAATTGCAACGGTGATCACCGAACTTTGGCATTAAATTGCCCCAGAAGAAAAAAGGCAATAAATAAGAAAAAGCTCGAGCCCGTAGTGCCCAGAGCTACGCGGCTGCGGAATCACGACCCATCAAACCTCAACCATAAATCAACCTACGAGGCAACTCAACACCGATGTGAGCTCAAAGATCCTCACATTCATTATTCACGCCCACATCGCCATAGGTGAGCGTTATCGCGATAACGATATCGGGTTATCGGTTATCCGATATTTTCTCCCGCGTTATCGATTCATCGGTATCGCCGATACTTTTGGTTCCAAACTAGCGATAATCGATAATTTAAGTTTTTGGTTCCAGTTTAGCACAGGGGCAAGCGGCGCGTGCCTTGGAGGCAGAAATAGGTAGGTCCGAGCTAGAACCAGCTGTCGGACGAGAGATCACGTGGTGTTGCTCCTGCGCGCTACCGGCTTTACGCGTTCTTTGATGATTTTTTTTTCCCTATGTTCCCGTGCTTCTTCCGTTCTAATTTTTTGTGCACGTGTATATGAATGTATGTACTATTCGGTGATATTCTTTAATATCCGTTTATTAACGTTTTGAACACTAACGAAGTTACGCCCCTATTCTAAACTGATCCTATTTTTATTGTAATTTAGTAGTGCAGTGCTTTGCTATTTTATAGTATTGAATTAGTGATGGCGTCGCGAGAGGCTGTGCCTGCATCAAGCCAAAGAGACTCAGCGGGGTCTCTTGACTCTGAGCTCACTGAGGCTGAGCCTCAGTCACCCTGGCCATTCCTTGGCAAGTGGGTGAAGTACAAGAAGATGGTTGGCGACAGCTACATCTTCCAGTGCTTGTCCTGCCTCCCCAAGATCACTGAGGTGAAGGTGAGCAAGGGAACCAAGGCCAACCTGAAGAGCCACTTCAACAGGATTCATCCTGACAAGGCAAAACAAGTTGATGAAGCTTGCAAGGCTAACGTTGGGACTGGCGGCCGCAGCAGGAACCGGTCCGGTTAGTCAGACGACGGTTGGTCAACCAGCAAGAAGCAGCGGCAGATGTCCATCGCCGAGACCTTTGCCATCATGGCCCAGGGCAGCGCCGTCCTGCAGTCCACCGTCGACAAGACAATTGTCAGGTTTGTGGTGGACAACATGCTGCCGCTGCAGATTGTGGACAGTCAGAGCTTCTGGGACATGGTCCACACCCCCAACCTTAAGAAAAAGGGACCCTTCAGGAGGAGCCTAGTAAGAAGGGTCCTCAAAACCTATGAGGAAATGAAGGAGAGCCTCACTAGGTAAGAAACTAAGAAACAGTATTCAAATATTCTTACTATTGTATTATAAAATAACGCTATATATAGTCAATAATCAATATTGTTTCATAATTTTGGATTTATCGATTTATCGATTATCACCTTATCGGGCGATAAATTTATCGCCAGTTATCGATTATCGGTTATCGCCGATCAGGTTATCGTTATCGATTTATCAGTTATCGTGATACATTTTTCATTATCGCGCCCACCACTGCACATCGCTAATATGGGAAACCCAGGAAGTTATGAGAGCGAATTCAATTCACTACTACAAGCCAACAATCTACCTACAATTAAAGTCACAAATCTCCGGACTCATTAAAAATACTCAATATGAGTACAGCCTCATCCGAACCACAAACAAAAGTAGTGTTGTAGGTAACATCTGAGGAAGATTCAGGAAGAAACTGCTGAAAATCCATCCCCTGATCCCAAAAAGTTCCCCAACAGGGACCCCAGACTGAAGAAACGGTAGATTAGTCCTCATAATGCAAAGAGACAGCTTAAGAATCTTGAGTATCAACACCGACGGATGGACCACGAAAAGAGTGCACACAATACGGTAACATTTTTCGAAAAATTCGATGCTGATGTAATAGTCATTTCGAAACACGGAGTTAACACGGATAGGGACATAATCAAGATATAGAACTATGACGTGCTGACTGTAAACCATTCCCAAGAACGACAAGACGGAGCAACCATTTCGATTAAGAAGGGAATAAAATTCAAGCAACTCAGGAACTTGGAAGAATCCTACTTTGCCATAGAAGTAGAAATGAGCATAGAAATGATGGTCGTTGCCACGGAATATCAACCCCTGACACGCGACTATTTGCCTAACCAAACCATTGCGAGTATACTCGGGGGAAGGGTCCCTACGATATTAATGGAGGACCTTAACGTACGATGTGCCGAGTCTAGGTATACTTGAACCAACGGTATAGGCAGATGCTTGAATACTCTCCTGGATAAGAACATCGTACAGATACTGGGCCCCGATTTTCCGACCTGCATCACGGAAAGGTGCGCCACCAAGCCGGACATCTGCTTGGTTAACTTCCTCTTACTCTTTAATTATCACATGAGCCCTGAAGTGATACCTTGTAGCGACCATATAGGGATTAATCTTTATATCAACGTTAACCCTATATTGATACCATCACATACAAGGAAGAATTACGGCCGGGTGAATTGGGATAATTAGGAGCGAATGCTAAGAAATTACATCCCAGCGAACCTCGGCGAAGCGACGCTCGAGGAAATAGACGAAGAAATGGAGCAGCTAGAGACCCAGATGATCGAGGCTGACAGAGTCGATTTCCAAAAGTACATAAAGAACGAAGTCTGCATTCAAATAGACCGATTGTATGAAAGCTTTACACCGTGAACTGAAAGGATTGTATCAAGTGAGCATCAACACGGGTACATCCCGTGATACAATGTACCGTATGAGAGAAATAAAGGAAGAACTAAAAATTTTAATTTACGAACAATAAGATGAGAAATGGAATGAAGCTATCGAAGAACTTGATCGCGAAGCAACACCAAAGGAATTCTGGGCGAATATCAAGAGGATGGGTGGAATACCCCAGAAGAAAAAGATAGAATTAGAAGACGACCAAGGTAAAATTAAATCAGAGGAGAATGAAATAGAGGAAATTTTCAGGCAATACTGGGATCCGATTTTCAAAATCAGTGAAGATGAAAATAAAGACTTTGACATTGACTTTGAAAATCAGATTATAGACGAGCTGAACGAAATCATTGAAAGGACGCATTCTAACCACCAAGTGAACAGGGAAGAAGAAGAAGAAGAAAGAGTGACGCTAGAAGAACTAGAAAGCGCGCTCTACCCCTTTAAGCAAAAACTCCAGGCCGGTCAGGTTTGACGAAGTTAAATTTCGTCAAATCACCGAGATGCGTGCGGGAAGGTTTACTCAACATCTTTAATGCCTTCCTAAATGTAGGCTACTTTTCCGACGCATAAAAAACGGCAAAAATGATCTTTATTGCTAAACCTGGAAAGCCTCCGACGAGGAAGGAGAGTTATCACCCAATATCCCTTCTAGAAATTGGGGGGCGAACTCTTCGAGAAAATCCTGAGCCGAAGACTCGTCGAACACTTGGAGGAAAATTCGCTCTACAACGAACAGCAATGCGGCTTCAGAAAGAAGAGAAGCACCGAGTTGGCAATGAATTTCATCACGGAGAAGATTGCTCATGCGAAGAAAAACAGGAGCTATATCGACATAGTATTCAGAAACGTGTCAAAAGCGTTTGATAAAGTATAGCTAAGGGGGATGCAATACAAAATCCTCCAGCAGTGTTTAAGTGCAAAGCTTGAAAGAATCCTCTGTGATTATTTTATGGAGAGGTCCCACCTTTAATGTACAGGCAGGATTGCCTCAAGGCGGGTGCCTCTATATATACAGCCGACATCCCCAAGCCAAGATACCCCCACTAGCCTAAACATCCAGTTTGCGGATGACATAAGACAACTCATAGATAGTGGATATAGGAACGCGCCTTTGCAAACTCGAACTACTGCCGAGGAAATAAGAAAAGTCAAGTAATACGAATCAAAATGGAAAATCCGAATTAATGGCGACAAATTGAAGATCGTCCCATTGGGAATAAGAAAAACAGCAGATGTGATAGTGGGGGATACGCGTTAACCCTACACGAACGAGTTTAATGTACTCGAGATGAAGGCCACTTCTACCGGGTACAGGAAGCACGTCACAGAACCGATCCAGAAATCAAAATTGGCAGTCAGAACCCTCTATAGCTTCAAAAAACCCAGCCATAGGAATAAAAGGAAATTGTATCTGGCGCTAGTCAGATCCACCCTCATCTATCCATCAGCATCTCTGTTCAGCCTCTCAGAAACAGAAAATGAAGAGATGCAGAGAATACAAATAAAGTGTATGTATATTAGGGTGATGACTTTTTGACTTTTTTATCAAAAAATTATTTCCTGTAGCACGAATAAATGAACTTTTGCCTATTAATGACAAAAATTACTTTTATTCCATTGAAATATTGAAAAAGGTCGCGCACAAACTATTTTGAAATGTAATATAGTCCATTTTATATGGGTTAAAAATATTTATATTTAATATATAAGTCATCAAACAGACTTGTGCAATAATTTATGTACCATAGAATTGTATAAAATTTTCCAGAAAATCATCACGTCATCGCTTGGGCGATTTCTGTAGAGTTCCAGAATTTTCTTCAGCCATTTCGCGTGCGGTAAATAAGTGAGATGTTTAAAGCGGGTAGTTACTAGTTCAGTTTTAACGGCGTTGATATTATTATTGCTTTATTATAATTGTTGTGTATTCTCCAGCGTTTATTGTAAAGAGAGCCTGGTATTATTTGGTAAGCTACATTTAACTCTCTCACTAATTATATAATATAATAGCATATAATATTTTAGTGTCTGCCTTCTCTTATTTTTTATAATTGTAATTTGTTTGTTTTTTAATAAAATATATAAAAGCTCAATAACAGTTTCTTTAATTTGTTACCTATTTAATATTTAGGTTTATTTTCTATTTCAGTTGCTGAGTACAAAACATGTCGTTCAAGAAGAGCTTTTTCAACACGGAGAAGAACAAGAAAACCTGGACAAATAACTTAGTCCAGTTTCAAGCACCATCAAGAAGAGGCAACGTGGCAGTTTATGAAGCACCCTTAAGTGAACGGAGTCGCATGCCCCTGAAAATCCACGTCGTTGGACGCTTCAAGTTTCTTAAATCCACCGCCAAAGAACGGAGGGAGAGGATCGGCCTAAATGTTGTGGAGATAAAAGCCCTATGGAGCAAAACATTGAACTTCCCGCATGTATCTGATCAAGCCATTTGTGAAAAACTATAAAACCTTCTGAAAGACTATGAGTACTGCAGAAAGAAACAAAATTTCAATTCTTTGAATGAACTGTTTGACGTGAACAAAGTGAAAGGCAACTGGTTGTGCAAAGAATATGAGAACCTCTATAAACAGCAAATTTGGACTAAAGGCCAGGTTGGTTATTCCACTGGTAAACCTGCTAGTGCCAAGACCATCCATCCATCCAAGCGAAAGAAGGCAATGGAAGCGACTGTGTCTCCACTTTCCAGCTCAGCACCACCTGATTGTTCCGAAACTAGCACGGACTCATCCAATAACAGCGAAGACAGTTCTTGGGAAGATGAGAATGCAGCATCAACGAGGAAAAGGAAGCATAACCCAACAGCCTTAGCAAGACTTCTTGCTATAAGCTCAAAGCTATCGTCTCACAGAGCCTGCAAAGGTATGTCGCCAGCTTTCTGGTGAGGGCATTGAAATCCCAACCCCAAGTCAGTCAACAATCCACAAGGCTATCTACACGAGAGCTGCTCAGGTGAAGAAGCGCTTGGTGAGCACGCTTCATCTAGAAAAGTGTAGCTTACACTTTGACGGCAAATGTATTGAGGACTTTAAATATCAGGTCGTGGTCTTCAAGAATGAAGAGAAAGAAATAAAGTTGGCTGCGCTCAAATTGAAGGATGGGAAAGCTGTAACAATTGCGAAAGGGCTCTACGGTATGTTAGAGGAGTTCACCCTGTGGGGATCAATTGTTATGCTTGTCGCCGACACAACAAGCGTGAATACCGGCAAAAAGACAGGTGATGTTGTTCGACTGCAGCAAATGTTCGAAGATAAAGGTCACCCCAAACCGAAGTTCATCAGTTGCCAGCACCATGTCCTGGATCAGATTCTTCGCGTTGTCATGGACGATGAGCTCCATGGGTCGACTAAATCACCAAACATAGAGTGCTTCTTTGTGCAGGATTTGATGAGCAATTATGATAAATTGAAAGCAGCCTTCAGTAACGGTAAAACTAAGATTAAAGAAACAGGCGGCTGGTGAAAAGACATGAAGTTTCTCTATCACCTCACGCGTGTCTTCGGTCACTTCACTGAGATGAATGAGGTCCTCTTTGTAAAGTTTCAAAAGATCCCAAACATCTGCAATGCACTTTGGAACTCTCGTGCCATTCTAGCCCTTCTTGCGTTCATTCTGATGCCTGACACCCGGAGCAGGCTGCGTGAAATCTGTTCATTCATTTCTTAATCATGGGCTGACCATTGGTTCAGCACCCACTTGTTCTGCGCTGAAGATTTTTATGAACTATCTGCAGCTCTGAATGATTACCCAACAGGTCTCAAATGCTTAAAAACCCACTGGAAAACAGATGAATCTCCAATCAATATTGCCCAAAGCAACCAGTGCTGTGAGCGTGCGGTTAAAGTTATGCAAGACTTGCACGGGTCCTGCCGCAACAAGGACAACCTATCACCGAGATTCATCCTGTCCAATGACATTATTGTAACTAATTTACTTCCTTGTGTGTTTGATGACCCTATATAATGTTATATATATGTGACTCATAAGCTTGTGTTCAATCTTGTATATGCTGCTAGTGACTTCAAAAACTGGACAAAAAAGCTGACAAATAAAATTTTTAAAATCATTTTGTGCGTGAGTTTTTTTTTATCAAATCACCTTGAAAGTAAGATTTTATATAATCTTTAATTAAAGCTAATCAAATTATGACACAGGGATATGAGGTTGTAAAAAAATCATCACCTTAATGTATATCATCACCAATACACGAAGGAGGGATAGGAGGAAGCAAGTGGATCTGCACAGAGCGGTGGACATAAAATCTCTCAATACAGTTCTAAAGGAAAGAGCGTCAGATATAAAAGAGAAAATTAGAACGAATAGCACCGAGGAAACTAGAGCACTCATCGTAGAAAACCAACGAGGTCCAAGTCACGCAAGATTCCCAAGCATCGTTAACAAGCTTGGCAACGCAATTGTCCCGTTTTTTGCATAGGGAAAAAAATACCGACCAAAACCGACCAAGAAAAGCAACTGATAACGACGAACCAAATTGATTTTGCCCCCAAAACAGAAGAAGACCACAAATGCCTAATGAAGACAATGAAGATTCAAAATGAAGAAAATAAGTAAGTATGAAAAGCAGAACACACAAATCACAAATATGAATACAAACAACTAACGATGAAAATAACAAAAACATTTACAAATAATTAAAAGAAAACACAAAAATCGATGAAGAAACAAAAAACGCATAAAAAGAACCAAAGCAACCAAACTACACGTCAGGTAAACATTAAAAACTAAATTAGTACACGAATCCAAAGGTTTGAACGCCTTTTAGTAATATATATATATATATATTTTTTTTAAAGACCAGGTTATATTTTGATTTTAGCAATTTTATTTTGGAACGTTCCAACTGGCGAATGCATATTTTTGTATCTGGTTGGAGATTAAAGATCAGTTGAGGAAGATCCATTTTATTTTTTGAAACTAATTTAAGTTTTAGCCGTGAGCTTTCGCCTTTCTTAAGGCATCTCTAGACGAAAGTCTTCGTTATTGTTAAGGCTGCGTTGATTTGGTGTTTTCTCTTGGTTTTGCCTTTTGAAGTAGCTCATTGGTAGTCGTGAGCAGCGAAGAATGAAATGGACTTTTACTTTTTAAGGGGGAGAAAAGGTACGGCTCGCGGTTTCTCCTCCCCTCTGTACCCCTTCCACGATCGGAGGCCCGCGGCCGACTTGCTCCTGGAGAAACTCCCCACACTTCTGACTCTCAGTTCAAGTGAACCGAGAGTGAAGTGCTTAATGGGAAGTCCGGAACGAGCTTTAGAAGAGGGTTTATTTTGGGAGACGTAAGGTTTTGAGTTAAAATAGGACAGATTGGTGAGGAGGCAGATTGAGCAACCTCGGTAGTCAATGGTGGAAAGGGTGGAATACCCTTGCCCGAGGGACAAGGGAGACCTGCTGATTAACGTGAATTCCGAACCACCGTCATGCATTTACTCATCATTCATCATTCTTACTTCCTTTATCACACTTTTAGCACCTATGTTCCTCATACAGAAGCGGGAGGACCGCCTAATCTCAGTTCCCTTATTCTCTTCATCTTTCATTCATGTCTTAATTGTAGCATTCATGCCGTTTTGAGTTTTCTTAGCTCTGAGCTTTGTTTATGTATTGTTATGTTACTTACTTTCCTTACTTTGTTTTACTTTTTACTTTCATGAGCCATCTTTTTGTATTCCTTTCGGAGGATTTTTTCACTACTCTTGTTGTTATCGCTTTTTTCGCTATTTCATTTTAGTTTCACTCTGTCCACTTGTTTTACTGTTAACTTTCACTTCACTATCATTTTTGTTAAACCTTTTAATATAGTTCACTTACTACACTTTTAGTTCCTTTTGTTCGTATTATTTCTGTTTACAGCTTTGATCTGTGTTGGATTCTTAGTCGGTTGTTTCTTCCTATTTTAGTTATTTAAATTCGGTTGTCTTATTAAGGTATCAATCTGGTGTCTGGGTTGGTTAACTTTGTTGGTTAGGTTTGTATATAGTCGGGTAAATATCTTCATCGTTATGCTTGTTCCTTCTCTCTTTTTGAATTTCTACCGAAGTAAACATGGAAACCTCCTCGATTCTCAGCTGTTGTCTGCCGCTGGGAAATCGAGTGTTAAAAGGGACTCCAGCTCTGGTGTTTGTGTGCTCTGCAAATATCGGAGGTAGATCGTCTATCTTCCTCCATATTTTCTCCTCTCTGTTCCTGATGTTGATTTGAGCGTTTTTAATCCTGCTTATTAGTGCAGATCCTGAAGTCATCTCCTGTCTCTCCTACGGGTCTTGGTGATTAGGTAGAGAGCTTTATTTTATATTCTCTGGAGTTCCAATTTTTTGGTCCTTGTTTCACCCTTGTGAGGGGTTGGCGGTTATAGTAGTACCTCTCTTCCTAGTTCAAGATAGATTTTTCTTTTATTTTCCAAGCCTAACCCCCTTGAATTGTACAGTAGGTTAAGCATCGGAATCACCTTGTTCTTCCTCTCCCTAATATGTTGTGTGTAGCCTCTTGTTGTTATTCTGAGTCCTAGCACTTTGCCCTCACTATGATATCTGTAGTTCTGATCTTCAACTACAATTTCTGCTGTTTTGTTCCTGGAGATTGGGATTATTGTAAATTTCCTCCTGTTCGTCCTTATCTTCCAATCTCTTTCGTAGTTGTTGATGTTGCTGATTTCTAAAGTAGTTGTCCTTGCCTGAAAGCGTACGTTCCTGTACGGAGTGACGACGAGTTTGCTTATGTCGTCCGCGAACTGTATGTTTAGGCAACCAGGGATTATTGGTGGTGGCAGGTCTGGTGTGTATATTAAATACATCGTGGGGCTAAGACAGCGTCCCTGCGGGAGTCCAGCTTACAATTCGAATTCTGCTCCTGAATAACCATTGATCTCCACATATGCTCTTCTGTCTGTGACATAATCGCAGAGAATTCTCTCCAGATTGCTATTCATCTGTAGATTTAAGATCTTATATTGCATTCCTCTGACCCAGACTTTGTCGAATGCTTTTTCTACATCTCTCAGGACCAGATCGATGTAGTTATTCTCTGCTTTGACCTTTGCTATTTTCTCTGTTATTATGCCAAGCGTCATTGTGTTGTCTCTGCCTCCTCTGAATCCGAACTGATGATCATTATAAAGGTCATTTTCTTCAAGATATTCTTTTAGTCTTCTGTTAAGGATTTCCTCGAAGACTTTGTCCACGAAGTTCAATAGCGATATTGGCCGGTAACTGCTGAGGTGGTTTGGTGATTTTCCTGGCTTTGGGACGAATATAATTTTTGCTAGTTTATAGCTATCAGGGAAGTAACCGGTGTTTAAGCACGCCTTAAAAATATTCTTTAATGTTCTGATGTTTATGTTAGGTGCCTCGGTAAAATTTATTTTGGTTATTCATGAGGGGCCTGGCGCTTTCTGCTTGAATCATTGTATTACACCTTTGATCTCTTCCGTTGTTATGTAGGCCCCTGTACCCAGAATTTCCTCCCTTTCTCGCTTTACACTTGGTGTTGTAGTAATCTTGTCTATGTTTTATTGCAAGAATGTGTGTACCATTTTGTCTATCTTTGGATTGAAGTCTTCGTCCTCCTCTGGTGTTATGGAGAACACTGATTTCCAGTGATCACGAAAAAGTTCTTCTGTGGTCCTCTTTTCTTGGATCTTTTCTCCCCGTTTATTCTTAATTGTTATTTTTTTTCTCTCGGGGGTCTGCCTTTAAGTCTATTTATTAGTCTCTAGTTCTATTTTGGTCTTCTTTCTTCGTCTATTTTCTCTATTAGGCTATCCCATATGTGGCTTTGCTGTTCTTCTATGAGATGCCTCAGTTCTTCCCTTCCGTCTTCTGATTTCTTTGTATCGCTCTCTATTTGGTCCATGGAGAATTTTTTGGTCTAGTAATCCTCTTAGTTGCCTATTCTTTCTCTTCATTTCCTCTGTCCATCGAGGATGTGGAAGAGTACGGTATCTTGTCTTTGGTATATATCTTTCGTCCACCTCAATGATCGTTCTTGTTAATCTTGAGTTCTCCTCATCAATATCTTCCAGGTTGGCGTCAGCGCGATCCTTTGGGACGAAGTTACTAAGATCTTGTGTGTAACCTGCCCAGTTTGCTCTCTTGTAATACTTCCTCGCCGCTACTGGTACCGGTACCTGTATCGGCTATTGATTCATGAGAAAAAGTGTCCAACATGGTCGCTACATGCAAAAGTAACTGGTTTCATGTGGATGTTGTTTGGCATATTGAAGCTACTTAGCACGATGGCTGATTTGTAGCTGCATTGTCTGTGGCATATGTTGGAAAGTCTGGCCTTATTCTGTTGAAAATGTTTCTTTCCAACATCATTTCTACGTTGGCTCCTATATTGTTTCTGGCGCGGTATCCATTTGCACTGCTCCTGGCATTGAGGTCTCCCATAAAGATGGTTGGAAACCTGTGCCAAAGATTTTAAATAGGTTGTGCAGGGGTAGGGAATTAGTGCTTGGTATCCCGTGGCTACTATTATTGGCATTAATTCCGTTTCAATTTTTACGGTCAAATATGCCTCATCATAATTATTGAATTGTTTGAACTTCAGCGCTCTTATTATTGCTATGGCCGCCCCGTCGTGAAGTTCGTCTGAAGGGTTCGCATTTATGATAATCTAACAATTTCATTGTTTCCGTGTTCTCATATTAATATTATGTTTGAATCGATCTCTCTGAAGTTATCTCTTAATGTTGATGTTTTACCGATCCATCCTTGAGTATTAATTTGCAGAATGCTGACCTTTCTTCTCCTTTCTGGTTCCATTGTTTATTAAGTTCGGTCGTTTACAGTTCTTTGGACTTCTGGCAGGTCGATCTCTTGTTGGGTTCTGCTTCGTTGCTTTTAAATTTACCATTCTTCATACTTTCAAATGTAGAATGGCAGAGAGTAACGCAGTCGCCAGGGTATATTTGAATGTTATCCTCCATTAACAGTTTTTGTGCTTATTCTTCGTCTTCTTCTCCTGTCTTTTCTTTGAATGCCCATTTGCATTTTCCTTCTGTAATTGCCTTAATGATGCCTTCCTGTTTCTTGCCTCTCGGGAGGAAAGGTGGGATGGGCATTCATTAATGTATAACTTAAGTTTTATTTCCTGTGCTTCCATGCGTACTATTTTGTCTCCTTCATTACTTTGCACTGACATGTTTGAAATTGCGTTCTCTTCAGTAATATGTTCTTCGTTGTTCGTTGGTGCCGACGTTGAAGCGACGTTGATTTTAAGGACTTCAGATGACGGGGGGTTCTCAGGGAACCACATCTTCTTCATTCCATTTTTTTCTAGCATTGTATTAAGTGTCGTAGCTAAGGTATGCGGTTTCCCAATATTCATCACATGGGCATATAGCATGCATGTGGGCACTTCTGTTGATGCCTCTTGTGGCACATTTAGGTGGATATGTGCTTCCCACATTTGCTTCACAGTTGCTTTAGCTACTCTTGCGTATGTTGCATTTCTCCTAGTTTCTTCTTCGTTTCTCGCTTCTCTTTCCTTTCGTTCTATTATCTCCTTTCTTTGGGGGCATGCCATTGCCATAGTCCTATGTGGCCCATTGCAGTTCACGCATTTCTTAGTACTTTCCTTGCACTGTCTCCATTCGTGGTTCTTCTGTCCGCACTCAGAACATATTGTATCTTTTTCAGTGCAGTCACGCGTCAAATGGTCCTCCATCTTATAGCAGCGGAAGCACATTTAAATATTAATATGTTTCTCGCGCTCCATGTTCTCCCGTGGAATTCTCATGTTAAACATGAGCAGTCCTCGTTGGTATATCTTTGTTGCCATATCTGTTGTTTCACACACAATTTTAAAGACATGTGTGTGGTGGCCAAATTTAATTATTTCATTTATTTTTATGCCTTCATGATTTTTTTATATTTCTTCTTTCATTTCTTCTTTGTCATAGGAACCCACCCAAACGTGGACTTTCTTGCAGATGATACTTCTGTTTGCAGTTATCTGGGGCGGGATTTGGGGCGTTAATCTTATTCTCTTTAGTGTCTCTAGTCCTTCCTGGGACACTATTTTTTCTACTTCTTTTCCCTTCCTTGCAATTACTATGTAGCCTTTTGGGATTTTGATAATTTTGACGAGGGCAACTGTTAGCTGTCCAAATAATGTCTCGCAGAGTTTTCCTTTGTCCGGTTTGATCTTCTGGTCAATTGTCCGTAGAGGTACTCATAGGCATTCCAGGCCTCCTCCTTTTCCTAGAAGGGAATGATTCTCCATCCTTTCGCTAGTCGAGCGCATAGGCGCTTTTTTCTTCGTTCCTTCCTCCGAGGCCTATGTTTGTTTTCTTCCTTCCTCTCTAAATCTGTAAAAAATGACAGTGAAAACGTTCCCAATTTACCTACTTATTTTAGCACTTCACGACCACCCTACCTAAATAGGCCTAAGCTAAGAAGCGCCCCCACAGAATTTCGGGCTCGTGGTCTTAAGGACCCCTCTTCTTCGCGCCCCCTATTGGGGCTTCCTTCTGGGTTTCACTATACCCTACTTTAAGTGGCTCTGGGCGCAGCGGTGGTAGTGTTATGTCGCTTTTAGTCGGTGAAGTAAGTGGAAGTCAAAGCGAGGAATAAGGAGGAATTAAAGATGAATTACCCCTTTAGGGTAAGCCCCCCACCCACTGGAAACAGGAAGAATTTCTGATCAGTCCAGAGGGTGCATCTATTTCTTCTTTCTTGAAGTTAACTTTAATGAAAAGTGAAAAGAGAACTTTACCTTAAGCGCGCTCACAGCTCTCCGTTGTAAAAAAAAAAATATCCAAATTCAGTCAATCCAATCATGAAATTGATTTTCGTTCTTTGGTACTTTTATGGGTCAAAGTCAGAGTACCATGTTCCTTTAGCAAAAAAGGTGAAGTACTCGCTCGGAACTGGTGCGTTTGGTGTTAAGTTTGGGGCCCATCTCTTCAAGGAGAACAGCCTCCAGAATCTTTAGGCGGCGAAGGTCAGGGTTTCTTCTGAGTATGGTAGTGTTTTCGACCAAATTTTCTCTTGATATTTGTGCGTTATGATTTTCTTTGTGATGTGTTTTTATTCCTCCTTCTTGCAAATATAACCTTAGGCACCGGCTGATGGTAGTAGCGGCCATACCTATATATTGATTATTTGGATGAGGTTGCAGTCCTCATACGGGCATTGGAATTTGTGTACCACATTTGTACCTGCAAGACTACGGGGGAAAGTCTCCCAACGTCGTCAGTTCCCAAGTACCAAAATATCCTCTCAAGGCATAACCGAAACACCAAAAAACCAACACAATAAATACTACAACCCAGAACAAACACGAAGGTAAAAAGAACGCACTAAACGACAACACGAAGTAAATTGTTGAATTGAAAGCTAACAAAGGCTTGAAAACTCAACAATAACACCAAAGATTTTGAACGCAAACAATAATAACAACACGCTAATAATACATAAAGAGACATAAATACAATTAAAAACACTAATCAAAAATAAACACAAAAAAGACAAAATCTAAAGTCAACGTAAAGCGAGGCAAAATATCCCTCCCTTTTTTAATTTTCAGCCACTATCATCTACCACTATCTAACCATCTTCTAAAATTGAGCACATACACCCAAGAAAGGCAGCTAGCAATTTTATTTTTACTTGTAATACAAGTCTATGCTCCCGCCGAATAAAGCCTTCGTGAATCCAGCTCTAAATTTCCTTTAAATTAAGAGGAAGCAACGACCACCTGACTACCCAGCAGCCTACGAAACTACTAGAGAGAGAAATCTTTAGGCCTCGCCATAGTTCTAAGTGAAGCTTCCTCAATAAAGAGCTTCTAAATGAAGCTTACTCTTTACTGTGTCTGTCGTCGTGTCTTGACGGAGGATAGCTCAGATTAGAAAGCGTCATTCAGGGTTTGATATGCATGCTAACAAAGTGAGATTGATTCAAAGTCACGAATGAGACGCGAACGCGGGATACAGCGAAATCGAGTGAGAGAGTCAATGATATGACAGCTGATAGCTAAGTGAAGTGGTATCTTCCATTGAGTCGCTCTTGAGTAAGACTGCTAAGTCATTAGCTGACACTCGACTGAGTGTATGCGTCAGTGACACCTCATTGCCCAAATTCTTCCTATGAAGCCTTACCAAAATCGTTATTGGATATGTTAAGGAGGAGGTAAACGAATGGCAAACCGAAATAAGGGAACGTAATAATATATAAAGAAGTGGATCTACGAGGCCAAATAAGAGGGTTTGGGATATAAAAGAAGAATCACCTATCCGAGATATCTAGAATAAGGTTCAGTCAAGTGGAGAAGAGTTTGGTAAATATTAAGACAATCTGGCCTGATGTAGTTAATCAAAGAGGATTGGAGTGGTTTTCTATTGGTCATTGGGAAGTATTATGTAACCTCATTTAATATTTAATGCTAGATCACGAATTTATGAAATTCAGCTTTACCTTAGTTCAAGCTACCGCGATGCCAACAAACTCATTAGCAGAAGATGTACTAAGGCGCTAAGTCGGATGTTTTTGTTTTGGTTATCACTCTCATTAATTTGTTTCTCCTTCGACAGATGCCTTACCTTTAGATCTCTTATCATGATGGTAGTATTGGAATCTGCATTTTAATCACCAATATTTAGCGGATTCGTTGTTTATTTTGTATTTTTTCTTGGCAGTCGACCTTTCTTCATCCGTTTGGGGGAACATAATTATGACCCTGACACAATAATCCTCAAAAGCTCCCCTCAAGACGTTGACGTGGAAGATGTCATAGCACATCCGAATTATGATATCAACAAAGGCTATGATGACATTGTTCTCCTCAAGATGAGCAAATCTATTAATTATAAGGTAGTCTTTTTATCTCGTAGTCCTAACTGGTCATGAAGTGTTTAATCTTCATTATAGTGTTAGTTTCCTCCTTTCCATAACTTTCCAAAGATTTGAGGGAAATTTTTATGTCATCAATTCAAAGTTTTTGTCCCCCATTTTTCCAGACAGGCTTATATTTATATGCACTATCTTCTGAAAGGGGAAGAGCCCCGACGAGATACGCATCCATGGCGTCGGCTTCGCCATCCGATCCCGGCTCATCCATCAGCATAACCTTGTCCCGACTGCCATCAGTAAGCGCAAAATGTCCGTTCGGATTCCGCTCACCCCTGACAGATTCATTAACCTGATCACTATCCTTCATCTACAACATACTCGACCGTACCATCCAGGCAGTCCCCGCACGCGACAAACTCGTTGTGCTGGGAGACTTCAACGACAAACTTGGCAATGAGCATCGCTTGTTGGAAGATGTCTCTGCATCACCCGCTCTATGCCAGGGGCAAATGACTGCTGAACGGATCACTGCCTTCTAGTCTCTTGCCTCGCCATCAAGATCCGCGGACCAACGAAGTGGGTGGCAGCAAACAGACCCAATTGCCGCTTTCATTGTGCCAAGCTAAGTGATTCTCAGACATTTCAAGACTTTAAGGAGGTTATTGAAAGAAACCTCACGGATATCCCGGAGTTGGCCTCAATAGATGACAGTTGGATCACCTTCCGCGATGCTATGACCAATGCCGCTGAAGAAACTATTCATTTCGCCCAGAAGAAGAACCAGGATTGGTTTGACGAGAATGATGAAGACATCACTCGTCTCATCGAAGTTAAACATCGGACACGCCTCGCCTTCAAGAACCAACCTACATCGGATAATAAGCGGAAACAGCAACAGGCATCCGTAGAATGACAAAGAGGGATCCGCGAGGCTCAAAATATTTGGTGGCAGAGGATATCAGAGGAGATTCAAGACTACGCTGACCAAGGAGACTTGCGCCACTTCTATGTCGCAACCAAGGAGGTCTTCGACCCCACAAGGTCATCAATGAGTGGGCTAACAGATGCGAATGGTTCCACTACCATTACGGATATTAGTGAATCCTTGAACGTTGGTAGTCTCATTTTGAGAGCCTCCTCAACGATCACTCGCGCACCCCGGATGATCTTCTCCGTATGACCCCGCAGCACCCAGTCCGTCATTATATGTCCCTGCCACCTATGATCGAAGAATTCAAACCGTCGGGCGCATGAAGCCGGGCAAAGCTCCTGGACCAGATAACATTTCGCTCAAGTTCTTCACTTACGGTGGCTCTAAGATGAATAAACGCCTGATGCACCTCATCCTCAAGATCTGGGAAACCAAAACCATCCCGAGAGACCCGTGACACGAATATCATTACTATCTTCAAGAAGGGGGATCGAGAGAACTGCGGCAACTACGGTGGTATTTCACTTTTAAGTACTCCGAGCAAGATCTTCGCCCGCAGTCTCCTCAACAGCCTTCTTGCCCTCGCAGAAGACGTCCTTCCTGAGTCCCAGTGTGGCTTCAGACCTTCTCGAAAGACAATAGACATGATTGTTTGTGCCCGCCAACTCGAAGAGAAAAATGAAGAACAACAACAGCCAGCCATGTTCATCCTCTGAGATCTCAAAAAGGCTTTCAATAAAGTCCCTCGTCTTGCAATGTGGGCGGCCCTCGCCAGGTTCTGATGCACATTTGACTTCATCACCCTAGTCCGCTCCCTTTACGTCACGAGGACATGGTTGATAGAGTCTGCCACCAAAACGCCCTCTCAAACCCGTTTCCCATCACAGGTGGTTTAAAACAAGGGTGCATTTTAGCTACGACTTGTTTTACGTTGTGCATGGCAGCCATGTTCAATGAAATCTCACCGGGGACCCCACTAGTGACGTACAGTACCACATGGACGGCAGACCATTCAATCTCGCACGATTTAGTGCTAAGACTAGGACATCTACAGTCTTAGTCCGTGAAATGCAATATGCCGACGACAACGCCACCCCGAGCAGGATTGCTGACGGCCTTCAGGGGATAGCCGACCTTTACAACTAAGACGAAGTCTCATATTCAATCACTGCCCGTTAAACCGTCCCAAGTACCAACATCACTAACAACGGCCAGCCTCTGGAAGAAGTAGCCCACTTTTCATACTTGGGGAGCATTCTTTCGAAAACTCACACGTGCGGAAAAGACGTGTAGGACCGGATCAGGGCGGCCCATTCTTCCTTTCGTCGCCTCGGCCGCCTAGTTTTTAATAACCAGGGCTGACTATTCAAACTAATATTATGGTCTTTCTGGCCGTAGTCCTCTCTACCCTTTTCTATACCTGTGAGATTTGGACGCTCTACCGCTGTGACATCAAACGCCTCGAGCAGCTCCAGCAGTACAAGCTAAGACAGAACCTCAAGATACGATGGGAAGATTTCATCAGTAACACCAAGGCCCTGAACCGAGCCTTGCTACCCAGCGTCGAATCTTCTATCATCCACCATCGTCTTTGCTGGGTAGGCCACGCCCTACGAATCGACCCCTCCTGACTCCCCAAGATAATACTCGACAGGGAACTTGCCACTAGAACAAGACCACGAGGAGAACCAAAGCGCCACTACATTCAACAGCTTAAGCGCACCCTAGTCCAAACCAACATTGAACCTTCTTCTTGGGAGCAAACTGGCAGGAACAGATGATCTGGAGAACAGCTGTCGCGACGGCGCTGCGGCCTTTGAGGAGAGCAGAAGAAAGCATGAGGAGGACAAACGTAGGAAGAGTAAGGAGCGACTGGAACATCCTCGTCCTTCACTTGCCCTCCCACATGACTTCTGCCCACGGCTCTTCCACAACAGAATGGGCTTCCTAAGTCATATCTGGCACAAACATCAGCCGAGGAAACCGGATAACTGAGAACTTAACCGATGCTCGTACATGAGTTGGAGCCGACGCACTACACTTGTGATGGGAAGTTGTGAATCAGCTTTCAGAAACAACTCCTTTGCGTTTGTCCAGAGCTGGATGCTTTCGAATAAGTTAATTTAGAACTCTTTACAGTTGTACAGCGTATGCTTCACCTATATTTTGTATTTAAACCATATGATTCGCAATTGAAGATTTTTTGTCAAGAAGGCACCGGTTTTCTTTCAAGAGGCAGATCGAACAATATTCCTGAGAAAAGATCTCTAAAACGGATGGAAACTATTTTGTAGAATAAAATATATTGCTTGAAGGGTCTTTTTATTTATCTATATAGGTTAAAAACACAAATGTTGTTGGACATCTAATAGACGCCGGTCTTTTACATAAAGCTCATTTGGTAGTACATAATTACAGGGTTGCTCTAAATGTTTTCTATTGCCTTATTATTCAGGGGGTTTTTGGTACCTTCCAAATAAATTCATTAGATAGTTTATTGTCTGGTCATTATTCACTCGTTACTCTAACCCTGTAGCTTCGTAAGTTGTTTATCATTGTTTGGTTAAGAATATTTTGGTTAAGAGAACCCTTTTGTTGTCATTCCAGAGAGGTATTGCTCCTATTTGTTTACCTTGGGGTCTCTTGGCCGAAGAAGATCTAGTGGATCAATCTGTGACTCTTGCTGGATGGGGAACGACGGAGTTTGGTAAACAATATTGAAATTCGTTTGTAATCTTTTGGACTCTTTGGAAATTCTTTTTTGTTTATGGAGATTAATTATTCTCGCTACAGTTACGGTGAGGGGGTGGGGGTCTTAATCCCTCATAAGTCCTAAAGAGTTTCTTATATTTCTTTGGCATTAAAAAAAGGGTTGCTAACATTCGCATCATTATGATTAGTTTTGTCTATACGCGGAATGCACAAGTTTTCTATGCCACTCCATTAGGTGGTTTCTTGATATGCTGTACTCATATAGAAAATTCCTATTATTATTATTATCATTAGTAGTAGTGGTAGTGGTAGTAGTCGTATTAGTAGTATCATAATTGTTATTATTATTAAACACGGAATTGCTAAATATTTTACGTTAGACGAAATTGTGCCCCAGAGGTCGATTGTTACCCAGAAGTGAATTAGTCGAACACCAAAACCTCCTCAATATTTATTATAACAGTCGGTTGTAGTCTGCTAGAAAGAGAAAGAGAGAGAAATAGAGGAGGGGGAAAAAGAAAGAGGATGCTAAACAAGGTGTGCTGACAAAAAGTCGTGTGCTCTTATTTATCTTGATTTTGACCTTTCGACCTTCAAAACTTTCAATAATTTCCGGAGTAACCTTGGGAGGACTTTGGAAATTCTATCATTCGAAAGAGAATGTAATACAACTTAAGGGTTTCAAATTTTCTCAGCATTGGCCCAATAGTTATGATGTTATTAACCCCCAAAAAAATCAAAACAAGGACCGACCGACCGACATAGTGAAATGTAGAGTCGCCCGCGACTAGACTCGCTCGCGACTAAAAAGAAACAGAAAGCGAAAGAGAGAGAAAGAAAACAAAAGAAGGAAAGAAAGAAAGAAAGAACGAAAGAGAAATTGGGAAAGAAAGAGAAGAGGGAAAGTGAGAAAGAGAGAAAAAAAAGAGAGGGGGAGAAGATCTATGTAGTTTTTCACACATTTGGTGCATATCCACTTGGGAGAGTAAACTTGCTACAAATTTAGTGATAATTCAATTGGGATTTATTTCATTTAAAAGGTGCCTTTAGGCAACCACCAGCGAGGGTGTAATCACCGAAATTCCAGGCAAACCTATTTTTGGCCTATTTCAATAAAACAAGTAAAAAACAACAAAAACTAAACAAAAAAAAATCAAAACCAAAATGTAAACTACAAAGCTGTGTTCAGGCACCGGATGGGGAGAACTCTTTCAAGGGGCCGATCATAGAGCCAACACCCAAACTTTTAATACGATCGATAAAACTGGCCCCCCCACCCCCTCTCTAAAATGCCAGATCCAGCAGTGCAAGGATTCGCCCACTGTTCAAGGGACAAGCGCTAGTGACCCATCTCGTCCTAGTAGCAAGACGGATAGCTCCCGCAAAGCTCGCCAGACTGGGGCAATTTACATGAATGTGCCACAGAGTCTGGGGACCAAGCAGTCGTCATAGTAAGGGTCAGGGAGCCCTTATCAAGGGACGCTGCGTTCCTTAAGTGTCCGATAAAGAGTCGACAGAAAAACGACTTAAGCTGTCGAGGCATTAAAGGTTAAAAAACGACAAATGTCGCGACACAATGTTACGGAACTTTAGATTCCCGTCGACCGTCTCCCATCTTCTTTCTCATTCAGCTAATAGTTGATCTGATTCCTATCATGTAGTAAGAGTTGGGAAGAGCGAAGTGCTGTTCTGGTCATCTATTCCTTGCAGACTGTTTGGTGTCATCCTAATCCAGCGTATTTCTCTAAATCATTACATGTCCAGCAGCCCAGTATAGGACAATCTCGAAATCCTCCTGACACCGCAGCCGTGTCATCGTCACGGATACTGCGGAAAAAGGAGGTGCAGAGATTCCAATCCCATTCCAAGGTCATATCAAACGATGTATTGCAACTAGCCTTGCTTTTGATACGGACGAAACGCCCATAAAAAAGCTAAATCACTCTTCAGATTTAGCGCCACCCATGTACACTGGCAGGGCTCCAGCGTGACACGATGTGTGCTGAAAAAGATACGTACGAATTGCTACCGGGGCTGAAGAAGCTATGGGACCATTGGTGCGCTCCTAAACTTTCGGAGGTGGTACCGGTCAGGCTGGCAACCTGGGCAGAACCAACGACGCCATCGGTCAGAGAGCTCCTTAGAACTCTAGAATGATTTTCTAGGTTCTAAAGCCAAAAGACTTACTGGGTGATATATGAACCATCGAGATTGGCCTTAGACGGGATACAAGCCGTTGGCGACTAAGTGAGAACTTGGGCTTGCGCGTATAAGTGCATAATGCACTTAGCACGTCGTAAAGCGATCGCTATCTCCCCTGCATTGGTAGGAAAGCTATCTACAAGGGATGTGCGGAAGGCACCGCTGTGGTTGATCGAGCACACCTTCCATAATTCACGCTAGGCTATGGATGCGTAGAACTCGCATATTTACTCTAGCTTAGAAGAAACCAAAGGAGTGGTATAATAATATAGGAGTAGCCATATTAGTTCCTCAGGTACTAAACGTTACTGAAAAAGGAATTTATAAGGCCCTAGAAGACGAGACCCTAAGGTTGTTAATGTGCGGGTCGTAGGTCAGGCGTTGGCCAAAAACAAGACCGAGGAAAATGTGCGCCTCTAATACATGCAAAAGACTCTCATTAAAGAACTCCATGTGAGGATGAAGTAGATGATAACATCAGAAGTTCACTACCTTAGCCTTAGCCAAAGAAAACCAAAACCTGTGCCTTTCGGCACATTGAAAGATGAAGTTCAGGGCATGTTGACCCCGACGCGCCAGGATAGGCATCTGAGCCACGCCAAAAGAGATCGAAAGGGTCGTCTAGGTAGAGGGTTTCGAGATCTCCCCGCAGCATCAAGGTCATACAGTTGATGTTCAAGGCAAGGAAAGGTGCCCTTTTTCGGTTTTGTTAGACTGGAGAGAGCGTTCCCGCCCATACGCAGAATCGACGATCTCATTGGAACTCAGACAAGAAAATCAGGAGGTATCTTCTTGCTAAAGTGGTGTAGATGGTCTCCATAATGCTGTATCTCCACACTTTATCATAAGACTTCTTCAGATCAAAGAACACCGTGACGATGTGCAGTCGACAAGGAAAACTCACATTTAGAATTATCCTGGCAGAGCAGGGCAATCGACGTGAAGTGGAACTTGCGAAAGCCGCACTGTGCAGCAGACAGGTAACACCTTTGCCCCACCCCAAATAAAAGGAATGGCGGCTAATTTTTCACCTAATTTCAATGTAAAAGAAAATAACTTGGAGAGGTCATTTATACATATATTTACCAAAGTTACATGTTAAAAACTTGAATAATTCTTGGACTATTCATTTTATCCAATGGAATTGCAGTAGGCCTCAATCAAGGCCTACAGTCGGCGTCAGAACCTGCTACAGGCATCCTCCACGGTCCCCCTTGTTTAATTGGATGAAATCTGCGGTGATCCTTGACACAAGATCTATCTTGGTGGTGTACAAGGACTAATTGGCATCTCTACCAACCTCCCCACACATATATTTGTGCAGAGGTTGCGATCTGGGGAGTTGGGATGCCAAGATGTTCGGAGTGTTGTGGTCAAAGAAATTATTTCGTAGCCACGTCTGGGTCCTACTGGTTGTGTGGCGTATTGAATAGTCCTGCTGCTATACCTAACGACTTTCATGGGCGATCTCCTGGATCCATGGAAACATCAATTCTTCCAGGCACTTGATGTAGCTCGGTGTTTTAAGTCTGGGACCGTCCGGGAAGATCACCGGAGAGATAACGTGCCCCTTGCTGACTACCAGCCCCCCAAACCCCAAAACCATGATGTGGAGCTGGAACTTAGTCTCGGTTAATCTCGGGACATCGTTTGCAGGCGTCGCAGTAGGCCACCGGTTGTTACATTCTACCTGATCCTGGCAGAAACTCTTCTCGTCTGCGAAGAACCAAAGCATGTCAGGCTTGAAGGGATGGTTCAGTTTATTCACAAGCTTTGCAGCACGTTCCTTTCCCCTTGCCATTCCACCGGATGTGAACACAGAATTATCTACCCGACGGGTCCCCTCGGCAAGGCACCGGTGCGGTCATCGCCCCGAAATTCCGCACTGGCCTGACCGATACAAGAATCTGCTCCCAGAGCATTCAGGGACCAGGTAGTGCAAATACAAATCCTGCAAATGCATGGAGTGTGGGATTTGTGGGAGAACCCCATCCGAAGGGGGTAGTTCGTTGAGGCTGTCGACCTAAGGGATGGACTTTAACTTGGGGAAACAAATAAATCTTTTTAAAAATCTTTAAAAAATCTTTTTAAATCGTCAAAATCTCTTTAAAAACTTTAACATTAAAAATCTTCCGCAATTTAAAAGTCTGTTAAAAATCTTTTTGTAATAGTCTTTTAATTTTTTAAGAGATAAAAATTCTTTAAAAAACATTTTCAATGTCTTTTAAATCTTTTATAAATAATTTTTAAGAAAAAATCTTAAATCGAACGGACTTCTTGGGAGAATCCGCCAATGCGTCTTTAAACTGAGGATATTGTAATAAAAAGGATAAAAAAATCAAAATTACTCTTTAATTCTACTTTTTTGTCAGGTGGCAAACCATCATCAGTGTTACGACAAGTGAATGTGACCGTCTCTCCTTCATCTCGCTGCCACACAAGTTACTCCACTCTGAGAGACTTCAGAAGTACCTTTCCCGATGGTATGACAAACCGGAATATTATCTGCGCCGGCACACAGGAAGGAGGAAAGGATGCGTGCGAGGTAGTATGCAATTATAATAATACAATTATATTGCGCTTTACAGAGCCGTTGGTCCTCGCTTAACGCTTGTCTAACACTGAAAGACGGCTAGACGTGATAGATTAGTTTTCAAGGCACTCTTGAAGAAATCGAGGAGACAGGAGAGTATAGTTAGCGGGAGTTCAACCCACGTCTTAGGAGCACAGATTGACAAGGCACGGTCTCTCTTGTTGCGCAAACGACTACGAAGCATTAGCAACAAAGTGGGGAAGCCGGAAAGTAAAGAAGCCCTCTGTGGTCAGGAGAGGGCCAGTGAAGAAGTGGGAATGAGTGTAGAGCCTATCCGAAATGATACTCCATCCGGTGACTAACCGCACCCGGTGTGATTTCACTCAGGTAGGAAAAGGTGTTTCCTTTAGGTCGTTCTGGGTTCTGGGAAACAAGACCAAGTATTTCAAAAGTCATGTTACACCTGTTAGGGCACAAGGATAGATTTGATGCAGTTAGACACGTTTTTATTGTTTTAACAGATAAATATGTGTTTAAATTGTAATAGTAATCAATGTGGCTACCCTCGGAGGCGAGCACGCGCTGCAGGAGATACCTGAAGGCCGCGCACACGTTACGGACGAGGTCCTTCCTTAGCTAGTCTACACGCGGTTAACGGAAGAGGTCAGCTCGTCGACGTTGCTGTGGCGGACCTTTCTAGCATTGCCCTTGGCATGCTCCAACACACTGTAGTCGATGGGATTGAGTTCCGGCGACTGCTCATGCCAAAAGTCATTCGACCTGAAGTTCATGTTCGATCCCAACTATTCTTGCACGGTATTGGCAGTGTGGGTCGGGGCATCGACCTGCTGAAAGACGTAGTCCACCTTCATCTTGATCTCTCTCACCCAAGGCAGGACTTTCGTGGCCAAGATGCCCAGGTAATCGGTCGCAGTGAGCCTGTAACCAGCCGCGAAACACACCGGCGGCAACTTGTCGCCTTCCGAAACCACGACGCCGAATAGCATCACCGATGCCGGGTGTTTGGTCATGGATACGTAGTGGACATCGAACGGTTGACAACTTGAGGTCTGCCTGAACAAGGTCGATCTTTGAGTTCTTGCTCGTCCTTGAGTCACTCCGCCACTCTGTGGACGGTCATCCTGGTGACGTTGAGCTGCTTGGCGATGTCGATTCTTTTAACTTCCATCTCACCACACCTTCACACAATGGAAAAAACGTTTTGATGACACGGGCTGGAAAAGTAGAACTTTCAGTTTGGCGGAACCTTTTCTATCATACCCCGAAACGTAATTACTTTTCACAAGCGAAAGAAAGATCAATTTAACTTGGTCTGTTTGATAGACATTCTCTAACTTCGTAATTGGATAAATTGATTGATAAATTGGTTAATGATAGGTTAGTTCATTTTATGGACCTTGGAGGTCACCTGTTTCATTCATAGGTGCTGCTTTCACGAGTTCCACTCCATGTTGGATGATCTAGTTCAACCTTTCTTCGTAGACTACACTTATCCCAAGTCTTCTTTATTTTTAAAGTGACGCTAGCCGAACGGGGGGGGGGACTCCCTATTTTCTTGTCTGAGTTTCTATAAAATCGTAGATTATACGTACGGATCAGGGTATCTCTGTCCGGTCCAATACGAGAGGACGATGGCGTCTAGGATGGAAGTGTCCTAAATGCCACTCTCTTTCCTTTGAGTATCAACGATATCATCTCGGTCCTGCAGGAAGATGTTCTCACTGCACTGTAGGTATACGCCTTTAGGTCTTTGTGATGCAGTTCAGATGCCTGCCTTGACGGGACTACACCAAATGGCCCTAAGCCGCATCTCTCGTTATGCCGAATCACATTGTTTTCTACTTACTTTGGCTAAGGCGAATGTGGTGTATTTCTGCCGACATCCACGGCTTCAACTCGAACCAAACCTGTTCCAAAAGTGTGTTTGCCTGGATGTGGTAGAGTCAAACTATTTTCTTGGCTTTGTTCTCAACCGACGCCTCACCTTGGAGGCGCACATTCGCAACCTTATGGTCTCCCATACTCACGTCATGGATATTCTCCGTTCAGTGTCATTCATCACTTTGGGTCCTCTTCGATAATTTTAGCGTTCTTTTGTTTACTCAAAGATAGACTATGAATACGAGATTTATTCACATGCATCCAAGGAAGGTTATTTCGATCTACCATGCCGGCATACAATTGGAGACTGGCGACTTATGCAGGTTCCCTATAGAAGTCCTCTTTTTATACGCTGAGCTGAAGACTCTCGCTTTAGGCCGTGTACTGTAGGCGCGGGTTCAGCTTCTTTTTCAGTCGCTAGAGACTCTTTTTTGGTCTGCGGCCGCACTCGCTTTACGCCGTGCACAGTAGGCCTTGATTTAGCGACCGACCGAGGCGCTGTGTCTGTCTTCACGACAGAGCTGGTTGTAATACATCACTCAGTACTGTAGCTTACGCGTCGTGCCCGGTAATAAGATAATTATTATATATAACGACTCACAGAGCGCCACGGGTACCTTTGAAGCATTTGAATCTCCGTACCAAATTATTCGCTCTATCCCTAACGCCGCGGCGGCTGCGAGTTGGGACGATGTCGAGATTATCCTCTGCTGGATTCATGAGCATGCGGGGATTTGCGGAAATTAACGATCTGATGAGGCCATCAGACTGTCTGCATGAAATGGACGACCAGACCAACTTTTTGATCTTTCCAACTCCGATTTCATCGCAGAAATCAGGAATTTCCTTCGGGTTGCATGACAAAGAAGATGGGTGACAACTGACCGGAATTTAAAGTTACGTGCCATTGCGCCTCTTCTTTTTCGGTGGATCTATCCTAATTCCTCTACGGCTTCAGGTCATATTCTGTCTGCTTTGAATTGGGAACACTCGAGAAACATAGCGTCATTTGGTGGAGCACCTCCCCGAACCCTTCTGCACGACTGTAGGGTCCCCCAGGCTGTTCGCCAAATACTTGTCGAGTGTCTCTTTCTGAAGGAACTTTGCGCGTATTACCGGTCCCGTTACCATGAGGAGCCGGGTCGCTACCGCGTTTGCCTTTTGAGGCTTTTGGTTTATTAATTTGTTGCAACTTTTTATGATATATCATTTTGTTTTTACCTCTTCTTTAGTATAGGCTAAGCTGTAATTTCGGCGTCTATTCCCTTGATGACAGCCGCCAGTCGAGACCAATTAACAAATATACTCGTGAATTTGGTTGATTGAGCCAATACAAAAATCATTTTATTTTAGGGAGACTCTGGCGGTCCAATGATGCGGCACAGGAGCGAAGAAGATCAGTTCATCTTGGCCGGAATCATTTCCAAGGGATTTGGGTGTGGCAAGAAGGACTTCCCGGGACTTTACGCTCCTCTCCAGGATCATTTCACTCTCAAGTGGATCAAAGATGTTGCATTTTCAGACTGAACTAAGAACGCTGTTGATTAAATATGTTTAGTTTAGCAGTGAATTAAGGATGTTGCATTTTAGTAATGGGTTACACAGACAGTGGATTAAATATGTTTTTAAAAATAGATTGGGGGCTGTTGTATTTGTATCAGATAATTAAGGATGCTCTTGTTTTGATAGAGATTCTGGATGTTGCATTTCAGGAAGGGAACATAATTTAGTAAGGATTTTGCAACTAACAAGGAAGAATGCAGTGGATTATAGATGGTGAATTTTAGCAGTGTATTGAGGATGTTGCATTTTAAGTATAATTGAAGTTAGGTTTTAACAGTTAATTAAGAATATTGCATATTAATAGTGGATTCAGTATTTTTCATTGTACCAACGGATTTAAGATGTGTTTTGGTAGTGATCTAAAGCTGTCACACTTTAGTTCCCTATTCTAAAATTGCTATTCCTCCTTTGTTATATTTCCACTGAATTCTATGGCCTCTACATCTCCCATCCCCAATGATTCACACACAAACGGGTGGTCGCTGATGTAAGTTAAAAGTTTTAGTGGACTGCTCTGTAACTATATAATTTTAAGGGTGTGTAGTGTAAATGTATAATTATTCAGAATTGATTAAGATGAAGTTATTACAAAGTATTAACCATCTCAATTATTATTTTAAACATTGCCGCTATTTTAATTGAATATTTAGTTTATCTTTCAAATGTGAGATGAATTAAGCAAAATGATTAATAAAAATAGTCTATTTAGTAGAGATTTTAAAACACGTGGGGCCCGTGGTGAAAACTAATATAAGGGGTCCTTTGGTAGTCAAAAGGTTGCAAACCACAGATTTGATACGGTTTTTGACCCCTAGTTCTCTGATTGCACACTGGCGCACACAGACTTACACTCACAGAAGTTTAAAGTATGCCAAGTTCGGTCCCAGAAACGTGTGTTTGCGTCTCGGATCTTGAAAGGTAGAAATGTTATTATCTGCTTAGCTTTTCCTGTTTGATGGATCTGCGATCACACGATGAGAGGTTTATGGCTATCCTGTTTGATGGATCTACGAGCGCACGAGGAGAGGTTTATGGCTATCCTGTTTGGTGGATCTGCGAGCGCACGAGGAGAGGTTTATGGCTAGGGATTAAATATACTCTGGTTGCAGGAAGAATATTTTCATTCACCCAAAGGATGAGAGGATCTATACAGAACACCCACCCTTCTGATGAAAAGGGCGCAGGGGTGAAAAGTATTACAGGGTGTCTACTGTTTTTTTAAATTAAAAAATAAGGTTGTTTGAGGACTTTCGGTGAAAAAATTAAAGGACATAATTTAAACCAGAAATTTCAATCCATATTTACTTACGACATGTTCTTTTAGCTATTTTCATGAACAATATTAACTAGTTACTTAAAATAACATTTATTTTGTTTAATATCTATGCTACATGAACATTTGCAGCTGGCACAGACTTACTAAAGGAAACCTTTCGAAATATAAGAAGGTGGGGGGGGGGGGGAGTCACAAGTATAGCTCTACTCAGAGCCCACCCAAAGGAAACTTAAAAATCTAACTAACTTTATAGCGTCAAATTCTAACCTCCTTCATTTAACAATATTTTTTTTAATATTCTATAAAATAAACTTTACAGTTACAAATATAATATAAAATTACCAAAATTACAATAATACTAATTCAGTAGAGTTTATTTGACTGTCTATTGATGCCAAAACTCAGTTGTTTCATTCAATATCTTTATTTTTATTTTCCAAATTGTGAATTTCCAAGCGGTTTTTTTTTCATTTATTTTATTTTCTTCTGGATTCATCTTTTAAGTTTTCTAAATGTTCTCGTCTTCCTTCTAGAAGCTTAATAACAATAGCTCATCATTTTGTTATCAATTTCTGTATCAGCAAAATTGCCACCAGCTTTATCACTGAGAACTTGGTGAACAAGCCTTTGTGAGATAATTTATCTCTCACTTGTTATCTTCTAGTCAATGTTTATTGATCGAGAGGCCTCTTTCGGCTTTTGCACTACCTGCCGATGTCAGCAATGCGAACTTGACTATTTTTTGTAATTCTTTTTATTTTTCTGAAGAAATATAGTTTGAATAGAATGTATCTAATCTTTGTCCACTAAAATCTTTCACTTTGTTTTGGAAAATTGTATTTATCAAAATCTTGGCGCATTGGCTAGATCCAATATCAGCTTCTAGTGTTGAAATTTGACCCCAATCTAAAAGACATTCACAGAAAATCTTCATTCTTGACAGGCTTGTATTAGTGCATCCTTTAATTGTAAATGTATCTAGGAAACTTAAGTCTTTAGTTGCAGTAAAGTTAATTGGATTTTTGTCTTGAAGCTTTACAATAATAGTTTGTAAAATTTCCTGACATTCCAACCTAAATTTAATGAATTATTTTTGACCAAGGCTCTCTTAGCCCAAAAGCCAATGTCTATATTTTTAGATTGAAGTAGAAAATCTTTTCTAAAAACATTGAATCTACATAGGTCACCTCCTTCCTTCTAGCTTATCAATAATATCGAGCTTGCAAATAAATCCTTTTTAATAATAATCTTTTATCAAAATTTGTCCTTTTTATTCATATGCATATGGAGAAAGAGGCATATTTGATTGGAACTCTGTTAAAAATAGTTTAAAATCATATGCTATTGCTGCAAAAAATTCCAACTTTGCTTGAATTACAAGAACAAATTACTTGAAAGAATTAAAAAACTTTTGCTAGCAGAGCAATTATATACTTTCTGTTTCACACATTCATTATTATTTTTTTTAAATGACAGAGAAGAAGAAATAAATGTAAAGCTCCATTTCTGTTCACTACCCACCTTATTCATGTTAAATGTTGAGGAAATCTGTCTCTTTTAGACTTCTCGGAAGTCTGCTCATCTTGCTGGGCTATTTTAAAAAATATTAGAGCATGCTCTCATAATTGAAGAGATATCCCAACATAATTACTTAAACCTTCTTTAAAGGCTCTAGTTATGATATGCAATCCACAGGAACCAATATTAATTAATTATTTTTTTTCATTTTAGTCTCTTTGTAGGTACTCAATCAGCTTCCAGTTGACATGAGGTCCATCCATAGAAACCCGAATAACTTTTGATATATACCTTTCATCCCTCAGGCTTTCAATAAATGCTTTGTAAAGGTTTTGAGCTGATGCATGCCCAAAGAATACAGAAGTTAAAAATTTGGCCGGAATATTGTCAAATTCATCAACATATCTTAAGTGAATGTCCATTTGTCCTCTTTGGACAAATGAAGTGTCTAGGGAGAGTTCCGTCTTTGTAAGATCTTGTATGGGCTTTTGTATGGTGTAAACAAAATAGGAGGTATTTGAGTTCCCTTGAGAAGGACATGGGTGTATTTCACTAACTCTTTTGGAATTAAAATTTCCTGTAGGCCCAAGGCTGTGGAAATGAGGGGTACAAAGAAATTCATTGTTTCCTGGTGTCGTTGTATCGACCTGTGTTGCAAATAGTCACTGTCCCTGATGACAAACAGGTCACTTGAAATGAGTAATGGAGTGACAGACACTAATTGTGCAGAAGAAAATCCTCTTACTTGGCTTGCTTATTTCGGATCGCGAGTAAGGTCGCTGGAAAATTAAGGAGCCATTCTCCAGGAGGTCCTTTCGCTAGGAGAGATACTTTATAGTTCTGTGATATATTTCCAGAACGGCATTTCCTGTCGCTTTAGAAGGAGAGGTGACTATTTGTTCTAAGGCGGTGAGTTTTAGTAATTCCTAAATTGCAATTCATTGTCTAAGTTATATGGACAGGAGCACCAAAATGTGAGATAGTTGGTAAAAAAAGCTCCATTCACAGACTATAAGGTTATATCCTTAAGTGGATATGCTTCTGTCAATTTAATGTAGCGGCAACCTGTTAAGGAGGTAGTGTAACCCTCATTTGCATTTGGAAAACCACTTAAAATATCCACATGGATGGTGTGAAACTGCAGTCCCGTTGGAGCGAATTGTGTAAGAGGTGGTTTCGTATGTCACTACTTTGGATTGCTGGTAGTGTCGGCAATGTCTAGCCCATTTAATTAGGTGTTTCCTCTTCTCTTTGCTAACAAACCTGACTGAGATAGATTTGATGGTAGGGCGAGTCCTCGAAAAGCCCCAACTTGTGTCGATAATCGAAGACTAGTTTGCTGAAATCAGAAGTGAGACAAGGGCAGATTAAGCCTTTAGAAACATCACAAGTAATAAAGTGATTTACTGAACAAAAAGTAATTTTAGGAAACTAACACAGGGTATAAAGGTCCTCTTGCAGAAAAATCAATTGCAAATCGGTCAATTGCGATTGTTCTAACCTCATAATTTATGATAGTGAACAAAGAAATGGTAGAATTGATTGATATGAAAGGATTGTTGCGCTTGTTAATCACTATTTTTAGTTACTTTGGACTAGTTATATGATCACTGGGAAATAACTATTACTTCTAAACACTTTTTTATTATATGTCTCATGATAAACTAGCGGCGGCCTAAACCAAAGATTTGTACCGGGCAAACGGGTAAAATGGCGCACTTAGTCTTAGATTTTAGCAAAGGAATAAATAAAAGCGTTGGTTTAAGTAAAAAGATAAGTAAAATACTACATTTCTTCGATATTTCGTCTATTAAGACTTAATTTTCGATAGACGATTCCGCGTTACCTCGAAATTATCCCACGTTTAAGATGAGAAAAAGACTGATGTGAAACATCCGATGAATGTTCCCACAACTCCTGGTCTTAGCCTTATTCAGGAATGCTTTCACTCACACACACAGACACATTCTTAGGATTTAATGATATAAATACCATACGAATTAAAATCTTATAGAACTGTGTTATATTTAATTAAAAAATTACACTGGTCAACAAATATTTAAAATTTTTCTGCTGACTTAAGTTCGAGGCCTGTTCTTGGGAAATTCGGGGTCACTGAGTTGTAAAATGGCAATAGTTTTCTTCTTTCACGTCAAGTTTTTTATTTATGGACTGGTCCATATTGGTCCCACTCATAGTAACAGGCTATCTTACGACCAAGTGAACGGAAGTGGAGGCGTTTGGTATTCTTCTTATTTTATTTTATCTATGTATTATACACAAGCAATTGTGTATAATATAATTGTGTTTTTTCAGATTTGTTTTATGAAATAACATTCAGTAGTATGGCCTCATTACGAAGGAAATGTTTGAATTCCCTCGACTCGTTTTGCTATATATGTATGTGTTTGTTTCACTGCATCAACTCAAGCAATGAACATTAGTATCTTTGTGAAAAGAGCAGACTTGGCTTACCTTAAGATTAACTTAGGTGATCAGGTATAAAAACTGTGGGCCCCGCACAATGTTTGTAAACCGTCTGTCGAAAATCTACGCCAATGGACAAAGGGCACAAGGAAACAACTAGGATTTGGTATTCTTATGGTGTGGCTGGAGCCAAAAATAAACATGTAAACGATTGCTACTTTTATCTCACAAAGACTTCTTGTTATAGCAAGAAAACGCGACATAAAATAAGTTACCCAAATCTAGATTCAGCAATTCTCCCAGTGCTTCATTCAGATGAAATTCCAGTACCTATATTCAAGGAACTTCCTTCACTGGACGGTGTAAGTCATATACGTGAATCTGATGTAAGCAATGAACTTGACAGTGATCCAGACTTTGTACATACATCGACCCAAGAACGTGGAAACTTCAGCCAGTTAGAACTGAATGATTTAGTTAGAGACCTAGGCCTGTCAAAAGAGTTAGCAGAAGTGTTAACTTCTAGACTTAAAGAGAAGAATTTTTTGCAGGAAAAACAAATGTAACTTTTTATCGGAACAGGGAGAAAGATCTCTTGGCATTCTTTAAAAGTAAAGAAGATTTTGTTTACTGTTGTGACGTGGCGGGACTGTTAAACGCGATGAGCGTTTCAGAGTATGATCCAAGTGAATGGAGAGTTTATAGATAGTTTAGAGAAGAGTCTAAAATGTGTGTTACTCCATAATGAAAACCTGCTCGGTGCGATTCGTATTGGTCACTCTGTGCATTTAAAATATAAGCATGAAAACATAAGATCTGTATTATATTTACTCCTATACGAGGGGTGGTCAATAAGTTTTGCGAATCGGTAGGGCAAAACAGAGAAAGGGAGATGGCTGTTTGTGGGGGTGTTGGGACAAGTTATGACAAGTCAGGACCTGCAGCCGCACGCTCCTGCCTCGTCTATTTAAGAAGCAGTAGCTGATCGCAGATCGTCAGTCAAAATTTTTCAACAATGGAGAAGGTTGAGCACCGCGCAATGATCAAATTTTTGACCAAGGAAAGCAAGAATGCAAAAGAGATCCATGAACGCATGGTTGCAATGTACACCGATAGCACCCCTTTCTATGCAACCATTGCTCGCTGGAATAGGGAGTTCCACCATGGTAGTGAGTCCCTTGAAGATGACTTCCGTCCAGGACGCCCTTCAGACGTGACCAACGAGGTCAATGTGGCCCGTGTGGAGAGGATGATCCTCGAAAATCGACGGGTGAAGTTCGAAGAAATCGAGCGAGAACTTGGAATATCACATGGAAGTGTTATCAACATCATCCACGACAATTTGACCATGACCAAGGTCTCTGCCCGTTGGGTCCCTAGAAACCTCACGCCTCATGATCGACTTCAACGTCGTCAAAGTCTACCAGGCCAGAGTTGCAAGTTGCACAAGCTGCCCTGCGCGAGTGCGGACTCTAGGAGCTCAACCATCCCCCCCAGATCTAGCCCCTAGCGACTACTTTTTATTCCGCCAGCTCAAGGCTGCACTGCGTGGACGCCGGTTTGGGGACGATGAAGATGTCCAGCTCGCCGTCCAGGAGTGGATTGAACAGCAGTCGGGAGATTTCTGGTTGTCGGGAATTCGAAGCCTCAGGGACAAGTGGCGCAAGTGCATTGAAGTCAAGGGTAGTTATATTGAAAAATAATAAAACACTTTTCCTCATATCTCGTTTCCTTATATCCGAATTGCAAAACTTATTGACCGCCCCTCGTATGATGAACACAAATGGATCATATGTGTAGATCTGAAAATGGGTTTTTTACTAGGCCCACAAGGAGACTATACAAAATATCCGTGTTTCCTGTGTTAATGAGACAGCCGAGCCAAGGACAAATATCGGGAACAGAAACTCTGGCCAGTTAGAAAAAGGTTGACTGTTGGAGACAAGAATATTATACACCAGCCACTTGTTGAGCGAGAGAAAATCCTCCTCCCACCCCTTCATATTAAACTAGGGCTGATGAAACAATTTGTGAAAGCTCTTAATGTAAAGGGTGACTGTTTCAAATTCATATGAACAATATTTCCTGGCTTAAGTTATGATAAAATAAAGGCTGGAGTTTTTGATGAGCCACAATTCAGAAAGTTACTGGAAAACCAAAGCCTCTTGAGTTCGATGACTGACATAGAATAAAGAACATGAGATTCATTTGTGGCTGTTGTGAAAGGATTTCTTGGAAACAAAAAGGCTGATAACTACAAGGATTTGGTAGAAACTTTACTTGATAGCTTTCATAGTTTAGGCCGCAACATGAGCATAAAGGTTCATTTCCTCAAGAGCCATCTTGATGAATTTTCTGCTAATCTTGGCATCGTGAGTGATGAACACGGAGAGCGTTTTCATCAAGATACCAAGATTATGGAGGAGAGATATCAATGCCGATAGAACACAAACATGATAGAAGACTACTCTTGGAGTATTTAACGAGACTGTGTAGACATCAAACACTTCAGACACTCTCGCAAGCGAAAGTTTCTTTCATGAATGTGTACGATCGGTTGTGTTTTCTCCATTATAATAAAAAAATAACCTGTATTTATTTAGTAATAGGTGATGTTATCTTACAATGCATTCATCCTTTCAAGTTCTGTTGATATTTTAACACGTTAACTGCCATGTCACCACATATTGGTGACAGGCCATTTTCAATTTACGCCAAATACTGGAGACGGTTGAAACTCCATCTGTACTGGGTCTCTAATATATGGTGACATTCTATGTATATTTTAAGGTAAAAGAATACTTACGGCGCCCAGAGAAATATTTTCGTTTCCGATCGTGGCTTCTTAATATTAACTGAAAGGTACATATAGATGACTGTGAAATTTCAATTTTAAACCCAGCCAGGTACATAAACCTCTCAGTTTTTTATGTAAAATTAAGTGCAAATACATTATAAAAGTAGTTCACATTACATTTTATAAACAAATTATATAGGTATTACAAAAAAACAATCCTTAATCAAGTATACTACTGTACATTATAAAAAAAAAAGGAAATGACATCGATCAAAAAACATTTTTATTCCTTTTTATGTAACTCTGCAAAACATTTTACACACACACGGATTGTTAGGACATCCACAGCAATAGTACTTAGACTTAATATTTCTTTTTCGCGCTCCATTTCTTTCGTGTTCAGTTTTGGTTTTCTGATAGTAAGGTTTGCAGGATCTGTACATTTCTTTGTTTTGTTCATTTTTAATTAACTCAAGAACATGCTGTTGACCTACTACTGTCTTACTGTATTTCTCTGGTGTTTTTATGGATAAGCAAGATAATGCGATTTCCTCTTTCAATGTTCTGATTGACATTTTTGTGTTTTTTAGCTCTTGATATAATATATGAGCATTGGTAACACTTATTCCTAAAAGTAATTCTATCCCTAATTTACGGTACCACTTTACACCTTTTTGCAATGTGGTGCGTAAGACGCCATCTGATCAGACAAATCTATACCCCTTTTACCTTCATTATATGCTAAGACTGCTTCAGATTTCGTAGTTGATGTTATTCTTACTCTTCCAGCTGCTATTTGTATATTTGCTGAAGTTGCAGTTGATGGACCTGGTACATTATCTTGATGACTCTCTTCTTCTTTTCCCTCATCTTCTCTTCTTCCTTCATCTTCTCCCGGCCTGCCTCTCTGCTTCTTAGTTATTCCCAACAGGTTTTGTGTGTGTTTAGTGTACAAAATCCTGACATCTCTGACGTCCTTCCATTTCAGGATAACGATTCCATTTTCATCCTCTTTGGAGATTACTTCGCCTCTCTTCAATTTTGCCTCCATTACTCCTTTTGGCATGTGTTTCTTGCATGCCCTAAGAGTTCCCACAACATGTGTTTTCTGTTTCAGGAAACTAGCTGCAAGTTCATAGCTTGTGTAGAAATTATCTACATGTATCGTCCGACCTTGATTGAGAAGTTTCGCCAGTCCTACCACCCTTACACCTGTTGCCGACTTTCCTGAATAGACTGATATGTTATATGTGAATCCTTTCTTTGAGCAAAGCTTAAAAGTTTAATTCCATATTTGTGGGACTTGTTTGGGATATACTGGCGGAACCTCCGCCGTCCCCTCCACGGAATAAGTGATTGATCGATGACGACTTCATTTCTGGGAGTATATGATGACCTATATTTTCTAAGAAGCCTATGAAGTAGGGGCAGAATTTTTCCTAGTCTGTTCCCTTCTTCTATTTCCTCATTGTTGGCAAAGTGAAAGCAATTTAGTAAAAGCTCAAACCTGTTACGGGGCATTTGGCTAGGTATTTCACTTTTGTACAATGGTAACTGGCTTCAGTAGGCTGCAAGGGTGCCTTTACGATCCAGCCCCATCCACAAAATCCATCCTAAAAAGGTTTTAATTTCTTCTTTGGTCGTTGGCAGCCATTTTTTATGTCTTTCATGTGGTGTCAACGAATTATCATACCTTCTATTTTTAGTGACTTGCTCAGCATAAAGGTTTGTTTGGTCGACAAGTACTTACAACACTTCGTCATCAACAAACAACATGAAGGTGCCTTCCGGTTTCAAGGTAGTTGGTACAGGAAATGCTACCTGTACTCCTTCGCCAGTAAATGAAAAAATCAGTTGCGTTCCTCTATAGTCTGACCATATTGGAGCTGAAAATCCTTGTTTCTGTTCTTCTTCTTCATGTTCTTCTTCATTTTCCATTTCTTTGTCTTCTTCGACATCAAGGTTTGCCAGACATCTTTCTAAATCTGCGTCCGCCTCCTCATCACTGGGTCCATAAAAGGGTTCATAGGTTGGGTCAGATACTGAATCATCATCTGATACGTCCATAAAAGAATCTTCCATATCTTCAATGTACAGTAGTTTTGAAATTTCCTTTCACTCATCACGTTTGTCGATTTTCCTTTATTTTCCTGTTCGTTTATTTGCTTCCATTTTTATTCCAAATTTAATATCAGTAATAATTTTTATTGTGAAATGTATAATACTTCATAGTATTTTTCTATGTCTGAAAATAGGAGAATAAAAATTAAGTAATATAAAATAAAAAGTAAAAAAAAAAAGGTCACCAATATATGGTGACATATCATCATATGTAAGGTAACTATATGAAGCTCAATTTTCATTATTTGTTATGTTCTGTAAAACTTTGAGACAATAAATACTATAAAAATAGCATATATTTTATGTATAAATTGTGAAATCCAAAAAAGAGAAATGTAAGTACTAGAAATTGCCTGTCACCAATAAATGGTGACATGGCTTCTGAGATTAACACCATATTTTGACCGCCATTTTGTTAGGGAAAATATAAGAGTACAACACTAAAATTAGTACAAAACATGTTTATTACATATGCACGTCTCTCCTCTGTCACTAACAGAAAATCTTTTTGGGGGGCCCCCACTTGCATTAAATTAAAACTGGCCTGGCAGTTAACGTGTTAAGTTATGGTTTAAAGCTATAACTCTTAGGAAACTATCCTTACCAAGTAAATACAGGAAACTATCCTTACCGAGTAAATACAGGAAACTATCCTTACCGAGTAAATACAGGAAACTATCCTTACCGAGTAAATACAGTAAACTATCCTTACCGAGTAAATACAGGAAACTATCCTTACCGAGTAAATACAGGAAACTATCCTTACCGAGTAAATACAGTAAACTATCCTTACCAAGTAAATACAGGAAACTATCCTTACCGAGTAAATACAGGAAACTATCCTTACCGAGTAAATACAGGAAACTATCCTTACCGAGTAAATACAGTAAACTATCCTTACCGAGTAAATACAGGAAACTATCCTTACCGAGTAAATACAGGAAACTATCCTTACCGAGTAAATACAGGAAACTATCCTTAGCGAGTAAATACAGGAAACTATCCTTACAGAGTAAATACAGGAAACTATCTTTACCGAGTAAATACAGGAAACTATCCTTACCGAGTAAATACAGGAAACTATCCTTACCGAGTAAATACAGTAAACTATCTTTACCGAGTAAATACAGGAAACTATCCTTACCGAGTAAATACAGGAAACTATCCTTACCGAGTAAATACAGGAAACTATTCTTACCGAGTAAATACAGGAAACTATCTTTACCGAGTAAATACAGGAAACTATCCTTACAGAGTAAATACAGGAAACTATCTTTACCGAGTATGTACATGCAGTACGTCGTAAAATAGGAATATGTTGTAGAATAAAAACCTAATGTGTTACAAATAAATGGATGCCATATTTAAAATCAGCAAGTTAAAATGAGTTAAAAACAACTACAAAACATAAGTCAACAAAATGTTTGTTGGCCAGTGTTATCAACTGTCAATTTTTTTCCCAACCCTGGATGAAATCACCCGATCCTATGATGAAACCAACATAAAGAGCAGACTGACAATCGCTGGTAATCACGTTGGCACCAGGTAAGGTTCCTCATTGGGGTAAACATTCGTTTTAACACATTTTCGAAAATGAATTTAAAAATTTGTTTTTCTTATGCAGTTTGATGTGTAGATTTTCAGAGCTGATACTCGTTTTTCCCTGAAATTCATGGGCTAACCTTCGGAGGACCATGTAAGCTATACCATTCGAAAGAGAATGTAAAAGAACATAAGGGTTTCGAATTTCGTTAGAATTGGCTGATTAGTTACAATGCTATTGCAAAAACAAAGAAAAAGCACAACGGGGACCGACCGACCGACGACATAGTGAGATGCAGAGTCACCCGCGACTAGACACGCACGCGACTAGATCTCAAAAGGCTAGGTTTAGGTGAGTGAATTAAGGCAAAAGTTGCTAGGTCGAAAATGACGCAGAAAGATTCGAAGTTAGCAAAATTGCAATAGAGTTTCAAAAAGTGAATAACTACGTTATTATTAAGTTTCATAAGTTAAAAATGGCATCGGTAAGCATCGTTTTTAAAATAAAAAACGTTTATGTCTTTAAAAATTAAAAAACGTTAATGTGTTAAAACGAATCTTTACCCATAATCACATATTCTTATGCCGTTAGCAACAATTGGACTGGAGATCCGAACCATGAGCCGTTACAGCATACTGGGCCGTTGCAATGTCAGCCTACTCAAATTGAGTTCCTACCAGCGAGTAGACATTTGGGTTGTTATTTTTTCGGTTCAAAACAAATAAGCCTTGACAAGATGGCTGCCAATTTATTTTTCGTTATAACAGCATAATTATAAATTTCCGCGCCTTAATTAGTGAAATTGCTATATAATGTATAATACATATTTATTTTTTAAAATATATTTACAAGAAAGCGCCTTCGGGTTTTTTAATAAATTTAGGTGAAAGGTACATATGGAGGAACTCTTGCAATTAAACAGTCATGTTTACTTGCCTTTATGAATTTGGTAATCTATTTTATTTGAGATGTTTTATTTCACCATCGTTTATCTTGGACTTGCCTAGTTCATGAGATATAAGAAATTACAGTTATATTTTACAAGTCTGTAATTTCAACGAAAATAGGCAAACATACATATTAATAGCCTAAATTAACCGACTTTATTTAAAGTACCTGATCTATCTAGCTTAACCTACCTGGCCTAAACTACCTAACCGATCGCAAGCCTTAAATAAGACCTAGTAAACTTTAAAGAGAATTTGGGTGGCGATACACTTTTGCTATCGTTTTTAAAGTGTGGACCTTATCGGTCAGTTATGATAGTGGCAAAACAGTTAGGGATCTAGTTTTTATTGCCACTATGAAAAATCCAACTTTCAACATTGTTCCCATTACCATTCTATATTTTGTGCATGAACCTTTTATTCAGTAACAAATGATTGGATTGTTTGTACTAGTACTCTTCGTTGGCGTGTCCCAGGTACGCTTTGCACGTATCGGACTAAATTGTTGTTCACGAAAGAATGTTTTTAATGGAATGAATCAAAGATTCGGAGTCTCTTTTCTCCAGCGGAGACAATAGAAAAATTTCTGTCACCTTTTCTAACGCATTAAAGATTTATTTTTCCTCAATGGTCTTACCTATATTTGGTTCGAACAAATTTAAACTCTTCTATCTGTACGATTTTTCCAAGTACATCAAGGCCGATGTTTTCTTGTTGCCAAACTTCGTAGCAAGAAGATTTCCAATCTTCTTGCTGTATGTTGTATAAGATTCAACCCACGTTGAAGCTGAAACTAAGTAGTGTATTTTTGTAAAGAACACATAATATTATCACGAGGGGAAAAATAACATAACATAATTCAACAGATGATAAAAGCCATAAGGGCATATCAGAGGTCATCCAAGTCAACACCCGCAAAAGAAATTACATCCATAAGAGAGCGTCCAAAACACTGCTTAAAATAGGCAGTACCATCATGGATTGTCGAAAATTAAATCATGCAGGTACAATACACAATAATACGAGGGGCGCTCAATAAGTTTTGCAATTCGTATATAAGGAAACGAGATATGAGGAAAAGTGTTTTATTATTTTTCAATATAACTACCTTCGACTTCAATGCACTTGCGCCACTTGTCCCTGAGGCTTCGAATTCCCGGCAACCAGAAATATCTCGACTACTGTTCAATCCACTCCTGGACGGCGAGCTGGACATCTTCATCGTCCCCAAACCGGCGTCCACGCAGTGCAGCCTTGAGCTGGCGGAATAAAAAGTAGTCGCTAGGGGCCAGATCTGGACTGTAGGGGAGATGATTGAGCTCCTCGAATCCGCACTCGCCAGGGCAGCTTGTGCAACTCTGGCCTTATGGATTTTGACGACGTTAAAGTCGATCATGGGGCGTAAGGTTTCTAGGGACCCAACGGGCAGAGACCTTGGTCATGGCCAAATTGTTGTCGACGATGTTGATAACACTTCCATGTGATATTCCAAGTTCTCGCTTGATTTCTTCGACCTTCACAGGGCGGTGTCGGTGTACACTGCAACCATGTGTTCATGGATCTCTTTTGCATTCTTGCCTTCCCTGGTCAACAAATTGATCACTGCGCGGTGCTCAACCTTCTCCATTGTTGAAAAGGTTGTGACTGACGATCTGCGATCAGCCACTGCTTCTTAAATAGACGAGGCAGGAGCGTGCGGCTGCAGGTCCTGACTTGTCATAACTTGTCCTAACACCGCCACAAACAGCCATCCCCCTTCCTCTGTTTTGCCCTACCCATTCGCAAAACCTATTGATTGCCCCTCGTATATAAAATTTATGAAAAAACACCCCTTTTTCCTCCAAAATCTGCATCCACAGAAGTGAGTTCAGAACATCAGCTCCAATTTAAACAATGTTGGTATTACAATATGTAATTTTCCCCAATACAAGTAAAAAAACACTAACCTATCCTCCCCATATACTCATTTAACTTGCTCGTGAAAACAAATGCGCCTTGTCAAACCACGAACCCTTATTTAAAGGAAACAGAAAAGTTGCACTGCTTTACGCGATCACTAACGCCAACTTTTTGACGAGACTAAAATTGTACTCATGCACTTCTTAAAACCGATTCTGTACCTGCGCGTTTCTTAAAATTTAATAACTTACCTAATTGTACCTGCGCAAACATGCCGCTTTCCCCTTGTGACAATTTTAGGCCTTGAAAAAGGAAGTACATACGAATATGATGGGGCTAAAAAGGAAGCCAGGAAGGTATTTTTACGGACTTTTCCCGAAAAGAAGGTCCTGATTATTTTAAGCCTTTCCAAAAGGCAAATAATTAAGTTATAAAGATTATTATAAGTAATTACCACTAAAAAGATCATCTTTATACAGAATTTTAAGTAAATACATATTAAACGGGAATAAACGGAGTTTAAGGATTGACATTAAAATTACCCGAAAAATGTTTCCTTTTCAAAATTAATTTATTTTCTTAGGTTCTATTATTTAATTTATAAGAACTTTTAATGAGTTAAACATAACATGAGCTAAGAGAATGATAAATGATTGGCTTACCTTGGGAAAAGGACTAATACTGTATCCAGGGATTTATGATATTTCGTTCCAGAGAATATCGTTGCCGTCTGGAGTAGCTTATTCCTCTTGTTAGTATTTTGGGTAAGCTATCGTTAACTTTCTCTTGTAACAATGAAATTATTGAAAAAACGTCCAGAACGCCTTTAGTTATGAATACGTTGAAGTTGACCTTTTTGTGAGAACTGAGAGAGCACATGCTTCTTCTTCTGCGCCGAAGCCTTTGTCATGAGTCATTCGATATTAAAGTCAGTGAAAACGATCACCTGGTTAACATAAAAATTTAGCCAAGCAAATTATCATTCTCTAGAAAAAATTAATGAATATTTTATATTTAAATTAATGATTGAAATATATAGAATAATGAAAATTACAATGACATCAAACATAAATTATTATATTTTCCCTCCCAACAAAAGTGCAATGAACCATTGCACAAATGAACATATGTTAAAGGAAGGTAAAGTTGATAAAAAAAGAATTTAAAGAACACTCTATTATAGCTACTCTCTCAAGGTTTTGCACCATTCATGCATTCTGTCAACGCATGCTTTAGCAGCTAACCGTTTAGATCGAGTACCTAGTGCATTAACTGGTGGAGCATCATTAACATTTCTTGAGTTGTTATCCTTAATATTAATTGTTCCATTAACCAAATCATTTTCTGAACTTTGATTAGATAGACTTTGATTTGAAATATTTAAAGAATCTGATGCAGAAATCAGGAAGAAACATCATCCTAACTCGTTTCACGATCAACTACTACATCATCTCCAGTAACAAATTTCTCGCAGAATTGATCACCGACACCTGACGAGTCATTGTGAACATGTGTCAGTAATAATTCCAGAGGATATAAATGATTAATAGAATGATGAACAATTTGTCCATCTCCTCTTTTGACTTTAAAACTTCTAACTTTATTGTCACATCCGACAACTAGTTCTATTATTCTACCCAATAACCAGTATGGGCGTGGTTTATTAGGCAATTTTATTAAAACTACATCACCAGATTTTATTCTATTAAACCAATTATTTTCATGAAGTTTTCTATAATGCTCTCTAAGGCTTAGTAGGTAATTTCCATACCATAAATCTTTAAAATATAAAAAAACTTTGTTGCGAAGTTCAAGAGACTCAAGTAGTCCCTCTCTGTTCAGAGGATTTCCATCCCATATACTATTATCATTAGAGTCTCTTAATAATATGAAAGGATTTGTATTTATTTTCAAAAAGAAATTAGGGGTAATGATTTCTAAGTCATTATCAGATGACCTATATGCCAATGGTCTGGAGTTAATAGCAGATTGAATATCTGCAATCACAGTCAGAAGCTCAAAATAAGAAAGTCTTGCTCTTCCTATGCTTTTATTAAAACAAGTCTTAATAGTACGGATGAGTCCCAGGTGGAACCAACCCAAGCTGAGTAAACTGGTATCCTAATATGTTTGATATTAAAGTTTCTAAATTGATTATTAAATTCATCTGTGCCCATTGCCTTTTCTAATATATTTCCGCCAGATACGAATGACCTAGCATTATCACTATAGAGAGTAGATGGGACACCATACAAATTAACAAACCTAAAGAATGCTAGGATGAAGCTACGTGTAGACATATCTGGGACTAATTCAATGTGAACAGCTCTAACATTTAAACACGTAAAGACTAATAAATACATTTTGATGTTCTTGCCAGTTGAATCATTTATCCAAAGATGACCAATATAATCTATTCCTGTATGATTAAAGGGTTTAACAAAATTTACTCTATGTTTGGGAAGATTAGTCATCTTAGGATATTTGAAAGATAGTGAATTGAATTTATGACAAATCATGCATTGACGCAGTATTTTTTTGACAATCTGTCTCATACGTGGAATCCAAAATCCTCCCATTCGAACAGCATTCAACGTTGATTGTATTCCAAGATGTTTACATCTGCGATGGTAAGATTCTACAATTAATGTTGTGAGATGGTGATCCTTGGCCAGCAAAATAGGATTTACAATGTTGTAATCATACATAGCTGTTTTCCCAATTCTGCCTTTGGATCTTATAACCCCCTTTTCATCTAAAAATAAATCAAGTCTATTGACTAGTTCAGGCACTTTCTTCTTATTTTGATTGACATTTTCCAAATATTCCAATTCCTGGTGAAATTTAGATTTCTGCATATATTTAATCCAATAGATCTTTCCTGTTTCCATAGGTTCGGAAATAATTTTCTGGCTCAAGTTAATAAAATGGAAAACATATTTAGTTACACCGAAGAGTTTATTTAGAGAAGAAAACCTATTGATATCCAAAATAGGGGTTTCTATATTATCGTTGACTTTTAATATATTAGTAGTATGATAAACCTTAACAAGTTGTTTGCTCTCTTCTGATAAACAACCTAAGGAATTGACGGGCCATGAAATTGGAACAGTAGAGAGCCATGACGGTCCTTTGAACCATAATTCTTGCTTACTTCCAAATTCTTTGACAGTTAATCCTCTGGTGAGCAAATCTGCAGGATTATTTTCTGAATTAACAAATTCAAAGTTCATATTAACTTGATAATTTTCTATGACAACTTTCTTGAAAACTCTAATATCTTTGATTCTGTTCATAGTAAATACACTTTTTGTTTTCACATTTTCCGTTAGTAACCAAGATAGTACTATCTGTGAATCAACTGATATACATATATCTTTAAACTTTATGGCAGGGAAGGAATCCAAGATTGTAGGAAGACATTTTAATGCCAAGTAAACCGCCATTAGTTCCAAAGTAGGCAGAGTTCTTGGTTTTAATGGAGCCACTTTAGCCTTTGCATACATAATTTGTGAGTTTCCATTGCTTACATTGTATACAGTGAAACCACAACATAGCTTAGAAGCATCACAAAATATAAATAAATTATTAATGTTATCTTCATAGATGCAAGATCTAGGAAAAGTTAAGTGAAAGATTTGCTTAAAATCAGCCTGAAGTTCTTGCCACAGTTTTTTATATTGTTCTGGAATGGCTTAATCCCATGAAAGTTTCTCTGCCCAAAGCTTTTGCATTAGAATTTTACCCCGAGTTGTTATAGGCAAAATCAATCCAAGTGGATCAAATAACTTTGAAATTTGAGATAAAATATTACGTTTGGTGTTTGCAGCTTGATCGATATCAATAGCTGCTAACTGAAGAGCATCTTCATTTATTAAGTACTTATAACCAAGCACTTTCTCACAATCATTATAATGTTGGACCATGCAGTTGTCTCTAGTAAATGCATCTCTTAGCCCTTTGCAATTAGAGTTCCAAGAACGCAACTGGAATCCACCTTCCTTCATCCTTGCATCAGATTCCTTATAGAGATCAAGTAGTTCTTCTTCAGAATTTCCAGTGAGTATCAAGTTATCTACATAAAAATTTGAGTTTAAGATACTTGTGCAATAATCCTTGGGATATTGGTTAACATGATGTTTAATTACATAATTTTAAATGAATGGGCTGGCATTAAACCCCAAAATAATAGTTTTATATCTGTATGTAACTAATTTGCCATCTTCCATCATGAAAAATGAAAAACGATTTTTATCTTCCTCATTTGCCAATTGAATTTGCAAAAATGCTTGTTTTATATCACTAAGCATGGTGTATTTTATTTGATCTAAATTGTAACATTAGTTAGGTGAGGTTATTCATTAAATTTACTCCAGCATATGCTGCTTCATTTAAAGATGGCTTGTTGTTAACTTTAAGAGAACAATTGAAAACCAGACGGATTTTGGTAGTAACATTGGGTTCAGATTTTATGACTGGTCTATGAGGAATCCATATATGTTTGTGATACATTTCTATAGAGATATCAACCTTTTCAATGATTCCACCCTCTAATTGTCTTTTAAAGACCTCTTGATATGCCTCCAATTGGCCATTCTTTTGAAGTTTATCAACTACTTTGTTGAGGATTGTAATAGCAATGCCTTCGTTTGATGGAACTTCTTTTATTATATTATCATGCCAAGGCAGGGCTACAAAATATTTATTGTCCTTTAACTCAATCTTGGATTTAAAATCTTTAATTTTCTTAGCGTCGTATTTACTTTGATCTTCACTCAATTCAGTGCATCCAACTGACTCTAAACTAAACATGTTTTCTAATCCTTGTTCTACAGAACAATCTGTAAATGCAGTATCAAATGGATTGAAATACGTTTTCCTGGGTTCCAAGACAAAATTTACATAAGTAGAGGGCTCCTCAACCCCATAAAGCTCAACAGCATCCATGAAATTAATTGAAGTATTTGTTACTGAAGATTTATCCACAGTTGCATAACTAGTTACTTGAGATGGATTTAAAAAATGCATTATGTTCCCAAAGGGCACAATACCTGTAGACATAAGCCATGCTGTTCCCAATATTTTATATTTAAATTAATGATTGAAATATATAGAATAATGAAAATGACAATGACATCAAACATAAATTATTATAAATTAGAGGACTACATTTCATTATTAATGGACATACCGACTTGGTGAATTTTAATCTATCAGCTTGTCTTTTTGTCCCGAACTACGGCATGAACAAGTGGCACAATCTCTTCTGATCATATCGTAGTTAAGTCAGATCGGATGTGGTTAATAGTTAAATAGTCCCCGAGTTGGATCAACCTTACGGTGGCTGCTAGAAACTGTAGTGTCACGTGGTTCGTATTCCAGGCTAAACTGTACAGGCATAGCAAAATGTTTTAGGCCCATTTAGATTAATATCCTTATGTTGTCCGCCACTATTTTTCCCACTTTGGTATATTTTATTTCATGTTGATGGCTGAATTTCGAGGAAAGAGTCTGAGAGCGGTGTTCAAGTTATCAACCGTCTGTAAGCGAGGTTGAGAAATTTTGACTTCCATTATACCCCAGAGTGAATTTTCGCATATTGATAAATCTGGACTTCAAGGAAGACATACCTTGTCGAATCGAAGTACAATCCATCGTCTACAAAATTCTTGCCTCGGGAATTCTCTTACCCGAAAGGCAAAAGGTACCGGTGTTCCATCTTGTTGAAGAATTGCTGAAGTTGTCTCAATACGCAGCTGTGGAACTAGCCATTCGGAAAGCGTATTGAGGTAAGGAATGCCATCAACATTTGTGTAAAAAAAAATATGGGGCAATAAGATCATCTCCAGAAGTCGCTGCCCATATCATCAAGGGTGTTCGATTTCTTCATCATAATGTGCGTTTTCGTTACACCGGAAATAAACACTCCTGCCTCGACTGCTCAGACAAATGGCTCAATCATCCGAATAAATAATTCTTTCTTGACTCAACAGTTGGCAATCTTCTTCAGAGATTTACAAGCAACTTCATGTGCGAGTGTTGGTAATTCTTTTCATCCAACGGCAATTTTGTCCAACGTTTTTTCGTATAATAAAACAATATCTCGTACAAAAAGCAATCCAAAAGAATTGAAATGAAAACAAAATATATTTCATTGAATAAAAGGACAAAATTGAATTTCATTTATTAAAAGAAGGAGAAAAAAGTAATTTTAAAAGTACCATCGTTTGAACAACTAGGAAAGGAAACAAAGTACATTTGTAGGGGTGCGAAAAATGTATCAGAGAAAAATTCCTTCCAATCGATAATATAAATAGCCGATAAATTTACCAACTCAAAACGGACTAACCCGGTCGTGAGGCTAGAGTATTGGCGTTTAAATCCAGAGGTACCGCGTTGAAACTCAAGAGTCCAAAAACTTTTAGGTAGAAATCTCAAGAAGAAAACGGAAGTCAAGGAAAACGGAAGAAAACGCTTGAAGGACCAACTCAATTAGAATCAAGAAGGACCAAGAAATCATGAACTCAAGAAGAAATCAAGACACCAATATAAATGGAAGAAAACTGAAGATGCATTGAGAAAGAAAAACGAAGATTAAGGACCAACCCAGCTAAGAAGAATACGGAAGACAAGATAAAGAATTAATATTGATAAAATAAATAAAAAGGGATAATAAGGATATGCTCCCCCCCAAAAAAAAATTTTCGCACCCCTACACATTTAAAGCATTTTCGGGTGCAAATTTTAAAATACGCTGGCTATCTTGTGAATCAGAATCAAACCTTAAAAAATTTTCCCCATTACTAAATTTGCTAACTTCATTTGGGATTTCAAAGCCTAGTCGGCTATTCAGAAGAACTTGAATTGCTTGAATTTGTTTTCGCCACTTTTGTATTATTTTCGAAATCATTGATGGATATTTCGGGAAGTTGGGGGCAAACATTTTGATCAAATTTTGAAATTACATTTGAAATAACACTGCGAGTACTTTTTTCAACACATTCAACTGTTTGCTTTCATTTCACGAACTGCAACTCGAGCATGTAAATAATCCATTTCTGCGGGATGTTGATGACTACCAGATTATAAAGAACTTTTGAAAAACTGTTTTCTGTCGGTGTATGAACGCGCACAAAGCCACACTTCTCTTTTCACACCTCCAATAATTTTTCTCAAGTTTAGAATTACTCGACTGAAAATCATATACATAGTTACTTTCATCAACCGATTTTTTTTCTAATTAGTAGGGTAGACAGGGTAGATAGGGTAGAACAGGAAGAAAATTCAGTCAAGAAGTAAAAGTTTCAACTCTATCCTGCGTGCTTTCGAATTAATGTATCTTCATCGCCTAATTATTTGCTACTATCTTGTATTTTTGGAATAATCAACATCAGACTGCCTTATTTTTCTAGTTCTTTGATATTTTCGAATATACTTTACTAGTGGGTCCATTTTATTCTCCATGTAATTGTTCTTTCATTCATTTTCCCATCCAATTCACAGTTTTTAAAATTAAGAAATGGGATATTGGAATGTAGGAGTTTACCTTAAAACCTCAAAAATATTCATAGAAAATGAATCTTTTAAGGGGTGTCTTGTTGAATCTCTGTTCAATGTTCGAGTCGTAGGATTGCTTGCTGTTTGCAGTGTCGGATCTAGGATTAAAATTGGGAAAGGGGGGGGGGGGGGGGGGGCAACCTGAATTCATCTTTCTGCGGAGTCTGAGAAAAGGGTTATCTTACACAATATTGATACTAAATAACAGCATCTCATAAAGGAGGGAGCAATAATTCTCTCAAATCCGATTTTTTCCCACACAACTGAAAATTATGAAATGTAGTTTTTGGACATGTATCATATAAGATACATTAGATCCAACGGTTTAAAAAATATTTTTATATATGTATTCTATATTACTACTTAACTTCTTCTGAATAGCTTAATACAAGTATGGCTTAAAAAAAATTATAAACACAAATGGTTCTGAAATTTGGGAGGGGTTCAGTCCCCTAGCCCCCACTGTGGATCCACGCCTGGCCGTTTGGATTCTGGTTGAGAAATTATTTGCTTCGGTTTGTGAGCGTAAGCTGATTGGGTAGCCATTTTCGGGGGGAACTCTGGATAGAGTGACAACACGTAGATATAATTTTCTGTAACGAACGTCTTTCAAGAGCTGTGAAGTGGCGCCTTTATAGTGTATAGCATCTCTGCTATTACTGTAAGATCGTTTGCAGAGAAAATTTGGGGAATGAAAGGTAGTTGATACGATAGTTTGCCATTATTTTATGGTTTGTTTAACCTGTGCATTCAGGTTTCTGTTGCCTCTAAAGGAACGTTTCTTACAAGAATCCACCATCATTTAATTTAGTTGTTTCTCTGGATTCACTACAGATAAATCACACTGGTCAACACATATTTTTCATCAGAGGCCTTACTATACTTTTCTAAAGGCATTTTCTGTGCTGAATCCCGAATCTGCCTTCGGTTTTGCTCTAGCGCGTACAGTTTTTAAGATATGCCAAAAATTCAAAATGGCCGCCTGCGATTATAAAATGTAGTATATTACTGGTATTGCTATATTGCATGCATCATTATTAACTGCTAAGATGAGCAAACTAGATAATTCCTGAGTTATTGCTGGTTAAAGTGGTATAGAGAAGAATTTATTCACATTTGTAACCTGCATGCATATGTTGCGCAATTATTTATAATTCTGTTTTATGCTTTCAGGTTTCTCATGCGATGTGCATCTTCTAAGCTGCTCCTTCTGCGTTGATCATAAGAGGCTTCCAAATATTTCCACAAAGCAGTAACAATGCCTCGAGAGTGCAAAAATCATCCAGATAAATTCTGCTATGTATGTGGGCATTTTACAACAAATATCAGCAACGTATTATCACAAATGATATAAAGAAGATGTACAAACTCTACTTCAGTTGCCCTCTAGGTGACCAAGGTAAAGCATTGGCACCATAACAGATTTATATTTCCTGCTCTACTGGATTACGTGACTGGATTAACAAAAAGAAAGTTTTAATGCCCTTCGCTGTTCCTATGATATGGAGAGAGCCCAGAGATCAGCTCGAAGATTACTATTTCTGCAGTGTGACCACAAAAGGGATTTCTGCAAAGAACAAGCAGCAAATTGTTTATCCAACCATGGATTCGGTCTGCAGACCAGTTGCGCATGATGTATCTTTGCCAATTCCAGTTCCACCTGATGATGGCCTCATACCTGATGATATCCGTGATGATAGTAGTACTGAAAGTGCATGCACATTAGATGCGGATGTTGAATATGAGGATGCTAACTCTGAGCCAAAGTTATTTATTCAGGAAGATTTTAATGATCTTGTGAGAGATCTGTCACTGTCAAAGGAGAAAGCAGAGCTTCTAGCATCTCGACTACAGGAAAAATTCTTACTCGAGAAAAATGTGCATGTGAGTTACTTTAGAAAGCCTAATCGTGATTAAACTACATTTTTCCCAGTTAATGGACCTCTTTGCTACTGCCATGATATAAATGGATGGTTCGAAGCCTTGTCACAGACATATGAGGCGTCTGACTGGCGTCTCTTTATTGATGCTTCTAAGACAAGTCTGAAAGCTGTCCTCCTGCACAATAGCAATGTAAAGCCTTCCATTCCTATTGGCTATTCTGTCCGCCTTAAGGAGACGTATGACAATATGGATATTCTTCTTAAAGCCATAAACTGCCAAGCCCATCAGTGGTACATCTGTGGTGATCTAAAAGTCATAGGCATGCTAATGGGTATGCAAGGAGGATTCATGAAGTATTGTTGCTTCCTTTGCCTATGGGATAGCCGTGCCACTGCAAAACATTATGACAAGCATGACTGACCACTTCGATCTACATCTGAGCCTGGAATAAGCAGTGTTCAGTCTGTCCCTCTGGTAGAGCCTCAGAAAATATATCTGCCACCTCTTCATTTGAAACTAGGTCTAATGAAAAACTTCGTGAAAGCAATGGTTAAGGACAATTTTCAGGGATTCCAATATCTGTGCAAAAGATTTCCACAAATGAGCGCGGCAAAATTAAAAGAAGGCATATTTGTGGTACCACAAATCAGGGAGGTTTTAGTAGACCCTGACTTCGAGAAGACCCTCACTCCTCTTGAACTAAAGGCATGGCTAGCCTTCTAATGGTTTTGTGCAAACTTTCTTGGCATCAACAAGTCACCTGCATACAGAGATGGATTGGAAAACCTTTTTTAATCTTATAAAGAAATGGAATGCAATATGCCACTTAAAATCCACTTCCTTCATTCGCCCCTAGACTTTTTCCCAGAAAATCTTGGAGCCGTAAGTGACGAGCAAGGTGAACGTTTCCACCAGGATATCAAGACCATGGAAACTCGCTATCAAAGATTTTGGAATGAGAGCATGATGGGAGATCATTGTTGGATGTTGTATCGTGATAATCCTGAGAGAAAAATCGAACGCAAATCCCATGCACAACGTTTATGAATTCGAGTTTTGACTTATTAGCCCTTCAATCATTGTTTACCATTCTTATACATGCAATATAAGTACCATTAACTTTATGATGCTTGTGGAATAAACAAAACATGGCTATTTATCTTTATCATATATTTACGCCTAAAGAGAATGATAAATTTTAGAGTTTCTATATGTTAAATGCATCATTATGTGTCAGTTCAACTTCTCAATGCACATGGAGATATACAGAAGGCAATTTTTTTTCTAGCATTGGCGCTATGCAACCATATATCACCAGTTTCGGCAAAGAAATCAGAGTAAAACGCTAGATTCTATCAGCGACGGCGGTCATATTGCATTTTCGAATATCTCGAAAACCTGATGTGCTAAAGAAAAACTAAAGTCAGGTTTGAAATCAGCGAGAAGAATGTTATGAGGAAGGTTTGCTCAGGCCTCTGATAATTAAATAAAAAGTTCAAATTTGTTGGCCAGTGTAATTACAATAAGGTAAAAAACGGTAAAACATTATTTGGTACTCGTTCTATATTAATTTATTTTGTATAAAGGTGCTTGACGCGCTCCCTAACTTGCCCAGTGATAATGAGAACACCACTGGAAATACATAATCCAACGAAGGTAGTCACGGGGAAAATAAATCAAGAGAACAAAGCGGAGATGCAAGAGTGGTCGGTCGTTTACCTCGTGTGCTCGCACAATAATAGCTGAAAAGGAGGAACTGATGTTACGTCAAATTTCTAATTTCCTAAACTTTGTTGCGTCATAATATTTAATTATATCATTGCAGCGTGGCGAGATTTCAAACGGGCAGATTATAAGCTCTGCTTGACTAAGTCCTTTTAGAGACTCATGATGGCCGATTTGCAATGCGTAGACTGGCCCCAGCAACGCGGGGGTGTTTGCAGCTCTCTGCACGGTCCATTCTTTCTTTATTTTCCATCGCTATTCTTCCTAGACCACATCTATCTACTAAGGTGCCGAGACCCGGGTGGGCGAAGCGTTACGCCTTGGATAACTTTTCCAAGTGGCGTTCGGTTTTATTTAAATATCTTCTGCTTTTACAGGAAGGGGACGGCTATGTAGCGTGGCAAGCTTTCAAGCAGTGGGATTATAAACACCTCTTGACTGTGCTTTTTTGGGGGTCACTATGGCCGAATCGCCGAGAGAAACGCTGGTTCTAGGACGTGGGCAAGATACTTGCTGCTCGTATATTTGCTATAAATGACCGGTGACCTTAGTTTTTATTCATTCCCCATTTATATATCTTTGTGATAGAACGAGTTGAAGCTGCGTTAATTTCAACTCCTATCCCATATTATTTAAAACCACGATGCTGCCCACGTGCATCTTCGATTCGAGGCTTGGAGTCTTATCACAGCTACCGGATGTCAATGTTTAAACAAGGAGGTTATCGTCCCCCCGTTCGCCCCCATACGCCGACCTCGCCAGATTGAGTTAGGCTTATGAGCAGATAAGGCATTGTTCTCCGGCCCGGCTGTGCGTTCCCTCCAAGCTTCCACTCCATTGTCCCCCACGCCAAGGAGATGTCCTGGCTATTTATATGGAAACTTTACCACTAAGATCAGATTGGAGATCCAGATTTTCGTCGCGAAACATCACCACGACCCTCTCTCCCTTTGTGCGCCAAGGGACCTCGACCTCGAGATTCACCATCACTTGTTCATAAGGAAGACAATATTCCTTGAGTGCCAAAGGTTCGAGCCTTCTGTGACGCCAAGTCCCCAAGGCTTTCCCCTTGTTGTTCAGATGAGAACAGCACTAGAACAGCCATTGTTCTTTTGATGCCTTTGCCAAGAAACGGTTCTCACCCTTCCCCCCTTGTTGTTCAAAGGAGAACAGCATTAGAACAGCCATTGTTCGTTTTGAGCCCTTCGCTAAGAAACGGTTCTCATCCCCCCCTGTTGTTCAAAGGAGAACAGCATTAGAACAGCCATTGTTCGTTTTGAGCCCTTCGCCAAGAAACGGTTCTCACCCCCCCCCCCCTGTTGTTCAGAGGAGAACAACATTAGAACAGCCATTGTTCTTGAGCCCGTAGACAAGAGACGGTTCTCATCCCCCCTTTGTTCAGAAGAGAACAACCTAGAACAGCCATTGTTCTTCAAGCCGTTCGTCGAGAAACGGTTCTCCTTCCCAAGACGCCACGTCAGGATCCTTTTATCTCCCCCCCTTCGGCTGGAACTCGCCAGCGGACCGAAACTCCTTCGCGCCACCTTCCACTGCACCACTAGTGCAAATGTTACGTAAGCCAAACGTCACCTTTGAGTACTTAACCCTTTTGTCAATTCTATCCTGTGCTTTAAATGGTTTATCGAACCATCCCATCTCTTTAACTCTATATTTGTTTTACCTTTTTAAATGCTTTAAATCCTCGGATTAGCCCGAGTCTCCACGACCCTTACCATTCTGTTTATGTAAATATTTTCCGTCTTGTGTGTGTTGATAGTTATTATTAATAAAACTCTATTTTATTAATGATAGCAATATTATTATTCTTGAGCTCAGTTCCACTTCTTAAGCATATCGAAGATACATAATATCGGCCGCCAGACAGTAACGCACTCTAAAGATAATTAAGGAAGTTCCCTCAACGAATAGTGATATATGGTATCGTCGGGAGTCATTCTACGACATATATATATATATATACAATTTAAATTTGGTATCAGGTGTGTAAGGTTTAACGCTATATTTTGCAAACACTGGTCTCAGTCGAGTAAAGCATAGTGTTATTCGTTATAATTATAGAATATAGTAGTCCCCTTTTGTTTTAACGATTGCTATCCCCTTTTTTTTTAAACTTAAGAAGCTGGAGTAGCTCAAGGAACGGTTATAATAATTTGTTTGTGCTTTTTTGTGATTTTAGTCAGTGGTTATTTAGATTGAGAAACCAAGTACGAATAGGTCAGTGCCCATATTTAGGTAGGCTAATTCTATAGAGGCATAATTCTTGTTGCAAGGAATTTTAGTTGGTTGACTAGTGCGCCCCCAAGTGCAAAGATGACTCCGTTCGAAATCTTTAAAGCGCAAGGAGAATCCTTGGGACTTTCCGGAAAAGAACTAATTAAGTACATAAGAGAGGAATGGATAAGACAAGTGGAGCATCACCATCAGATTGAATTAGCTCGGATTGAAGAAAAATTTCAAAGAAAAAAGGTAGAAAGAGAAAGGGAAAGAGTAATCCGACAAGAGGAACGAGAAAGAGAAATACAACGAGAGGAACGAGAAAGGGAAATCCAAAGAGAAGAAAGAGAAAGGGAAAGAGTAATCCGACGAGAGGAACGAGAAAGAGAAATACAACGAGAGGAACGAGAAAGAGAAATACAACGAGAAGAACGAGAAAGAAAAATACAACGAGAAGAACGAGAAAGAGAAAAACAACGAGAGGAACGAGAAAGAGAAATACAACGAGAAGAACGAGAAAGAAAAATACAACGAGAAGAACGAGAAAAAGAAATCCAACGAGAAGAAAGAAGGAAGGATTCGCGCTCCTTCCCAGGAAAGCTGACAAAGTTTCCGAGCCCCGTAAAACTCCAAAACTTCTTTCCCCAAAACCAACAACGGGACTCCAAACCTCCCGTTAAGATTTCTCCTCCATCTCTCTTCCCGAAGCGACCAATAATATGCTTCACCTGTGGTGTAGAAAACCACATGAGCTGGAACTGCCCCCAAAATTCTAGACTTAAAAGCGGACCAGCCCACCAAGTTCACCAGATTAATGCAACCCCGGCTCCCCCGGTGGTGCAGACCCAAGCAGAAACTTCTCCCCCTCCGTCAGGCCACCAGGTAAATTTTGGTTTTGATAAAAGTTCATCGGGAACTTTGAAAATGAGGAGGGCAGCGTGGACGGCTGTCGAGTATCGACTCTCGTCAGGGACACAGGATGTACGTGTTTCATCGTGTCCGACGAACTCCTCCCAGTGGCCTCTAACCACGAAAAATTTGCGGTGGTACATGACCACCTTGGGCGGGCGAACCGATTCCCCGTCGCTAGATGTTACCTGCAGTGTCAATATTATAATGGCTGGGCTGAAGTCATTGTAGCACCAATACAATTCTGTTCCGTACTTATAGGACAGAGCCCCCAAGTAAGTTTCGACCCTGTGTTTCAGGCCACCCTTCCTCAAGGCCAAGATAAGAAAGAAGCCCAGGAGCCCGTCCCCATCAGAACCCCGATACCGTCCGATTTCTCGGAAACCTTTAACCAGGACTTTAGGACGGCACAAAAGGAGTGTGAATCACTAACACCCTTAGGTGATAAGGCCCCGGACACGGACACGGAGACTGTCCCTGGACCCCAAGAAAAAAAGAACCCCCAACGCGCCCATGGAGATACCTTCGTAGAACTGGACGAAGCATCGGCTCTTGAAGAAGATTACCCCGCGGAGTCCCTTAATGTAATCCAGACAGTGTGCATCCAACCTGATGCCGATTACCCTCCTCCTTCCCTACCAGGCGAGTCTTTGGAACCCTCTGACCTGGATAGTGATGCGCAGCTGACACCACGTCCGAAGAGTCAGCTACAAGAACTAATTAAATGGAGTCACCATTTGCCCGCCTTATTAGCTCTTTTCGAGCGACTGTGTGAAAATGGCCTCACCATTGGCCTTAGCAAATGCCATTTTGCCCACGAAACCATCAAATATTTGGGTTTCAAAATAGGACAAAGCAAGTTAGGTCCCCACGAGAACAAGATTAAGGCAATCGCCGACATGCCCCTCCCGATTACAAAGAAGCCATTAAGATCGTTCCTAGGATCAGCTTCTCCCTATCAGCGATTTGTTCCGAATTTCGGTGCAATTTCGGCCCCCCTATGCCCCCTTCAAAAAAAGAATTTTCCCGATCGTTTACGTTGGAATGATGTCGCTGTTTCCCATTGTAATCAGCTCAAGAGTAAGTTCATTTCTGCCCCCATTTTAAAGTTGCCCAACCCGGAAAAATCTTTTGGGGTTAAGACCGGCGTGATCAACGAGGGCATTGGAGGTGTACTCCTTCAATACGTGGATGACGGAACGAGTCATCCAGTTGCATATGCTAGTCGTCAATTATTACCACGCGAAGAGAGATATGCCACTAGAGAAAAGAAAGCTCTATCAATTATCTGGGTCATAGACAAATTCAAGCTGTACTTGATAGGTAAAGAATTTCAAATAGGAACCGACCACCGTCCGTTAGCCTATATTAGGAATTTGAGACACTCAAACGGCCGCATCATGCGCTGGAGTTTACTCTTGCAAGAGTATCAGTTTAAAATAAATTAGATAAAAGGTTCCGATAACCAGGTCGCTGACGCCCTCAGTAGAAATGCGTTACCGAATAGCGTAGAGTAAGTGTATTCATAGGATTAGTATCTCCCTGTAGGTATATACCGTCTTGTACGACTTAAATTAAGATTCTTTTGTAATATAATTAATTAATGTATATGTCTGAATTTTGTAACGCTCAATGTCTAATTTTTTGTATGTATATATATTTGTACCCATTAATTTACGTATAAATTATTTTGTCCTGTATGTACTAATTTTATATCATTTCATTGTTCCATGCCCTTTTTTTTTTATTAAGTTGTATTAAAGGTTATTTTCCCCTGTAATCTAAAGATCAAAATAATCATATGTATTGAGGTAATACTAGTTAGGTGCAGGAAGGTACGGTTGGTACAAGAAATCGAGTTCCCTACAACGGAGCTCTATCGTTGTCCCTTCTCTCTTTTTTTTTCGAAGTGACAACTTCCCCTGGAATGGAGGGGTGTGATAGAACGAGTTGAAGCTGCGTTAATTTCAACTCCTATCCCATATTATTTAAAACCACGATGCTGCCCACGTGCATCTTCGATTCGAGGCTTGGAGTCTTATCACAGCTACCGGATGTCAATGTTTAAACAAGGAGGTTATCGTCCCCCCGTTCGCCCCCATACGCCGACCTCGCCAGATTGAGTTAGGCTTATGAGCAGATAAGGCATTGTTCTCCGGCCCGGCTGTGCGTTCCCTCCAAGCTTCCACTCCATTGTCCCCCACGCCAAGGAGATGTCCTGGCTATTTATATGGAAACTTTACCACTAAGATCAGATTGGAGATCCAGATTTTCGTCGCGAAACATCACCACGACCCTCTCTTCCTTTGTGCGCCAAGGGACCTCGACCTCGAGATTCACCATCACTTGTCCAGAAGAAGGACAATATTCCTTGAGTGCCAAAGGTTCGAGCCTTCTGTGACGCCAAGTCCCCAAGGCTTTCCCCTTGTTGTTCAGATGAGAACAGCACTAGAACAGCCATTGTTCTTTTGATGCCTTTGCCAAGAAACGGTTCTCACCCTTCCCCCCTTGTTGTTCAAAGGAGAACAGCATTAGAACAGCCATTGTTCGTTTTGAGCCCTTCACCAAGAAACGGTTCTCATCCCCCCCTGTTGTTCAAAGGAGAACAGCATTAGAACAGCCATTGTTCGTTTTGAGCCCTTCGCTAAGAAACGGTTCTCATCCCCCCCTGTTGTTCAAAGGAGAACAGCATTAGAACAGCCATTGTTCGTTTTGAGCCCTTCGCCAAGAAACGGTTCTCACCCCCCCCCCCTGTTGTTCAGAGGAGAACAACATTAGAACAGCCATTGTTCTTGAGCCCGTAGACAAGAGACGGTTCTCATCCCCCCTTTGTTCAGAAGAGAACAACCTAGAACAGCCATTGTTCTTCAAGCCGTTCTTCGAGAAATGGTTCTCCTTCCCAAGACGCCACGTCAGGATCCTTTTATCCCCCCCCCTTCGGCTGGAACTCGCCAGCGGACCGAAACTCCTTCGCGCCACCTTCCACTGCACCACTAGTGCAAAAGTTACGTAAGCCAAACGTCACCTTTGAGTACTTAACCCTTTTGTCAATTCTATCCTGTGCTTTAAATGGTTTATCGAACCATCCAAACTCTTTAACTCTATATTTGTTTTACCTTTTTAAATGCTTTAAATCCTCGGATTAGCCCGAGTCTCCACGACCCTTTCCATTCTGTTTATGTCAATATTTTCCGCCTTGTGTGTGTTGATAGTTATTATTAATAAAACTCTATTTTATTAATGATAGCAATATTATTATTCTTGAGCTCAGTTCCACTTCTTAAGCATATCGAAGATACATAATATCGGCCGCCAGACAGTAACGCACTCTAAAGATAATTAAGGAAGTTCCCTCAACGAATAGTGATATATGGTATCGTCGGGAGTCATTCTACGACAATCTTAATAGCCCTTATTTTTCTAAGAGTTTAAAATCTTTAATGTTCAATTAATAATAGTATTCTTACTTTTATAAGAGTTTAAAATCTTTAATGTTTAATTAAAAATATCATTCTCAATTTAAATTATTAATAACAAAACGGACATATATATTTTATTATGGGTCTTATAATTATCTATTCGACCCTACGACAAACTTACTGCTAAAATTTAGTTTCTATGATATCTCAATTAACTTTAATCATTTTCATGTACAACTTCTAGATTTTTTCATGTTTTTTGTTTATGTAGGTATGTGTATGTGTAAAGAGGGTGAGGACTAACTTTAGATTGAAGGTAAATGACGCTGTTTCGCTGTTAGAATTATATATATTTACTGGATCGCTAAGGCTAATCTCCCACACCTCTACGTTATGAATATAGGTTGATCTGTTTCTGGTTACAATGCGAGCAGATGTTTGTGTCAGTTCGAGCAGGGCGGTAATTGTATGTGTTTAATGTTAAGATTATAACTACACCGGAACCATGACCATGGTGACTCATGATTTGGGAGGGATTGCATAGTATGAAGATAAAAATATATGATGCAAAATTGGTGTGTGGTCGATTTGGTTTGATAATGGGTAATATCTAGGCAGATTTCCAAATGCTTTAAATAGAGTTATGGGAAATAGTGGTTGAAGATTTGTGTGGGTGCGTCTATACCTCTTGGACCGAGGTGTTTTAGGTGCATGTTTAAGATGTCAGAGCCAGAAACGAGGGAATATTTTGCTTGCCATTTCGCATGACATACAATTAATATGGCGAATTGTTTGGGTAAGTTGAAGTATATTGCAAGCGCGTGTGTTTTGTGTGACTATGAGAGTCACGAGTGGTGAATGATGTGCATTTACTCTTGCCTACAGTAAAAGGGAGAGAAGTAAAAGAAATTTCGTCAGGGGACAACGTCTCTTGGTTGTTGTTGTCAAGATGGATTGGGAAGTTCTGAATGAGCGTGTTGGAAGTATAGCTAAAGAGTCTATCGGGGTGTGAAGGTACGTTTAGAGCGGTGTGTTAGGGTGTATCATATACTTAGACTGAAACAAATACCTAAAATGGTTTTTCAAAATTTATTGAGTGATTTTGGGGTAGTGGTATATGATGGTGTTTTTCTTGTTGATATGTTATGTGGTTTAGAGCGTCTCGGAAGGCTTGTATGTGTTGTTTATGTTGTTTTTGTATCTAAACCTTAATGTTCCGTGTTGTGTTTTTAATGTTGCCTGTTATTTTGGGTCCGTGGTTGTTTTCATAGGTCGGCCCTGGTTTTCGTGTGGTGTTGGATTTCGGGGGAGAAGTTTTGGTTGTAGTGTTTAAGGCTTTCTTAGGGGTGTACTGGTTGCTTGGCGGCGTGTATGTTGGGGCTATATGATGAAGCTTTGTTAATGCCGTTCACCTGGGTGACTAACTAGACTTGGAGGTTTGTTATTTTCAATATGGTTAGTGAAATAGTCCCAGTTAGCTCGGTTGTAGTTGCTGTAGGTGAGTGAACTTATCTAAGGTAATTTGTGTAATGATTGAAAAGTAGTCAGAAGAAAGTGTGATGTGGGATTGTCCGAGTTTCGGTGGCAAGGTATGGTCAACAGAAAGTATTTAATGTTATCCTGTATTTATGGAATAATTAACAAATCACTCTCATATTGAGATATTTCTTTTTAGATTTTCACATTTTCTTTAGAATTTTTTTTATATAACTCACCAGATTTTTGTGTTTTCCTTAATTTTCCATCTCAATTATCCTCTTATTTCTTAGAAATTGGATGCTGGAATATCGAAGTTCCCATTAAATAAATTCCATAGAAAATTACTTATTTCAGGGATATCTTTAGCATTTAGACTACCAACATAAATAATAAAAGTTGTATTACATAACATAACATAATTTTACGGATGACACAAGCCACAAGATCATCCATATCTGTCAAAACCCACCCACAAAATGCATCCATAGGATTGTGTCAGATCATGCATCTACTATATATAATTAGAACCATCCGCAGTAATGTATCAAAAACAAAAATCATCATCATCAAGACTCGTCAAAATCAAAATCACACATAATATACAATAATAAATAACTGCATCTACAGGAATGAGCCGAGAATACCCCTCCCCCTCGCAAGAAAAACGTTAACCCACCCTCCCCAAGTTTGGACTGTCTACCGTCTCAGATGAATAAACTATTCCAGTAATCTACCACTCTATTGGTGAAAAAATATTTTCTAACATCCAACCTGCACCTCTCTTTTTTAATTTTTTTAAGTGGTGACCCTTAGTCCTATAACTACCTTCCAATTCAAAAACTTGCTAAAATCAAACTTATCCTTCCAAGAACAGATTTGGTAAAGCTCAATGTTATCTCCCCTCACACACCTTTTTTCAAATGAGAACACATTTAGTACCCTCAGTCTATTCATATTCAAGGTGCTTCAGGGAAGGTATTATTTTTGTTGCCCTCCTTTGTACCAACTCTAGCAGGTTGATATCATGTCTAAATCTAAAATGTGGTGATCATGTTTGTACACAGTACTCTAAATGTGGCTTTAAGGATAACATCTTTACTCTTGCACCTAACATTGCTCTTAATGTATCCTATTTGCTCTATTTTTTGACTCAATACACTGCTTCGAAAACTTCAGTGACCTATCTACTACCACGCCTAAGTCCTTCTCATCCTCAACTGAATTCAGCCAATACCCATCCATTTCATAGCTAATGTTCTTCAGTTTAGTTTCGGGGAAACAAAATGAATAGAGGGCAGACGGATCTCCCTCCTCTTTTTTGAGGCAAAACGATCGACTAAAGAATAAACAGGGAAGAAGAATGGATAAAAGACACAAGGCTCAATGATAATCTCATTATTCAGATTCCAGGTCCCCATGTACTAATTGATCACATCCCTATGTGCATTATTATCTTATTGTGAAGGAATAAATATCACGAGGACAAACATACGCTAATTTGTTTAGACAGCGTCAACAGTTACGCTCTACCTGGACCGATACTTTAACCCCTCCTCCCTCCGCTTTGCCTCGCTGCCCCAAAGACCCTTCGAGCGTCGCTCGCAAAGAAGGATTTCAGTCAGCAGATTTCGTAGTCCGTTAATATAAACAGAGGAGGGTGTGATAGCGTTTAGAATAAATATCTATGAACAGGCTCACTGTCCCCTCTGTCTGTTTATGTCTATTTCTGCCAAATGGACGAAATCTAACTTTCTCCGTGTGTAAACCAGAAGAGGCTAATTGTCACAACGTTGAAAATTTATGCCCTAGGAGAGAGGCTTAACTATGGGCCCTCACCTCGTCTCCCCTCCTCTCCAGGGATAATCAACGTATATATAGCTTGATCTAAGAAATGAAAAGAGGATCCGCGTAGCAATCGAGAGAAGAAAGCGAGTCCTGGAGACAAACCGGGAATCAAAAAGACAGTGGAATCGAGCGGGATTTTCTTTCCTGAGGCCATTCCTTTGGTATCGAGATCCACTCTCATACCATTCTCCTCCAGAGAGATCTCTTATCTCAGTTTTCTGAATAAAATCAGAGATACCCCTCAACATTGAGAAATACCAATGTGAAGTCCCACTCAAGAAAAGAAGCCCGAATTTATAACACAGGGATCGAAATAACTTCCGTTCATCCAAGATCCCCTCACTTACATCTTCAAGTTAAGAAGTCTCGCCACCTGCCTCCACCACCCCAACCACCCCGGAACAAGCATCAGCTGTTCTTCCCGAATAGTCTCCGCATGCGTCTCTTTCACCCAATGAAAATAATCAGCTGTTTTCTCAGCCATCCTCACGGGCGCGAGAAAAGCTCCAGGCCAACGCGCCTCGAATCATCTCATCGAGGAGGTTTCCGTTCAAGGTCGCCCAACTGCAGACGCCCCCTTAGTTAAAGGTAAAAGGAATCCAAAATTTATTCATGTTCGTTAGTTACCATTCCGCGCGAAAGGGAATTTTGCGTCAACCAAAGCGTATTACTCATTGGTAGTATTATTTTTTAGTAGATCCTCTTATTATAGAATTAGTATATTTAAAGTTTTAATATCTCATTTTTTATATAATTAAAAGTGTATTTTTGCCCGAGTTGTTTATTTAGATCCTCGAACGCTGCAAATGGCAATAGATTTATAATATTACGAATCCTCCCTGGTCAAAGAATCAAAGTAAAATAAAGCACTCTTAGAGAAAAGTGGAACGGATTTACTCATGTACGGAGCAAACGTACATACGTACTCGGCCGTATACCACGACACTTATCATCGCCCATACTTATACCAACACCACCCATCTTTGACTACAACAACACGAACTGGGAGGAGTTCAGAAGACATATAACTGAGAACACACCGCACGACATCAACTTGGAGAACACCAATCCCAAGCACATAGAATAATCATGGACACCATAGACAGGGCCCGCAACTTCCACACACCACGCAAAAGCTTAACTCGCATAAAACACTTCACTTTCTCCATAAACACACAAATACAACAAAACATTACACTCATAGGTGCCCGCAGACCAGAACCACCAGTGGCTCGAGGGGACCCGAATTGCGGATGACGCTCGCTGCACTGACCCTTCCTTCTTTTGGCCGTGCGTAAAGAGAATGCTGACCACAAAAACAGCCAAACCTACCACACTCCAACACAACGCCCGTACACTCACCGACACTAACAACATCCTCGACGTATTTAGGTCCCATTAGGACACGGTGCACACCCACAATCCACCCAAATCACAAGCACAAAAGCACTTCCAAGAAGTCCAGGATTGGCACCGGGCTTATGGTCAAGAACTTGTGCCCACTCTCCTGGTACGAATGGATGTTCTCGATAACAAATTACATTAATTACTTCAATCATCAACGAGGAAACAAAACACTACATCAGAACAACACCCAAAATCGCCCCTAGCCCCTCCGGCCTACTAGCCAAATAATCCATTACCTACTTGAAAACATTTTTCCTACACTCACACACCTACTCAACGTTTTTCTCGCATCAGGTCACTTCCGACAACCATTCAAAATCTCGTACAACATGCTACTACACAAGAAAAACAGAGAACCAGAACACCCAAATAACTACAGGCCCATTGCTCTGTTAGAGAACTTAGGTAAAATACTCGAACGTATGGTCAACTACTGTCTCCGCAATTTGATGAAAAAAAGGAACTGGTTCTCCCCCTGAAAATATGGGTTCAGGAGGGACCAGTACACTCAAGCGGTTGTACCCATTGTTCATGACACCATACAAAAAGCACGACGAGCATAACAAAAAACAATTTTCATCAGCAAAGATGTGGAGAAGGCATTAGATAAGGTATGGCACGAGGGGCTCCGTTGGAAACTAGCTTCTCTCTCACTACCCCACAGACCGGATGTGTCACACAAAATAACACACCACTAAATCACAACCGTTCACACCTCGTTCAAGCGTACCCCATGGTAGGGTGCTGTCCCCCGCATTATACATAATATACACAAAAGACACTCCACGCCCACCCGAAAACTGCCGGCACAAATACACAGTGTCATATACTGATGACGAGACCATTCCTCATCTGCGTCCATAGATCAGAGAGGATCGTACGCCATGCAAAAAATAATACTATACGAGAAGACAGATTACGAGGACAAGTGGCTCATTGCTACGAATCTTCAGAAGACACAGGTGACCAAAATCACCTAGAACCAACAAGACTCACATACGCATCTAACACAAAAATCCTAATGGCAACGTTCGACAAGTCCCTAAGATTCAACATATACCAATACATAACACAAGCAAAGGCTAAAAACACAAACAAGATCCTGCGTAGGTCCTACTCTGCCAGCAAAAACTACAATTGTATCTATAGAAAACTCTAGTCAGACCACTCCTCACATACTTACCAATAACACATAGCTGCGAAAAAAAGCACAGCGTATCCAGAACTACATGAAAACAACAAACTAACATCACTTAACACATAAGCCCACACCAGCCTAACGAGAAAGCTGTGAAAACTCGCTAGAGACCACACACATACACAATACTACACGAAAGACAATACGCTGTGATGGGACTCAGACATCCAGTAGCCCACGACCACCCACATCCAATATCACTCTACACATAAATTAAAAGTGACATGAAAGGCGCGTTTCCATGTACGCACGCACACGCCTCTTTCCACCCACCACCCTCTCGCCGCCCCGCTTGCATAACACCTCGAACTACATAAACAAAACACCACGCAACGGAAGCTAGCCACCGACCTGTTATCTTTCCCTATCCCCTCCTAAATTTATTCCCGAATCCTTTCCTCTACGACTACCTGATCTCCTGTTGCCCCACAGTGATCCCGCCCTGTTATTTCGTGTTCACCTAACCTCCTGAGGCAAAGAAACTATGGCACGCGGTATTCCCTAGACTAATATTTCCACTCTCCGACCTGTCTTTTTTTATCTTACTCTCTCTTTCTCTGTCTTCCGGCTCTGCCCGCTCCTCTCTGAGGCTACTTGGCATCCTACAGGTAGGGGAAGAGGACTGGCGAAGGAGTGGACTCGCGCCGGCTCCCCGGCCTTCTCCCCACTCCAAGGAGTGAGGAGAGGGTCGGAGGATGCCGGTAGCGGACGACAATGATTTCCTCTCTTACAATCCAAAAATGGGTGTGGCGGACATATGACACGCGTGTCGAAAATGTCACAACTACAGCTGTGCGGGAAGGGACGCGAAATATCACCTTAAATATCCAACTTTATCACAACGTTTTGGGTTTACCTTAATAAAATAAAATTTTATTAAAAATAATACTAAATAATTACAATACAGAAACAGAGTAGGAATAAACAAGAGAATACAATGCTATTTATTCAAAGCCATTTACTTAACTCCACGATTATGATGATGGTATAGTGACTTATTTGGCCTATTGGTAATCAAGGCAGCAGCAGCAGTTTTGTGTTTAATAAATACTAGAGATTTATTTTATGTTTATTTTTTTATATAGCTAAAATATGATTTTATTTTCTGTATTTTTCCTTTATCCTCAAAGGATTAAGATTCAATAAAAGAATATTTTTGATTTTATTTTATTTAACTGGGCCTTTGTAAAGTGAAACTTAGAGCGCTGTAAAATATTTGGTAAATTTACAAAAATAAACTGGTATGACATTGACTCTTCTGATATAAAGAAACAAAAAGCTCTGAATTATTGTTTACTCTCTGACTGATGTTTTAAAAAACACACCATTATTGTTTACACTTTAGCTGAAGTTAAAAACAATTCGAAATATTGTTTACTCTCTCACTGATGTTTAAAACAACTCAGTATTATTGTTTACTCTTTCGCTGTTGTTAAAAGACAATTCAGAATTATTGTTTACTCCTTCGTTGATGTTAAAAAACAATTCATAATAATTATTGTTTACTCTATCACTGATACTAAAAAACAATTCAGGATTATTGTTTACACTTTAGATGAAGTTAAAAACCATTCGAAATTATTGTTTACTCTCTCACTGATGTTTAAAACAACTCAGTATTATTGTTTACTCTTTGGCTGTTTTTAAAAGACAATTCAGAATTACTGTTTACTCCTTCGTTGATTTTAAAATCTATTCATAATTATTGTTTACTCTTTAGCTAATATAAATACAAATGCATATTGTTCGAAATTCTTATATTTTGGCACAAAAATATCTTTACTTGCTGATAATTATTATTATTAATATTTGGAGGATGAAGGCAGATTCAGGAGAGTTTCGCACTCTCCCTATCATATAATATCGCATAATACTGTATAATGTGGAATAATATCGCATAATATTGTATGTCGCATAATATCGTATAATACTGCATAATACCGTGTGTGGAAGTATGAAACTCAATACGCCGTTATCACACAGAATGCATCTGGTCAAGACAGATCAACGCAGCTGTGTTTAATTTAGGGTGCTTTATCACCGTCTTCCCCCCAGTTTGATAACGCTGTCCCGCTTCCAGATGGTAGCGTGTCCATCTTCTCCCTCTTGGGGTAGAAAGGAATCTCTCTTAATTCCATTCGCCTCGTCGATGCCCAAGATTATAAATGTTCATGTTTGCTTAAGCCGCGTCCGATATCCCTTGGGAATCTGGTGTAATTCCCTTCGTCTCGTCGATACCCGAAATTATCAAGGTCCATATTTGCTTAAGCCGCGTCAGGTATCCCCTTGGGAGGCCATCGTGCGCGAAGCCCTCTCTCGACCATGGCTGGGGCTTCTATTTAAGGTGATGTCTGCAAATCCTCAGCATATAGAGAGAACCCGAGTTTCTTGCCATCCGGACCTTAGTATCTGTCTCTCGTGAAGTGATCCCCTCGCCCTTGTGATCTCGGCAGCAGATCGTCTTCGTGTAATCCGACCTAACCAGGGAAAGATTACGGAAACCCGTTTATAACCCGGAATATTTTCCTGGGTTTCTCTCGTCTCACTACCTTGGTTGAGACTTCCTGCCGTCCGCAGACGAATCTCGATTTCGAAATTACTTCTCCCTGGAGCCGAAGTAATCTCAACCCCCTTCGAAGTCTCTCTGGACGCCTTCGCATCGAGACCCCATCGCCGAAGACCTGGCCATTGGTCTTCCAAATCTCCAGTTCATCCTCCAGAAGTAACCAGGAGTCCTTTCCTCGTAAGTCCCACCTCTTCGTTCCCAGTCCTAAGAAGAATTCCCCATTTGGAGTAACGCCAATAGACTTGCTAACTATTTCATTCAATCCAACTTATCGGATCACTTATATATTTTCCCGAACCTAGTTTCCTTAATTTTTGGCTGTCATAATATTCTTTTGTCGTACTGATTATTATTTAGATATCCATAGTTATCTGAGCCCTTGTTCTTATTAATTGTATTAAAGTTTATTTTTGTAGAGGTGTTTATCTTTCGAATAACCCTTGAGACTAACCAGGCAAACGTATTCCCTTTTAAAGAGTCAACTTATAATATCGCACTCTAAGTAGAATGTCCTTATAATATACTTACAATGAATATATGATCCAACGCGCGCGCCCGGCAGTTTACGCGCACCCGTGAATGACCGTTAATTATGAGCGAACAACTTTGTGGCCGCAGGAACAGATCGACCGTCTTATAGATACAGATATAATACCATGTCTAGGCTATGTGGTCTCCATAGCTACGGAAATTAAAAGATTTATTTAAAAAATTAGGCCTAGGTTATGTCGGTTCTATTGGTAAGGAAATTCTATTTATTTAATAAATAACACTATACGTAGGCTAGGTAGGTTTTATGGTTACGGGAATTCGGTTGATTGATTTATGTTGGTTCTATGACTACGGAAATCTGATTGATTTATTTATATATAACGCCATGCGTAGGATGCATGTGTGTTATGTGACTGCGGAAATCGGATTGTTTAATTTAATATCCAACATTGCGTATATGGCTTTATGGTTACGGAAATTCGGTTGACTTATTGTATATATAACAATTTTCGTAGGCTATGTGTGTTCTATGGTTATGAAAATACAATTGATTTATTTAATATATAACCTTCTGAAGGCTATGTAGTCTCAATGGCTGCGAAAATTAGGTTGATTCATATAACGATATGCGAACGAAATGTGGAATCTATGGCTAGGGGAATTCGGTTGATTTATATTTCTATGTGGAGGCTATGGGGTCTTTATAATTACAGAAATTCTATTGATTTAATTAACGGTATAGCTATGCTATCTGTGTTCTGAAGCTACGGAAATTGTGTTGATATATTTAAATCTAAGCATAGGCTATGTGGGTTTTATGGCTACGGAAATTGTGCTGATATTTTTAACGCTAAGCGTAAGCTATGTGGGTTCTATGATTACGGAAATTGTGTTGCGATATTTAACACTAAGCGTAGCTATGTGGGTTTTATGGCTACGAAAGTTGGGTTGGTATATTTAACGCTAAGCGTATGCTATGTGAGTTCTATAGCTATGGAAATTGTGTTGATATATTTAACGCTAAGCGTAAGCTATGTGGGTTCTATGATTACGGAAATTCGATTGATTTATTTAGTATGTAACGCTATACTTATGCCACGTGTGTTATATGTCATGAAAATGTGACTGATTTATTTAATATAAAACGCGATAGCGACGTGACGTGGGTTTTATGCTACTGAAATTAGGTTGATTTTTTTTTTAAATATCTAGCGCTATATGTAGACTATGTAGGTTCTATGGGGGATCTGAAACGTCTTTTTAAGCGTTCTGATACGAAAAGAACTCCCGAATTTATCGCGGAGATCCAGGCCATCATTGATAACGCTCCATCTTCACCTCTTATTTTTGTACAGATCTCTCCTGACAAATTTCCTGCCTGATTCGGCCTCGCTGCTATTACGCTTTAAATGAGTAAACCTACATTGTCCAAACAGCAAAGGAACCACTGATTTCGCGCAACATGCTTCATCATATGTAACAACCACATACATACCAACTTCAAAACGTGAGTCTACGCCAATCACGATACTCAGGGAACCCACTTCACTAAGCCAGTCTACAGCAGGCCAAATATTCTGGTACACCACCTATCTCTCACGCACATCACCTCCACTACTTCCCATCTGAACTGAGCAGCCACAAGTGACTCTTCTGCAAGTTTATCAATCTTCCCAAACGACAAGCTCATCTTGCACATTCATTTCATCCAATTCCACTACACTTTGTTATCTCTGCATAATTCCTAGCATGAATCAACATTTATCCTATGTACTTCAATAAATATATGTTGTGTAGAACATATGTATTATCGACTATATTATTGCCATCACATAATAAAATACTAATCATGCATTTCAATAGTTATCCAAAAGATGAAATGGCAACAAAATGCTTTCAAATCCTCACTGTATGATGCTTTCACATCTTGATTGTTTAATGCTTTCAAATCCTGTCTGTATGATGCTTTCACATCTTAACTGTTTAATGGTTTCACATTTGACTGTTTAATGCTTTCACATCTTGACTGTTCAATAAGGCACAAAGACATACTAAATAGCTTAATACACGAATACCATAAACGTACAGTGTAGTCCGGAAGACTTGTGACCTCCTACCTTAAAGTCATAAAAACAAGAGAGGAACAACATAAGAATATCAAACACATCTGAAATACAAGATTAAAACAATATTTACACGGGGTGACAAGATTTTCACAACACCCTGCACATTAAACAATATTTTTTTAAGTAAAAAACAGTAGCATTAGCTAGTTTAAGCTATTATTACCTTGTCTTAGGCGGAGGGAGAAGGAGTTAAGGGGCGGAGTTAAATCACGCAGTGATTTGCCAGCTTGGCGTTGGCGTCGTGCCCTGATCCAGGCATCGCGTGAATGGTCACGCGTTGTCCGAGGGCGATTGGTGGTCACGCTTTTGCAATGATTTCACGCCGGAGACGACATCCACATCCCGCTGGGGGAACCTAAGACGCGTTTGAAAGATTTGGTGGCACTGGCTAGAAGACACGTCAATGGGGAATAATAATAATAATATCCTCGTTTTCACGCACGTATTCTATCACTCAAACTCAACTTTTACTTTTCTTTTACCAATGAATAAATCCACGAGTACAATTGAGTACAATATTGGACAGTGCCATTTTATAAAATGCCATTCGCTTCCTTTGCTGAGATAAGCGACCCAAATGTGCCATGTGGCACTCTGCTCACGATCGTGCAAATGGCAATACGGCGGATCGGCATCGGCTCACGCAATGGACTTTGCGTGATAAATTCACTCCGGGATTTTCATGATTCGGCATCACAAGGGCATATATAAGGTGGGGGTAGGGGGTATGGGTACGGGGAGGGGACAAGGGTACGGGGTATGGGGTCCTATGGCAAGAGGATGTCCGTTTATAATAAGCGGCATTTTGTTTCAATAGACGCCATTGTGTCGTGTATGTGTGAATGTATATTTGTGCCTGGGTTAATGTGTAATTGTATGTGTAGAGGTGAGGCAAACGTATTTTGTATGAGGTGAATGTGTATCTGCGTGTGGGTGAATGTGAAATTGTCTGTGTAGTGGTGGCGCAAACGTATTTTGTATGAGGTGAATGTGTAACTGGCTGTGTAATGGTGGGGCAAATGTATTTTGTATGAGGTAAATGTGTAATTGTCAGTGTAGTGGTGGGGCAAACATATTTTGCATGGGTTGAATGTGTATTTGCGTGTGGGTGAATGGGTATTTGTGAGGCAAACGTATTTTGTATGAGGTGAATGTGTAATTGTATGTGTAGTGGTGAGGCAAACGTATTTTGTATGAGGTGAATGTGTATTTGAGTGTGGGTGAATGTGTAATTGTCTGTGTAAGGGTCACACAAACGTATTTTGTATGAAGTGAATGTGTATTTGCGAGGGGGTGAATGAGTAATTGTCTGTTTAGAGGTGGGGCAAACGTATTTTGTATGAGGTGAATGTGTATTTGCGTGTGGGTGAATGCGGAATTGTCTGTGTAGTGGTGGGGCAAACGTTTTTTGTATGCGATGAATGTGTATTTATGTGTGTAGTGGCGAGGCAAACGTATTTATGTGGGCGAATGTGTATTTGTGTGAGGGTGAGGTTTCTATAGGGGTAAAAATATTTTCTGTATGGGTCGTATAATTGAGGGTAAAGCGGCATTTTTTGTGTGTGAGAATATGAATTGGTAGCTTTTATGAATGTGTAATTGTGTGTGTTTGAGGTTATTTGTTTTGTGAGTGACTGTATATTTGTTTATGGGATATGTGTATCTATGTGTATGTGTTTTGTGGAAGGCGAATATGCATTTGTGTGTAAGGAGCAAATGTGTTGGGTAATGTGTATATATGTGTAGGGAAATGTATTTTTATGTATTGGTGAATGTTTATTTGTGTTATGATAAATACGTATTTAGGAGTGTGTGAATGCTGTGTGAGCATGCGAATGTGTATTTGTGTGGATGGTTTGGATATTTGTGTGGGGTGAAAGTGTATTTATGGGAAGAAATGCTTATTTGTGTATGGATAAACGCGTATTTGCAAAGAGTTCTTAGCGTATTTGCGAGCAGATGATTGTGCAGTTGTTTGTGGCTGAATGCTCTTGTGCTAGCGGTTAGATATGAGTGGCCCTCCGTCAGGTAGGAAGATTGCATATGAAAGAATATAACTTAGATGGGAAAATGAGCCTGAAATACGCAAGAAATACTCAACAATACCCAAGAAAAGACTATGAAAACATACACGAGAATGCGTAAGAAATACGAGAAGACGCAAAAAATATTTCAAAAAGTGTAAGAAATACGCAATGATACGCAGGAAAATACAAAAATACGCAAGATGCACTGAATAAGTACGAGACATTAAAAATACGCAAGATGGACTGAATGAATACGAGACATTAAAAATACGCAAGATGGACTGAATAAAGATGAGACATTAAAAATACGCAAAATGGACTAAATAAATACGAGACATTAAAAATACGCAAGATGGACTGAATAAATACGAGACATTAAAAATACGCAAGATGCATGGAATAAAGATGAGACATTAAAAATACGCAAGATGGACTGAATAAATACGAGACATTAAAAATATGCAAGATGGACTGAATAAATACGAGACATTAAAAATACGCAAGAAATCCGCCTTGAATCGCTATAGGAAAAATAAGTAACCAATGTACAAATTGACCAGTTACATGAATATCCATGAGTATATATCACGACATTTGTATGTTCGTGTATGAAAAACGAGTTTACATCATGAGTGTTTGCATGTGCGATGCATAGGTTCGTATATGCGCGTTCGTGTGTAACGAAGTGGACACAACTCGACTACCTGTCTGTTTACCTGTAATATTGTTTCCAAACTTTGGGGCAGATTTCTTCTTCCCTATTATTCCTTTCCTTCACAACATCGGAGAACGTCAAAAAAATGTTATGTACATATAAGGAATTCTGTTATCTTAGGACTTGCCCCTTTGTCCCTAAGAGAAGATAAACAAAGATGAATTTCGTACGCGTGGGAAACTAGTCCCCCCCCCCTCCGAAAACGAAATTGATGCAAATACCCTGGAATAAGAGTGGTATGTGGGTATGAGAAAGTGAATGAGTGTATGTGAGGGAGAGATTACATTTGCGTGAATTTCCTCATCTTCTCTCTATTGTTCCTCTTTCTGCCATTGTTTTTTGGCTGATCTGAACGGCGGTTCTTGAGGGGGTATCTTCAGAGCCGCCGTTCTCAGGCCATTGTTCTTGCGTTCCCTGCGGTCACTCGGCTACATTGCCCGAACCCCCACCCGGCAAAACAAGGGTATCGATACCTCGTCCACACTCCAATCCAGGCCGCTCAAGCTTTTGCCACTACACCTTTACCACGCATCCTTGTTACCTCTAGCGTCTACTAGTCCTGGTCACCGTGAGAATAACTATTCATGTATGCAGAGTCATGGGTATAACCGGGGTCTGCATAGGCCTTTAGCTCTTATGGCTTCTAATAGGCCCGTGTGAGTAGGCCGCTATAAGAATAGCCGTTTGTGGGGATTCTAGGTATAAATAGGCCTGTGGACAAGCTATGGGTGCAGTGGATAAATGCAGTGGGCGTTCCCCACGAGCAATTTCGGCGGAGTCAAGAGAATAGCCCCCCTACCCCCTCAATTCTCATTTTCCCATGAAGAGGGGTCCTTTTAAGGGTTTATTTGTGATTCTCGAAATTACTATGTAATGAGTATAAATTATCTCTCTGTATATATTATACCCATATATATATATATATATATATATATATATATATATATATATATATATATATATATATATATATATGTGTGTGTATGTATGTATGTATATATATGTATGTATGTATTAATATGTCTGTATATATATATATATATATATATATATATATATATATATATATATATATATATATATATATATATATATATATATATATATATATATATATATATATATATATATATATATATATATATATATATATATATATATATATATATATATATATATATATCAATTTAAGTGTACCTTTAAATCACTCGGCTACGCGGAAGACCAAGAGTGCTTTAAAGGTTGACTTTACTTGAGAGCAAAGCGGTTGCTCGCTGCCTCATTGTGCTTGATTCGAAGCCCACCAAAGTACGGATTATTTCGAAGTAGGTAATAGCTTTTTCAGAAGAAAAAATTATTCCGTTTTCTTCATCATCATCATCATCATCACTAACTCTATAATTTAAGAAGGGGATTTTTTTTAGTATTTGAATAATAATTTCATCTTAGTTTGGTTATGACATATTTTTTTACCAAAGTTATTTCTAATAATTCTTTTATAATATCAAAAAAACAAAATGGTGAAGTTCAGAAATAAATATAGGTATCGAAATTTTGTGAATTTTTAAAACCCAAAGAATTACAAATGGTGAAGTTCAGAAAATTTATTTTTATATATCTTCTCCTTCTATTCTTCTATATCTTCTATAACTCTATATTTTAGCAACGTAATATTTTGAAAGGGGGGAAATTTAGTTTCGAGTTCCTTTTTAAAATTATTATAATTGGCGAAGTTCAGACAAATTATAAAAATTTAACTATAGCTACTTTTTTTTTAGATTTTAATCTTAGTAGCGAAGCCATTACCTGATATATATATATATATATATATATATATATATATATATATATATATATATATATATATATATATATATATATATATAATATGCAAAAAATCACACAGGAAAATGAAAGGCGGATTTATTGCTCTATTCAGACGCTACTTTGTGAGTTTCTCATATCCATATAGCAATTATCTGAACATGGTCATCCTATCAATTGGAATTTACCTAAGTTTATTTAAACCTCAGATGACGATGTTAAAAGAACTATTGTTGAGTGCTCCTTCATTAATTCATTAATTCTATCACCCCCTGTTTAAAATAGCCCCTGTCATTAAAGAGCTTATTTTAAACAATTGTCCATGAAATTATGTTACGTTATATTAGATGATTAAATGGGGAGGGATGGTTATTTGGGATCATTCCTCGGGATGCAGTTTTTTATTATTGTATATTACGATTGATTTTGATTTTCAAGAGTCTTGATGATGATGATTTTTGTTTTTGACACATTTCTGTGGGTGGTTTTAATTGTATCTTGTAGATGCATGATCTAACATAATCCTATGGATTGATAAATTGTATAATGTAGATGCATGATCTGACACAATCCTATGGATTGTTTAAATTGTATATTGTAGATGAATGATCTGACACAACCCTATGGATTGTTTAAATTGTATATTGTAGATGCATGATCTGACATAATCCTATGGATTGTTTAAATTGTATAATGTAGATGCATGATCTGACACAATCCTATGGGTTGTTTAAATTGTATATTGTAGATGCATGATCTGACATAATCCTATGGATTGATAAATTGTATAATGTAGATGCATGATCTGACACAATCCTATGGATTGTTTAAATTGTATATTGTAGATGAATGATCTGACACAACCTTATGGATTGTATAAATTGTATATTGTAGATGCATGATCTGACATAATCCTATGGATTGTTTAAATTGTATAATGTGGATGCATGATCTGACATAATCGTATGGATTGTTTAAATTGTATATTGTAGATGCATGATCTGACATAATCCTATGGATTGATTAATTGTATATTGTAGATGCATGATCTGACACAATCCTATGGATTGTTTAAATTGTATATTGTAGATGCATGATCTAACACAACCCTATGGATTGTTTAAATTGTATAATGTAGATGCATGATCTGACACAATCCTATGGATTGTTTAAATTGTATAATCTAGATGCATGATCTGAGATAATCCTATGGATTGTTTAAATTGTATAATGTAGATGCATGATCTGACACAATCCTATAGATTGTTTAAATTGTATATAGTAGATGCATGCTCTGACACAACCCTATGGATTGTTTAAATTGTATATTGTAGATGCATGATCTGACATAATCCTATGGATTGTTTAAATTGTATAATGTAGATGCATGATCTGAGATAATCCTATGGGTTGTTTAAATTGTATATTGTAGATGCATGATCTGACATAATCCTATGGATTGTTTAAATTGTATAATGTGGATGCATGATCTGACATAATCGTATGGATTGTTTAAATTGTATATTGTAGATGCATGATCTGACACAATCCTATGGATTGTTTAAATTGTATAATGTAGATGCATGATCTGAGATAATCCTATGGGTTGTTTAAATTGTATATTGTAGATGCATGATCTGACACAACCCTATGGATTGTTTAAATTGTATAATCTAGATGCATGATCTGAGATAATCCTATGGGTTGTTTAAATTGTATATTGTAGATGCATGATCTGACATAATCCTATGGATTGTTTAAATTGTATAATGTAGATGCATGATCTGACACAATCCTATGGATTGTTTAAATTGTATAATCTAGATGCATGATCTGACACAACCCTATGGATTGTTTAAATTGTATATTGTAGATGCATGATCTAACATAATCCTATGGATTGTTTAAATTGTATAATGTGGATGCATGATCTGACATAATCGTATGGATTGTTTAAATTGTATATTGTAGATACATGATCTGACATAATCCTATGGATTGATAAATTGTATAATGTAGATGCATGATCTGACACAATCCTATGGATTGTTTAAATTGTATAATCTAGATGCATGATCTAACACAACCCTATGGATTGTTTAAATTGTATAATCTAGATGCATGATCTGAGATAATCTTATGGGTTGTTTAAATTGTATATTGTAGATGCATGATCTGACATAATCCTATGGATTGTTTAAATTGTATAATGTAGATGCATGATCTGAGATAATCCTATGGATTGTTTAAATTGTATAATCTAGATGCATGATCTGAGATAATCTTATGGGTTGTTCAAATTGTATATTGTAGATGCATGATCTGACACAACCCTATGGATTGTTTAAATTGTATATTGTAGATGCATGATCTAACATAATCCTATGGATTGTTTAAATTGTATAATGTGGATGCATGATCTGACATAATCGTATGGATTGTTTAAATTGTATATTGTAGATGCATGATCTGACATAATCCTATGGATTGATAAATTGTATATTGTAGATGCATGATCTGACACAATCCTATGGATTGTTTAAATTGTATATTGTAGATGCATGATCTAACACAACCCTATGGATTGTTTAAATTGTATAATCTAGATGCATGATCTGAGATAATCTTATGGGTTGTTTAAATTGTATATTGTAGATGCATGATCTGACATAATCCTATGGATTGTTTAAATTGTATAATGTAGATGCATGATCTGACACAATCCTATGGATTGTTTAAATTGTATATTGTAGATGAATGATCTGACACAACCCTATGGATTGTTTAAATTGTATATTGTAGATGCATGATCTGAGATAATCCTATGGATTGTTTAAATTGTATATTGTAGATGCATGATCTGACATAATCCTATGGATTGTTTAAATTGTATAATCTAGATGCATGATCTGAGATAATCCTATGGGTTGTTTAAATTGTATATTTTAGATGCATGATCTGACATAATCCTATAGATTGTTTAAATTGTATAATGTAGATGCATGATCTGACACAATCCTATGAATTGTTTAAATTTTATATTGTAGATGCATGATCTGACACAATCCTATGGATTGTTTAAATTGTATAATGTAGATGCATGATCTGACACAATCCTATGGATTGTTTAAATTGTATATAGTAGATGCATGCTCTGAGATAATCCTATGGATTGTTTAAATTGTAAAATGTAGATGCATGATCTGACATAATCCTATGGATTGTTTAAATTGTATAATCTAGATGCATGCTCTGAGATAATCCTATGGGTTGTTTAAATTGTATATTGTAGATGCATGATCTGACATAATCCTATGGATTGTTTAAATTGTATAATGTAGATGCATGATCTGACACAATCCTATGGATTGTTTAAATTGTATATTGTAGATAAATGATCTGACACAACCCTATGGATTGTTTAAATTGTATATTGTAGATGCATGATCTGACATAATCCTATGGATTGTTTAAATTGTATAATGTGAATGCATGATCTGACATAATCGTATGGATTGTTTAAATTGTATATTGTAAATGCATGATCTGACATAATCCTATGGATTGATAAATTGTATCATGTAGATGCATGATCTGACACAATCCTATGGATTGTTTAAATTGTATATTGTAGATGCATGATCTAACACAACCCTATGGATTGTTTAAATTGTATAATCTAGATGCATGATCTGAGATAATCTTATGGGTTGTTTAAATTGTATATTGTAGATGCATGATCTGACATAATCCTATGGATTGTTTAAATTGTATAATGTAGATGCATTATCTGACACAATCCTATGGATTGTTTAAATTGTATATTGTAGATGATTGATCTGACACAACCCTATGGATTGTTTAAATTGTATATTGTAGATGCATGATCTGACATAATCCTATGGATTGTTTAAATTGTATAATGTAGATGCAGGATCTGACACAATCCTATGGATTGTTTAAATTGTATAATCTAGATGCATGATCTGAGATAATCCTATGGGTTGTTTAAATTGTATATTGTAGATGCATGATCTGACACAACCCTATGGATTGTTTAAATTGTATATTGTAGATGCATGATCTGACATAATCCTATGGATTGTTTAAATTGTATAATGTAGATGCATGATCTGACACAATCCTATGGATTGTTTAAATTGTATATAGTAGATGCATGCTCTGAGATAATCCTATGGATTGTTTAAAGTGTAAAATGTAGATGCATGATCTGACATAATCCTATGGATTGTTTAAATTGTATAATGTAGATGCATGATCTGACACAATCCTATGGATTGTTTAAATTGTATATTGTAGATGCATGATCTGACATAATCCTATGGATTGTTTAAATTGTATAATGTAGATGCATGATCTGACACAATCCTATGGATTGTTTAAATTGTATAATCTAGATGCATGATCTGAGATAATCCTATGGGTTGTTTAAATTGTATATTGTAGATGCATGATCTGACATAATCCTATGGATTGTTTAAATTGTATAATGTAGATGCATGATCTGACACAATCCTATGGATTGTTCAAATTGTATATTGTAGATGAATCATCTGACACAACCCTATGGATTGTTTAAATTGTATATTGTAGATGCATGATCTGACATAATCCTATGGATTGTTTAAATTGTATAATGTGGATGCATGATCTGACATAATCGTATGGATTGTTTAAATTGTATATTGTAGATACATGATCTGACATAATCCTATGGATTGATAAATTGTATAATGTAGATGCATGATCTGACACAATCCTATGGATTGTTTAAATTGTATAATCTAGATGCATGATCTAACACAACCCTATGGATTGTTTAAATTGTATAATCTAGATGCATGATCTGAGATAATCTTATGGGTTGTTTAAATTGTATATTGTAGATGCATGATCTGACATAATCCTATGGATTGTTTAAATTGTATAATGTAGATGCATTATCTGACACAATCCTATGGATTGTTTAAATTGTATATTGTAGATAATTGATCTGACACAACCCTATGGATTGCTTAAATTGTATATTGTAGATGCATGATCTGACATAATCCTATGGATTGTTTAAATTGTATAATGTAGATGCAGGATCTGACACAATCCTATGGATTGTTTAAATTGTATAATCTAGATGCATGATCTGAGATAATCCTATGGGTTGTTTAAATTGTATATTGTAGATGCATGATCTGACACAACCCTATGGATTGTTTAAATTGTATATTGTAGATGCATGATCTGACATAATCCTATGGATTGTTTAAATTGTATAATGTAGATGCATGATCTGACACAATCCTATGGATTGTTTAAATTGTATATAGTAGATGCATGATCTGAGATAATCTTATGGGTTGTTTAAATTGTATATTGTAGATGCATGATCTGACATAATCCTATGGATTGTTTAAATTGTATAATGTAGATGCATGATCTGACACAATCCTATGGATTGTTTAAATTGTATAATCTAGATGCATGATCTGAGATAATCCTATGGGTTGTTTAAATTGTATATTGTAGATGCATGATCTGACACAACCCTATGGATTGTTTAAATTGTATATTGTAGATGCATGATCTGACATAATCCTATGGATTGTTTAAATTGTATAATCTAGATGCATGATCTGAGATAATCTTATGGGTTGTTTAAATTGTATATTTTAGATGCATGATCTGACATAATCCTATGGATTGTTTAAATTGTATAATGTAGATGCATGATCTGACACAATCCTATGGATTTTTTAAATTGTATATTGTAGATAAATGATCTGACACAACCCTATGGATTGTTTAAATTGTATATTGTAGATGCATGATCTGACATAATCCTATGGATTGTTTAAATTGTATAATGTGAATGCATGATTGACATAATCGTATGGATTGTTTAAATTGTATATTGTAAATGCATGATCTGACATAATCCTATGGATTGATAAATTGTATAATGTAGATGCCTGATCTGACACAATCCTATGGATTGTTTAAATTGTATAATGTAGATGCATGATCTGACACAATCCTATGGATTGTTTAAATTGTATATTGTAGATGCATGATCTGACATAATCCTATGGATTGTTTAAATTGTATAATGTAGATGCATGATCTGACACAATCCTATGGATTGTTTAAATTGTATAATCTAGATGCATGATCTGAGATAATCCTATGGGTTGTTTAAATTGTATATTGTAGATGCATGATCTGACATAATCCTATGGATTGTTTAAATTGTATAATGTAGATGCATGATCTGACACAATCCTATGGATTGTTCAAATAGTATATTGTAGATGAATCATCTGACACAACCCTATGGATTGTTTAAATTGTATATTGTAGATGCATGATCTGACATAATCCTATGGATTGTTTAAATTGTATAATGTGGATGCATGATCTGACATAATCGTATGGATTGTTTAAATTGTATATTGTAGATACATGATCTGACATAATCCTATGGATTGATAAATTGTATAATGTAGATGCATGATCTGACACAATCCTATGGATTGTTTAAATTGTATAATCTAGATGCATGATCTAACACAACCCTATGGATTGTTTAAATTGTATAATCTAGATGCATGATCTGAGATAATCTTATGGGTTGTTTAAATTGTATATTGTAGATGCATGATCTGACATAATCCTATGGATTGTTTAAATTGTATAATGTAGATGCATTATCTGACACAATCCTATGGATTGTTTAAATTGTATATTGTAGATGATTGATCTGACACAACCCTATGGATTGTTTAAATTGTATATTGTAGATGCATGATCTGACATAATCCTATGGATTGTTTAAATTGTATAATGTAGATGCAGGATCTGACACAATCCTATGGATTGTTTAAATTGTATAATCTAGATGCATGATCTGAGATAATCCTATGGGTTGTTTAAATTGTATATTGTAGATGCATGATCTGACACAACCCTATGGATTGTTTAAATTGTATATTGTAGATGCATGATCTGACATAATCCTATGGATTGTTTAAATTGTATAATGTAGATGCATGATCTGACACAATCCTATGGATTGTTTAAATTGTATATAGTAGATGCATGATCTGAGATAATCTTATGGGTTGTTTAAATTGTATATTGTAGATGCATGATCTGACATAATCCTATGGATTGTTTAAATTGTATAATGTAGATGCATGATCTGACACAATCCTATGGATTGTTTAAATTGTATAATCTAGATGCATGATCTGAGATAATCCTATGGGTTGTTTAAATTGTATATTGTAGATGCATGATCTGACACAACCCTATGGATTGTTTAAATTGTATATTGTAGATGCATGATCTGACATAATCCTATGGATTGTTTAAATTGTATAATGTAGATGCATGATCTGACACAATCCTATGGATTGTTTAAATTGTATATAGTAGATGCCTGCTCTGAGATAATCCTATGGATTGTTTAAAGTGTAAAATGTAGATGCATGATCTGACATAATCCTATGGATTGTTTAAATTGTTTAATGTAGATGCATGATCTGACACAATCCTATGGATTGTTTAAATTGTATATTGTAGATGCATGATCTGACATAATCCTATGGATTGTTTAAATTGTATAATGTAGATGCATGATCTGACACAATCCTATGGATTGTTTAAATTGTATAATCTAGATGCATGATCTGAGATAATCCTATGGGTTGTTTAAATTGTATATTGTAGATGCATGATCTGACATAATCCTATGGATTGTTTAAATTGTATAATGTAGATGCATGATCTGACACAATCCTATGGATTGTTCAAATTGTATATTGTAGATGAATCATCTGACACAACCCTATGGATTGTTTAAATTGTATATTGTAGATGCATGATCTGACATAATCCTATGGATTGTTTAAATTGTATAATGTGGATGCATGATCTGACATAATCGTATGGATTGTTTAAATTGTATATTGTAGATACATGATCTGACATAATCCTATGGATTGATAAATTGTATAATGTAGATGCATGATCTGACACAATCCTATGGATTGTTTAAATTGTATAATCTAGATGCATGATCTAACACAACCCTAGGGATTGTTTAAATTGTATAATCTAGATGCATGATCTGAGATAATCTTATGGGTTGTTTAAATTGTATATTGTAGATGCATGATCTGACATAATCCTATGGATTGTTTAAATTGTATAATGTAGATGCATTATCTGACACAATCCTATGGATTGTTTAAATTGTATATTGTAGATGATTGATCTGACACAACCCTATGGATTGCTTAAATTGTATATTGTAGATGCATGATCTGACATAATCCTATGGATTGTTTAAATTGTATAATGTAGATGCAGGATCTGACACAATCCTATGGATTGTTTAAATTGTATAATCTAGATGCATGATCTGAGATAATCCTATGGGTTGTTTAAATTGTATATTGTAGATGCATGATCTGACACAACCCTATGGATTGTTTAAATTGTATATTGTAGATGCATGATCTGACATAATCCTATGGATTGTTTAAATTGTATAATGTAGATGCATGATCTGACACAATCCTATGGATTGTTTAAATTGTATATAGTAGATGCATGATCTGAGATAATCTTATGGGTTGTTTAAATTGTATATTGTAGATGCATGATCTGACATAATCCTATGGATTGTTTAAATTGTATAATGTAGATGCATGATCTGACACAATCCTATGGATTGTTTAAATTGTATAATCTAGATGCATGATCTGAGATAATCCTATGGGTTGTTTAAATTGTATATTGTAGATGCATGATCTGACACAACCCTATGGATTGTTTAAATTGTATATTGTAGATGCATGATCTGACATAATCCTATGGATTGTTTAAATTGTATAATCTAGATGCATGATCTGAGATAATCTTATGGGTTGTTTAAATTGTATATTTTAGATGCATGATCTGACATAATCCTATGGATTGTTTAAATTGTATAATGTAGATGCATGATCTGACACAATCCTATGGATTGTTTAAATTGTATATTGTAGATAAATGATCTGACACAACCCTATGGATTGTTTAAATTGTATATTGTAGATGCATGATCTGACATAATCCTATGGATTGTTTAAATTGTATAATGTGAATGCATGATCTGACATAATCGTATGGATTGTTTAAATTGTATATTGTAAATGCATGATCTGACATAATCCTATGGATTGATAAATTGTATAATGTAGATGCCTGATCTGACACAATCCTATGGATTGTTTAAATTGTATAATGTAGATGCATGATCTGACACAATCCTATGGATTGTTTAAATTGTATATTGTAGATGCATGATCTGACATAATCCTATGGATTGTTTAAATTGTATAATGTAGATGCATGATCTGACACAATCCTATGGATTGTTTAAATTGTATAATCTAGATGCATGATCTGAGATAATCCTATGGGTTGTTTAAATTGTATATTGTAGATGCATGATCTGACATAATCCTATGGATTGTTTAAATTGTATAATGTAGATGCATGATCTGACACAATCCTATGGATTGTTCAAATTGTATATTGTAGATGAATCATCTGACACAACCCTATGGATTGTTTAAATTGTATATTGTAGATGCATGATCTGACATAATCCTATGGATTGTTTAAATTGTATAATGTGGATGCATGATCTGACATAATCGTATGGATTGTTTAAATTGTATATTGTAGATACATGATCTGACATAATCCTATGGATTGATAAATTGTATAATGTAGATGCATGATCTGACACAATCCTATGGATTGTTTAAATTGTATAATCTAGATGCATGATCTAACACAACCCTATGGATTGTTTAAATTGTATAATCTAGATGCATGATCTGAGATAATCTTATGGGTTGTTTAAATTGTATATTGTAGATGCATGATCTGACATAATCCTATGGATTGTTTAAATTGTATAATGTAGATGCATTATCTGACACAATCCTATGGATTGTTTAAATTGTATATTGTAGATGATTGATCTGACACAACCCTATGGATTGTTTAAATTGTATATTGTAGATGCATGATCTGACATAATCCTATGGATTGTTTAAATTGTATAATGTAGATGCAGGATCTGACACAATCCTATGGATTGTTTAAATTGTATAATCTAGATGCATGATCTGAGATAATCCTATGGGTTGTTTAAATTGTATATTGTAGATGCATGATCTGACACAACCCTATGGATTGTTTAAATTGTATATTGTAGATGCATGATCTGACATAATCCTATGGATTGTTTAAATTGTATAATGTAGATGCATGATCTGACACAATCCTATGGATTGTTTAAATTGTATATAGTAGATGCATGATCTGAGATAATCTTATGGGTTGTTTAAATTGTATATTGTAGATGCATGATCTGACATAATCCTATGGATTGTTTAAATTGTATAATGTAGATGCATGATCTGACACAATCCTATGGATTGTTTAAATTGTATAATCTAGATGCATGATCTGAGATAATCCTATGGGTTGTTTAAATTGTATATTGTAGATGCATGATCTGACACAACCCTATGGATTGTTTAAATTGTATATTGTAGATGCATGATCTGACATAATCCTATGGATTGTTTAAATTGTATAATCTAGATGCATGATCTGAGATAATCTTATGGGTTGTTTAAATTGTATATTTTAGATGCATGATCTGACATAATCCTATGGATTGTTTAAATTGTATAATGTAGATGCATGATCTGACACAATCCTATGGATTGTTTAAATTGTATATTGTAGATAAATGATCTGACACAACCCTATGGATTGTTTAAATTGTATATTGTAGATGCATGATCTGACATAATCCTATGGATTGTTTAAATTGTATAATGTGAATGCATGATCTGACATAATCGTATGGATTGTTTAAATTGTATATTGTAAATGCATGATCTGACATAATCCTATGGATTGATAAATTGTATAATGTAGATGCCTGATCTGACACAATCCTATGGATTGTTTAAATTGTATATTGTAGATGCATGATCTAACACAACCCTATGGATTGTTTAAATTGTATAATCTAGATGCATGATCTGAGATAATCTTATGGGTTGTTTAAATTGTATATTGTAGATGCATGATCTGACATAATCCTATGGATTGTTTAAATTGTATAATGTAGATGCATGATCTGACACAATCCTATGGATTGTTTAAATTGTATATTGTAGATGAATGATCTGACACAACCCTATGGATTGTTTAAATTGTATATTGTAGATGCATGATCTGACATAATCCTATGGATTGTTTAAATTGTATAATGTAGATGCATGATCTGACACAATCCTATGGATTGTTTAAATTGTATAATCTAGATGCATGATCTGAGATAATCCTATGGGTTGTTTAAATTGTATATTGTAGATGCATGATCTGACACAACCCTATGGATTGTTTAAATTGTATAATGTAGATGCATGATCTGACACAACCCTATGGATTGTTTAAATTGTATATTGTAGATGCATGATCTGACATAATCCTATGGATTGTTTAAATTGTATAATGTAGATGCATGATCTGACACAATCCTATGGATTGTTTAAATTGTATATAGTAGATGCATGCTCTGAGATAATCCTATGGATTGTTTAAAGTGTAAAATGTAGATGCATGATCTGACATAATCCTTTGGATTGTTTAAATTGTATAATGTAGATGCATGATCTGACACAATCCTATGGATTGTTCAAATTGTATATTGTAGATGCATGATCTGACATAATCCTATGGATTGTTTAAATTGTATAATGTAGATGCATGATCTGACACAATCCTATGGATTGTTTAAATTGTATATAGTAGATGCATGCTCTGAGATAATTCTATGGATTGTTTAAAGTGTAAAATGTAGATGCATGATCTGACATAATCCTATGGATTGTTTAAATTGTATATTGAGATGAATGATCGGACACAATCCTATGGATGCATTTTGTGAGTGGGTTTTGACAGATGCGGATGACCTTTGATAAGCTCTTGTAGCTTTTGTCATCCATTAAATTTTCTTTATCTTATCCCTTTGAGTTATTAAATTTGTTATATTTTTTTTATTTATTGAACAATGTACTTATAATTGCATAGGTTGTTTTTCCTTTTTATGTGACGTTTATTTCTACATTTCACACACACTTTGTCACACTTGGATATTTTGGTAGAGACCTTGTCTTTATGTCTTTACCCCTCGGTTCCTTCATTTAATCCCATTTTTCTGATCATTCATTTCTATTTTTCACGCACGCCCTCTCTGTTTTGTACTTTTTAGTTGTACGTAGGCGGCGCATCGTTTATATATTTTTATATATATATATATATATATATATATATATATATATATATATATATATATATATATATATACTATGCTTTAAAGCACTTCTTCATGTATTACTTGAGAATAAACTGAATATAGTTCGAAGTACTTGGAATCCGCTTTTTATTTTTCCTCTGGTATTTTTGCAATTATTGCTCTAGTCACGCGATACTTCGCACATTCTCACTCTCACTCCCCACTCTCTTCAATTTTACTCCTCTCCTTCTTCCCCATTCACTCCTATTTTATCATTCATTCTCTCTCTCCCTTTTTCCCTCCCTGGGACAAACAATAGCAATAATTATTTTTATTATTATTTGCCTTTGGATAGTACAGACGATACTAAATGGACATAAAACTTCATTCTTTCTCCCTTTAATTTTGACTATCTTCTTGATCAATAAATAGAGGCGTTTCGAAAGATGTCACTCGTCGCATTCCAACAACATCTAGATTTATGAAAGAATACAGAGCAAGTTGGTGACTGATCAACACTGCCACACTCGCCATACGCGATGAATAGAGCTTCGGACGATCTCAGAATGAGCTTTAATTAATCTTAAGAAAGCAACTATACAGAAAGAGATATTGGGGTACGAACGTTTATCCTTATTTTTACCTCTTTTACCATCTTGTTCCTTCGCCATCAAGCTCAATCTTTTCCAAGTGATCCAGTAGCTTTAAATTGCTATTTTGAAGCATCGTTTAATTAATTTACAATTGCCATAGTATTTAATTTGTTTAAAATGAACTGCTAAAAGTGAAATTCTATCAAATTTGCTATGGAGGAGAGAAGTGGTGTAATAGTGGGGTTAGGGTGTTTCTGATTATCCACAATAGAAAAAGATCGTCCCTAGATCGCATAGAGTTTATCCATGCAAAGAGAGTTTTATTTCAGTTTGGATAAAATTACGGAAGAGAAGCGATTCGTTTAGTCATCGACACAAACAAAGTTGAGACAGAGAGTAAATGTCTCTTCGCTAGGGATCATAAATGGATTTAATGTATGAGGATTATTTTTAACATGTGAAAAATTCAACAATAAAAAAAACAAGGCATCAAATTTCGATTCTTGTCACAACAAAACAAATTTTAGGACTGTTATAAAGTGTATAAAAACAATGTTTGAGTGAATTATCGAGGAAGATGCAGTAGAACAAAGAGAGCCGGCGTTTGAGTAACATCATTTCAGTTAAGCAAGAACTAACGTATACTTAGTACAGTTTTGTATAAGAGAGGTTAAATAATCGATTTGTTGCCATAACTGTATGGGAAAAAGCACCAACACATCATTATTCCACTATTTCCCACTAGAGCTTCATCAAGAATTCTGTTTTTCTCGCTTCAAATTCAACATACATCATGTTGAGTAATATTCTTTTGAACAGCTATTTCGTCCTTGGTGATGAATCAAATTATTTCTTCTTTATACACATCATAACACGATTGTAGGAGTTTATCCTCCTTGGACAAGAGTTGAAACCTGTATCTGCCTTTTCCCTGAAGTTTATAAAGAACTCTCTTATAGCAAAAGCTTCTATAAAAAAAATAGATTTACTATAGAGGGTGCACTTAACAGCCCTAGTAATCCTCTTGTAACCTTAGAACAAATTCAGTAACACATACTGAGACTTGATTGCAGAGGAACCCGATGATACTTTAATCGGAGCACTGAATAAAATTGAAGCAATTCTCATTATATCCATGGACTTAACTGACTGCTCTAGGTTTTCCTGCATAAAGTCCAATCACAGTCTAGGACTGACTTGTGTGAAGTGCTGATTTTACCTCCTCCTTTATCCTACACATTATAATAATAAAAGAGGTTTTGTGCCGAGCCCTGCAAGACCTTGAAGCTTTCACAGGGCGCCCATCCATCGACCAGAAAAAGGCCTAAAAAAAAATAGGTGGGTTTTTAGAGCCCTCTTGAAACCGCCAGGCGAAGAAGAGGGGCGTATGCCGATAAAACGCGAAGGTTTTTAAAATTTAAATGGTTTGAAAAGAATTTTATATTTTAATCTAAAGTTTCGTTATCATTATAAAAGACAAAGTAAGCGACCAAGTGAAAAGTACACCACATAATGTAAACTCAGAAGGGCCCTGTTATGGTACACAACCACTCTATATCATACACTACTCCTATATTATGTGTGTGGGAGGGGGGAGTGACTTAATCACCTACTGCCACGCGCATCGTTGAAGGACTGTTCGCAGGGATTAACGACCGACTAGGAGGTCACACTTGAGGCGTCGGGTTTCAAATCCTTAATAATCAGACAGAGTAAAGAAATGGTTGGCGAGATTTACTTGAATAGTCCGAGAGTATCGTTCAAGGTTAGTTAAAGATGAAACAATAAAAATACAATTTTATTTACACAGATCAAAATAAGAATAATAATAGACATAAGAGAATTATTTAAACTTGGATAGTTTCTTTATAATTATTATGAGGAGGAATTCTCAAATAGAATTAATTGATTAATGACTAGGCTCAGATCAAAAGGGGGAACTTGGCAATACTAATAATGGAGGGGGTTTCAGTCTTACGGGTCGACGACTTCGAGGAAAGTGCTTTTTGCGATGAGGAGAGTGGAGAACAATCCGATGAGGCAAGTGGGGCAGGATCCGAATGAGGCAGGTGGGGCACGATCCGAACCAACCTTTCGATGAAGATAGTCAAACTTCAAAGATGACGTTCGACGGGGAATGTGGGAATTCTCGTAATTCCACTGAAAGAGGAATCTTCTTTTCCTCAAAGGTAATCGATGGAGATTTTCTTCGGTTCTATTAAACGAAGGGAGACTGTTGCGCAAATTAAAAGGCTTGACGTTCTCAAAAGCTACCAATTGACTTGGTAGAATCACGGCTGAAGAAGTCTGCTATTTGACGAACGCTCACGGCACGAGACCAGACGATAAGGACGGCCTTGAGGTGCGGGCTGGACTCCTCGAACTACAGAATAACCCAAGTATTTGTATGCCCGATTCTGAAGGGGAGGGGGGAGTTTGGATAATGGAGTTACAAGCTCTAGACATCTTAATCTGGAGGCGGAGTCGATTCATCTTTTAGCAGCAAGGGGCGAGAAAGAGCGGCTCTTTCACACCTCGTCACTGGGGGCTGGGGAGGCTTGGGACGAGTTCGCAAGATTGGAAAATATTTTCCCAACGGCTCAGGAGTCGAAAATTCGAGAATGTTCGAACAGGAAATGACGTCGTCCATGGCGTGATACCATAGCACGTGGTCTCCGATAAAGTTTTGGGGGTTCAGAGGTTGTTCTTTTACAGGCCCAGCGGGGAGAATTAAATTGAAAGTTCTCTGGACCGCATAAAACCAGAAAAAATGGAGTGGTACAGCGATTGAAAGTCAGATGCGTTACTATGGAATCACTGCAAGAGCCACTCCTAAAAGAACCACTTTTAATCAATCAAGAGGTTCACCTGCCGACTCGATAGTGGTAGTGACATGGGTTTTACCATTGCCCTCCCAATTTCAGCCGACATCTTTATGTCAAATTTTGAACAAGATTTTTTGAATAGGTGTCCAGCCTCTTTAAAATCTATTTTTTTATAGAAGATATGTTGATGATATCTTTATAATTTTGACATCAGAGCTCGAATCCATAAATTGTATTACATACTTAAACCAGTTATTCTTACATATTCAGTTTAAACAAGAAAAAACCCTACTAATTCTCATTTTTTTTGGACATTTTGATTTCTCGTTTGGGAAGTTCTTTCCTTTCTTCGGTTTATCGCCTACTTTAAATTTTACTTGGTTTGGTTTGAACATTTTCATTAGTTGTGACTTATTTTTACAAATTATGCATAATTATTACCTTTTTTTAAATCGTGCTTATCAATTATCATTGAATTTCTGTTTGATGCACGGTGAATTTGAATTTTTAACTTAATATTTCACTAACAGATATCCTTCTCCTTTTGTATACAAATCAATTTTGAATTTTTTTAACATTTATTTTCTGAAATTGGCAACCATTAATGTGCCTAAAAATAAACTATATTTCGTGCTCCGAGAACTTGACCCATTAAATAAAACTGCTCGTGCCCAATTCTCCAAATTATTAAAGAAGTTTTATTTACACACTAATTTTACAATTGTTTTTGTTAACATTTTTAAACTGGGAATATTTTTTAGTTGTAAAGGTAGGCTCTCTCCCGAGAGAAGAAACATGGTTGTATATAATTTCATTTGCCCGGGGTGTAACAAAGGGACGTACATAAGAAGCACCCTGCGCTCCTTAAAGGCCAGAGTTTGTTCATATCTCGGTATTAGCCTAAGAACAGGTAATGTCTGTAAACAAGTACTGCTGACCGACAAGTCGCGTGGACTCACTTATTCTGAATTATGAGTTAGTTAGTTAGTCAGCGCCATTCTGATTCATGACCTTACGATCTTAAAAACTTTCAATATTTCGCGGGCTAACCTCGGGATGACCTATGCAATTATATCATTCAAAAAAGTATGTTAAAACAACATAAGGGTTTCAAATTTCGCTAGAATCAACAGAATACTTATGATGTTATTGCTAAATAATATCCCGGCTAACCTGAGGAGGAATTTGGTAATTATATCATTCAAAAAAGTATGTAACACAACATAAGGGTTTCAAATTTCGTTAGAATCAACAGAATAGTTATGATGTTATTGCTAAATAATATCCCGGCTAACCTGAGGAGGACTTTGGCAATTATATCATTCAAAAAAGTATGTAAAACAACATAAGGGTTTCAACTTTTGTTAGAATCAAAGGAATAGTTATGATATTATTGCTAAATAATATCCCGGCTAACCTTAGGAGGACTTTGGCAATTATTTCATTTAAAAAAGTATGTAAAACAACATAAGGGTTTCAAATTTCGTTAGAATCAACAGAATAGTTATGATGTTATTGCTAAATAATATCCCGGCTAACCTGAGGAGGACTTTGGCAATTATATCATTCAAAAAAGTATGTAAAACAACATAAGGGTTTCAACTTTCGTTAGAATCAAAGGAATAGTTATTATGTTATTGCTAAATAATATCCCGGCTAACCTTAGGAGGACTTTGGCAATTATATCATTCGAAAGATAATGTAAAACATCATAAGGGTTTCAAATTTCGTTAGAATCGGCTGAATACTTACAATGTTATTACAAAAAAAAGGGACCGACCGACCAAGCGAGATGTAGAGTCGCCGGCGACAAAAAGGAAAATTCAGTAATTGGCCAACATTCCATTAATGGTAGAACTGAGATATCTACTCATAATTTTAAAATATTGGGATCTATTCATGAACCTACGCCACTCCGGATTCTGGAATCGCTATACATTAAGCAAATGAATACTTCTCTCAATAAGGACTTATCTTCCTTCTCATTCTCAATCACATAATTTCAGCCAACCAATATTTGCCACGCACTGTAAACTAACCTTATTTATTGGCACTTAATCCTTGTGTTCATTTAATCGTTCCTAATTTATTTTTGTTTCTTTAGTTTTAATTTAATATATCTTTAGTTTTAAACTTTTATTTTATATTCCTTGTTTACAATTTCCTTTTGTTTTTATAGTACATGAGGATGAGCATGCATAGCCCGAAACATCGTAATAAATGAATGCTCTTATACCGGAATTTACGCTCATCCTGAACCTGATGATCCGCCTTTAGAGGAGCATCCCTGCACAGTATATATATATATATATATATATATATATATATATATATATATATATATATATATATATATATATATATATATATATATATATGCGGTTAAGCTAATGGAATTATTAGACAACTGCTCTGCTTCAGTTCCAGCGGGTGATGCTATCCTCCTCAAACTGGAAGACTATACTTAAGGATGGCTGGAGGATGGGCCATCTTTAAGTATAGTCTTCCAGTTTGAGGAGGATAGCATCACCCGCTGGACCTGAAGCAGAGCAGTTGTCTAATAGTGCCATTACTTTAACCACACCAATTTGTCTTGGATATTTTTCCATATATATATATATATATATATATATATATATATATATATATATATATATATATATATATATATATATATATATATATATATATATATATATAATGAAAAGCTCACAAAGTATCACGTGAGGGTAGCAAATGAATGCAATGTCCCGCAGGAATAAATGAAATGGTGTTTCCAAGTACTTTCGAACTTTATTAAGTTCCTTATCAAGGATAACTACAAGAAATAATATTATATTAGAGGTATATATACGAAAGAAAAGTATAAACGACCGCCTAAAAAACAAGAAATCACCAATGAGGAAGACGGAAGGGGGAAGGTAAAGATTCACATTAAGAATGACAAGAAGCAGGTAGTAAGGTCAAACTGAGAAGACGGAAAGGGTAACAGATTAAAAGAAATGGAGATAGCCTAACGAGGGAGATTATAAGAAACGAGGAGCGAAAGAGTGGGGAAAATACAATGTACATAACAGAGCAGAGACATAATTAAAAAAAAAAATGGGTCCACATAACTAAAGAATGTATATACAACTAAAGACAAAAGTTAGAACTAATTTCTTCAATATTAGTTTTTTAATTATAGCATTTATTTTATATAAGCCAGGGGAAAGATTAAAATTACCACATTGGCTTATAAAAGCACATTCAATGATATTCTTTTTAATAGGGTCATTGGAAGGATAAATAAATTTTGCTGAGTTCCAGTTAATTAGATGGTCCTTATCTGACATGTGGACAAAGAAAGCACTGTTATTTTTCCCTCTTTGGACATTATATTTATGTTGATTTATGCGAACAGAAAGTTTTTTACCTGTTTGTCTATAATATTTACTTAGGCGACCAGAACACTCAACTGAATACCCCCCCCCCCAAAAAAAAAAACTATTACTTTAACATTGCTGTTGTTTTTTTTAAATATGAGACGACCATTTAGGAATCTATTAGTACGTAATAATTGTAATAGTTCTGGTAGCCACATATGCGAATGGCAATTCCAACATTGGAAGGCGTCTAGCGTCCAGAGACGAAATTAATTAAAAATCTTAGAAATTGATCGTAAGAATATAGACTGATGCAGCTCAATTTACTGTCACTGGAAGATCGGTATCTCTGTGGCCAACATATTGAAGTATTAAAAATGCTAAATAGATTCACTAATATAACTAATTCAGTTTTTCAACTAGCTAAACAAGTACCGACTAGAGGTAACGGTTACAAGCTGGTAAACAAAAAAATAGCTCTGCAACAGCACAGAATTATTTTTCTTATAAAATAACACAAACATAGAATAACTTACGTAGGGAATATAGTTAAAAGCACACCTACCACCAAACTCCAACTTAATCAAACACATCTACACTACCCTTACCCAAAGATACTTGAACACACTACTACCAAACATCATAAATGAGATCACTCACCCTTAATAAACCAATCAGAGAACTCACTACACATAACACATCTCAACCCAGGTCAGGCCACTCCACTATAAAAACAATACAAACACAGAATAAACCTTGCTCTGACACTAACATCCACCAGATAATACCAAAAGCCTAGACAACATCAAACACCTACTCATACACTGCCCAAAACATCACACAAGCACGCATTACACTCGTCTCTTCTTTTAGAGACGTGTAGACCCACCAGGCAGAACATATATATATATATATATATATATATATATATATATATATATATATATATATATATATATATATATGTGTGTGTGTGTGTGTGTGGAAAAATATCCAAGACAAATTGGTGCGGTTAAGGTAATGGCACTATTAGACAACTGCTGTGCTTCAGTTGCAGCGGGTGATGCTATCCTCCTCAAAGTGGAAGACTATACTTAAGGATGGCTGGAGGATGGGCCATCCTTAAGTATAGTCTTCCAGTTTGAGGAGGATAGCTTCACCCGCTGGACCTGAAGCACAGCAGTTGTCTAATAATGCCATTAGCCTAACCGCATATATATATATATATATATATATATATATATATATATATATATATATATATATATATATATATATATATATATATATATATATTACAGTGTCCTGTAGTTAACATTAAATGAGGAGAATCAGAAATTTAGGAAGTGTGTTACGGGATTCCTAGATTTTGCAAAGGTTGTACGGTATAGTGCCTTCCTTGTACGCTGTGTGTAAAATGAGGCACGAAACTGATTTTAATGAATGGCAAAAAGGAGTAATTGCATTTGGATGCGCCAAAGGCCATCCTGTAAAGGTGTAGCGGAATTTTCAAATGTATCCACGCAAACGGTCATACGGACCTTCCTGCAATGGCAAAAGTCCCTGTCTACACGAAATTTTCGCCAGAATTGTGGCCAAAACAAAATGCTGACCGACCGGGACCGCTGAAGTATTTCACAGTTGGTGGCTAAAACTCGTTAGTTTCAAGGTAAAAATTAACGCAAGACGTCAACGCCAGTCTTTCAGGCCATTATTTAAAGAACACTCCGCAGGGAACAGCATAACATGAACATATAGAACAGAGTGGCACGCAAGAAGCTTTTGCTCACGTCCGACCACAATGTTACCCGGCTCCAGCGGGCGAAAAGAGACAAACAGTGAACTGTGGAGGATTGGAAACGCGTTATCTGGTCAGACGAATCACGTTTCTGTGTGTATGTGAATGATTGCCGGCGTCGTGTTCACTGTAGACTTAACGAGGCCTTCAAGGAAGACTGCGTGCAAGGTGCGATTCAAGCTGGAGGAGGCTCTGTGATGTACCGGGATGTTTTATTTATGCGGGAATGGGTCCATTGGTTGAGATGAAAAATAATTTGGACAAGTATATGTACTTACATCGAACTGCTAAAGGACCAGGATTTGCCGTTTGCATTTATCTTAACGGGGAAGGAAACATCCCTGTCTTCCAGGATGAGAACTCACATTCACCGGGATATAACTGACTGACTGGCATGATAAATATTTAAAAAAAAATCACATCTGGATTGGTCTGCAAAGCAAGATCTGCCCTCTGCAATCAAGTCCTTAATTAATAGTATGTGCTACTCGCAACGTTTTACATGCTTATCTCCTCCATACCCCGATACAGCGCCAGATTTACACCCACAGAGTCAATCATATTTACATACATATGCATGATCTTCCATACTTATATTATACAACTCATGAAAGTATTCTCGCTATATGCCTATGTTCTCCTTATTTTAATATGTACCTCGCCATTGTTGTACTTGATGTTCAATCAGCTATTAGTGTCCTGGGTCCTCGCCATTCTCAATCAAAGAGTAGCTTCTTGTTTACATCAGGATCATCATTACTTCTTCTAGAGTAGCTTCCTGTTCCAATCAAGTTCATCAATCATCCTTCTAGAATAGCTTCTTGCTTGCATCAGGATCATCATTAATCCGCCTAGAATAGCTTCTTATTTACATCAGGAGCATCATTTATCCTTATGGAAAATCTTCTTGTTTGCATCAAGATCATCAATACTCCTTCTAAAATAGCTTCTTGTTTGCATCAGAGTCATCATTGATCATTCTAGCATAGCTTCTTCTTTACATCAAGATCATCAGTCATCTTTCTAGAAACGCATCTTGTTTGCATCATGATCATAATTTATCCTTCTGGAATAGATTCTTGTTTGCATCAGGATCATCATTACTCTTCTATAATAGCTTCTTGTTTGCATCAGGATCATCATTACTCCTTCTATAATAGCTTCTTGTTTGTATCATGATCATCATTAATCCTTCTAGAAGAACTTCTTGTTTCTATTAGGAGGATCATCATAAATCCTTCTAGAATAGCTTCTTGTTTACATCAGGATTACCATTAATCCTTCTAAAATAGCTTCCTGTTCGCATCAGGATCCTTTTTCATATTTTATACAAATTTCTCTTTTCTACTTCTCTACTTTGTTTACTCACTTCTTTAACTTTCCTCTTCATCTCCTTGTACGCATTCAGCAGTATCACCCTGTCCCCACCTGCACTATTCAGCAACTGCACGATAGTCTCCTTTTTGCTTTCCACCACACGCTTCACATCCTCATTGCACCATTCGTCATTTTGCTTCCTCTTTATAGTTCTGCCACACCTACTCTCAGCTCTTTCACTACCTACAACCACTTATATTTGTTCCACATTTGCTTTATCTCCTTTCTCAGACTTATTTCCTCTCTTCTTTTCTCAGGCATATTCTCCCATACTCTCACCTTTCTATCTGATTCAATAACCTTTCATTTCAGATTCTCTTTCTCTTTCTCTCTTTCTCTCTTCCTCGCATCTTTTCACCAATGCACCAACCCGTTTAACCTTCCACAACACAACCAGGCGATAAGATCGCCCCATAGCTACACCTCCTATAGCTTCCACACAGCATATTTATTCTTTCAGACTCGGAATATCTGAATCAAACTCAAGTTTCCCCCACTCAGCAATTGCCCCACCAGTGTATAATTATGCACATCCTTGTGCTGAAAGAATGTGTTTGCTACACTTTGCTTTCAGCACAGAACCCGACTGCTCTTTTTTTCATTTCCATTCTCTCTGGGTGTACCAAAAGCGCCCGTCAATTCTTATCCGTCCATTCTTAACTTCCACAACCACCACCCTATACCTATTCCCAATTCCACAAACCACTGAGCCATTCTAGAACAACTCTTTCTCACCTCCACTTATACCATTCCATGATCCATACACCATTACAAATATTGACTTCACTCACATGATTCTCGAGCACCTACATTCATACGCATTGCATCATGCCAATCCTCAATTAAAAGCACTGCCACACCCTCTTCCCTCCTACCACTCTCATCTACACCTAATGACACTTCACTCCTTCCATCCCGCACAAACTCTTCATTCCCTTTTTTGTTTGTCTCACTAACGCAAGCATCTGTAATCTCCCGTTTTTAAAGGGATCGACCTCCACTCTACTCTTTCCGCTATTACATTTATACCACTCACCTTCTACACACCCCCACCATTCACATATTAACGCGAATGCATTTACTTTATTAATTCACTATATTCAGTAATTAATTTAATTCACTTAATTCATCAATTCACTTTATTCATTAATTTATTTCATTCACTTCATTAATTCATTTAATTAACTTAATTCATTAAATTAATCATTTTACTAATTCCTTTAATTCACTTTATTCATTAAATAACTTAATTCACTAAATTCATTAATTCATCTAATTTCTGCATTCATTAATTCAGTCTGTTAATTTAATTCACTAAATTAATTAATTAATCACTTAATTCATTAATTTATATAATTCAGTTAATTCATTAATTCAGTTAATTTACTTAATTCAGTTTATTCATTAATTCAGTTAAATCATCTAATCACTTACTTCATTAATATTTTTAATTTACTTGAATCACTAATTCATTTAATTAATTATTTATTTTGACTTAATTATTTTTTACATTAATTTACTTAATTCATTAATACTTTTAATTCATTAATTCACTTTATTCAATTGACTAATTCATTGTGATTAGGAAAACAACGAAATTTACGGGGGGGGGGGGGTAATCCGCCAGCGAGAGTCAAATTGCCATCGTTGGTTTTGGGAGTCAAGGGCGACTCCCTAAAAAGGGTGCCAGGTTTGGCCCTATAAAGTAGCTCCAGAGATTGGCCCCTCTCTCGCTTTGATGTCCTAAATGAGCATTTCTTACAAGTAATAATAATAAATGAATCAATTTCTACAATTCTTTTTAATTTTTTTTATTTTTTATTCCTAGTTTCCTTTAGGCGATAGTTAACAATTGTGTACAGAGGAATTAAATCCCGAATTTGGCCCCAAGAACTGATCTTTTGGGGTCTCAAAAATGCGCTTGGAAGATAAATCGCCAACTCATTGACTGAGTTGGCGATTTATCTTCCAGATTCAACCCGTCAGGTAAGTCAGTGCGTTCTCGCTTGCCATTGGAGGTGGCTGTGTCGGACTCTTCGCTCTTAGATTACACCTGCGCCTTTCTCGAGTGGACAGGTGTTGAATTCTGCGCGACAGAAGTTAACCCGATACAGTTCCTGGCACGTGTGATTGGAGGCGCCCACCGCGGGTCTTGACGAAGCCATACTTATTTTTAATTAGGCACCGCACCCAAAACACCTGTAACTGGTATGGCAGATGTCACTGGGTGATCGATCCGTGCCGAGGGTAACACGAGCGACCTGCGAGGTGTTTAAAGTCGTCCGGTAACTGTGATGTGTAACAAAGACCCCGTCATAATGACTTCCAACACCACGAAACAAAGAAGGGTGAGTATTCCCGTGGATTTCATTTTTAAAGTCGCGATGATGTGCGCCACCCCTTTTGTGGGGGCAAATCGGTTTATGCCGGTGGAAAAAGTACTGCGCGTAGATTAGTGGTAAAGACCATCGTATGGTAAATTGTACGCGGGGTCGAATACGAATTCAAAATATATTTACGGGCCTAATTCAGAGCACTTTCCTTTTACGCTAAACTTCTTCCACATCAAGAGAAATATTACCAAATTTAGGCTATTAATAATCTTCCGAAGATAATATAATATTATTAAACTGCTTATTACTATCAATGTGGTAATATTATTTTTATTTAAATCTAAAAAAACGAAAAATCACTTTGAGCGTCTCGATCAAGGAGATTTTCGGCAAAGGTTTGTGAAGGAATTGGTGAGTTGGGGTACGTGAGAATGAATCAGAAATAGTCCTAGTAGTCTAAAGAGGGAACTGCTAATATTGCCCTACCTTTGCACTGAAGAATTCCAAAAGTTCCCTAAATTTGTACTGTAACCTGTTCAAAATATCCCTTACCTGTATACTGAAGACATTTCCAAATTCCCCTACCTCTACAGTGAAGCCAGTTCCAAAATTGCCCTACCTCTACAGTGAAGCCAGTTCCAAAATTTCCCTACCTCTACAGTGAAGCCAGTTCCAAAATTGCCCTACCTCTACAGTGAAGCCAATTCCAAAATTGACCTACCTCTGCACTGAAACCAGTTCAAAATTTCCCCTAACCTTGCACAAGCCAGTTCCAAATTTTCCCTACCTCTACAGTGAAGCCAGTTTCAAAATTACCCTACCTCTACAGTGAAGCAAGTTCCAAAATTGCCCTACCTCTGCACTGTACCCAGTTCTAAATATCCCCTTCCTTTACAGTGAAGCAAGTTCCAAAATTGCCCTCCTCTACACTGTAGCCAGTTCCCAAATTGCCCTACCTCTACTGAAGCCACGACTAAAACACGACCCTACATAACCAGTTCTATAAAATCGGATAATACGACCATATCTCTTCCTCGATTTTTATCTGGGCAAATTCTTTTTATTATTGATGAATTGACTTTAAGTACTTCTCCCCTTAATAAAGTTGAAGTGATTATTATTACTATATTCGATTTTAAATAAACACAAATAAATAATAGGGTCAATATATTAGACCAAATGATTTTTAATCCCCAGCTCTGGGAATCCAATCTTTCATTTTCCTGCGGGTAGTTTAAGTCCGTTGACCGCCGACTTTTTTTCAACATCTCATTTATTAGACCCAATACTTATAATTCTGCTTTAAGGGATGTGGAAGTAAAGATCTAACCCACCACGCGTCACTTACATGTTGCGTCTTACCAAGTAGGGCCTCGTAACCACTTACAGATCAGGCTGCAGGTGGAAGGGGCTCAAGTCTGGAATTCAGGTACTCCAACCAGGTGTTTAGGATGCAATCATACCCAAAATCTGTTCATGTATGGATGGTTTAATGTACCCTCTAATAGTGTAGATAATAATAATAGGTATTTATAATGCGCCCTTCAGGGCTGTTAACCCTCCCAGAGCGCAGGTTGTGTAACGAGTGTAGAGAAGGTTTAGAGGGAAGAATAGGCAATTCTGAAGAGATGAGTCTTCAGGAGACGTTTAAAAGTAGCGAGAAGATCGGACTTCGGCAGGCAGAGCATTCCAGAGTCTAAGAGCACAAACTGAGAAGGAACAGTCACCAATCGAGCAAGTATTTATAATGCGCCCTTCAGGGCTGTTAGCCCTCCCAGAGCGCGAGTGGTGTAGTGAGTGTAGAGAAGGTTTAGAGGGGAGAAGAGGCAATTCTGAAGAGATGAGTCTTCAGGAGACGTTTAAAAGTAGCGAGAAGATCGGACTTCGGCAGGCAGAGCATTCCAGAGTCTAAGAGCACAAACTGAGAAGGAACAGTCACCAATCGAGCAAGTATTTATAATGCGCCCTTCAGGGCTGTTAGCCCTCTCAGAGCGCAGGTTGTGTAACGAGTGTAGAGAAGGTTTAGAGGGAAGAATAGGCAATTCTGAAGAGATGAGTCTTCAGGAGACGTTTAAAAGTAGCGAGAAGATCGGACTTCGGCAGGCAGAGCATTCCAGAGTCTAAGAGCACAAACTGAGAAGGAACAGTCACCAATCGAGCAAGTATTTATAATGCGCCCTTCAGGGCTGTTAGCCCTCCCAGAGCGCGAGTGGTGTAGTGAGTGTAGAGAAGGTTTAGAGGGAAGAGGAGGCAATTCTGAAGAGATGAGTCTTCAGGAGACGTTTAAAAGTAGCGAGAGGATCGGACTTGGGCAGGAAGAGCATTCCAGAGTCTAAGAGCACAAACTGAGAAGGAACAGTCACCAATCGAGCAAATATTTATAATGCGCCCTTCAGGGCTGTTAGCCCTCTCAGAGCGCAGGTTGTGTAACGAGTGTAGAGAAGGTTTAGAGGGAAGAATAGGCAATTCTGAAGAGATGAGTCTTCAGGAGACGTTTAAAAGTAGCGAGAAGATCGGACTTCGGCAGGCAGAGCATTCCAGAGTCTAAGAGCACAAACTGAGAAGGAACAGTCACCAATCGAGCAAGTATTTATTATGCGCCCTTCAGGGCTGTTAGCCCTCCCAGAGCGCGAGTGGTGTAGTGAGTGTAGAGAAGGTTTAGAGGGAAGAGGAGGCAATTCTGAAGAGATGAGTCTTCAGGAGACGTTTAAAAGTAGCGAGAGGATCGGACTTGGGCAGGAAGAGCATTCCAGAGTCTAAGAGCACAAACTGAGAAGGAACAGTCACCAATCGAGCAAGTATTTATAATGCGCCCTTCAGGGCTGTTAGCCCTCTCAGAGCGCAGGTTGTGTAACGAGTGTAGAGAAGGTTTAGAGGGAAGAATAGGCAATTCTGAAGAGATGAGTCTTCAGGAGACGTTTAAAAGTAGCGAGAAGATCGGACTTCGGCAGGCAGAGCATTCCAGAGTCTAAGAGCACAAACTGAGAAGGAACAGTCACCAATCGAGCAAGTATTTATAATGCGCCCTTCAGGGCTGTTAGCCCTCCCAGAGCGCGAGTGGTGTAGTGAGTGTAGAGAAGGTTTAGAGGGAAGAGGAGTCAATTCTGAAGAGATGAGTCTTCAGGAGACGTTTAAAAGTAGCGAGAGGATCGGACTTGGGCAGGAAGAGCATTCCAGAGTCTAAGAGCACAAACTGAGAAGGAACAGTCACCAATCGAGCAAGTATTTATAATGCGCCCTTCAGGGCTGTTAGCCCTCTCAGAGCGCAGGTTGTGTAACGAGTGTAGAGAAGGTTTAGAGGGAAGAGGAGGCAATTCTGAAGAGATGAGTCTTCAGGAGACGTTTAAAAGTAGCGAGAGGATCGGACTTGGGCAGGAAGAGCATTCCAGAGTCTAAGAGCACAAACTGAGAAGGAACAGTCACCAATCGAGCAAGTATTTATAATGCGCCCTTCAGGGCTGTTAGCCCTCTCAGAGCGCAGGTTGTGTAACGAGTGTAGAGAAGGTTTAGAGGGAAGAATAGGCAATTCTGAAGAGATGAGTCTTCAGGAGACGTTTAAAAGTAGCGAGAAGATCGGACTTCGGCAGGCAGAGCATTCCAGAGTCTAAGAGCACAAACTGAGAAGGAACAGTCACCAATCGAGCAAGTATTTATAATGCGCCCTTCAGGGCTGTTAGCCCTCCCAGAGCGCGAGTGGTGTAGTGAGTGTAGAGAAGGTTTAGAGGGAAGAGGAGGCAATTCTGAAGAGATGAGTCTTCAGGAGACGTTTAAAAGTAGCGAGAGGATCGGACTTGGGCAGGAAGAGCATTCCAGAGTCTAAGAGCACAAACTGAGAAGGAACAGTCACCAATCGAGCAAGTATTTATAATGCGCCCTTCAGGGCTGTTAGCCCTCTCAGAGCGCAGGTTGTGTAACGAGTGTAGAGAAGGTTTAGAGGGAAGAATAGGCAATTCTGAAGAGATGAGTCTTCAGGAGACGTTTAAAAGTAGCGAGAAGATCGGACTTCGGCAGGCAGAGCATTCCAGAGTCTAAGAGCACAAACTGAGAAGGAACAGTCACCAATCGAGCAAGTATTTATAATGCGCCCTTCAGGGCTGTTAGCCCTCCCAGAGCGCGAGTGGTGTAGTGAGTGTAGAGAAGGTTTAGAGGGAAGAGGAGGCAATTCTGAAGAGATGAGTCTTCAGGAGACGTTTAAAAGTAGCGAGAGGATCGGACTTGGGCAGGAAGAGCATTCCAGAGTCTAAGAGCACAAACTGAGAAGGAACAGTCACCAATCGAGCAAGTATTTATAATGCGCCCTTCAGGGCTGTTAGCCCTCTCAGAGCGCAGGTTGTGTAACGAGTGTAGAGAAGGTTTAGAGGGAAGAGGAGGCAATTCTGAAGAGATGAGTCTTCAGGAGACGTTTAAAAGTAGCGAGAGGATCGGACTTGGGCAGGAAGAGCATTCCAGAGTCTAAGAGCACAAACTGAGAAGGAACAGTCACCAATCGAGCAAGTATTTATAATGCGCCCTTCAGGGCTGTTAGCCCTCTCAGAGCGCAGGTTGTGTAACGAGTGTAGAGAAGGTTTAGAGGGAAGAATAGGCAATTCTGAAGAGATGAGTCTTCAGGAGACGTTTAAAAGTAGCGAGAAGATCGGACTTCGGCAGGCAGAGCATTCCAGAGTCTAAGAGCACAAACTGAGAAGGAACAGTCACCAATCGAGCAAGTATTTATAATGCGCCCTTCAGGGCTGTTAGCCCTCCCAGAGCGCGAGTGGTGTAGTGAGTGTAGAGAAGGTTTAGAGGGAAGAGGAGGCAATTCTGAAGAGATGAGTCTTCAGGAGACGTTTAAAAGTAGCGAGAGGATCGGACTTGGGCAGGAAGAGCATTCCAGAGTCTAAGAGCACAAACTGAGAAGGAACAGTCACCAATCGAGCAAGTATTTATAATGCGCCCTTCAGGGCTGTTAGCCCTCTCAGAGCGCAGGTTGTGTAACGAGTGTAGAGAAGGTTTAGAGGGAAGAATAGGCAATTCTGAAGAGATGAGTCTTCAGGAGACGTTTAAAAGTAGCGAGAAGATCGGACTTCGGCAGGCAGAGCATTCCAGAGTCTAAGAGCACAAACTGAGAAGGAACAGTCACCAATCGAGCAAGTATTTATAATGCGCCCTTCAGGGCTGTTAGCCCTCCCAGAGCGCGAGTGGTGTAGTGAGTGTAGAGAAGGTTTAGAGGGAAGAGGAGGCAATTCTGAAGAGATGAGTCTTCAGGAGACGTTTAAAAGTAGCGAGAGGTTCGGACTTGGGCAGGAAGAGCTGGTCATTTTAAAAGAGAAATAATATATTCTGTATATTCAAATAATGAGATATCTGAAGTGTGTGGTCCCCACCCATCTTTTGATAACTTGGACAATAAAGTGACATGACGAGGACAAAGACAATAAAGTCCAGTGGCATGACACGGGCAAGGATAATACAAGGGGCCTGACAACGACAATTAAGTCAAATGGGAGGATGAAGACAATGAAGTGGAAGGACATAGACAATAGCACTCTATTGTCCTTGTCCTTCCACATAGAGAATAAGATATGATGTTACAAGGACTATAAAACCTAGCGCCAATACGAGGACAATAAACTGACATGACCGGGACAATAAAAACAGGTGACGTTACAAGGGCAATAAAATGTAAAAAGTAAAACTTCTTAATAGTAAATAAACTCGAACGGCTAAAACAAAGCCACTTATTGGTAAGAAATTCTAAAGATAAAAACCTAAAGGGAATAAATAAAACCACTTAATACTAATAAACTCCAACGGGTAAAAAAACCCCACCCTCTTAATGATACGAAACTCTAAAAGGTAAAAATAAAACCTGAGTGGCAAAAAAAAACCTCTAAAAGATAACAAAAACAACTTCCACAGTGGCCTTCATATATATATATATATATATATATATATAAACTTTACTGGTTGTTGTTGATGTCCTCGTTGGTTTTCCCTAATTGTTTTTTGTTCCTTTTTCAGATGAACAAACCACTGATGGAACGGAGGAGAAGGGAGAGGATTAACAAATGTTTGTACGAGTTGAAAAGTCTCGTGCTCAAAGCTCAGAAGAAGGAGGTGAGTTTGATTGAGAAACTCACGGTAGACACCCTGAGGGGGAATCTGCAAGGGGAAGGTACACCGAAGTCGTAAACAGGGAGGATGGGCTGAGTTTTAGGAGTTTGGCTAAGAAACTCGGTGAGAGGTACCATATTTTTGTGGGTTTAGGCATGAAAATCGTAGCAGACCACGTATCATGGAGGCTGGTTGTGAATTTTAGGAGTTTTGTTATGAAACTCGCCGCAGACTACCTTAGTGAGTTTTAAGAGTTTGCTTAAAAAACTCTAGGTGGGACGATTGAGGGGTAATGAGCTTAAGGAGTTTGGGGTACTGTAACTCGAGGCAGGCCACCGGAGTGAGTTTAGGAATTTCATTATGAAAAGCGACAAACACATCTAGGTAGGGTGAATCACATGGGGGTATTAGGTGAGTCCTACTCCCCTAACGAGGTAGTCCAGGAGACACTGGAACGTCAGAAGTTAAGATCGGTCTTAGCGAATGTAGAATTACCCGCAGGGGAAAAATAGCGGCAGAGGTTATCCCATATTGGATAAAGACTACCTCGTCAGAGAGGAAGGCTAAATGTTCTTTACCAGCGGGAATAGACGGACAAGAAGCTCGAATAATGTGGTAGTGAATGGTTTTTGTTATCAGTACGGATACGGCGGGTGTGAGTAGCAATAAGATACGGAGATTGTTGCCGTCATCGTAACAAACGTTCGGGAGTATCGTTGTTTGTTCTAACTTTGTCGGGAATTTTGCTCACTCCTCGTCCCAACATCCACAAGGAGTCATCTAGACTCCCACTCTCGGGCACTATACACTCGATTTGTTAAAACTTAAAAAACAAAACAATGTAAGGCATTATGACTAAGCATTATTGATTTTTTAAAATTCTCTATTCTCTTGTTATTATTTACTTTATTTCAGCTAACTTTACTTCTTTATTAAACACTCGTAAATCTCTTCACGGACGAAGGTAAAATAAACCAGAATTGCCCTAAAAGGGCCCGTCCGTGTTGAGATTGAGAATCTACTTAAGATGCTTAAGAGCAGTACACTAGCCAGACTGACCTAATGATCTTGTATAATCATAAATACATTTAATTACCCTAAATCGTTTCTAATTTGGGGTTTCGTTGGGTTAAAATAATTATATATAATTTCTTTAAGTTGATCGTCACACACAACTGCTCTAAGAGTAATGAAATCTACGTTGTGGTAAGACAAATACACCCTTTTAGCCCCTTGGGCAACTGAAGTTGACCACACATACACATCAAGACAAAAGTAAACTATCCGGGTTCTGGTAGGTAAAGAGTTGAAGCTGAAAATGTTTGATTTCTTTTGCAGGTTTCCCGTTTTACCAAACTGGAGAAAGCGGATATATTGGAGATGACCCTTCGACATCTGAGAAGCGTCCAGGAAGAGGAGAGAGAACTCAGAACCCACGGGAATGATGTCTCTAAGTACCGGTTAGGATTCGCCCGATGTGTTGCTGAAGTCAGTACTTACTTCAGGGACAAAGATGACTCCTCCCATTTAGGGGAGAAGCTAATAAGTTACTTGAATAACGCCCTCCTTCAGATCAGCCCTCCTACAAGCTCAAAGGCGACTACAGAGCAATTTTCCCGGGGAGGGCCTCCTAAAGGTAGCCTTCAGAGTGGCTATATAGGTTTTCCCCAGGAGACACTCGCGTGTATCGAGAATAGACATGGATGTTTTACCATCTCGAAGGCTGTCTCTAGGCTTTACGAACTGAATACGACCATCCCTCAAGATTGTTCGCGTTCTAAGGGCATTGTCACAGTAGATGCATCTCTTGGTGAACCTCAGGGCATTGATAGGGAAGCATCTCCACCATGGTGCCCACCTTCTCCCCCTTTGAATGATTCTGTCCAACCAAAGCTGTCATTGCCCAAAACTGAATCGTCCATTATAAGGGAGTACTCTGTCCTGCCTCAATTCACCAAGCGTACTGTATCCAAGCTGGTCACTAAGACCCCAGTTACTGCTATTACCAGCGCTTTGCCATTAAAAATGCCCAAGCCCCTACATAAATGTCCAGACAGTTGTCAAGAAGTGCCTTTGAATTTGGTGTCACCTCGCAGAGAAAACACCCCCAAAATCCAAGGAATCAACTGCAATCCTGAAACTTCGCCCTACAACCTTCATTCCAGATCCCATCCCACAAGTTCTGGGACTGAGTTCCTAAATTTTCAGGCATCTTCCAAACCACTTTCTCCTCCCTCCAGTGTTTCTTCTAGCCCTGAACCATTCCCTCCCCATGAGGTTCCCGGAAAAGCTTCAGACAGTACACATGGGCAGCGGTCCAAAGCCGACTCACCTTCTAGATTTGCAAGCGCTACCTTGGACCATACCAATCTCCATTGGAGGCCTTGGTGACAACGCCTGAAGCATTATATCTAATCACGTGATGGTGGTGACGTATTCCCTCAGAGTCAGTCGTCAGATAGCCGCTGTAAACAAAAACCATGTGGTTAGGTGATGGTACTTAAGAATCTAAGGACACTGAATAACAATTTCGATGCGATTAATTAACGTGACGAGATTTAATTACTAGAGTTAAGACAATACATGGTAAAACTTAAGAAACATTGTGTCATCTAGTAATAGAATATTTTTGGTGAATGATGTGATGATGCCGATAGGACATGAACTAGTGGTGATAGTCGACTACTACTAGTAAGCAATGATGCTATATGCTAATAGAGTGATGGTGGAAAACGCACTAATGTATAGTAAAGTGGTGATATATACTACAATAATACTTGGTTGTTAGTACAAGTGCATGAAACTCTTTAATGGTTACTATCGCACCAAAACATGATTGAAGCTTTTGAAAAGAAATAATTGGTGTTATTTGAATGTTATCAGACGAAAGGGGTAAATTGTTGAGAAGAGATAGGTCGTTAAAAAACTATAGCATTGTGCTCTTACTATTGTCATTGAGGCGTTAATCATGATTTAGCACTCATACACGTGCCTTAAGCATTATTGTTTATTCTGCCATACAATTTTAATTATAGTTTAAAACAGAATATCAAATTTTGAAATAATTAGTCGAATTTTTTTTTATTAAAATAGATACACTTGGTATGTATATAATGTGTGAATAAAGAAATATTTGCCTAATGTTATGGCCGATTTCTATTGGGACCCATCCAAACAACACATGCACAATCTATGAGCGTTGTCATTAACTCGACTGGATTTATATAATCAAGATTTGATGGAAATACCCATTATCGAGGGAAGAAGCTTCATAAAATGTGATTGGGTAAGTACAGACATAGACAAAAGGCGAAAATCTTCATGATGGTCATAAGGACTGGGTAGAATAGGAGTGGCCTTGGTTTAACTCCGAGTCGAAGCCAGGTCTCCCAAAGCCGGCCCGCCGCTTAACCACTAAGGCCCAGGTCACACAGAGCCGAACTGCTTCCGATTCGATCCCGAATCACATCGGGATCTCGCCATTCCGACTTGGTTCCGATAGTTTCATGAAATGATTCGGGCAACTTTCCGAATCATTTCCGAAAGTCCTATAAAATTTGTCTCCGATTTCGAATGCAAACCGAACATTCGGTTTTCATTCGGACTCAAATTCGGCTATGTGTGGCTGGGCCTTAACCTACCAGACGGGGTATTTAAGATGCATCACTCAATCAATCTCGGTATCTCCCTAGGCGAGAAGGTACTTCCGAGGGTTTTTTATACCAGATCTCCCTTTCAGAAAGGATATTTCATTCTTTCCCTGGACAAATATTCCTGTCTTTTATCGATTACCTTTTGTGTGCTGGTGTCCCTTAAAAGCTCCAAACGTCCCATTTTCTTGCCTAGAAACTCCGTTTTCCAGTCTCACGAACTCAGTCAAAATGTATCTATATGAATCTTCTCAAGTGGATACGTCTCTTCTTTGTACGGAAAACAAGGTTAACAAACCTAAGTCACGTGCTCTCATTTATTCTTATGACCTTACGACCTACAAAACTTTCAATAATTCCTTGGGAGGACCTTGGCAATTACATAATTTGAAAGAGAATGTAAAACAACATATGGGTTTCAAATTTCGTTAGAATCGGCGGAATAGTTACGATGTCATTGCCAAATAATTCCCGGGCTAGCCTTATAGGAATACCTTGGCAATTATATCATTCGAAAGAGAATGTAAAACAACATATGGGTTTCAAATTTCGTTAGAATCGACCCATTAATTAAGATTTTATTGCCAAATAATTCCAAGACTAACCTTAGGAATACCTTGGCAATTACATCATTCGAAAGAGAATATAAAACAACATAAGGGTTTCAAATTTCGTTAGGATCGGCCGAACAGTATGATGTTATTGCTGAAAAGCTCAATGTAAAGTAAAATGGTTACCATCCGACCGACAACCTACGGGCCGACATAGTAACTTATAGTCGCATGCATGCGACTAAAAACTATTGACCAGTTGTGATTGGCGTGCAAAGTTGAAAGCATCTACCAGGTTCAGGCTCACGCTGGTTGACCAAGGAAATGTGTTAAAAGGGTTATACAGAGACGGGAGAGCAGAGTTCTTAAAGGAGATGATTCGAAAAAAAGACCACGTCACTCCGGAAGGGACTCGACCCTCAGACCTCTGGTTATCTAGACCAGCGCTCTACCAACTAAGCTAACGGGACCAACAACAGCGGCGACATATTTTCCCCACGTAGACTTTCCATTCGCATCTCCAATGAAACTGCCGGCAGGAGTCCCTTTTGCAAGAAGGGAAGCCTTGAGTGTATGGTGTGATCTTTCCAGTATAGGGTTGTCAGGAGTAGTAAAGATGTGTTCAGTAGCTGTGAGTTTTAATAACTTTTGCAAGAGACCTGACCTGAACTGTATCCATTATCAGACACGATATTGAAAAAAAAAGTTCGACCAAAGTTTCGGATGTAATATCCTCAATTGGATATGCCTCTATCCACTTTCTGTAGCGGCAAATGGGAATCAAAGGTGGGTAGATTTAGTCCAAATGTTAACTTTCTTTAACGGTGGTAATCCGTTAACCAAAAAATTCAACTTCATTAATTTGTTAAAAATGTAACGGAAGTTAACGTTAATTATTTTATTATTATAAAACAATATAGAAAACTGGTTTTATTTTTTTGCTCTAGACCCACCTCAGAACTGTCAAAACTATAAAATATAAAAATTGCCAAAATTCTAATGGACAAAATGAGAAAACAGAAATCTTTAAGGAAAAATATTAGTATTAAACTAAAAAAATATTGGTATAATAATCGAATGAAGCAAAAAAGAAAAACACGAACATGAATACATAAAATTAAGACATAATTTATGTTTTGTTTCTTTATTCTTCTTATAGTAAATTTTGTCCATAAGATGCACGTTACTCTTCATGAAAAATACCACCCGAAAGTTTCCATCAGACAGGAAGAATGGATCTCTTGGCTTCAAGGTGTTCTTGCTAAAGGATAACAAACGCTCCACTGCAGCACTATAGAGGGGATGGCGGCGTTGAACCTGATGGACAAGTCCACCAACACTTGCTCTTCCAAGAAAGCTGCATCTATCAGCAATTCTTTGGAGTTGGTCTACACTCTACAACCAGGTCTTGACCAAGTTCTGTTATTTGGACTTCATCGCCCTGTAGCTCCTGCTGACCTTTAGTTGATGGTCGAGGGTTTGGGCGACAGGTGACATGGCAGAAATAAAGCATCAGCCTGTAGCTCTTGCTGACCTCTTGTTGATGGGTAACGGTAGCGAAGAAGTTGTACTCCTTATCTTCGTTGTTGCTCCTCTGCCTAGATCTGGTCAAGGGCTTGGGCGACAGATGACATGACAGAAATAAAGCAATGTAGGAAATTTTAGAAATTAAAATATGTAGGGAAACAGACTAGTAAAGAATATAGTGTCAAATGAAATGGTTTAAATGTCAATAATAATTTTACTCCTTCAATAAGCAGACATCCTGGTTGTTTAAGCTGTTGAACTTCAGCTGGGCCATGACTGTGGAGAGCAAGGTATCTTAGGCTCCAGACTGGCGTTTAGAAAAACTCATAAGTCAAATTTCACCTGCGCCTAATTACCACCTCAGCGTAGATGCTGTCTGCTACCATAGTGCTGCGATCCTGAAGGTACCAGAGGACGTGGGCCTTGGCCACGGCAGCCCTGTATGGCACTTTGAACAGTGCACTATGTAGTGCACCATCTGCACATTTTTTTATCGCGCCCATCCTGCGACTGCTACCAACTGTATAAGTCGCCGTACTTTAATTTTCAGCCTAGTGCTAGACTATTTTAAAATGCAAAAGATAGTAATGAACATAACAATAAAACCAAAAACAAAAAAAAACGAAAGAAAAGCAATAAGAAAAGGGAGGCACACTCGGGGTCGGGGAGAAGTCAGATAGTCTACAAGTCTGTGTAGACGAACACATCCCGAGTACAAGGGACAAGCGGTAGCGACCCCGTTCGTCTCGGTACCGGCAAGGGTAACGTGCGCAAAGATCACCCAAACTGGATTGCGGCAGGAGTGCACCACCTTAAGCTTGAGCAAAAAACCCCAAACTTGTGCGATTCAATGCCTGCTGGGATTGACGCTCCATAGGTGGCATTTTGGCTGCACCAAATGATATGGAAAGGTCGTCCACGTAGAGCGTAGCGAGGAAATCTTCCGGCAGCACCAAGGTGATGTTGATACTCAGGGTAAAGAGTGTGAGAGTGAGGATACTTCCCTGCGGAAGGCCCTCTTCCTGCCCCTTTGGGAGGGATAAAACTACCCACCCCCCTCATAAACGGAATCGACGATTCGCAGAAATTCAGAAAAAAAAATGGGAGGCGTCCCCTTGGTCCCATCGTATGGAAAGACTCCATGTGGCATCATAGGCCCTCTCCAGATCAAAAAACATCGTGGGGTAGTGTTTTGAAGGACTGGCAGATATCATTTTCAAGTCTTATTAGAGCATCCGACGTGTAGTGGAACTTGCTGAAGTAGGACTGTGCGAATGACAGGTAGCCTCCAATATCCATGAAAAAGGCTAATCTAACTTTTACCAATTTTTCCATCTATTTTCACACCTTGAAGGTTAGAGTTATCTCTCCCAGTTTTATGAAAAGAGTGCAGAGTAACCATTCACCAGGAGTCTAGGAGCATACCCTCTATGCAGATCCTGTTGAACACATCTAACAGAATGGCCATGGCTCGCTCATCAACCTGTCGAATCATTGCATACGAGGCATCGTCCGGACCAAGGGTAATGTCCGCCACGCATGAAGCGAAAGCGGAACACTTTTCATTCAGTGTAGTCCTGTCGTTAAAGGGTCCTCCGCCTCTGAAGGTATAATCCAGTGGGCGGCTCTCAGCATCATCACGACGTGCAGTGAATACAGGCAGAACATTATTTCGGCTAGGTAATGTGGAGAAAGCGCGTTGCAAAAGACCCCGCCACGAAGGTGGGGTCCGAGATTACGGCTTTCTTCTCATGGAGAACAGGAAGGAAGTCCTGCGAGAACTTGCCCCAAATCCTTTTGACTCGCTTCCCCACCTCTGCAAAAGTGGTATTTTCGTTAAGTGGAAGAGCAGCAGACGTGCTTCGAAACATACCAAAATCTAGCCCCAGCTCGACAAAATTCACCGACCGTTAAATTGTTTGGGCAACACTTTTCGCGCATGTAGGCATATGGCTTCTGTCTGAGGTCACTCTCATACTCGGCTCACCTTTAAGGAAGTAGAGGCGAGCAAAACGACCAGACGTTCTAGGAATAGTAGTTAGGCCCACGGCGATTAGGTTGCCGGTGAAAAAAAATTCAGAGGCCTCATCCACCAACTTAAACTCATCATCTGGGTCAAACAATTCAGTCATTACCTAAAATGCTGGCCACTGCGCCTTCTCCAAGCATCAACCGGGCGGGTTTTAGGCGGCAGCCGCCGCACAGAAAATTATATTTGAATAGGAATGTGGTCACTACCAGAAGGGTAATCGACCAGCTTCTACCCAAAAGCAGAATGTGCATCCTGAGAACACATCGATAGATCAAGACGGCAAAACTAAGTGGTTCTCAGACAGCGATGCGTAAACCAATCCACATTTAGGACACCTCTCTCCAACTCTTCAATCACGTCGGCAAGTCCTGATCCCTAGGATTGATCATGTATTACTCCCAGAGGGAGTATCTACCATCAAATACCCGAGAAGTAAAAAGGGCCTTGGCAACCATGGTATGACGCTAAGGTAAGTCCTCCGCATCGAATTCGGCTGACGGTGGAATGTACGCAGAGATAATAGTATACCGCCTATCCAGGTGTAGCCGCAATGCCACACCTTGCAAGGGATTTATAGTAAATAGGGGTGTAAATCGCTAATCCTCCTGCCCGGCCCCCATTCTGTGATGAGTGAGTCGCGAAACCATTATACCCCTGTATGGCGGGCAGACGGCACGCACTAAGCATGGTCTCCTGCTAAAAGATAGTTAACGGGGTACGGGAGACGAGATTCATCAGCTCCTCAAAGCTGGCCCTAAGTCCAGGTCAATCCATTGAAGGAATATGACCTCCGGGCCTAGCTCGTAAGATATGCGGAGGCATTTTTCAATGAGAAGACCCTCACGGAATGTTCGTACCCTTCCTGGAGGCAAAGCACACTGAAGGCGTTGTCGTCTCCGTGGACTTGGTGAGAGAGGTTGGGTACTCTATGCGAGTTTTTCTTCTATCTGCATCAAAACCTTTGACGATCGTGGGGGCTTCGGAGGCGGAAGCCGATCTTTAGGAGGGTTCCTCTTATCCGAGTCTCCCAGTCCAGCTCTGGGTGGGACGTGGAAGCCGAATCTCCTTTCGGGGTACAGCTTTAGCAATCCTCGAAGACAGTCCAACGACCCAGGAGAGGTTTTCGGCCGTTTCGCATTAAGGAAAACGGTCACGCGAGGGGATAGGGGAGACCTCTGGTTTTGGTCGAGGCTGGGTGTGAACCCTTTGTGCCACAGTTCTACCAGGTGAGCGTCAGAATGGGAGGGGGATCCGAATGGGCGCGAAAGAGACCGTGCTCGGATAGCGCTGTACGCGCCAAAACTTAGCATCACGAAAAGACAGTCTATCCGTAGTGTGAGCGGCCAGGATCTCCTTATCAAGGAGATATGCACCGCATTGCTTCGATGAAGCAGGGTGCGACTCTCCGCAATTGATACACTTGGCTATAGATGATAAGGATTTATTGCGTACAATCTTGGAGCAAATTGCATCGACTTCGGGTAAACTAGACTTTGTACATCTACATCAGAGATTCATATGGTCGAAACGATGGCAGTAGTAGCACTTCTGCGGGATTGGCACGAATTCCTTCACGTGGTAGCGATACCAACCAGCACGCACCGATTTAGGGAGTCTGTCACGATCGAACCTGAAGAGGAGTTTAGGGTTGTCACGAGCCCCCCCCCCCCCTTCTTCCCCCTGTTTTCTTATCACACATTCAACCTTGACCGCTACTTGGTCAGCCAGCAATTCGGTGATGTATTCTAAGGATTACCCTGTAAGTTCTCTCACTTTAACCACTTTTTTTCACGAAGTTCATGGTAAAGTGCGGTGTGACATTTACTAGCGAATCATTGAGTCTCCAAGGAGCACTAATCATTTCCGCCGGATTCGCAAGAAGGCCTCTGTCCAAGAAACGGATCAGCTTCTGCTCTCTATCAATCAACCTAGCTAATGATCTCCCTTGATGGAACATGTTGGCTTAGGCCAACTCATTGCCAATAGTTGAACGAATAACTAAAAAGAGTTTTAAGCCGGCGGGCCCTGACGTAATCAATGTTCGGCTCAACGCACTTGCGACTTTGGTATTTGTTTGGGCCTCCACGCTCAAAGGCGCCTTGTTGCCAGACATGCCGTCTTTGGCTTGGTTGCTTGCTGAAACGGCAGCGGACCCGTCCGCCCCTGACCCCCTGTCGAGGGTGAGGAATCCCTAGTCTTAGATTTTTCTTAATCTTGTTTGTCTTTTTAGATGGCGGGTAATGAACCCGCTTCTCACCACCCTTTGAAGGGGTTCAAAGGCCGGACGCACCAGCATCGACCAGATCTTTCATCGAGATGGCGAAAATCTTGGCCATCAAGGGGCACCAGTGTGGGGAGGAGGTCCATCCTCTCTTTTTGAGTCCTGGCAGGGACCGTACCCACTGAGAAGGATCTTGCACAGGGGCGAACACAGTATCGGTGCCTGGCACTGAGCCCCGCTTCGCCTCAAGGAAGACTGCCATCTGTGGCGGGAGCACCTCCAGGATCGTCGTCTACTACAGGGGGGAGGGGATCCTCCAACTTGTAATCCCTCCAAGGTGTCGGGTATCCCAACCAAGGACTCATAGGGCTTATAACACATTAAGTATGTCAATGCAGCCTGCATGGAAAAAAAGAGGAGCAGGCCTGCCGGCTCCCATCAAGGTTATGAATTTCGGATCTACCAGGTGACTTGGTAAGGCCCAGAGAACGATGCCGCCTCTAACACCTCTAATTGGTTTATTTGTTACCTTAATCAAACCTGGGGGAGGGGGGACTAAATCGTCGCGTCCTTTGTCATGCCGTTAGAAAGTAAAGGGAGACCCGCCGCAAATGGAAAGTCGTCCGGAGACAACTCTACAAAAGGGTATAAGGGCGAGACCCCCGAACCCATCAATTTGGAGGGGAAGAAACACACTCTTCGCTAGAAGAGTCTTGGAGGGGCCCCTAAGAAAGTAAAGGGGGAGGCACCTTTGTCACATTCTATTCTCTAACGAAATTTGCTACTTTTTACCATTCACTTTATTATATCGGGCTAGTCACTAAAAAAAATCGCTACTTCTTACCATTCACTTAATTTATTTTTACTCTCTAACTATATTCGCTACTCTTTACCATTGATTTTATTATATCAGGCTACTCGCTAACATAATTCGCTACTTTTTACCATTTACTTTATTATATTAGGCAACTCAATAACAAAATTTGCTACTTTTACCATTTACTTTATTATATCGGGCTACTCATTAAAAGAAATCACTACTTCTTACCATTCACTTTATTTTATTTTTACTCCCTAACCATATTCGCTACTTTTTACCACTCATTTTATTGTGATATTTTCTAACCAAAGTCTACTTTTTTTACCATTGGCTTTATTTGATTGTTGCTCTCGAACCATATACTCTACTTTTTACCATTCACGTTATTGGGCTATTGTCCTAGCAAATTATTTATTTTTTAGCATTCGCTTTATTGGAGTACTCACTAATAAAATTCGTTACTTTTTACCAGTCACTTTATTTTATTGTTACTCTCTAACCATATGCGCTACTTTTTGCCACTCATTTTTTTGGGCTATTCTCTAACAAAATTCGCTACTTTTTCCTATTCGCTTAATTATATTGGGCTACTCTCTAACAAAGTTCGCTACTTTTTACGATTCTTTTTCTTTTACTTTTACTCTTTAACCATATTCTCTCCTTTTACCACTCACTTTATTGTGCTAGTCTCTAACCAAATTCACTACTTTATTCCATTTGCTTTAATATATTGGGCTACTCCCTTACTAAATCCGCTACTTTTCCTGAAAATGTTTTTGAGTTTTTCTCGAATCTACTCCAGCAACTTCCACAAATGCTTTATAAGTTGTTTTTTTTACCTTATTGATTTTAGTATACAATAGTTTTATTTAGGGTCTTATTTTTAGTCGCATGCCGGCGACTCTATAAAATACTATATCGATCCGTAGGTCGGTGGGTCAGGTGGTAACGATTTTACTTTTCAATGTTTTTAAGGCAATAACCTCGTAACTATTCGGTCGATTCTAACGAAATTTGAAACTCTTATGTTGCTGTACGTTCCCTTTCAAATAATATAATTACCAAGGTCCTCCCAAGGTTAGTCCTGGAATTATTTGGCAATACATTGTAACTATTCAGCCGATTCCAACGAAATTTGAAACCCTTATGTTGTTTTACATTCTCTTTCGAATGGTATAATTTTCAGCGTCCTCCCAAGGTTAGTCAGGGAATTATTTGGCAATATCATTGTAACTATTCAACTGATTCTAACAAAATTTGAAACCCTTATGTTGTTTTACATTCTTTTTCGAATGATATAATTGCCAATGTCCTCCCAAGCCTAGTCCGGGAATTATTAAATGAAAACTAACTATAGGTAAGATTGCCCCACTTGTTGAAAGTTTTGAAAGTCGAAAGCTCATAAGGTCATAGGTCAGAATAATTGAGAGCACGCGACTTAGGTCTGTTGACCTTGTTTTGTAGTATTTATATCTTGGTCATGTTTTTATTCAGTATCTTATATATATATATATATATATATATATATATATATATATATATATATATATATATATATATATATATATATATATATATATAGTACAAGAAAGAGAAATTGGACGCGAATGTGCAATGAGAGAAGAAACAGGAGTTTTTTAAAGGTAAGAGAAAGGGACATTAGAAGAAGACTAGAATCAAAGAGAGCAGAGGTTCCTAGCTTAGAGAGATACTGGGTTTGATCGGGTAACGCTTTGGGCAAAGTGTAGTCACTGTACCTGGTAGCTTAGCGGTACAGCATCTGACCGGCAATCAGCAGACCCGAGTTCGGGTCCCAGCCATGAATTTAAATTTTTTTTTCGCCTGGCGTTATCTCTGGCTTCTCTGTAAAGTATTGCCTTCATTGTGCCGCCCTCTGCTCTCTTTGATTCTAGTCTTCTTCTAATGTCCCTTTCTCTTACCTCTAAAAAACTCCTGTTTCTTCTCTCATTGCTCATTCGCGTCCAATTTCTCTTTCTTGTATTATATTGTTATATAGTCTGCAATGCAAGGTTTCTGCACCTTTATTTCTGTCTTCAAAATTCTTTTGAAAGGCAGAAAATAAATATGGCGAAAGACCGTGCCTAAAATGTTTTTTTTGGTCTTCGTTAAGTATCCCCCTTTGGATTACACAAATTCCTTCTTGATAACCACTAGTAGCTCTCTTCTTCCCTTTATCACCCTTTTTGGGGACCTTAAGTCCTACGACACGCGAGTGAGTTTTCGTAGGATAGAACTCTTCAGCGCGACCTCCATTAAATTCCCCCCCCTTTCCTTTTCTAGCCTGCCGCTAATGTGTCAGTGGAAAACTCACTCACCACAGCCCAGATCATCGAAGTTAAGTGACATTAGGCAGGTTAGTGATAGGACTGCGCCCTAGCTAAGGGAAGAAACGTTGAGGGAAGTTAAACCACACTGGATGTGGTTACTCTCCTGATGGGAGCCTGGATTCGACATTTGCGTCAGACGGAGCAAATCGTGGTTAAGAAACGGCAACGTATCTTTACTTCCAGTAACTTCACCATTGGGGAGGGGGGGATAGAACTCTCCCTCGTGTATATATATATATATATATATATATATATATATATATATATATATATATATATATATATATATATATCCCTTTCTCCTTTTCTTTCATAACAATTAAACCACCGAAAAGTGGTTCTCCGAGGGAGCCCACTTCACGCTCGGGGCCCGTTTCCCTAACAACGGTGGGCAGTCCTTGCCGGAAATCGCGCTCCTTTTAATTCAGTATTAAAGTAATCTTTTAATCTCATGGTCGCTTTATGAAGTTCTTTCCTCCCGAAGCCATAAAACTCACCCAGAACAATCGCTACAGCCTCCATTCACAGCCGAGGTGGGGGGACCGTGAACAAAACGCTTCGTCGGGCCCTTCGTTCAACGAATAGACCATCCAAAAATCCCTTTAGGGGCCAGTTAACCTTGACGTCATTAAATGCAATCCTTAGGAACTCCCCTTTGCAGTCGCCCTTTGCAATTTTGCAACATTTTTATGCAGCCGAGGTCCAAAAGATGCGATTATGGCCAAGATGCGAGATATCTCACGTTTTTCATCCGTTTTCTTTGGCTTTTTGACGTTTAATGACGTGGAATCCTACCTCAAATGGAGGCTTAATTCGATCGGTGTTCCACTGGGTGGTATCTTAGTGCCGCCACTGTTTAGATTTTTTTTTATCAGGACTGTTACCAGTAATGGTATTAGTTGGGTGGTAGGATATTTTTTATAAGGGAAATAAAACATCCAGGAGGCCCTTTGTCAGATAGTTTTTGATAAAATGGTTTATAAATTGTATCGATGTTAAACAGAGTTGTATCTTAGTGCCTGCACTGTTTAGACTTTTTTATCAGCATATTACCAGTAATGGTATTAGTTTTTGATAAAATGGTTTATAAATTTTAACGATGTTTCACAGGGTAGTATCTTAGTGCCTACACTGTTTAAACTTTTTAATCAGGATATTACCAGTAATGGTATTAGTTTTTAATAAAATGGTTCATAAAGTGGAGATGCCTAAAATTTTAGGAAGTTTCATTTGCAACTCTTCTGATCTACCACTCTCCCGGGAAAGATTAGAACCTTTCAATATTTAATAGTAGTAATAGTACCCAATACAAGCAAGCAATAATAGTGATTTAATAGTAATAAAGATAACAGAGATTGATAACGATGGACAAAGTGGGTTTAGAGCTGGTAGGATGTGGATAATGGATGTAAAGTATTTGTTGGATTGATGGATCTAGAGAAAGCTTATGATCGTGTAGATAGTGAAGTACTATGACAGGTCTTAAGAATGTATGGTGTAAGTGGTAATCTCCTACATTGTGCGATAAATATTTATGTTGGAATGAAAACATGGATTCGGGTGAAAGATTGAGTGAGTTGGTTGACATATGGGAAGAGGGTAAGTGTATGTGATGACGGCATGGTTGTTTAATACGATTAGGATGAAGTATTGGCAGAAATAGAAATGGGCATTAGGGAGAGGGTGATGCCCTTTTAAGCAGTGTTTTGGATGTAGTTTATGAGAGGGAGCGACTGGGGTGACCTCTGATAGGCTCTTGCAACTTTTGTCATCCGTTGAATTGTTATGTTGTATGGGTGTAAGATTGATCAGAAATGTTAAGGCGAGAAGAGGATGTTCTAGCTATGTTGATACACGTTGATGACGTGGTGTTCGTGGCTGAACGTGAGATGGATGTGGAAATGATGATGGAAGCTTTTGAGGGTATATGAGAGTAGAGGAGTAAACGTGAATAAAGAAAAAAGTATGTGTGGGTGAAAATGTGGTGAGGTGTGATATCATGGCCCGTAATGTCACCCTTGAACAAGCAGCGAGTGGTTCAAACGAACCATCTTGCGACCACAAGGTTTTAAATGGTAGGAAAATCTCTGGGGGTGATTGCAGCGCGAGCGAATGGTGATGGTTTGAATGTGGGATGTGCAACGGAGATGCATGTGAGTATGTTGGTGGCAATAGTGGTGTAGGAAAGTGAGCCTATGGTATGGAAGGATGAGGAAAGATATGGAGTGAGAGTATTGAAAATGAATAACTTGAGAGAGATGCTCGGCGTGAGCTAGAAGGAGAGAGTGAGGTGCGACTGGGTAAGAGATGGTGATGGTGAGTGAGGTTCTGAGTGTTCTGGCGGTGGGATGGACATGTAAAGGTATGGTGGGAAATTGACATGTTAAGAGATACGTGAGTGAATGTCAGAGTGTGAGGGGGAGGGGGGGCCTTGTAAGAGGTGGGCTATGTGAATTGTGTGTGTGTGAGAGAAAGAGAGAGAGAGAAAGAGAGACTGAGAGAGAAAGGACTGATCGAGGACGAAGTGAATGCTAGGTGTGCATGGGGAAGCTATGAGGTGGTGGGAGGAGATTTGGGCCATTTGTCCAGAGATGAACCCTGTCTGGATGAGATGCTACACTACACAACACCCCATCACTACAAAGGGCCTCCGGTGTGGGCAAAATGATGCATGTATTTGTACTTGACAGGGCATAAAAGGGTGGGAAGGAATTAGTTTTGTTTCAGTAGCGATGTTGTGCGCCGTCCTCATTTTGTGTTAAAGGGATTGAATATAATAATATGTATGGTTGCATAGCGCTCTTCCAGCCTGTTTACCACCTAAAAGGGGGAGAGATAAAGGGGGGTGGTCTTCGAGTGACGTTTGAAGACACCAACGTAGGACGAGGAGTGTATAGCAGCGGGTAGGTCATTCCACAACCTCGGAGCAAATGTCGAGAACGCACGACCTACCATACAGCACATCCTATAAGGGAAGAGCAACAAAGGAACAGAGCCCGGACGAAGGGTATTCATAAGCCTGGATAAGTTAAGAGCAGAAGAGTGGTAGGAAGGGGCTGCGGTGTTTATCCTCTTTATAAGAATGAGAACCTCGATACGACCCTGGATCGAATGGGGAATCAGTCTTTAGTTCTTTTCCCTGTTGCTTTTCCTTCTCCTGCGAGTTGTCTCTGCAGGATTTCAGCAGGTTTTTGTCCTCTTTCAGTGAACAAAAAATGTCCGAGATTTGTAATGATAGCGGGGCCAGACTCCACCCCCACCTCTGCGTGACCCCCTTGGTGGCTTAAGTTATGAGAAGCGCCTACCTTCCGTTTTCCTGCGGGTAATTTACCTACATATCTAAATACATGCATGGATTTACATGTATATAAACATATACTGTATACACAGGCATGAATGCATACATACTTACATGCACACACATTTAATTACGTACGTGTATATGGATACATATATATCTACATACATACATATATAGACACATATATAAATACATACATAAATACATTCACACATATATAAATACATAGGTACGCATACATACACATACATACATACGACTTAAGTTGTTTTTTTGTACGAGTTTTATCACCAATCCGCAACGTCCCGGTGTTTGCCTCAGGGTTGACCCACCAAAAGGGTATGAGTGGATTGGTCACTAGTAGTAGTAGTAATAGTAAAGATTCCAGGAAGTATTATATTTTCGACCCCAAACAGCGTTCAGGGAGAACCTTCGTCGCCCCGCACAGAGGGACCTGCTCCGCGTCAGAGGTATGTGGATATAGATACTTCGCGTCAGAGGTATGCGGATATAGATAGTCCGCGTCAGAGGTATGTGGATATAGGTACCCAATAGCAGGATTCCTTGGAACAGTGATTGTGTTTGTGTATTGTGCTGTGAAGATAGGGGGATGGAAGGAGGAAGAAAGCAGTGTTGTAATTGGTTGAGTGTGCGATGAGAAGTGCAAGATCTACCCACCCGAATACAGGGCTGAGCTCAGCGCACTACCCCGATTCGTAGCCGGATTTCTACGTGCGCTGACCTTTGTGTCCGCTCTTCTCGGGATCGAACCCGGTAAATTGTCACTATATGTATAACGATGATAAGCAACAAAGGCTTCGAATTATTCTTTCCAGGTTAAATTATGTTAATATTTAGGTTTTTATTATACAAAATATAAAATATGAATGCGGGAAATTGAATAGGGAAGCCAATAAATGGGCAACATTACTGGTTAATTAGTTAATCCAGAGTAAATAGACAAAATTTTAAATTTTCGGAGCAGATGAAACAACTAACCATTTAAGGGCCAAATTGACATGTGGAACTACATAATTTCAAGCCACTTTGACTCTTAATATATATTGATTTAAGGGTTATTTTATTTTATTTATATAATCAAATTTGGCATCGAAGGGTTAAGGAATAGTCGCAAGAATTGCATAAGTATACAGATCAACAAAATCTTCCACACAAAATGGATATAATAAGAATCATTCACACATATTTAGATATTTGATCGCGATTGGACAGTACCTTGATACGTGAGGGGTGTCACCTAAGTAAAATAAGGACTTGAAATAAATGGGGACTAAAAACTCACGCAGATGGAAACGATAACGGTCGATAGAAAAACAAGGTCTGATGACCAAAAAGTCACCGTGCTCTACCTTATTCCGATTTATGACCTTATGACCTTCAAAACTTTCAATAATTCAAAGTCTAATCTTGGGAAGACAATGATATCATTCGAAAGAGAATGTAAAACAACATAAGGGTTTCAAATTTCGTTAGAATCGGCCGAATAGTTATGATGTTATTGCTAAGTAATTCCCCGGCTAACCTTGAGAGGATTTGGGCAATTATATCATTCGAAAGAGAATGTAAAACAACATAAGGGTTTCAAATTTCGTTAGAATCGGCCGAATAGTTACAATGTTATTACAAAAGAAAAGCAAAACGGGGACCGACCGACCGACAGAGTGAGACGTAGAGTCGCCCACGACTAATAAAGCTGCTTGCCATGGTGATCTATGTTGCTGATAAGTGTTTGTATGGCTTAAGATAATCGAGAATGTGAGGTGTATGTGTGAGAGAAGGGTTGATCTTGAATATCTTGAAAGAGCAAACCGACCTCCTTGCCTCCTTTACCTTCTATAACATAGTGCAAAGACGTGTGGGGGGGGATTGGCAAAAGTGGTAGTTATTAGTATTATTACTATTATTAATACTTAGAAATGAAAAAGCAAAAACCATCGAAGGCATCTCTATCAGAAGTGAGGGAAGGCACGCATTCCAAATGTCAGCTGCTGCATGATGAACCATTCTCAGGTCATTTCTGACCTTGGTGAGGTCACATGGTTCCACAGGGTAGGTCGAAATGCCCGGTTCTCTTAGCCGACTACTTCGCTAGGGTTCTATCCTCCGCGAGGTCACTAGGGTGTCGTGCGAGTCGATTTAAGCGGTCGAAAGGAGATTCCAGTGATTAGCGAAGTTAAGCCACATTGGCTGTCGTCAGTCGTTGGAGGGAGTCACCCCTTGTGGTCGATTATTATTATTATTAATACTCTTCTTCTTCTTCTTCTTCTTCTTCTTCTTCTTCTTCTTCTTATTATTATTATTATTATTATTATTATTATTATTATTATTATTATTATTATTATTATTATTATTATTATTATTTGTGGGAGCGTGGAACCATTATTGATTCTTTACACCCGTGTTTCGTTTTAAAGGTGAGGTATCTAAGCCCCCTTCAGCCAATTAAAGGGGCAGTGCGTGGGTAGGGTGAGGAGATCGGTCCTTGGTCGGTCTTGACATTAAACTTTAAGATTCTTTTGGTCATCTGCACCATTTGTGAAATGCCCAAGACACGAATCCTTAGAGGCATTCTCCAACACACAAAAAAGTGGTACTTTCCAATCAAATAATATAGGGTAACCAACGAGGACAATTGCGGTTGATTAATAGCCCAAAGTCATTTTCACCATCACTGTTCCTGAACAGCCACACATTTTCTTTCTCCCTTTCTCTCTTTCGTTGTTTTCCTTTACTACTGCACGTCTTAAACATGACTCCACACCTGACTAAATATATTAATTTAATTAAAATACGTTACTTAAGTCGTCTCTGGCTAGGGTCTTCTCGGGTAGAGGTCTCGATGATCTGCCGAGTGGACAGGGTTCTCGCAGAGATCCCACACTCTTTGTAGGTTTTGTATTAGGTGGATAAGGGTTGGGCATGTGAATATGCGATGAGTTGTCACTGGTTGGTAGGACCAGTGGTAGATTGTATCTGTCGGCCGGTGCGGTTTGTTTTCAGGTTTTGAATGCTGACCGCACCGGAGCCTTGCCAGGGCGATTCGTGTGTCACGTGAGAGGGGTGTTTCTTTTAGGGATTGGGCATAAGGATATCAATTTCGTTCACTACATACACCCCTCTTCAATTACTTCACCCCACCCATGCCTTCCACCCACGTGGGACTTCAATGGGACTGTTTTTTTAGTTATGGATGCGTGCCCTCCCGGCCCCAGCTCCCAAAGGTCTATATGCAGCTATATATATCCCACACATTTTCACTTCCTTCATATTCTCCACTTTTTTTGCGAGAGATGCCCTCGTTGGTTTTTGCTTCAAGATCAAGTGACTAGTAAGGATGTCGAACCCCTAAAAAAATTAGTAGCTCAACACCTACTAACCCTCAAAACCCTACAAAAACCTAGTAACTCAAAACCTACTAACCCTCAAACCCGTACAAAAACCTGGTAGCTCCAAACCATATAACACTCAAAACCCTACAAAACCTAGTAGCTCAAAACCTAGTAGCTCAAAACCTACTAACCCTCAAAACCCTATAAAAACCTACTAGCTCAAAAACATAATAACCCCCGAACCCAACGAAAAGCTAGTAGCTCAAAATCTACTAACCCCCAAAACCCTACAAACAAAAACCTAATAGTTCAAAACCTATTAATCCTCAAACCCCTACAAAAACCTAGTAGCTCAAAGCCTACTAACCCTCAAACCACTAAAAAAATCAGGTAGCTCAAAATCAACTAACCCTCAAAACCATACAAAAACCTAGTAGCTCAAAACTTACTAACCATCAAACCCCTCCAAAAACCTACTAACTCAAAACCTACTAACCCTCAAAACCCTCCAAAAACGTAGTAACTCACACCTACTAACCTCCAAACCAGTACAAAACCCTGGTAGCTCCAAACCTACTAACACTCAAAACCCTACAAAACCTAGTAGCTCAAAACATGCTAACCCTCAAAACCCTTTAAAACCTAGTAGCTCAAAGCCTGCTAACCCTCAAAACCTTACGAAAAGCTAGTAGCTCAAAATCTACTAACCCCAAAACCCTACAAAACCCTAATAGTTCAAAACCTACTAATCCTCAAAACCCTAGAAAACCTAGTAGCTCGAAGCGTACTAACACTCAAAATCTACTAACCTCAAACCCCTCAAAAAATCTAGTATCTCAAAAACTACTAACCCTCAAAACTCTACAAAAACCTAGTGGCTCAAAACCTAGTGACCCTCAAAACGCTCCAAAAACTTAGTAGCTCAAAACCCTACAAAACCTAGTAGCTCAAAACCTACTGACCCTCAAAACCCTACATAACTTACTAGCTCAAAACCTACTAACTCTCAAACCCCTCCAAAAATCTAGTAGCTCAAAACTTACTAACCCTCAAAACCCTACAAAGACCTTATAGCTCAAAACCTACTAACCCTCAAAACCCTACAAAAAACTAGTAGATTAAAACCTTAAAAACTTAAAAACCTTAGTAAATTAAAAACCCTACCAACGCTTAGATATACTATTTACTCAAAAAATCCTACCAACCCTAAAAAACCTACCAACTCAGTTAGAACCCCTACTAACAGTCTAAACCCCCTACTAACACTAAAACCCCCTACAACTTTAAAAAAACCTACCAACTCTACATCTCTGCACAGTGAGAGTTAAGCAGTCTCGTGGTTTCGGTTCGTTTTCGTGGTCCACATCTCGCACTGGCAACTACTTTATGAGGATACCAGGCAATGGCTTCGCCACTCCCCACTACTGGGGGAGCTAGCACTTCACCACTAAGATTAAACTTTAAAATCTAATAAAAAAGCAGCTATGGTTAATTTTTTATAAATTTTCTGAACTTCGCCAATTATAATAATTATAAAAAGGAACTCTAAACTAAATTTTCTGAACTTCACCATTTGTAATTCTTTGGGTTTTAAAAAATTCACAAAATTTCGATACTTATATTTATTTCTGAACTTCACCATTTTGTTTTTTGATATTATAAAAGAATTATTAAAAATAACTTTGATACAAAAAACATAAGTCATGACCAAACTAAGATGAAATTATTATTCAAATACTCAAAATATCCCCTTTCAAATTATAGAGTTAGTGATGATGATGATGATGATGATGGTAAAAGCTCTTATAAGAGCGAAGAAATTGCCCAGATTTATATCTAAACAACGCTTCTTCAATGGCGGCAATGAGCAAGGGCCTCAAAACACTTAAAGCAACCGGGTTAAAGCGAAAAAAATGGCTGGGAGAGAACATCGCCAGGTTGTGAAAGTGGCACCGGTATTGCGATGAGTTCAGGACAAAAAAATATGAAGTTCAATTTTCATCTTCACATCGCTAATTTGTCACCTCTTATAAGGGTTTCGAAAGGGGGGGGGGCGATTGGTGGACAAACTACGCTACTCTTTTAATTTTGGCCACTAATCTTAACACAAAAGTTTCCTTTTAAATTTCCACCATGAAAACCTCATCCAGTACATTCCACCCCTAAGGAGTCCACCTCAGAATTCTTAGTCGCGTGCGCACGCTACTCTATAAGTTGCTATGTCGGTCAGTTGGATGGTAATCATTTTAGTTCTCAATGAGTTTTTGAAAGTTTTGAAGGTCGTAAGGTCAGATGATATGTTTGTTAATTGTTAATACGTTTGTTAATTTTTTTCAAAATTATTGAAAAAATTGAGAGCACGCGACTTAGGTCTGTTGATCTTGTTCCGACTCCGACTCCAATCTTGTGGATTCCGACTCCACGTAAAATGATCGACTCCTGTGGATTCCAATTCCTAGTTTCGCCATGCAGCAAAGTCCTAATTTCACCTAGATATCAGGAATAAATAGGAAATCCCACCAGCAATGCTCCCACTAAATATTGGGGCCGGAAGGGCTCACTGGAGGTCGTCAGGAAGAAGTTCTGCCCTCAAACATGGATCCATGTATACAAACACAAGTAAGGGAACAAAGTTACTCCCTAACGCTCCTACAAAGACTTTTGTTAGTATCATCTCGAGACCTTTGCTAGGGGAGCGGGGGCTTATGGCAAAAACAAAATAAATATTTTGGAATAAAAAACCCCCATCCAACATAAGCAAAGTTAAATTGTAACTGCAAAATTAAGGTTATTATAAAATTGGGTCTGCTTGGTTGGTTGGTTTGACGGACTTCGCTTGTTTACATGAGGCTAAGTAACTCCGCAGAGAGCCAGTCTTATTAAGGCAACTTAGCAAAGAGCATTTCTTTATCTGCAGCTTGGCAACTGTAACAATGGCCGTAAGTTCTAAAAAGGTGAGTTTTTATCTACTTATATCTAGTGTTTATAGATTGCATTAACGATGTTGGCTTAATTTTAGCTTCTCAACTGTTCCTGTCCCATGTACTATTTTTTTCCAACATGTTAGAATGCATTTCGAATGCTAACTGTGAATCTAAGACTCCTAAAGAGCCAAATTTCTCTTAACTTAACCTAAGCCTGTCTATCAAATCGCACTCCTTGTATACTATGACCATATAGGTTCACGCACATTAAACATAAAAACAAGCATGCCTTGTACGCCATGCACACCGTCTACTATAGTATGCATATAAATAGATATTCAGACGAGTGTGCCAATCTCTTGTCCTAACTCTTTCTCTTGAAATGTGCCCAATTTTCGCCTGGTTGAGAGCCTTCGTTGTGAAATTCCTGAATATGCTAATTTAAATTGATTCCTTAAAAACTTACTGAAACGAGCCATTTGTGGAGATAAATAGAAACTGCAGTAAATATTTAATAGGTACCAACAATGCATCATTTTGCGAGGTCACGACAATATGGATAGCCAAATTATGCCTCTTAAGTTTCTTTTAGCCATTTGAGACTTCATTATTATTCCTCTAATACAAGTCAATTTGAGTTGGCCATTGTCAGGTTGGACCTAGATCAAATATCAACTACTAAATAACTTGATCGCGAATGTACACACCCATTAAATCAATTATAAAACAATTTGTGTACATTAGTAATAGTATTAAGCCTACTTTAAATAGGCTTGATTTTGTTTCTTATTGTAAACAAGCTTCCGAGACGGTACCTAGTCTTGGACTAGTCAATCCAAAGACCAGTTAGCTTGTACAATGAAATAGACCAATAGCTAGTCCACAATTGAAGCTAGGCTACCCTGATGTCTAGGTGCTTAGAGAGTTGGTAAGGTAACCAAATCTCAGAGTTAATTAGACTATGTTGAACCCCACTAACCAACAACTAGTTATCTTGTACGTCAAGCTCCAGTCCTGCAGAACATCTGAGGTTATAGTTTCTACAGGTCTTCATTTCTTTTATCTTCACTTTCTTCAGATTTCTCCTACTTTCTACAGAATCGGCCCTAGTTGGCTTTTGCTCTTAAACTAGTCCGGTCAAGGAAATGATGGATTTGTGGACAGTGGTACCAACAGTGGTACCTGGCGAGTAAATATACTAAAAACTAGGACAATCGACGAAGCTTTGGACACTGGTAGTTGTGGTAACTACCTGGTAAATGAATAGACAACCTAACTTGACCTCTCCTCCAGGTGTTCCTCTCTCTCATCATCGCCTTGACCGCTTTTAACTTGACGGAACCATTCAAGGTGGTCATCAACCAAGGCGTGACTGAGGTAAGTTGCTGGTTGGTACTAGGCGTTTGACTCTCAAAAGGAACATATCCCCTAGTCCTTCCAATGAGATGGGGGGGGGGGGGCGGAGTTGTGCTCTAGCAAACTCGAGTTACGCTCCTATGGTAACTCTGTATTCCCCATGGTGGCCAAGGGGGGAGGGGGGTCTTATTCAATGATCCCTAGATAGATATGAGTTGCGCGCCTTCTCGGACTCCATGGTCCAAAGTTTTTCACCCTTTCATTTTCCCTAACTTTACCATTTTTCTAAACCACTTGGAATCTACTAGGTTGAGCTCGTCCTCGACCTACGTTGGAAATTAAAGTTCGTACTTTAACTTTTAACCCCTTAAGTACGCCGTCCCCCACCGACTGGCTCTTATGCACCTCCCTATGGGGAGAGGGGGCGCTTTAGTTCCCCTTCCCCCCGAGCTTCACAAACTCCCTTAAGGTTCGTAATCACCTCACACTGGGTTTGGTTAGTCTCTGGATGGGGAGACGTGGCTCCATCCCACGTCTGGAGTGGTGTCGGGCGGGGCGAATCGGGGGGGGAGGGGAGCGTTGCTTCTTATTAAGCTGACAACCAGTTTCAACTTTGGGAATGCCATCGATGGTTTAAGTTTTCCCTTTTTGTCTTTTAAAGGGTAGTTTATCAAGTTTTCGATAACCACCTTAATTGGATTATTTTTTTGCTAAAGCCCCCATTAAATAGGGGTTTAAGGAGGCCAGCCCTGATTGAAGACCTAATTAAATTACTTTTGGTAAAGTGAGACGACGATAGCGCCGCCTACTTTAGCCTATTTCCGCCCCAAATTAAAAACTTTAAGGTAATTTCGAAATGGAGGGGGTCCTCCTCCCCCAACCCCCATTTTTAAAAATAAATTAGTAATATTCCTAATTCGAAAGCCTAAAATTAAATTCTAACCCAAATGGCGATTGCTAAATATAGTTAGGCCTCTAGTTTCTGTATCGCAATCCTTGACTTCAGACATACAAACCTAGTCCCCGAGTGCTATTTAAATCGATCATATTTTTTTTAATTGATTAATACGAAATGTCCATTTCATATTTTAATTCAGAAAAAATTATCTTTAAAATGATTTATAATTTAATGTGATTCCAATTAACGATGTGGCTACTGGCTCCCAAGATGGCCTATTTTTTGGGTGTCAGAACTTACAAAAAGTAAAGTATAGATTTTAATTTCACCAGAATTGCACTGAAAACGGGTATTCCTATGCAATTTGATGATCTGAATAAAGTTTATATACCATTTATTGATTAAAAGGCTCAAAGCCCTGGGAATGATTGCGCTATAGTCGCATTTTACCTTACTTTTTAGCTGCAGCCCCGTTTGCATATGTGTTTTGTGTTGAGCCATGATTACATTTTTTGGTTGGATTACATTTGCTTAGATGTCCATAATACATCATTAACAACGATGAAGCAACTTAAATAGCATCCTATGGCGGCTTAAATACCAATTGTTTACGTTAAATTAGATGAATTAAAATTTTAAGCCTTAAGTCCCATCTCCATCTCGCTGGAAGTGCTGTAACTGATTTCGGGATGCCTGCGTGCCCTTCTAGCCCCAGGTCATCTGCTTAGTTGCTCGCATAGTCTCGTCTAAACTCTACTCGGGTTAATTACTTCATCTCTTAACTTCTTTATAATAACCTCTCCTTACAAAAGTCCTCGTTGGTTTTCGTTTTTTCTCGAATAAATCTTCTACCTAGATCGAGTTAAAATGCGAAGGACTCCGCCATCATGGCGTTAGTTGACCCGGGATTAAACCGGGTAATTCTTGTCACTTTTTACCTCCCTCCCCCCCACCAGGTATGGTTAGTTGTGGGATGGTTCCCTAACCTAGTTGGTCGGTCGCTTGTAATGACCACGGTTCGAATCCCACTTGGGTATTCCACGAGATGCGTTAGAAAAAGGACTGAAATCACACTCCTCTGACCATTTTTCCACAGTGGAAAGAAACGCTTCTCTCCCTGCTTCAAAGACGGCCTACATATACACACACATAGGCCTCCACACGTACACACACACATAGGCCTCCATATACACACACATAGGCATCCACACGTAAATACAAACGTAGGCCTCCACGCATACACATATAGGACTCCACGCATACACATATAGGCCTTCACTCGTGCACATAGGCCTCTACTCACACACACATATATTCCTCCCCGCATGCACACATAGGCCTCCACACACCTACACACATATATGCCTCCACACACCTACACACATATATGCCTCCACACACCTACACACATATATGCCTCCACACACCTACACACATATATGCCTCCACACACCTACATTTCCATTAATTTCTCCCCTTTATTATCCTATCCCCCCCCCAAAAAAAAGGATGGGTAGCATGGTCAATCATGCTGCAGCTAACAATTTTGCATTGTCCTAGAGCCCCCAACCCCCGCATGGTAGATTTGGGGCTCTATCTTCCATACATTTTTTTTTCTTCACCAACTTTTTTCAAACTTTGCAGCAATGCCCTCGTTGGTTTTAGTTTTTTAAAGAAAAATTACCCCCAAATTTAGGCTGCTCTCTTTGGTTTCGCTTTAAAGTTTGGACGTTCTACCCATGTTAATGCAGTGTAACATTTGTTAATATCCCTGTCCCATCCGTCCCTCGTGGACGAGATCCCCCGACCGGATAATGAAAGACTCATAAAGATCAGAATGACTGCTTAACATTTTTCAGAACTCTCCTGCAAAATCCAGTGAAAACCCTGCGACTCCAGAAGAACCTCCGATGGATCTCCCAACAGTCGAGTCTTTTCGCCCCTTTCTCGGCATAAATTGCTTAAGAACCTGGAGAGAGTGTAAGCGTGAATGCAGGTTCTTCTCCTGCACAGGCTGTTACTCCACTCTCATAGGGTGCGCCTTCTCCGAATTGGTAACCAGAGTGGAAGGAAGTGGAATGTAGCGCTTACACACTTCTACCGATCTTACTCTTGTGTGTAAATTCTGAATAAATGTTATCAGCCGCCTCCAACCTGGATTTCTATTGCCATGGAAACAGAACCGAAGGTTATATAGTCTCGTAAAAATCAGTGTGGCGTGGGTTGGGTACTAAGCTAAATTTACCTGCGGCTCGAGTAACGCTTGAGTAAGTTAAATGGGATGGAAGAGTGAAGTATTCGGGTAAAAAGTAAAACCTTGAGGCATTCAATTATTCGTCGAATGAATAAATTTGATCAACGGCTGTTAATTGGAAGCCTACTTTGAGCATACCCGGGGAAAACTAAAGGATGTAGCTGAAATCAGAGGGTATGATAGTGTGGGCTGTAGTTTACTCGGGCAGAACTCTATAAATCCAATGTTTTGCGTTAATCCTCAAGGGAGGGGGGAAAAAAAAGCGTGTTCGCTTCAACGACTACAACCAAAAATGTGTAGAATTCTTGGCCTTTAAAGTGGGTTCAGCCAATCTGGCATTAAATTGGGCCTAATTTAGCTGAGGAAGAGAATTTTGGTAGCTTGTAGAGAAGCTGTACTAATTTGCGTACGTTCAACTACCGCAAAAGTCCCCTGGAGGGGCGGGCGAGATCTCTGACCAGCGATATGTGTGGCCACGAAGCCACGAGCGACCTGAACATAAACTTTATTAACGACAGCCTGGGGGGAGGGGATGGGATATCTTGACGAAAAGATGGTTCGGACGCGCGGAAAAGTCCCCCCCTCGAGTGATTACTCGAAGGATGCGTCCTCAAAGAACTCCCATGGAATTGTGAACGTCGGCCTGTGTAACCTTTAATGTACACGAGCAAACGCCCGCCGCGCCATTTCAAAGTCCATAAAATTGCGATTTTTACATTCTGAAGGATGCGTTGCCGTCCCTTAAAAGGAGAAACTGGGTCTTTAGACTTCGCCGAGCGACCATTCTAGTGTCCAAAGTCTCTTAAAGGCACGTAATTAAACGACCTGTAAAACTACGCTTTCACGTTTGGGAGTTCTACTTTAAAAACATGTGTTCAGACGTTAAACTGCTTTGTTCCTATCTCGAAAGAGTTCATCTAAAGGGCGGGGGGGGGGGGGGGGGCGAAAGGAAGCGGGGCCAAGAGCAATTCCAAGTAGTCTTCTCTAGAATAGGGAAGCTGTCTCTCTTCCACTACTTCCAAGCTTGCCACTTTCTTGCAGTACTTGTCACGAACCCTTGAATTGCTTTTGATAAAATATTGATAACGAATTGGTGGTTACGATGAAAAAGGTGGTGGCGGTGATGATAAAGATAGAGGCAAAGAGGTAACGGTGATGATGAGCTAACCGTGGTGAAGAGGTAAAGGTGGAGTTGGTGATGACGTGGAGGTGGTGGTGAGCAGGTAAATGTGGAAGAGATGTGCAGGATATTGGCTAAAGATGGAGATGCGAAGCTAAAGGTTGATGAACTAAAGGTGGAAGAGATGAGGCGGTAATGAGGAGGTAAAGGTTTGTATTCTATCCTCTTCTTCACATTCCGGGCTTTGATGTGCAGCTCTTCTCGGTGTCGAGTTACACGCTGCTCCATCCCATTAATTGTGTGTAAAAACACACCGCGTGAGGTAGACGTGTTTTCTCAGTCATTTGCGGTGACGTCACTTTTCCCACCCGTGGGAAACGTGACTGAAACGTGTGGGAAATTCCCATCCATCGTTGGAATAACTTTTGCAGACGCATTAATTTCTTTGTTTTATGGTTTCCTGCAAGAAAAAATGGAATGTACGTAAACTTTGTTAGTTACCATAGCAACATACGATGGGTTAATTAAGTGGTTGCCATGGCAGAAGAATAGTTGTCAATGATTATTTATACTATCGGTGTCACGACAGCAGAAGACTAGTTATACGACATCTCACCCTGGAAACGGAACAGAGATTAGAAGATATTGGGCCATAATGTCGAAATATGCGAATAGTTGCCATGGCATCGGAACAAATGTTGATCGGTTGCTATGACAGCAGAGCATGCTTTGTTTATAGGATTGGTTGTGGTAGTAGAACAGTTTGATATAAAGATCCGTTGTCCCGCAGGGCAGTACTCTGTCGAGCCTGTTACACTTGGTATCTGGGGGGGGGGAGAAGGGATGCAATCCTCCCGGGCTGAGTGCCAATTAGGGAAGCCTCCGTCACTGGGTTGATTTGAGCTCTATGATGGGCGCTGGGAATGTCCTTGGTGCGCCTACCCCTCGCTCCGTTTCGACGCTCTTTAACCTTTTATTATTATTGGCAGCATTAACATTATTGGCATTAGCATCATTATTAATAATAGCATTAGTATTAGCATTAGTATTGATACTAGATTTAACATTAGCAATATTTTTTACTAGCATTATTATTAGTATTATTATTATATATTGTACCAAGAGGAGTGGTGCCACCTGTACAGAGTTCGGTCTGGTAGCGATGGTGCCTTTGGTAGGCTGCATGCCATCCTGGGATCACCTAGCACCAGTGTATGATGATGATGATGATAGGTGATCACCCACATTACTCGTTAGTGGACCCACCTATCTCTACCCCCCCCCTCCTATTACATACCCTCCTACCCCTTTCCACATTCTCTTCTACCCGCAAAGGTTCTGGTGCCCGGCGGACTCTCGTCCTCTTATGAGCCTTAGTCGAGTGGCGGTGGGTACCGGGTGGTCCCTACCACCTCCGAGGACCGAAAGCCCGTGGGCTACGGCCCCGTAAGGGGCGCTGCGATTTGCCTCCTTGGCAGCTGTGCTGACACCCTGTCCTCTCACCCTGCTTCTTCACTCTCCCTACAACCTCTCCCACAACATTATCTGGTAGGCCTCTTATTTTACCAGGTAGATACCGACCAGCTTCCTCTCACCCAACCATCTCGGATGAGTGTTGATGGGGGAGGGGACAACACCCCCTCACCCCTGAGCTCCAGTTTGTGGTGGTGGGCTTCTAACAACCTGCTTCGCCCCCCACTTTCGCTTCCCTCACATACCCTTTCCCCTCCCTCGCATACCCTTTCCCTCTCCTTTCACGGTCTATCAAGTTTACGCCGAGCGTAAAATTGATGGGCTGCCAGGCCACTAGGCGGGAGGAGTGGCCTCAAATGGCGACAGCTGGCTTTGCCGGCCCCGTGTTCACCCTTCGCAGAGCGGGCTACTGCGTGGGGTTATTAGCGTACGCGCCCCGTGCTAAAAATAGGGTCATCATGCCCACTGATGAGACTTTAAAACGCACTTCCCCTCTACCACCATCGGAGCTGCTCTTGGGTAGCTCCACGGCAGAAAAGGAGCAGCCTCCCTCCTGTGCTATTTCAAGGGACCCTCGAAACCTTTTTTTACCGGAGACGAGGCTTACTCCTCTCCTAGACTTACGGGTGCAGAGGACTTCCCCTCAACCAATTCTATGGAGGCGCCATTGGGCGGCTCCATCTCTTCTACAGCGGCAGTCTCTCCTTTCCTTTCCCAGGGGACTGTCAAGAGAGCAGGCAGGCGGGCGGCCAACTCCCTTAGGGGAGCAAGGGATGGGAGGGCACGCCGGACCGTGCCCCCTAATATCCTGCTATCGTGTGTGACTAGTTTGCCGTGGGTCAGTGTACCTGCCCCCTCTTCTTCGACGGATGCCGGTTCGCCGGCATTAGAAGGTAAAAAAGGAACTTTGAATGGGATCCATGATGTCTTGTGGGGGGGGGGAGGGGTGCACATAGAAGCCCTCCTGAGATAAACATGATTCCTGAGGCGACCTAGCACCAGATGGTAGGATCTTCCATGGGGTCGGCCTCGGGCTAGGTGCCAAGCACAGAACCCGAGTCGGCCCCTCTGCAAACTTCTCAAACGCTTAGGTCCCCGTGGCCTTACAATGAGAGCAGGGATCTCTTCTCCCTACTGGTGCTCCTGTGTCAGCCAACACCTTCTCTATTTCAGAAAAAGATCTTGCCGAGGGCGTTCCATCTAACCTAGGGTCTCCTACCGGCGTAGGAGAGAATAGAGTTCATTTCCCGCCCTCCTCTCTTAAGAAGAAAGGGCACTGAAAAAAGACAAAGAAGACGCGGGGTTCCTCTCCATCTGCGGGAGCACGGGAACGGACGGGGTCTCTGCCGTTTCGTTATGCGACCAAGCCAAGATCGGAACGTCCGGCCGCGGTGCTCCCCATAGGGGGAGCGTAGTACGTGAGTGGGTTCATGATTTGATGCATATAAGGGGGAGGGAGGTGATTGAGTTCGGTCTCTGCTTCTTCGATGGTTGTTCTAGCGATTTGTGGAATACTGCTATTTTGAAGATAGGCGAACGACAGGTACTTCGGGCGAGAGTGGCACTCTTTGACGGGGAGAGATGGGTTGTGTTTCATCAAGATCGAGAGGTGCTATTGGTTCTTCTATCACGTCACTTGTTGCGAAGGCGTAGCTTGGTATGTTTGCAAAGGTTCTTCGGTGCGTTGTTTCGAGGGAGGGGCGACCATTGGAGATAGAGAGGCTAGTTTCGGTGGTCGGTTCTGAGCGCTGATGTGCTAGACGTAGGTATAGTGCCGTAAATGCTAGGAGCACCCATCGTCACAGCGGAAAAGGTGGGTGTTGATAGTATGTTGCCTTCTTCACGCATGTCTAGTTTTTATTAGCGTCTAGAGATACCGGATCGTAGGAACCGAACGCAGATCTCCTGGTGAGAGAGGTAGTGAGGGCCCTTCTTGTGGCGGGCATGATGTGGGCCACCACAGTTGAGGCAGTGCATCTCTTCTGTACAATCTGGGGCATTGTATCCCAATTGTCCACATTGAAAGCACGGATTCTCGGCGCTCTTACAATACTTTGCGGAGTCGGCGCATCTACTGCAGTTACGGCACTGGAGTAGGGTAGGGAGTTATTTTTGAACTCGTATAAGTGTTCTTGCAAATTTTATAAACATTGGCAGCGTTTGTTGTTTTAGAGTTATCTTAGCAACCCTAAATGAAGTAGAAAAACGAGAAGATGGCTTTTCAAAAATACTAACCGACTCACATTATGTTGTTAGTCCATGGAGACTTCTTTGATAACGGAAGCGATGAACTCATCTGTGGCTTCAGGTCCTGGGAAGAAGTTATCCACTAAGACCGTGTAGGTCCTGACATTAAATTCGTTCTTGTCACTGGCCGAATTTTTTAGAGAGTCGAGGGATTGTAAGCTAAGCAGGCGTTGGGAAAATGACAGTAGTAACGCCGACTATTATCTCCGCTCGTAAGTCATCAATTGAGATGTCAAGGCGGATTTAGGGAACATTTCTTTTAAGGCATGGTACTTGTGTAAGCCACATACTTTTTGTTCTTCTGGGACATGTAAAGATATGTAGCGAGACCAAGCAGAGGGAGCTAGGATGTTATGTAGGTTTGTCATCGGTTTTTGGGGAAGGTTGAGGTGCTGTTGAGCACTAGAAGTTTGGTTGATATTTCGAGGGGGCGACCTTAAAGTGGTTGCTGCGATGATTTTAGTTTGAGGGCGAGAGAAAGGCTGTAACGTAGGACTTAAACTCACCTGGTCCGAAGAGAAGTCCGTGATCGTATCCACTGGGGGAGCAAGGGTCGGGTGATCAAGGGTTGGGTGATCAAGAGTTTTGATTAAAGTTTTCATGATGGGCATGGATGCCCTGTTATTATTGCGGGATGCAAACGCTAATCACCCCCGAAGTAGCCCGCTCTGCGAGGGATGAATACGAGGTCGGCGAAGCCGGCTGCCGCCATTTGAAGCCACACCTCCCTCTCAGTGGCCAGACAGCCCATCAGCATGGCGGCTCCACCTTCGGCATGGCGTAAAATTTATAGACAGGGAAAGAAGGAAGAAAGGGTATGTGAGGTAGGTGTGGGTGAGGAAGCAGCAAGTTGTTAAAAAAAACACCACCCAAGGCCGGAACTCAGGGATGAGGGAACGTTGTCCCCTCCTCCCTCAGCCCCGATCTGTGAAGGTTGGGTGAGAGGAAGCTGGTCGGTGTCTACCCTAAGAAATTAGAGGCACCACTAGAGAAAGTTGTGGGAGAAGTTGTATGGGAAGTGGGGAAGCAGGATAAGAAGACAGGGTGTCAGAAAGAAGGAGAAGATGTTAAGCTGGGTCCGGACGGGACGCTGAGTCCCGTCATTACGGCGGCCAGGAAAGCAAATCGCCGTGCCCCTTACGGGGGCGAAGATGAAGAGCGTTGCCTAGGCGTGCAGGAGTAAGGTTGCTACTCATCGCTATACGATTGCAAGCGGTGAAGACTTTAACGGAGAAAGAGAGAGAAAGAGAGAGAGAGAGAGAGAGAAAAAGAGGGGTGGGTGGGGTAGAGAGAGAGAGAGAGGGGTGGGGTGGGGTAGGGAGAGAGAGAGAGGGTGGTTGGGGTAGAGAGAGAGGGTGGGGTGGGGTAGAGAGAGAGAGAGAGAGAGAGAGAGAGAGAGAGAGAGAGAGAGAGAGAGAGAGAGAGAGTCTTAGTTTAAGCCGTGAAGAGCTTAACGAATTTGTTGTTAACGCCTCCCTCTGGCGACCTGTTTCAAGGGCATAAGTCGCCGGAATTAAAACTTCAGCCTAGTGCTAGCCTAGTCTAAAATTCCCAACCCTAATGCAAAAACAAAACGAACAAACAAGAAACAAAGAGAAAAATAAAACCAAAACAAGAAGGAAGCACGTCGAGGGAGGCCCGCCTTACCCCCAACGCAGGAGCATGCGACCAATACCAAAGAGAGGCAAATAAAAATGGAGGACAGTCTCTTATAAAAGGTCAGATAGTCCAAAATTCTGTGTGCGCGAACTCATCCTGAGTACAAGGTAGAAGCGGTAGCAACCAGCTCGTCCCGGTACCGGGACAGGTAACGTGCGCGAAGATCACCCAAACTGGAACATTCTACCCGAATATGCCAAACAGTCTTGAGGACAATGCAGTCGTCACAATAAGGCGCAGGCGAGCGCTCCATCAAATGGTGGTGCGTCTCACGAGTGTGTTCGATTCGGAGACGACAGAAAAGCGACTTGAAGCTTTCGCGGCATTAGGTGGTAGATCATAAGAACAGTCTCAACGCAATGACACGCGGCTGTAAGTTACCGTGATCTGTATCCCATCTTCCTTGCAAAGCAGTTTAAATGGCTACCCGGATTTCACTTATGTAATTGGTGTGAGGAAGATCTCAACGCTGTTCTAGGCGCCCAGCACTTTCATTCCCCGCAATTCCGAAGTGTCCAGGAACCTTACAGAAGATAATCTTAACATCCACCAGGTTCTCCGAAACCGGGACGTCACGGATACTGCGAACCAGGAAATGTGGGGATTACAATGACCAGAGAACACTCAGGAAGCTTCGTGAGTCGCTATAGATCACAACCCGGTTTCCGAACCTGGAACGACGCGTTATCTCCCGTACCGAGTGGTGTATTGCAATCAGCTCGGCCGTGAAAACAGACGTAGAGCCTGGTAGAGCCCCGCTGACTTCGAACAGAGGGGATACGGCGTGGAAACCGATCTCCTCTTGGGACTTGGAGTCATCCGTACACACTGGCACGGTTCCAGCGTGACACGAAATGTGCTCCAAAAAGGTCAAACCAAACGCAATACTCCCAGCGCTGTAGAAGCTTTGGGAGCATAGACGTGGCGAGAAATAGTCAAAGGTGGTACCTTCCAGGGTGGCATCCTGGGCAGAATCAGGGGCACCACCGGCTCCAGAGCTACACCGAGCTCTCGAATGAGTTACCTGGCCTTATACCGAAAGGGATTCGGGTACGACTGGCGTCTCTCGGCGGCATAGGCACCGTCGAGATCGGTTACGGATGCACTAAGAGCTGTTGGCGACTGAGAAAAACGCTGGGATCGCGCTTACAGGCGCATAATCCAGTATGGGTGTCTTAGAGTGAGTGGCATGTCCCGATCATTGATAAGTAAGTAGGATCTTAATGGAAGACGTGCGGGAGGCACCGGTCGCCAGGTAGAGGTCAGTGTAGTGGATCGAGTCCACCTTCCGCAATATGAGCCTCCACGGTGAGGCATTCGTTAAAAATAAGACCGAGGAAATGGTGAGAATCCACCACTTCCAGGCGAACCTCATTTATAAACAAGTTCGGGTCGGGTTGGAGCCGTAGATGGTGGCAGAAGTGCACCAACTTAGTCTTGGTCAGGGAAAACTGAAACCTGTGCACTTTAGTATAGCAAGAGAAGCGGTTCACAGTCTGTTGGAGTCAACGCTTTAGAGGTGGCACCTGGGACGCGCAAAAAAGAGATCGAAAGTCGCCCACATAGAGCGTAGCAAGAATATTTTCCCGCAGCATAAATGTGATACCGTTTATACTCACGGCAAAGATTGTGACACTGAAGACACTTACCCGCGGGACCCTCTTTTTCTGCTCCATTGGGCCAGAGGAGGAATAAAAAAAAATCGCAAAAAATCATAAATAAATATTGGGAGGCGTACCCTCGACCTCATGGTATAGAAATTCTCCACGATACCGTAACGCCATGCGGTATCATAAGCCTTCTCCAGATCGAAAAACACAGTCGCGCAGTACTGTCTAGGAAGGAAGGCCTCGCAGACGGCATTTTCCAGTCGGAGTAGAGAATCCGACGTAGAGTGGAACTTGAAGGAAAACACTATAGAAGACAAGTGGCTTTCACTGTCCAGAAAAAAAAGCTAATCTAACATTTACCATTTTCTCCATCAACTTGCACACGCAGGAGGTTAGAGAGATTGTGCGGAGACCGGCCGAGGTAGAGTGATCTCTCCACGGTTTGCGAAAAACGAACGCAGTAGCAATTCGCTAGGAGTCTGGGAGGATACCCTCTACCCAGATCCTGTTGAACAATTCTAACATACAACATATGGCTCGCTCACTTAGGTGTTGAAGCATAGCATACGGGACTGTGCCTGGACCAGGGGTGGTGTCCGCTCACGAAGCGAGAGCGGAATGCAACCTACTCGGTGATGAGCTTGCCGGATAAGAACTCAATGGCCTCATCAACCGACTTAAACTCCTCAACTGAGACAGAAAACTCATTCCTTTAATGAAATACGGGCCACTCCCCAAGCACGAACGGGGTGAGCTCTCGGGTGGCAGAGGCCCAGGAAATGATATTTGAATGGGAAAGTGATCACTACCATGGAATTAATCGACTACCTCGATCCAAAAGGAGGCTGTGCATCCGGACAGCACACAGATCAATCGAGGCAGTAAAATGAAGCGGTTGTCGAGCAGTGATGCGTAAACTCATCAACATTTAGGACTCTTATCTCCAGCTCGTCAATCAGGTCGAAAAGGACCTGACGCCTGGGATAGATCGAGTAATCTCCCCAAAGGAGAGTGTCTACCGTCAGATCGCTGATCAAGAGAAAGGGCCTAGGTAACCGTGCCACAGTGAGGCGGAAGTCCAACGCGTCGAAGTCGGCTGACGGTGGAATGTACGCAGAAATAACAGAATACCTCCTATCCAGGTGCAGCTGGACAACTACTGCCTGAAAGGAGGTAATCAAAGCGAAGAGGAGGACAGAGACATTATGCCGCGTGTAAATGGCGCATCCTCCTATCCGGCCCTCATACCGTGGAGGTGGGTTTGCAAAGCCTTTATACCCCGGTAGGGTGGGCAAGGAACACGCGCTCAGCATGGTCTCCTTAAAAGAAAGATAGCTAAGGGAAAACGGGACGAGACGAGCCTACGCAGCTCCTTCCAGTTAGCCCGAAGTCCGCGGCAATTCCATTGAAATAATTTGCCCTACAGGCCTAGCTCGCAGGGACCTCTTCGAAGAGAAGACCCTCACGGGAATGGCCGTACGATTTCCGGAGGCATAACTCCGGGCGTTGTTGGCTGGACAATGCGCTGAAGGCGCTGTGCTTTCTACAACTTATCGGGATAAGTTTGTCTCGCCATAAGAGTCTTTTACTCCATCCGCCTCGAAACTTTAGGCAGGCGGAGCAGCTTCGGAGGCGGGAGTCCCTCCTTTAGAAGATCCACCGCCTTCGAGTGACCTAGCCTAGCACTCGGCGTAGGCGTTAGAGACGAAGCTTCTTAGGTGATATCCTCCTTTCAGGGTTGAGCTTTAGAAGCCCTGGGAGATGACTTCTCGACCATCTTCAGGAGTGTTGTCTCCTGTGAGTAACGACTCGGTGGAGGCGCACGGCCATTCCCCCTTACGAGAAACGGTCACGGTAAGGGGGGACTGGTTTTAGCCGGGGATGGGTGTGAACCCTTTGTGCCGTCAGCTCTATCAGGGGAGCGCCCTGGGTGGGTATAAACCGTAGTAAGGTTCTGAATGGGTGTGGAAATGAACGTTCTCGTAGGCCTGGAGGGGCCTGGAGCAGAGGGTGTCTTTCTTAACATTGAGGCCTAGGACGTCCCAAGCAGTGCCGGTAGCGCTGGGACCAAGTCTTTAGTCTCGCGAAATGAGAGACGATCCTGGATCTGAACGGCCAGGAAATTCTTTCTCAAGGAGATAGGACCCAGATTGCTTCGAAGAAGAAGAGTGCGGCTCTCTGCAATTGACACACTTGGCCACACACGATTTGGACCTATCGTGTGCAGCTTTCGAGCAACTTACACAGACTTCGGGTAAAATCCCCCCTTTGCACGTCAACAGGAGCGATTTGTATAGCCGAAGCGGTGTCAGTAGTAGCACCTCTGCGGCAGTGGCACAAATGCCTTCGCGCAGTAGTGATACCAACCGGCACGCACCGACTCAGGTTGATTGTCACAGTCAAACGTGACGAAGAGTGTAGGAAAGGGTCTCGAAGCCCCTCCCTGTTTTCTCATTACACGTTTGACCATGACCGCCCCATGGTTAGCCAGCTCTAAGGTTATGTCATCTATCGGATAGTCCACGAGTTCCCTCACATAAACCACTCATTTCACGAAGTTCATGGTAGCGTGAAGCGTCACACTTACCGGCGTGCCATCAAGTGTCCGAAGTGCACTAATCATGGCCGCCTCAGAGGGATTCGACGCATTCGCCAGAAGGCTCCCCTCCGAGAAACGGGTCACCTTCGGCTCCCTACCAATCACACTAGCTAGAGCTCTCTTCTAATGGATCATGATGCCCTTGGCCAACATGCTGCCATCAGTGGAGCGAATAATGACGAAGCGTTTGAAGCCAGCGGGCTAAAAAACGACGGGTACCCTCTGAATGATGGGCCCGACGTAATTTAGGCTCCGCTCTGCGCAGTTTTAGTCGTCTGGGACTCTCCACCTGGGGGAGCACCATAGGTGGGCGCGATAACGAAAATATGTATCACGATAACCGATAAATCGATAACGATAACCTTATCGGCGATAATCGATAACTGGTGATAAATTTTTCGCCCGATAAGGTGATAACCAATAAATCGATAAATCCAAAATTACAATACAATATTGATTATTGACTAAATATAGCGTTATTTTATAATGCAATAGAAGGAAAGTTGAATACCGTTTCTTAGTTTCTTACCTGGTGAGGCTCTCCTTCATCTCCTCATAGGTTTTGAGGATCCTCCTCACAGCTCGGACCTACCTATTTCTTCCTCCAAGGAACGCGCAGTCGCCCCTGTGCTAAAATGGAACCAAAAACTGAAATTATCGATTATCGCTAGTTTGGAACCAAAAGTATCGGCGATACCGATGAATCGATACTTGTACTATCTTACCTCATAGTTACTTTCATCAGACCATATGACTTTCGACCATTGCTCACTGGTCAAATTTGAGTGGTTTTTGGCCCACTGAAGACGTTTATTCATATTCGTTTGAGAAATCCATGGCCTCTTCCTGGCTTTACAGCCTTTCAGACCGTACTCTACAAGCCTTCTTCTAACAGCTCTGGTTGGTATTTGTGATGTACCTGCCTCGTTGAAGTCCGCACAGAGCTCTGATGATGTTTTTCTCCTCCTTCTGAGCGACTGACGGATGATGGATCTGTCATCACGAGGCGTTGTAACCTTTTTTTACATGTTCTTTGTATTGTCTTCGCATCTTTTGTCTCTCTGAAGCGCTTGAGAGTCGTTTGCACCACACATCGAGAACATTTCATCTTCTGAGCAATTTGCCTTTGATACATTCCATCTTTATCATGAGCTACGATTTAACCTCGCTCACACTCACTCAACTCCGTTGTTTTAAGCATTTTACTGTTTATTAACTGTATCTACAACGTATTTTAGCATAAAACACTGGAATAATCAAGGAAAAATAAGTTAATTGTGGACGTTGGTTTTATACATAATTGGTTACATACGTAGAGTACAGTATAAAAGCGGTAATTGAGGCTAAAGGAGGGTCAATCAGATATTTAACTAATGTACATTGTGTAATATACCATAAACCACCATGTATACGTGTTTTATTAACATTGAGGTAGCAGAACCCAGAAACACTGGGATGGCCTAATACTTTTGGCCAAGGCTGTAGATGCTCTTCAGTGCCTATTAACAACATTTTAATGATATTTTCCTCTCAGGAACTTTTCTCCAAAAATGGCGCCACAACACTATCCTCCCATTCCTAAAACCAGGAAAAGACCTTTCCAATCCAACAAATTACCGGTCAATTTCCCTTACCTCGTGCCTATGCAAGCTGCTCGAGCGCATGGTGAACAGGAGCTTCTCTCTCTGTCCCAATTTGGGTTTCGCCCAAATCGCTACACACTGGACCCTCTTACTCTACTTTACCATAGTATTGGCCTTGCTTTCTCTACTTGACCATGATATTGGCCTTGTTTTCTCTACTTGACCATGATATTGGCCTTGCTTTCTCTAGAAAAACCTTTTTCACCGCAATCTTCTTTGACTTAGAAAAGGCATATGATACCGTCTGGCGGCGTTTGATTCTACAACAGTTATACGACATGAGAGTTCGTGGACCTTTGGCATTGTTTATACGTAACTTCTTAAAAGACGGCTCTTTCTGTGTCGATCTTCGAGACGCCTGCTTTTTGAAGCTCGTACCATATGAGGGTGTCCCCCAAAGAAGCGTGCTTGGCACTACCCTTTTTATAATTGGGATCAATTCTTTTTCAAAACATATATTAGCGTATGTGCACTGCTCCCTTTATGTAGACGATATTGCCATCTGGGTGATGAGCTCGTCCGCGGCAATGGCCACCACCCTGCTCCAGCGAGCCGTTAACTCAATGGTGGCTCATGCCTCATCGACCGGATTCACCATCCCCTAAAACAACAGCCGTTATTTTTACCTGACGCAAATTGATTCCTAGGATAAGCCTTAATATTTCTGGATTGCTGATCAAATTTGCGACCAATATCATATTGAAAACTTTGAGAAGATGTGCCCCGTACTTGCCCTTATGGCCTCTTTATCGAGGCTACACTGGGGAGCTAACCGCCGCACCCTCCTCGAGATCCATAGATCACTTCTCCTGTCAAAGCTTGATTACGGCTGCCACCTGTATGGCTCAGCTTCCAAAAGCATGCTAAATTTACTGAACTCGCTACATCATCGAGGCCTCCGCCTTGTTACAGGAGCATTTAAATGTTCCCCTGTGATCTCTCTTTATCTTGAAACAGGATTTCTCCCTCTTATCTCGCCGTGATGAATATTACCTTCGATTCTACATCATTTTTTTAAGGGGCTATATGGCGACTGCCCACTTGGGCATAAGTCGCCGTCGATTCTACATCAGATCCCCCCCGTATGCTCTCTAAACTCGCTCGAATTCTCTGTTCTACGACCCTTCCACCAGAGATTCGCCCTCGTACCTTCTATTCATACACCCTACGTATAGCACAACTTCTAGAAAAACTCCAGCTTAGACACTTCTCTGTTGCTCTGGAAATACCACCTACACTACACCCGTAGACTCGCAGGAGTGTTCAGTTTGGCGAACCTTTCCTGAGAGGCTCGAATGATGAGATACCAACCGCAGCTCAACGCGCCATGTTCCAAGAGCATGCAGACACTCACCTCGATGAAACACCTATAAACACCTATTTATACCGACGGGTCGAAAACTGATTCAGGGACTGGAAGTGACGCGGTCCTTCCCTTTCATACCTTACGCTCCACCCTACACCCTACAGCATCTCTCTTCTCAGCAGAACTCGTGGCCATCAAAATAGCCGTGCGCGCCCTCGGTCTCTGTTCCCCAGGGTTATATACTCGTACCATATTTTCGGACTCTATGAGCACGCTGACTTCCCTTCAGCGATTGTTCCCTCGACACTCCACGGAGATACTGGAAAGCATACACCTCTTGACCGGACGCTCTTACTCCATATCGTTCTGCTGGCTACCTGGACACTCATACATCCAGGGAAATGAAACGGCCGACCTAGAAGCTAAGAAGGCCGCCCTCCATATCCTAACGTCCATCTTCCACCGAGACTATCTCCCTCTCATCTTTAAATTGGTCAGAGAAGAATGGGAGCGATATTGCAACTCATATGGACACCCTCACCTACTCCAACTTACGAAAAATGCTTCCCTCACCAGACGGCATGAACTTATGTTGTGCCGACTGCGAATTGGCCACTGTCGCCTCACCCACGGACACTTAATGGCTAGCGTGGAACCACCTTCTTGCCAGATGTGTCACTCTCGCATCTCAGTGCAACACATCTTACTCACCTTCCCGGGAAAGAAGTACTTCGGTCTTCTCCTCACCTTTGCTTCTGTTCTTGGAGATCCACTCCACGTTATACCCAACTTATTAAGATTCCTGGAAGATTCTGCCTTTCCTCCCAAATTTAATACCTTAGTTACTTCTTCACTGCCCTAAATTTTAATTATATTTTACTCTTAGTTTTTTCCGACCCTTGAACATCCGTATTTGAAATGAAGGACTTTACCCAATCGCATATTAGTGCCTTTTTATTTTTTTTTTAATCTTTTAATTGAACTGATAATATTTATGTTCGCATAATTTGAGTGCCTCTTTTATTACCAAATTAAGCCAGATGATCCTATAGGGAAAAACGGGCTATATATCCTTAAAATAAAATCTTCATCTTCGCCAAGGAAGTGATGATAAAGTGTTTGGCTGATACAAGAATGCGTTTAGTTACTGCTCGATACTCTCGAGGAAAACGTGGGTAGAGAAATCGTTAGGCGGGAGAGTTAGGCAGGTGAGTTGTGTAGCAAAGTGACACACGAAAGAAAAAACTCACGTTAATATTTATAAGTCAAATTATTTAACCAATATATATATATATATATATATATATATATATATATATATATATATATATATATATATATATATATATATCGTTTGTTTATGTCCCAACACAATGTAGCGTTTTTCAAAATCTTATAACAGGCAAACTCTCTAACGGATTCAGGTTATTTTTATTTTTTATTTCTTTTATGTAAAATATAAATCTAAATAATAGTTTTATTTTTTTTAGAAACGTAAATATGTTTTCGAACTGATGACCATTTGCTTTAATGAACCACTGCGCTCTGTGATTCACTGACTGGTAGACTTAAAAAAAAAATGTTTGTAGGGATTCTACCCTCTTCTTCCAATGTACTCTTCAATTATCTAAATGATATTTGTCTTCTTCTGTACAGTTCATGTTTCAAATCACCCCCCCCCCCAAGTAAAGTGGATTAAAATCAGGTGAATTTCGAAACTACCCGATACCTCTACAATCTACATCATCCGATCCACCGATTATGAAACGTTTCATCAAAGTAGCTCATGACATTGTTCAATATAAATGTTCACATCTCCGTATAACTGTTGAATTGAAAGACCCCCCCCCCCCTCTTCAAGCTATGACCGATAAATGCTTTCCCGTGGCCATCATCCTACTCCCTCACCAGACGGCATGAAGTTATGCTGTGCCGCCTGCAAATTGGCCACTGTCGAAAAAGAATGAAGCAACGTTTGGAAGAAAAATTTCCCCAGTTTTATCTGGTAAATTTACATGCCGTTTCACATGTGTGGTTTTCCTTGTAACTAGTATGTGAAATTAAAACCATTAATTATACCATTCAACTTAAATGTAGCTTCATCAGACCAGACCACAAAATGTTCACCTACAAATTGACCAACATCGGTATTTTGTTTTACGTGAAATCACTCGCAAAATTGGATTCTGCGATGTTGATTTTTCTCATTTAATGGATGTAATGATGTCAGGATGTAAGATTTCCATTTAACATTCTTCACAATTCTGTACAAACCTCTCTGTTTAATGGTCACAGATTTTCTCGGGGCTCGGTTGAATACCTCACGCTTCATCAGTAGTGTTGGTATCCGTTAATGTTATTTGGCGACTATTCGCTTGCTTGTTACGAAACTACAAAACCGTACACAAATTTCTCAGAAATGGGCGAAATGGTAAATATAATTGTAAGGATAGTTCCAAAATTATTTCTTCACTGTTATTAGACCTTTCATATCCTCTCAACTTTAAAATACGACCTCGTGTATCAAATGATTGGTTGTGTTTATCAAATGATAAGCGCGCTCTTCTATTTTCTATGTTTAATCTAGATAGGCAAGGCTATTACAAATTTCGATTTCGTATCTGCTTAGGCTAGCGGCTATAAAAAAAAGTATACAAGTCATCTATACATATCTGTTAGTGAGTTCTTTTACTTATATATATATATATATATATATATATATATATATATATATATATATATATATATATATATATATATATATATATATATATATATATATATATATATATATATATATATATAAGACGCTTGCGTGTGTATGCATGTAATTTTTCACTTCACCAGCTGTGATTCGATATAAGGCTAATAGTGTATTATATTTTTTTGCTGTTACCAAACCTGTCTAAAATGGCTTGGGGAAGATCAATTTTAATCAGTAAATTTTTTTATCCATTAATTTATTTACGACGGACGAAATTTAAGACGAACACATAAAGAAGTCATTTCAAGATGCATCTGAACGATCAAATTGCCTTTTTTATTTATTAGTGAATAAAAACAACTGTACTACATGCAATCTAACTAATTATATATATATATATATATATATATATATATATATATATATATATATATATATATATATATATATATATATATATATATATATATATATTCCAAGTTCGAAAGTACTTGGAATCCGCCTTTCATTTTCCTGTTGGATTTTTTGCATTTATTGCTCTACTCACGCGCTACTTTGTGAGTTTCTAATATCCATATTATATATATATATATATATATATATATATATATATATATATATATATATATATATATATATATATAATCTTTGGAATAAATAAAATTATAGAACAAGGAATTTTATATTATAAACTATTAAATAGTTTAAAATAACAATGAATAAAGGTGATTACAAGTTATTTTTTATGCAAATTGAAACATCAATAAAAGCATAAACATGGAATAAATGAGAGTGGATTGATATGGGAAATGAAACTAGATAAGGTGAATATGTGATCGATAGAAAAGATGAAGGTTGTGGAAGAATTTAAACTAAGAGATAAACAGCAGTTAAATCTTTATTGAGAGAAGGCGTAAGCATTTGTATAATCAAGTGGTTTTCGACCTTTTTAGGATAGTGGCACCCTAATTCCTATTTAGAAGCAGCCGTGACACCCACCCCATTATAAACTTATTTACGTATAAATACTTAATTATGTCAAAAACACTTTAAAATTAACCAGAATCGACATTTTACCTAATTTAATCGAAATAAGACAGAAAAAGTTTGAAAATAAACAAATCTTGCCTTTAAAAGTTTAATGGAAAATTTGAGATTGAAGACTATCATATATAATTCTTTAATATTAGGACGTATACTTGATAAGGCAACTCTCATTTCTTCATTCATTGTTTCCAATCTTTCTCTTTTCGTTGATTTATGTTGCACAATGCAGAGATTTTTTTAGAAATATTTTAAATACATATTTTTTGGCAATTTAGGCATTTTATAAATGATTAATTAAATTATATATAATACAATATGATGCGATTGCAATAACCTAACAAACCACCCCAAAAGTACGTTTCTAAATTTACCCAAGGAAAAACTTTGTTTACATTAAAAAACGGATTGTTTTAAATACATTTATATATGAATTATCCCAAAATTCGAGGAAGGGGGGGGGGCATTTTCCGAAATTTGACCGAAATTATAAATTAAAATATCATTCCACAATTAAATTGTCCTTGTGGGTCAAGTTTTAATCGCGTTTGGTAGTCAAGACGGCGCCCCCGCTTCCAGAACGCTAATTTTGAGAATCTTTTACAAAAGTATTTCAAAAGCGAATAATTTCAGTGGCCCAGAAGACCGAATTGATCCCCAGAAGCCCTGATTTCCCCCCATGTGATTCATTTTTATGAATTCATTTGAAGGGTGCCGTTTATTCAACACCCCCTCTAAATTTAGATGACGTGAGGAATCGTATAAAAATGAAATAAACATTTTAATGAAGGCGATAAAAGATAGAGCTAACGTCTGTATAGATAGAAATGGTCGGCATTTGAATAAGGAAATAGGTTTGCAATAAACAATAAAGAAAATGTTAACTGACATTAAGGATTGACTAATTTAAGATTATTGTTTTTTATTATTAAATCATTGTCACATACGTTGTCTCATTGACGAAATTGGGCGCAAAGAAGCTTTGGCATATCCTTTAATTCAAATACATACTGCTAAAATACTATTTTGTTTGTCAGCAAATCCCATTTACCGTGTAAATTAGGACTGTTTTATACATAAAAAACCCAAATGGTTTCCAAATATCTCAATTTATGAAAATAGTTATTTAAACCTCTTTCTACCGTGGCAGGTCATCTTCAGGGAATGAGCAGATGTACGGGATGCTACACTATATATATATATATATATATATATATGATAAACTATATACTGAAACTAGTCTCGTAAATTAAACTTTTGGCTCCTATACAGTGGTTTCACTATCATATACCATAAATCGCCATTGAGTTCTTTTACTTATATATATATATATATATATATATATATATATATATATATATATATATATATATATATATATATATATATATGGGTCGTCCCAAATTCGAAAGCTCCAATTGAAAACTGCCAAGCCTCTACGACACACCATCACGGAAAAACCGTTGTCCTATTGATATCCTTCCCTTGGAGTCCCCCCCAAAGGGGGGGGGGGATTAGGAAGGAATGGAGGTAGGATTGGTTCAAATTTGAGATTTCTGTGCACTTGGCACAAAAACTGGGTTCAGAGAGGGCCAGAAAGGTCATTTAAAGTGCCAATCTGACGGTTTAAAACCCAACGGTCGAACAAGTGCCAGAGTCGGGAAGGAAGTGTGTGGTTATGGGGGATGAAAAAGGAAATGAGGTTAGTATAGTGTCACTGGGGGGAAGGGTACTGAAGATCTCCTTCAACGAGCTTGGGTATAGTGCCCGAGGAGATAGAAGTGCCACGGGTATTATCCTGGGAATAGGAAGAGGACAGTGCCCATGGGTAAAGGAATTGGACGATTGTACTAATTAGCGCAACGGTTGGAATGATTTGATAGCTGGCACTTATGAATGTAAATTGGCACTCAGGTCATAACGGAGAAAAGGTCACTAAAAGGAAGAAAACCGAGTTATGTGAATAAAGAAAATGAATCGGAAATTGCAGGAATTACTGAATAATTTAAGAACTTTTGACCTAATGGCGAAAATACCGAAAGAGAGCAAAATAAGGTCAATTTTACGAACAATTCAATTGGCTCTTTTGTGTATTCGAAAAATTACACTAAATCCACGGCATGAAATTACACTAAATCCACGGCATGAAATTACACTAAATTCATGACATGAAATTACACTAAATCCATGGCATGAAATTACACTAAATCCATGACATGAAATTACACTAAATCCATGGCATGAAACTAGACTAAATCCATGACATGATTTTACACTAAATCCATGACATGAAATTACACTAAAATCAAGGCATGAAATCACACTAAATCCATGGAATAAAATTATACTAAATTCATGAAATGAAATTACACTAAATCCATGGCATGAAATTAGACTAAATCCAAGACATGATTTTACACTAAATCCATTGCATGAAATTAGACTAAATCCATCACATGAAATTAGACTAAATCAATGGCATGAAATTACACTAAATTCATGACATGAAATTACACTAAATTCATGGAATGAAATTACACTAAATTCATGGCATGAAATTACACTAAATCCATTGCATGAAATTAGACTAAATTCATCACATGATTTTACACTAAATCCATGATATGAAATTACACTAAATCCATGGCATGAAATTACAATAAATTCATGACATAAAATTACACTAAATCCACGGCATGAAATTAGACTAAATCCATAACATGAAATTTCAATAAATCCATGGCATGAAATTAGACTAAATCCATGACATGAAATTACACTAAAATCATGGCATGAAATTACACTAAAACATGGCATGAAATTACACTAAAATCATGGCATGAAATTACACTAAATCAACGGCATGAAATTACACTAAATTCATGACATGAAATTACACTAAATCCATGACATGAAATTAGAATAAATCCATGACATGAAATTTCACTAAATCCATGGCATGAAATTAGACTAAATCCATGACATGAAAATACACTAAATCCATGGCATGAAATTAGACTAAATCCATGACATGAAATTAGACTAAATCCATAACATGAAATTACACTCAATCCATGGCATGAAATCAGACTAAATTCATGACATGAAATTGCACTAAATCCATGACATGAAATTACACTAAATCCATGACATGAAATTACACTAAAATCATGGCATGAAATTACACTAAAACATGGCATGAAATTACACTAAAATCATGGCATGAAATTACACTAATCAACGGCATGAAATTACACTAAATTCATGACATGAAATTACACTAAATCCATGGCATGAAATTATACTAAATCTATGACATGAAATTACACTAAATTCATGACAGGAAATCACACTAAATCCATTGCATGATATTAGATTAAATCCATGACATGAAATTAGACTAAATCCATGACATGAAATTGCACTAAATCCATGGCATGAAATTAGACTAAATCCATAACATGAAATTACACTAAATCCATAACACGAAATTACACTGAATCCATAGCATGAAATTTGACTAAATCCATGACATGAAATTACACTAAATCCATGGCATGAAATTAGACTAAATCCATGACATGAAATTACACTAAATCCATGGCATTAAATTAGACTAAATCCATGACATGAAATTACACTAAATCCATAGCATGAAATTAGACTAAATTCATGACATGAAATTACACTAAATCCATGGCATGAAATTAGACTAAATCCATAACATGAAATTACACTAAATCCATGGCATGAAATTAGACTAAATCCATGACATGAAATTACACTAAATCCATTGCATGAAATTAGACTAAATCCATAACATGAAATTACACTAAATTCATGGCATGAAATTAGACTAAATCCATGACATGAAATTACACTAAATCCATGACATGAAATTACACTAATTACATGACATGAAATTACACTAAATCCATGGCATGAAATTAGACTAAATCCATAACATGAAATTACACTATATCCATAACATGAAATTAGACTAAATCCATGGCATGAAATTAGACTAAATCCATGACATGAAATTACACTAAATTCATGACATGAAATTACACTAAATCCATCGCATGAAATTAGACTAAATCCATAACATGAAATTACACTAAATCCATAGCATAAAATTATACTAAATCTATGACATGAAATTACACTAAATTCATGACATGAAATCACACTAAATCCATTGCATGATATTAGATTAAATCCATGACATGAAATTAGACTAAATCCATGACATGAAATTACACTAAATCCATGACATGAAATTACACTAAATCCATGACATGAAATTACACTAAATCCATCACATGAAATTACACTAAATCCATGACATGAAATTACCCTAAATCCATGAAACGAAATTACACTAAATCCATGACGTGAAATTACACTAAATCTATGACATGAAATTACACTAAATCCATGACATGAAATTACACTAAATCCATGAAACGAAATTACACTAAATCCATGACGTGAAATTACACTAAATCCATGGTTGACAAAGATCTGTATCAATAAGACACTCGTTCTGTTCCTGCCGCCACAATTTCGTTCGCTCATAATTAACGGTCATTCACGCGTGCGCGTAAACTGCCGGGCGCACTTGGTGGAACGTTTACTCATTGTAATTATATTATATGATATTGCATGATATTATGCGATATTATTCGATATTATACGATGCTATACGATACTATACAATATTATGCGACATTATACGATATTATAAGGCATTATGCAAAATTATACGATATTATGCGATATTATACGACATTATACGATATTATGCGATTATTATACAATATTATATGATGGGGAGAGTGCGCAACTCTCCTGAATCTGCCTTCACCCCATAAATAATAACAGTAATCTTTAAGTAACCATATGTTTTTGCTACAATATAAGAATTTCAAACAATATTCATCTAAATTTATTCGCGGCAGGACTTTTTATCCCGGACAACGCCGGATACCTCTGCTAGTTTTTTAATCTGACAAAGTTTCGTCCAAATCTAAAAAAATCCCACTAAATCCTGGTATGGCAACGGGAAAGTCAATAATTAGTGCCAAAATCCCAAGTAATTCGACTAAATTAATGACAGACAGGTCGAAATCGAGATAGTGCCAAGCTCACTTGCAATTTAATTAAATTCATGTGTGACAAAAAGAAACTTACGAACTAGTGCCAGCATATTGCCAAATTCGCAAGAAGTCAAATAAATCTAAGTGTGACAAGAAGAAACGGACAAACTAGTGCCAGCCTAGTGCCAAAATATGAAAAAGAGTCAACTAAATTCATGCGTGACAAGAAGAAAATTACGAACTAGTGCCATTCCAGTGCCAAAATCACAAGTCAACTATACCTAAGTGTGACAAGGAGAAACTGACGAACTAGTGCCACCCAGTGCCAAAATTACTAGCATTTAACTAAAGCTAAGTGTACCAAAAGGAAACAGACGAACTAATGCTACCTCAGTGCCAAAATTGCAAGTAGTCAACTAAATATTAGTGCAACAAGTAAATAACGAACTAGTACTACCTTAGTACCAAAATCGAAGAAGTCAACTAAATCTAAGTGTGACAAGGATAAACTCACGAACTAGTGCCAACAGAGTGCCAAATAAGCTAAAAAAGTCGCAACAATTTAATCATAACCGCGACCAAACAAATTTTAACCTGTAAATCTCATATCCTGAAAAGTGACTTTTACACATGTCCGCGAGTGTGCACCGGTAAACAATCCCGCCTGTCTGCACCTGTCGGGTTACACATGCACCTGTTTTGAGCGTGAAACGGTGAGCGCAGATGTCGGAGAGCCCAAATTGTAGCGTTTGGAAGATTTAAATGACCTAGCTTAAATTAGTGAGAGCATAAACATATTTTTTAAGGCATTAACCAACGTGGGTATATCCTCCAGGAAGTGTTTGAGGGGCTATTCATAAAAAGCGGTGAAGTTAGGGGAATTGAAGATGTGAACTTAAAAAAGCCCGAGTTACCCAAAGAAGAAATTAATCGTGGATGTTAGAGATAGGAAAAGCAGGAGTTTTCCAAAGAGGAAACTACTTGTGGATGTAGAGATAGTAAAAGCCCGAATTCCGAAAGAGGAAATCCTTGTGGATCCTAGAGATAGAAAAAGCCCAAGTTGCCCAAAGAGTAAACTACTTGTGGATATAGAGATAGAAAAGATCCGAGTTACCCAAAGAGGAAACTACTTGTGAATGTAGAGATAGCAAAAGCCTGAGTTATCAAAAGAGGAAACTACTTGTGAATGTAGAGATAGCAAAAGCCTGAGTTGCTCAAAGAAGAAACTACTTGTGGATCATATAGACTAGGATGTCACGCAACTCTCCTACTCCCCCTCTCCAGTTACGCAACTAAGGGAAAGGGAGGACAACGAGGGGTTGTTAAGGCAACCATGTTCCAACTGAAATTGTTGAATCGCGTGCCCTTCAGCCCTCAATATCTTCCCTGTTTTCAGTTTTGCTTCTGGAGTCAACTTTGGGAGAGTTGCGAACCATCTCATTTGCTTCAACTATTCGGGCTATTTCTCTTTCACCCATTTTTCACTTCTCCCAACTTCACTGTCCTTGCGAACGTATCTTCACTTTTTCAGGCGGCCACGTCTAGTTTGTTTTTATTTTGTATTAGTTTTAATTAAACAACCACAACAACTACTGCCGCACACCGCATCGCCTTTGTCATCTTCCCTTAACGATTGTGCGAGTGTGACGTCATAATATATTCATCCCTTTACGCGTCTTTTCGACACTTTTTATAAAGTTATTACTTCATTTATATTCACAATGAGGCATAAACGCTCCCACTCATAACACACATACACACACAAAGACAGACCGTTTCACACACCTACATACATATACTACACACGTATACACGCAAGGCCAGCGGAAATAGACACTCATACATAATTTACCCGCCAAATCGCGGGAAGTGAACGAAGATGTGACGTCACTGCGCGCCAGTTATCCCTCAGCGCCATCTGTTGATTGATTTCTTACATTCGGATAGTGACTGAGGTGATTTTGAGTTTTCGTTTAAGGGGGATGACCTAGATACCTTGAGAAAGGGAGAGGGGATGAAAACTTTGAAATCATTATAATAAAAGGGAGAATTACGCTCCCTTTTGTTCCACAGGGGCCAAAAGAAAGAAACCTGTATGTATTTTTTCACTCATCTGCACTACCTTAAGATGCCTCTTATTTCTGTTTAGTGGACCTACTGATTAACGTAGGATCCAAACCCACGGATATCTACAACGCTATGGCAACCGCTATGAAGGCTAACCGAATTGGGACTCCATCTGGTGACTGACCACACCCGATGTAGCTTAACTTCAATCGACTATGTAGTTACTTGCGTTGTTACTTTACTACATAAGTATTTGTAATATCGATACTTAGGTAAGTATTAAGTGCATGGTAGTTACGTAGGTAGTACTTAGGTATTTACTAGATAGGTATTTAGGTAGGTAGGTACTTAGGAAAGTATTAAGTAGCTACGTACGTAGATAGATTCTTGGTGGGTATTGGTTATGTAGGTATTAGATAGGTTCTAGGTAGGTATTTACCATGCAAATACTTCGTAGGTACTAGGGAGCTACGCAAGTAGATACAAAATGGGTATTTAAGTAAGGACTAGATTGGTACTAGATGAGTATTTATTTAGGTAGGCGCTAGATAGATATTTAGATAAGTACTTAGGTAGTTAGTAGATAGGTATTTACTATGTAGCTACTTAGGTAGATACTAGATAAGTACTAGGTAGCTATTTAGCTAGGTACTTAGGTAATTCTAGATAGGCATTTGCACTGTAGGTACTAGGTAAGGGGTAAGCAGTTTCTTAGGTAGGTCGGTAGGTAGGCATTTAGTTATGTAGTTACTAGATAAGTATTTACTATGTGGCTACTTAGGTAGATACTAGGTAGGTACTACGTAGCTACATAGTAAGGTAAGTAAGCAGGTGTTAGGTACGTATTTAGGTAGGTACTGACGTAACTACTAGATAGGCATTCACACTGTAGGTACTAGGTAAGGGGTAAGCAACTACTTAGCTAAGTAGGTAGGTAGACATTTAACTAAATCGGAAGTAGATAGATACGTAGATACCTAGTTAGGTATGTAAGTAGATATTAGGGAGGTATGCACTTAGCTAGTTACTAGATATTTACGTATTATTTATGTAGTAAGGAGGTACACAGTACTCTGGCAGTTAGTAGCTATTTACCTACAATGTAGGTACTAGGGAGGTACACATGTACTCTGGTAGTTAGTAGCTATTTACCTACTATGTAGGTACACATGTACTTAGGTATTTAATATATATTTATGTACTATGTAGGTACTAGGGAGGTACACATGTAATTATGTAGTTAATATATATTTAAGTACTAGGTAGAAAATAGGGAGGTACAGGTGTACTCAGGTAATTATTAGATATCTAAGTACTATGTAGGTACTAGGGAGGTACATATGTACTCAGTTAGTTTTTAGATATTTAAGTACTATGTAGGTACTAGATAGTCTCACATGTACTTAGGTAGTTACTATGGAAGTACATATGTGACCATGTAGTCACTAGAAATTTCTGCAGTATATAGGTACTAGGTAGAGAAATATATACGCAGGTAGTTATTAGATATTTACATACTATGTAGGTACTAGGGAGGTACACATGTAATCAGTTACTCACTAAATATTTACATACTATGTATGTACTAGGGTGATGGGAATAGAGACGTATGTACTTAAGTAGTTACTAGTATTTACTTGATATGTAGATACTAGGCAGGTAACATGTACTCTTCAAGTTACTAGATATTTACGTACTATGTAGGTACTAGGGAGGTATGCGGATAGACGCACAGCATTGTCAGATTGTTCACAAACGCTGTTTGAGGAGAGCTACGTGACCGTCCGGGTTTAAAACGAACTAAGTTTCCTCCTCAGCTTCAAACCCCCCGAGCGCGTTTCAGTTCACCTAACCTCACCACTTGTTTGCATCCATCTACCCTCATGGATTCTAGGTGAAATGCCCTCGTTGGTTTTCGCTCTTTTATTTAAGGAAAAGAATCAATTCGTTCTTTCCTCATTCACTACCAATTTATTCTCTTTATTTTGATTTTTGAAAAGTTTTATAATTCAATTTTTTCTTTAAATTTAGTTTTTTCAATCCTAATTTTTCCTCTTCTTTTTTAAATTTCTCTTTTATAGTTAAAACTTTGATTTTCGCTTTCTACTAAAATGAAACTTAAAAATTTCTTATTTAAATATATTTTTGGTTTAAAAAATAAAAAATAACTTTTTACAAATTACTCGTTTCTTAATTTAAGAATTCACATTTTTAGTAAACTAATTAAAGTTTCAAATTTTATTTTTAAAATAGTTAAATAATTCTAGTTTTTTTCAAATTTCCTTCTAAAAAATAATAAGTTTTTTCAAATTTCTCCTTTCTTAAATTTAAAAATTCACACTTCTATTAAACTAATTAAAGTCTCAAATTTTATTTTAAAAGTGTTCAATATTTTTTTTCAAATTTCCTTTACAAAAAAATCAGTTTTAATTTTTTAAAATAGCCATTTTAAATTTTGCAGAGATCGGATTTTTTGGCACAGTTTTTCCCACCGCACCGTATGACTCCTATCTCTGTGAACACCACCAAATTGCCATGGGTTCTAACTATGGGTCTCTGCATGTCCCCCACCACAAACTCGATCCGGATCGGGTCTCCCAGCCGATTAGTAATCATACCCAATGTAAATTGCTCGGCTCAACGTGTCAAGTCGCCATTCCATTATTGACCACTAATCAAGTCATTGGCGCTTAGTCATAATATAGTCAGTTTTTATTAAAGAATAAAACATTGACATTGGCATAATTAAACCCCAACGCCTATAATGGTTCTATCGAATCAAGTTTCATCCCGAGGCTGATGGGGCGTTATGTGCTATAATCTCGTCTAGTCAAGGTTCCACCTTGACACGCCCTCTAATAAACCCCTCCATGCACACCTATCTCACATACACCCGTCCCTCCTTCAATCATCTTTCTCTCAGAAACGCTCAATCAATCAAGCCTTGAGACGGGGTTCAAGAGCACCTGTTAGCCGAGTGGATACGGCGTTCGTCACCGTAAATTCGTGGAACCGGGTTCGACCCCCGCATGAGCGGACACAAACGTCAGCGCGCGTAGGGATCTGGCTACCGATTGGTGGACGCGCTGTTCTCAGCCAATTACAACACTGCTTTCTTTCCTCTCCCGTCTTCGCAGTACCACACACTCACACACTGTTCCAAAGAATCTTTCGGATTGGTATCTATATCCACATACCTCTGACGCGAAAGGTCCCTCTGCCCCGGAGCGACGAAGGTTCCCCCTGAGCGCTGTTTGGTGTCAAATACTTTCTGGCACCTCTCTCCCAAAGAGGACCCGCCCCTGGTGCCCTCTGGTTCACCAGCGATTGTCATACTGACCTTTATGTCTATTTCATTATCCGGTCGAGATCCACCTGGATAAAGGCAGTTATCAAACCACTAAATATTAAAATCTTCGAAATTGTGTTAATATTATCACCAATTACTTAGTCTAAAAAAACAAAAAACAATTTGACCCGTGTCCTAAAAAGGGACTAAGCCCGCATATGGGCCGGTGGCCGGTGAATAACAATACCGTCTTCAACGCGTGTCGTAAAGGGTGGCTAAGCCCACATATGGGCCTCTGGTCTGGAAAACCGATAATAGTCCGATAGTTGTCCCCGTCAACACGATAGGTAATCGAGGTAATGGGCGGGGTTGTTGCGGCCAAGGTCCATTAATGCCGGGGGTGGCGCTGATGCGCACCAACACTGTGCGGAAATGGTTAATGGGCTTAAATATGACGTGTTGTGGACATCCAATTAATCCAGTGATAGCGTTGATGCACACCGATTTTACTTTTTTGGAACAATGGTAGGAAAAGAAGAAAGAAAAGAAGAACAATGGGAATATAGGGAAGAAAGAGAAAGAAAAAAAGGATAAGAATGCTAACGGAAAGGAAAGAATAAAGCACAAAAATGAGGATGAGATGAAGAATGTACGCAGATGAGAATGACGAGATCAAGAAAGAGCGAAGATCAATGTTGTGAGAAGAAGAAAGCACGACGATGAGGATGATGAGATGATATGAGGATGACAAGATGAAGAAAGCAAAAAGATGGGGTGAGATGAAGAAAGAACGATGATGATGATGACGATGACGACATGAAGAAAGCACGAAAATGAGGATGACGAGATGAAGAAACCACGAAGATGTGAATTAGATGAAGAAAACACAAAAATGAGGATGAGAAGATGAAGAAACCACGAAAATGAGGATAACAAGATGAAGAAACCACGAAGAGGATGATGAGATGATGAAGAAACCACGAAGTTGAGGATAACGAGATGAAGAAACCACGAAGAGGATGGTGACGAGATGAAGAAACCACGAAGTTGAGGATGGCGAGATGAAGAAACCACGAATAGGATGATGACGAGATGAAGAAACCACGAAGTTGAGGATGACGAGATGAAGAAACCACGAAGAGGATGATGACGAGATGAAGAAAGCTCGAAGAGGATGATGACGAGATTAAAAAAGTACTTCGTGCTTTCTTCATTTCGTCACCATAACCATCCATTTTAACACCATCTAAATTTATTATTATGAAAATTTGTTTTTTTTCAAGAGTTCGAAACACTTTTTTGTTGTTTGTTTGATTTTTTTTTTTTTTTGCTCGTTCTTTTTCGTTTGTTCTCTGCACAGGTGTTTTCTTTTCCAAATCTTGAAGACGCCCCACAAAGATCCTGCCCCCCCCCCTCCCCATCATAGCAAAATGAGAACAAAATGTTGAACTGGGTAACAAAAGAAGACCGCAAAAATTTGTATCTCAATACCTTGATTTTGAGAAAAAGAATTCATAAAATGGCGAGAAAGAGTCTTCGAATCGATAGCCGAAACAGCAGGGATAACAACGTTCCCTTTCGAAGGACAAAGGTCAGAGTTGTGTAAACAAATATTGTGTGGCCACGTGTGTACTCGTAGGACAAGTGGGCTTTATGTGTACCTGTACCTTTCAAGAAAAAAAAATCTGCTCCCGGTGAGGCTCGAACTCACAACCTCGGCATTGCTTAGTCGAATACTGTCTATAAGTACCGCGCGCTAACCGATTGCGCCACGGGAGCATGACTTCTGCTGCTGCGATTTTACTATAATATAATACACCTTCATTCTACATTGGAGTTTTAATCTTATGAATATATTTGCTTTTGTTTCCCTGTGAATCTTTCCCGGTGATTCTTCAGATGAACAACTGCAACGTTTAAAAATAATACTTTCAATCTATTCTGTAGGCCTATGTGAATTATTTGTTGTTATTTATTCGGCACGCAAAGCACTATTTCTGGAGTGAATTAACATTTGAAATTAGTATTTTCCAATAGATAAAGCTAGTACTGGCCGCTGCTATGACGTCATAAGCTTCAGAGATAAAAGAGTTTCATTGCATCGATTCAAGAAATAATGAAATACAAATATTATCAATGACGATGTTATATTAACTACGATGTAAAAGGTTAGGGGTAATAGTTTTGGTAAACCTGAAGATCGACGGTGCGACCGAAGGGACGCAAAATATTTCGTCCCTGTTCCAATATGTTTCACCTTTTTCGAGTAAATTCAAGGGAACTGCTCGTGGGAGAGATATCACTGCGGGCTAACACCCCCTACGATGATCCTGAGTTTCAATCAATTGGGGAGGAGGGCTCTTGGGGCACAGCCCCCCGCCCCGTATATAATCTGAAAAAAATAAACTTTTTCGGGCCCGAAAAAGTGTATTTTTTTTAAACACGTTGAGTTATTTTTTTCGCAATGCTTCAGACCAGTTACATTTTTGTCTTCGAATCTTCAAATTTCTCTGCCATCTCAAAATCCTTCTCGTGAAATCTAATTTAATGCCTTCGATTGGGTTGGAGTTGTTCTTCTGTACTTCCTGACCTTTTCACCTCTATGAATATTTTCCTTTGCTCCCTTATGAATAGTTGTTGCCTTTGCTACCTTATGACTATTTATTTGCCTTTGAACCCCTACTGACATTAGTCTTTACTCCATTATAAATATTTGACTTTGAGCTTCTATTAACATTTGCCTTTTGCCCCCACATAAATATTTGCCTTTGCTCTATTAAAATTATTTGGCTTTGTTACCCTATAAATATTTGCCTTAACTACTCGATAAATATTTTTCTTTGCTCCTCTATAAATTTTCCTTTGTTCCGCTATAAATATTTGTCTTGGCTACCCTATAAATATTTGCCTTGGCTCCGTTATAAAGTTTTGCCATGGCCACCCTATAAATATTTGCCTTGGTTTCCCTATAGTTATTTGCCTTGGCTCCCATATATATATATATATATATATATATATATATATATATATATATATATATATATATATATATATATATATATATATATATATATATATATATATATATATATATATATATATATATATATATATATATATATATATATATATATATATATATATATATATATATATATATATATATATATATATATATATATATATATATATATATATATATATATATATATATATATATATATATATATATATATATATATATATATATATATATATATATATATATATATATATATATATATATATATATATATATATATATATATATATATATATAAGTAAAAGAACTCAATGGCGAGTTATGGTGTATTATAGTGAAACCACTGTATAGGAGCCAAAAGTTTAATTTACGAGACTAGTTTCAGTATGTAGTTTATCATACCCTCTTCAGTCGTATACTAAGAATCCAATTGTTACACAAGTCTATAAATAGCGTACAGATCAGAAAAAAACACAAAGAAACACAACACGTTGACTAAGCTGTTTACGATGAGGTTACGGGAATGGGGGCTGCATTTCAATTGCCTATCTGACAAATTAAAATTAGGAATTTTTCCTATTAATATAGATTCTACTATTTTTCTTTTACGGAAATCTTTACAATTATATATGATTTGTGCCTTTGAATAGTCAATTTGGTGGTTGAACTTGCTAATATGATTAAAAATACTGGATGTGGTACTGCCTCGTCTGACATCACCTTTATGTTCATAAATTCGTTTTGTTAAGGTTCTTCCGGTCTCTCCTATGTAGAATGAGGGACAGTTTGTAGAGCAACACGGGATTAAATATACACCTGCTTCATTTGGCTGGTACACGGGATTGGTCGAAGGGAAAGATTTAAGGATAGAAAAAGGGTATTTAAATGTGGTTAGCCCTGGAGAAATAACTTTGTTCACTCCTTTGAGGAGGGGAGAAAAAGGGAGGGATAGACACTTCGTATTACTAAATTTGTTTTTATCCTTGGGATAAAAGAGCCTGAAGGTGGTTGCATGGGTAAAAAAGAAACTTAAGAAGCCTGAAGGAGGAAGATGGGACCTAGAAGATTTTTAAGGACCTCGGACCAGCGATACTGAGCTGAGTGAGGCAGAGTGGGTAGGAAAGATGCTGTAAAGCCTGAAGGAGGCAGAAGAGGCCTAGAAAAACTTTAAAGAGCTCGATAAAGTCTGAATGAGCCTGAAGGAAGGTGAAATATCAAAAAAAGAAGCTCATTAAATCTACTCGAGGCTGAAAGGGCTAGGAAAAAGCTTGAAAGAACTTTAAGAAGGCTGAAGGGGAAATGAAGAAGGTCAAGAAGCCTGAAGGAGGCTGAAGAGACCTGTTAAAACTTAAAAAAGCTTGATGGAGTCTGAAAGATTCTGAATGAGGTTGAAGAAGCAAGAAAAAGCTCTAAGGAAGCAGAAAGGGAGATGAAAAGAGCTTGAAGAAGTCTGACAGAGCCTGAAGAAGACTAAAGGGGCAAAGAGGAAGCTGAAGAAGCCTGAAGAGACTTAGGAAAACTTAAAAGAGCTTGATGGAGTTTAAGTTTAAATGAAGGTGAAGGAGCAATAAAGAAGCTGAAGAAGCCTGAAAAGGTAGAACAGACCTGCAAGAGCTTGAAGAAGTCGGAAAGAGTTTGTAAGAAAATGGAAGAGGGATAAGTGTGTTGAAGAGCCTCGGTCGAACTTGAAGTCGCCTGGAAGAGCCTGAAGGAGGCTTGTTGAAGGGTCTCGGTCGAACTTGAAGTCGCCTGAAAGAGCCTGAAGGAGGCTTGTTGAAGGGTCTCGGTCGAACTTGAAGTCGCCTGGAAGAGCCTGAAGGAGGCTTGTTGAAGGGTCTCGGTCGAATTGAAGTCGCCTGGAAGAGCCTGAAGGAGGCTTGTTGAAGGGTCTCGGTCGAACTTGAAGTCGCCTGAAAGAGCCTGAAGGAGGCTTGTTGAAGGGTCTCGGTCGAACTTGAAGTCACCTGGAAAAGCCTGAAGGAGGCTTGTTGAAGGGTCTCGGTCGAACTTGAAGTCGCCTGGAAGAGCCTGAAGGAGGCTTGTTGAAGGGCCTCAGTCGAACTTGAAGTCGCCTGGAAGAGCCTGAAGGAGGCTTGTTGAAGGGTCTCGGTCGAACTTGAAGTCGCCTGGAAGAGCCTGAAGGAGGCTTGTTGAAGGGTCTCGGTCGAATTGAAGTCACCTGGAAGAGCCTGAAGGAGGCTTGTTGAAGGGTCTCGGTCGAACTTGAAGTCGCCTGGAAGAGCCTGAAGGAGGCTTGTTGAAGGGTCTCGGTCGAACTTGAAGTCACCTGGAAAAGCCTGAAGGAGGCTTGTTGAAGGGTCTCGGTCGAACTTGAAGTCGCCTGGAAGAGCCTGAAGGAGGCTTGTTGAAGGGCCTCAGTCGAACTTGAAGTCGCCTGGAAGAGCCTGAAGGAGGCTTGTTGAAGGGTCTCGGTCGAACTTGAAGTCGCCTGGAAGAGCCTGAAGGAGGCTTGTTGAAGGGCCTCAGTCGAACTTGAAGTCGCCTGGAAGAGCCTGAAGGAGGCTTGTTGAAGGGTCTCGGTCGAACTTGAAGTCGCCTGGAAGAGCCTGAAGGAGGCTTGTGGAAGGGTCTCGGTCGAACTTGAAGTCACCTGGAAGAGCCTGAAGGAGGCTTGTTCAAGGGTCTCGGTCGAACTTGAAGTCGCCTGGAAGAGCCTGAAGGAGGCTTGTTGAAGGGCCTCGGTCGAACTTGAAGTCGCCTGGAAGAGCCTGAAGGAGGCTTGTTGAAGGGTCTCGGTCGAACTTGAAGTCGCCTGAAAGAGCCTGAAGGAGGCTTGTTGAAGGGTCTCGGTCGAACTTGAAGTCACCTGGAAGAGCCTGAAGGAGGCTTACCACGTGACTTTGAATTCAAGCAGGCCTAAGTTTGTACCCGATTCTCCCATCACTCCCCCCCCCCCTTTTTGATACCCACCAAAGTAAGTTAACGTTAACACTTAAGAACGCTTCTCACTCTGAATTCAAGGTGTATTTTTTTTTAATATTCGTATCTTTGTCATATTTATTCTTTCTCTTTAAACTCTTTATTATTTTTATTATTCCTGTTTTCAGCCTAGGATATTTCTTTCGTGCGCCCCCCCCTCCTCCCTAGCGAATCCCTTCGATACAAAATCATCTTTAAAATCCTTCTTCGAAACACTTAAGACCTTACATACCGCTGCTCTCTCCTACCCGTCTTTATCACTAACACTACTCCAAACCCTCAGAACCCTGCGCTCTGGCTCTGCTCCCTACTGATTGTTTCTCATAGTCGTCTGTGTTGCACGGGTGCTCGTGATTTATATTTGCTCCGGGAATGTGGGATGATATGCCCTCCGTCTACCCCTTCCTCCACTGCCGCCAGGATGCATTCAAACGTGCAATATAATACTTCTCCTTTTAGGCTTTTTCCCCCTGATAGTCGTTTTGTGAGGGAACATGACATTGAAGAGCAATATATATATATATATATATATATATATATATATATATATATATATATATATATATACATACTACCAGACATACCCGTCGTTGCCCGAGTAAAATATGAGTTCGTACATAGAGTAAGACTTTTTATCCTGGGCGTTGCCCGGAATTAGAAGTCCTGTCGCAAATAAATGCAGGTGACCATTGCTTGAAATTCGGTTATTGTGACAAAAAAAAATCTTCACTTGCTGATTATTATTATTTATAGGTTGAAAGCAGATTCAGGTGAGGTGCGGACTCTCCCTATCATATAATATACTTAAAATGATTAAATGTTTCAAAGCACCCGCCCGGCAGTTTACGCTCACGCAGAACTGACCGTTGGTTATGAGCAAACGACGTTGTGGCCACACAAACAGATCGAGCGTCTTATTTTCTTGTATTCTATTTATAACTAAATATTTTAAGAATGTTTTATTTTTATTTTTCCTCTTGATTTGGATGTCCTTTCGTAGGGGAGAGAGAGGGGGGGGGGGAGCGAGAGAGGGGAGAAGGGTGAGGAGAAGAAAGTTTGTTTTCTCTTGGTTTTTTTTTCGTTTATCCTTTTGTAAATGGGAGGAGGAGATATAGGGGAAAGAGGAAGGGAGAGGGAAATAGAGGGGAAGGACAGGGGGAGGTGGATTGGGTAGGGGAGAAAGAGGGGAGGAAAGGGGAAATAGAAAGGATGAGGAGAATAGAGGGGAAATACTGGGGATGGATAAGTAGGGTGTAAAGAGGGGAAAAGGGGGAAATATGGGGGGAGATGAGGGATAGATGGATGGGAGATGGGAGGAGATATGGGGGAAGATGAGGGAAATGGGAGGAGAGATAGGGGAGATGTGGGAAATGGGAGGAGAGGTGGGTGGGAGATGGGGGAAATGGGAGGAAAGATGGGGGGAGATGGGGGAAATAGGAGGAGAGGTGGGTGGGAGATGGGAGAGATATGGTGGGGATGGAGGGTGGAGAGATGGGGAGAAAATGGAGGCGAATAAGGGAGAGGGGAAGATGTGGGCGAGAATGGGGGAAAAGATGGAAGGAATGGGGGAGATATGGGGGGAGTTAGAATATGATTTTTTTCATTCCTATAAATGGACGATACACACAGACAGACTTCGTTTTTATTATTATTATATATATATATATATATATATATATATATATATATATATATATATATATATATATATATATATATATATATATATATATATATATATATATATATATATATATATATATATATATATATATATATATATATATATATATATATATCATAACTAACTCTATAATTTAAGAAGAGGATTTTTATGAGTATTTGAATAATAATTTCATCTTAGTTTGGTTATGACTTATGTTTTTTTATCAAAGTTATTTCTAATAATTCTTTTATAATACAAAAAAAATGGTGAAATTTAGAAATAAATTTAAGTATCGAAATTTTGTGAATTTTTTAAAACCCAAAGAATTACAAATGGTGAAGTTCAGAAAATATATTTTTATATATCTTCTTCTTCTATAACTATATTTTAGCAACGTGATATTTTGAAAGGGGGGAAATTTAGTTTAGAGTTCCTTTTTAAAATTATTATAAATGGCGAAGTTCAGGAAATTTATAAAAATTTAACCATGGCTGATTTTTATAAAGATTTTAAATTTTAATCTTAGTAGCGAAGCGCAAGCTCCCCTGTAGGGGGGAGTGACGAAGCCATTGCCTGGTACATATATATATATATATATATATATATATATATATATATATATATATATATATATATATATATATATATATATTATGGAGTCCAGCGAAGACCCTCAAAGCAGATTCTTCAGAGGTGAAAAAAGACACCGGCTGAATGCGTCCTTTTGGTCGTTCTTTGTTTTTCAACAAAGACGAAGATCAAAGAATCGCCCCATCCGCCTCACCCCACCAGCACTATTCCGTCTGCCTTTTCAGGTCAATAGAATAGCCTCTGTCCGTCCCTTTTCAAGGAACCCTCAATTAATAACCGAAAATGACGGTTGGTCACTGCCACGCCTACTTGACATTCAAGAGGGCAAACTTGCAATAACTTGCGGATGCCAGAAAAAACCCGGATTTCTATGGTCCCCACTTATACGCCTCTGCCTCATCTAATGGGCACGGATATTTTGTATTTCAAAGGTGGGGGAGTAGGTCTTATCTGTCTTAGCTTAAGTTTAGCGTAAACCTGGGGTCTCAGATACCACGTTTCGATATGTCAAGTTTCTTCAGAATTTTCGCTAAAAAAAACTAGCTCAACTTCCATATCGATTGTCCAGAAGAGTTTTCGTGGTCCAGTTTTGTCGGACACATACGTGAGTTGTATCTACTGACGCTTATTATGTTAAAATGGCTTTATAGGGCGATTTTATTGGGCTACTGGGCGATATTAGCGCTAAATCCAATTCTCTATTCAGCGCTAAGCCTATAAATTACAGGACCGCGCGTTAAGCAGTTCGCCCTCTTTTGAATCGCTCCTGCAGCCCATTGAAATCCCGCAGAGGCGGTTCTCGGCATACAACTGCATACAGCTGCATGGTGAGGCCCACAAACAGGCCACCCTGGATGACCCCTGCCCATAAAGGCCTTTTCTTGCAGTGACCCTCCCACTGGGGTCTAACGTAAGGGAGGGCCAAAAGAAGACACCTGCACTGAATGACGCACATGTGAGGGAGGTAGGGAAAAGGCGGGTGGGGGGGGGGGAATAATAGCCAGAGGAAAAAAAAAATGAGTTATATAGAAAGAAAGAAATAACAAAATAAGGAAATGAAAGAAGGAAGGAAAGGAAGGAAGTATGGAAGGAGGAATAGAAGGAGGAATGAAAGAAAGAAAGGAAAGAAGGAAGGGAGAAAGGAAAGCGGAATGGATGGAAGAAAGGAAAGCGGAATGAATGGAAGGAAGGAAGAAAAGCGGAATGGATGGAAGAAATGAAGGAAGGGAGAAAATAAGCGGAATGCATGGGAGAAAGGAAGGAAGGAAGAAAATAAAGCAGACTACATGGAAGAAAGGGAAAAAAGAAAATGGAATGCATGGAAGAAAGGAAGGAAGAAATGAATGGATTGATGGAAGGAAGAAGGAATAGAAGGGATAAAGGAAGGAAGAAGGGAAGGAATCAGGGGAAAAGGGAAGGAAGGAAGAAAGAAGGGAAGACAAGAAGGAAGGAAGGAAGAAAGAAGGGAAGACAAGAAGGAAGGAAGGAAGAAGGAAAGATATGATGGAAGGAAGAAAGGAAGGACAAGAACGAAGGAAGGAAAAGAAAAGAAGGAAGAACAGAAAATAAAAAAGGAAAATAAAGAAGGGAAAGAAAAGAAGGAAGAGAGAGAAAGAAAGGAAATAAAAGAAGGAAAGGAAATGAGGGAACGAAAAGAAGAAAGAGGAAGAAGGAAATGAAAGAAACGAAGGGAAAGAAAAGAAGGAAGGTAGGAAGGGGAAAATAGAATGAAATGGAGAAAAATAAGGAAGGAAAGGATAAAGGATAAGAATGAATAAAAATAAGGAATGAAAGGATAGAAGGAAAAGAAGGAAAGGTAGTAGAGGGAGGAAAGGAAGGAAAGAAACGAAATGAAGAAAGGAAGGAAAGGAAGGAAAATAAAGAAAGAAAGGAGAGAGTAGAGGAGTTATTACGAAAGAGTAACGGAGAGAAAGATTAAAAAAAGATAGAGAGAAACTGAAAGAGTAAGAAAGTGAAAGAGAGATAGAAATACAGAAAGAGAAATGGATAAAAAGAGAAAGACTAAAACGTGAGAGAAAAAGTGAAATATAGAAATACAGAGGGATATACTAGGATAGAGAGAGATAGAAAGAGAGAGAGAAAGATATAGAAATAGAAAGAGATAAAGATAGGGAGACTAAATGAGTAAGAGAGAAAGAATAAGAGAAAATGAAAGAGAAAGAGATAGAAAGGGTAGGAGAGAATGAGAGAGAAAGAGATAGAAAGAGTAAGAGAGAATGAGAAAAAAAGAGATAGAAAGAATAAGAGAGAAAGAGATAGAATGAGTAAGAGAGAATGAGAGAGAAAGAGTAAGAGTGAATGAGAGAGAAAAACTACAGAACTACAGAAATAGGAACCAGCAAAGACCCTAAGGTCCGCTCAAGGCCAGTCCGCTTACACATTCTAGCGTTAGTGTATCATGCTCTTTTTTTCAGGCAGTTTTTTTTGTTATATATATATATATATATATATATATATATATATATATATATATATATATATATATATATATATATATATATATATATATTTACTATTTCAACTCTACGGTACACACTTATCTATATGTGTACCCTTAAAAAGCAGGTTTAGCTATCCCTCAAATACACTAACATAACACGCTTTTTCGAACCAGGAAGGGGGGGATAGGAGAGTACTCTCTTCTCCCGCAAGCGTCGCCTGCTAGTGATGAAAATTATATACTTATAGGACAGACAGAAAAAGAAAAGGGGAATTCACATTCACTCCATGCATGGAGGCGTCGCTGGCATCTTTCTAGTCGTCATTTCATTTTAATCCTCAACTCCGTATAATATATGACGTTTTAATCTGTGCTCCTACTACGTTATATTTACGCTATTGAAGTACTCATCCAGTCGGTTTTTTAACATATTAACTGACGTGCTTTCAACTACACGGTTGGGAAGGCTATTCCACGTTTGCGTGATTTTAAACGTGAAGTAATGTTGGGCTATAGTAGAGTTAAACCGCTTGTTCACTAATTTGAAACCATTTTGGCGTGTGTTGGCCATTTCGTCCAGCTCGAACTATAGTCTGTAATCAATATTAGTACATCCTTTTAAGATTTTGAATAATTCTATCAATTGTCCATGTAATTGTCTACTTTCAAGTGATAGTAGGTTTAATAAGCGTAGTCTATCTTCGTACGGTTTGTTTCGGATTTCAGGAATTAGTTTCGTAGCCCGACGTTGCACTCTTTCTAACTGCGCTATATCCTTATTTAGGGAGCGACACCAACATTGGACCGCGTATTCAAGGTGTGGGCGCACGAGCGATTTGTATAGTGGCATGATTATATCTTTCGATTTGAAAGTAAAATTCCGAGCAATATATCCTAGCATTCGGTTTGCTTTTTTGCAAGCTTCTGCGCATTGCTTTGATACTTTAAGGTCCTCCGACATTAAAATCCCTAGGTCTTTTTCTAAGTTAACGGATTCGAGAATTTGGTCTTTCATATGGTATTCTACTTTTAAGTCATGACATCCTAAATGCATGACCTTGTATTTACCTATGTTGAAGCCTATTTGCCATTTATCTGCCCATTCCACAATTTTATTAAGGTCCCTTTGCATTTGCTCTACATCGGGTCTCGCAAGGGCACGGCTTCCTAGCTTTGTGTCATCTGCAAATTTAGAGATCCTACTAAACACTCCATTATCCAAGTCATTAATGTACACAATAAATAATAATGGGCCCAGGACTGACCCCTGTGGTACCCCGCTGGTGACTGGGGCCCAGTCTAAACACGCCCCCATTTACAACAACCCGCTGTGAACGATTTGATAGCCAGTTTCTAATCCATTTAAGTATGTTGCCTCTCACCCCAATTGCTCTAATTTTCATCAATAGCCTTTCGTGCGGGAATGTATCAAAGGCCTTTTTAAAGTCAAGGTAAATTATATCCGCCACTTTAGTTTCATCATAGATGCAAATCATGTTATGAAAGAATTCGAGTAAATTGGTTAGGCACGAGCGCCCCCGTCTAAATCCATGCTGGGAGTCTGCAATTATATTATTTGTTTCACAATGGCTCACCAACCTATCTCTAATTATCGATTCTAAGAGTTTTCCAATTACAGAAGTTAGACTGATGGGACGGAAATTAGTAGGCTCAGTTTTATCCCCTTTTTTGAATATCGGCGTAACATTAGCACGCTTGAACTCTATTGGAACTAGGCCTTCCTCTATTGATCGATTAAAAATCGTGCAGAGCTGTCTTGCTAATTTATTTTTTAGTTCTTTAAGATGTGTTGGGTGCACCCCATCGGGCCCGGGTGACTTCGACTTTTTCATTTTATTAATATATGAGAGAATCTCCCCTTCATTTATATTTATATTAGATAGGGTATTTTGTCTTTCAAAATTTATGTCTTCGCCTAGTGTTTCTAATTGCGTCACGTCTTCAATAGTAAAAACGCTCGAGAAGTGCTCATTTGATATTTTAGCAAATTGTTCTGGGACGTCCGTCATAACACCATCTTTACCTCTGATCGGCCCTATTGAACCCTTTATGGGCTTTCTACTGTTAACGTAACTGTAAAACCGTTTCGGTTCGTGTTTCGAATTTATAGCAAGGTCTTTTTCATATTTCAACTTAGATTCTCTAATAGCCCGCTTTACCAGCCTTCGAGCGTCTACGTATTTTTCCCGATTTGTTGTCGTTTCGTTTTTTTCAAAACTTTGATAGTCTTTATTACGTTCCCGAATTAAGTTAATTATTAAAGGGCTAACCCACGGTGCTCTCTTTAACTTTCCATTATTTCGACGAACGTACTTAACTAACTCGGAATCCACCGTGAGAACATTTTGCTGTAGCTCCGAGTACATTCCCAGTACTGTCTTATTATCAAAACATCTTCCCCAGTCTATCCTTTTAATCCGGTTACGGAAGGTTTCAAAATTACAACTCCCAAATCGTGGGATTAGTTGTGAACTCTCTTTTACCTCAACGCTCGTATTAATTTCAAACCTAATTACATTATGGTCACTCGTCGCCAAATGCTCACCCACGCAAACGTTTTCTACCAAAGTTTCCTCTGTTGAAATGATCAAATCCACCCTCAAAGTCTCCAGAAATCTTTGACTGCCGGTACACCGTGCTTTTCTCCCTCAGCAGTTGACCGATTTCACGATTAAACGACTTTGGTTGAACGGAAGACCGACGAAGGCTTCTCAAATGGATGAATCATGATGGAAGACTCATGAACGTAGTTTTGAATCTATTCCACGAATCTTCAACATCCTTGCACTCATCTAGCCTTGCATCAGTCAATCCAACACGAACACCTGCAAAGTCTGTTCTTCCCAAATCAAGTTTCCTCGATTTACTAGTCTCAGACTCTACCTTCGCCTACAGAGAGATCCTCAACGATGTCATCCTCAGAGGTGAAAACCATGTCGAGAGTATTATTGCCTCTCGTTGGTTCTCTCACCCATTGAGTCAGGAACTTGTTGTTCGCGAACTCCAGGAGTAGTGCGTTCTCGCCACAGGGTTCTCTCGTTTCCCAGTCAACTTGGGTATTAAAATCACCCATGGCGATACACACACTGTCTTGAACAAATTCAGCCAGTAGCCGGTACAGATCCCTGTCCTTTTCAACGAGCTGGGCAGGGGGTCTGTAAAGCACCAGGGTCCTGTATCTGGCAGCACCTATATCTAGGTTAACTCCTAGTAGCTCGTGGTTGGATACAATGTTGCAGTTCGTCGATTTGAGTGTATCCTTGACATATAACATCACACCGCCACCCTCTCTGTCTAGCCTATCTTTTTGGAAGAGTTGGTAACCAGGAATCGTGAATTCACCTTCAAAATCTGGTTTGAGGTTTTTACCCACGACTCTGTTATGGCTACTATTTCAGGTTCTTCTGTCACTACGAGGGCACGAAGTTCAAGAAACTTGTTCCTGATCGACCTCGCATCAAAGAGAAGAACTTTCAGTGAGTCCCCGAATGTAGGACTCCCTATGCTCTTCCGTTTCCCGGCTTATTTTGCGACCTCTGAGGGGGTCGTTCCAGGGGTGACACGGGCGTACTGGCGTACGTCCGCCCTCACTCTGGGCCAGATACTCCTTTGGGTCCTCTCTACGACATCCTGGATCATGTTCGACAGAAAGGCCTTTCCTTTAAAGGAAAGATGTACCCCATCCCTTTGGTAGAGATCATTCCTACCCTAAAAGGTCCGGTACGGGTCCACAAAAAAGACCCCCTCTGCCGTACACACGCATGCGGGTTTTCAGCCCACAGTCGTCCACGGCACCCATGACCGTGTAGAGGATTTTATCTGTGGGGCCTACCCTACCTCCTCTCAGGTAGAGGTCATTTCCACTGACCACCAGAGCAACGACTGAGCTCTCAGAAATCTGAGATTTCTCCGCCTCTACTCTGATGTGGTGGTTACCCCGTCCTCGCAGGCAGCTTACCTTCACACTAGTGCGAAGGCTGGTCGCTAGCAGGGGCTGCAGACCCCGTGCTTGAGAATCGCCAATAAGGGTGCCCATGCACATTTGTCTGCAGACGACCCGGTCTTTCCTTTTGGAAGCGACTTGCCGGTTTCCTCTTCTTTCTCTACATTTTTCTTCTTCCTCTTGTCTTCCTTTGTTTTCCCTTCTTCTGTTGCTCGTTTCCCTTCTTCTGCTTCTACTGTCTCGTCCTCTTTTTCGACTTTCTTTTCTTCTCTTTCTACTTCCTCTTCTTCTCTTTCTAATTTCTCTTCTTTCTTCTTTCCCTTCTTCCTCTTTCTTTTCTTCTCTTTGGCTCGTCGAGCCAGTCCTGCAGCAGAGGACTCCTGCTCTTGGAGGTCGGAAGCCTTCTCTCCTTCGCACTCGCCTGAGCATCTCCACCTCTCTGTTTTTAAGAGTTGAACCTCCCTTTTGAGGAGGGAGTTCTCCTCTCTCAGTTCAACGATGCTCTCGCCCAGGCGCTTCTCTAGTTCGCAGAAGTCACAGACACTAACGGCATCTGTGAGAAAGAGTAAGAGAGAATGAGAGAGAAAGAGTAAGAGAGAATGAGAGAGAAAGAGTAAGAGAGAAAGAGGGAAAAAGAGATCTGAATATAATTTGATGGCTCAAGAACGAACTCAAACGGCAGGCTCATTCCTCCTTCGCTATGCCTTCTTCCCATACACCCCGCTCGTATACACACACACAACACCCTCTGTATGTGTGTGTATGTGTATTGCGGGACATCACTATAGCATGCAGCAAACTCCCCCCCCCCCTAAACACCCATATTATAATTCCGTTCGTGACTCCGCCTGTCCAGCCTTCCCTGGCCAACTCTCGGTCATTGGCCTATCCTGGCCTTTGAAGACGGCCGCTGCGGACATTGAGGAGGAGGAGAAGCTTCCTGTGCAATGCCCCCCCTCTCCCCCCGCGCCACCATCTCAGGCCTCTACCACACACACACACACACACACACACGACCCACCACCGGAATAATGCCCCAAATTATGCATTCAAAACCTTTATCCCTTTTCGTCAAAAGCCACGGTTTTTTTAGGTAATAACACGAGAATGCATGTGTGTGTGTGTGCGTATGTAAGAGTGACTTGTACGTATCAGTTCCGCGTGTATGTATGTATATGGGGATTGGAAAATGTGTATAAACAATACTCAGTTGTATATATTTTTTATAGAATTGTCTACATGTATATCTGAAACGGTAGTGATGTTTTTAAATATGTCGGTGTGTATTTGCCTACATGCGAGTGTATGTGGCATACATGTGTGTATGTGGCCTTTAAGTGTGTGTATGTGGCCTTTAAGTGTGTGCATGTGGCCTTCAAGTGCGTGCATGTGTCCTTCAAGCGTGTTTGGGCCTGAATGTGTGTATGCAGTCTTCAAATGCGTGTATGTAGCCTTTAACTGAGTGCGTGGCATTCATGTGTGTGTATGTGACCTTCAAATGTGTGTATAAACCTTTCAGTGCGTGCATGTGACCTTCAGGGATGTGTATATGGCCTTCAAGTGCTTGTATAAGTCTTTGAAGAGCGTGTATGTGGCCATTAACTGTTCATGTGTGTATATGGCTTTCAAGTATGTATTTGGATTCCAGGTCTGTGTGTGTGTGACTTTCTTGTGTGCTTATGCGGCCTAAAAGTACGTGTATGTGACTTTTAAATCGTTGTGGCCTTGTAGTGTCTGTATAACGCCTTGAAGTTTGTGTGTGGACTTTTCCTCGGTATGTGGCCTTCATCTGTGTGTATGTTGCCTTCAACTCACTGTGCATGCGGACTTAAAGTGTGTATTGCGAAGGTCTTATGCATGTATGTAGCCTTTAAGTGTGTGTGTGGCATTCATGTGTGTTTGTGTGACCTCTTATGTCTGTGTGGTCTTCATGTGTGTGAATGTGACCTTCATGCGTATATGTGACATTTATGTGTGTGTGTGTGGCCTTCGAGTATGTATCTATGGCCTTAAAGTGCGTGTTTACGTCATTCACTACGTGTGTGGCCTTCCACTCTGTATTTGGCTTCATTTGTATAAGTTGACCTCATATGTGTGTATGCGGCATTCGAGTGTGTGTATGTGTCCTTAAAGTGTGTATGTATGCGGCCTTCAAGTGCGACTATGCTGCTTTTAATTGTGTGGGGGCCTTCATGTGTTCTATTCGGCCTTAATGAGTGTATATAGCATTCATGTATGTGTCGCCGTCATGTATGTGTATGTGGTCTTCAATTGTGTGTATAAGGTCTTTAAGTCGTATATGTAGCCTTTAACTGTGCATGTGGGCTGCTTGTGTGTTTGTGGCCTCTAAGTGTGTACATGTGGCTTTCAAGTTTGTGTTTGCTTTTCATCTGTGTATGTGGCCTCAAATGTGTGTATGTAACTTTTAAGTGTGTGTATAAGGCTTTCAACTGCTTGTATGCGATCTCCCAGTGTGTGTATATGGCCTCCAAGTGCGTGTATATGTCCTTTAACTGTGTAGATGGCTTTCATGTGCGTATGTGGACTTCATATGTGTATATGTGGCCTTAAAGTGTGTGTATATGGACTCCATATGTGTCTTTGATATATGTGTATGTGTCCTTCAAGTGTGTGTATAAAACCTTCAGCTTAGTAAATGTGCACTTTAACTCTACATATTTGTGGCCTACATGTGTGTGTATGACCTTCGAGTTTATGCATGTGGCTTTCAAGTGTGTGTGTGTGGCGTTCATGTGTGTGTTTTCTGCCTTCAAGTTTATGTGTGGCTTTTCACTGTGTCTATGGCCTTCATGTGTGTGTATAGGGCCTTCATATGTGTGTATGTGGCCTTCATGTGGGCATGTGGCCTTCATGTATGTATGTGGCCTTCATGTGTGGCTATTTGGCTTTCCAGTGTGGGTTTAAAGCCTTCGAGTGTACGAGGCCTTCGTGTATGTATGTGGTCTTCATATGTGTGTATTTGGCTTTCAGTCGTGTGTTTAAAGCTTTCAAGTGTGTGTATGTGGCTTTTAACTTTGTGTGTGTATGTGGCCTTCACGTGTGTAGGTGGCCTTTAAGGGTGTGTTTATGCGCGTTTATACATTTGGATGTGATCATATAACAATATCCATGGAACTGTGTCCCTTTTATTACTAAAAAGCATAAACCAACGAGGGCTTCCCTGGAAAAAAATCAGAATCGGCGCCCTAAAAAAGAAGAAAGTCAATTAGGTAAAATGAAAATACTTTGAATTTTTTTGCTCTTGTAAACTGTTTTGTAAAGGAATACCATACCGGGTTTTGGAAAAGTTTTGTTACATTCGGGGTTTTTTTTGTTGCTGTATTTTCCGAACGTGTGTGAGAGAAAAAAGTTCCGTCAAACAAACATAAAATTCTACTTTTGCAGCACCTGTCCTTAAAATGCGCGCAGTTGTGTCGAGATGGATATGAACAGAATCGTGATCTCTGCTCTCCTGTGCGCGAGCCATAACGAGTCGGACATCGCCAAGAGGGTCGACCGTCTACCGAGTCACGGAGAGACTCAGGAACGAGGAAGACCTCAAAGATCGACTTCGTTCAGGCAGACCTCAAGTTGTCAACCGTTTGATTGTGAGAAAGGCCCTCGAAAGTGATCCTTAGCTCAACATGACTTCGCTTGCCAAGAAGAACAATATCTCGGTGGCCACAGTGCCCAGGACCGTGACGGAGGAGAGCGGAAAGAGCTTGAGGTGCGTGAAAAGGCCTCCGCTCACCAACCCTATGCGAGAACAACGTCGGATGCGCTGTCGTCACCTTCTCAACCACTTGAAGAGTCATGGAGATTGAATTCACATTTTTCCGATGAAAAAAACCGTTGCGGTCGATTCAGGTCATCAAGAAGCAGAACGACCGAGTGGGAAGCTTCGGCCAGTACGTCTCCAAGCTCCGCTACAAGTCCACAAGCATTCGGCCTCCGTGATGATACTAGGCCTCGTGGCTTCGAATGGACAGAAGATGCCCCCGGTGTCGTTCGCGGCCGGTTACAGGCTCATCGCGGCCGATTATAGGACATCTTGGCCACGAAAGTTCTGTCCTGGGTGAGAAAGATCCTGAAGAAGGCGCACTACGTCTCTCTAGCAGGACGGTTTCCCGGCTCATACGGCCAAGATCATGCAAGAGTGGTTGGGGTCAAACATGAAATTCTGACCGAATTACTTTTGGCTGCCGCAGTCGCCCGACCCCATTCTCTCTACTACAGCGCGTGGGAGCATGTCGATGCCAAGGCCTCAAAGCTCTACCACACCAAAGTCGACGAGCTGAAGTCTTCCATCAACCTCCTGTGGTCCAGGATGAGGAAAGGCTTCGTCAGCAACGTAGGCGCGGCCTTCAGATCTCGCCTGAAGAGCGTTCTCGCCGCCGAAGGTGGCCACATTGATTAATATTACAATTTAAACCAATAAAAAAATAAACAATAAAATAAAACAATAATAACACTAAAAATAAATCAATATGACCACAAAAATAAAACAATGAAAAAAATAAAACAATAAAAATATAACAATAAAACGATAAAAGAAAACAATAAAAGAAAAATAAAAACAATAAAAGAAAATAAAACAATAAAACAAAAATAAAGCAATAAAACAAAAATAAAAACAATAAAAGAAAACAATACAAAAAAACACTAAAACAAAAAAAATAAAAAAATAAAAGAAAACAATACAAAAACAATAAAAGAAAACAAAAATAAAACAATAAAAGAAAACAGTAACAAAAATAAAACAATAAAAGAAAACAATAACAAAATAAAAACAATAAAATAAAACAAAAAGAAAAACAATAAATAAAAACAATAAAAACGTGTCTAACCTCATCCAAACTATCCTTGTGTCCTTTGTTTGAGAGCGTCGAAACGAGTGTAACAGGACTTTTGTACCACCCAGTATTAAAATTGTACCAAACAACCATTAAGTGGATATATTTCTTTCACTCGAATTTAAATCGAAAACCAACGATGGCATCTCCCACCGAAGGAGATATCTGTAAAGGAAGTGGTGACGTTGGGGCAAGTGAAGAGGTGTGGAAGAGATACTGTATAGTGGCAGATCCCACCGTAGGCATTGGGGCTGGAGGCAAAAATACAGATGTTGGGGCCGGGAGGGCAGGTAAGCCTTCAAAGGTCATCCGGCCATCCCCTTACAGCTGCGAAAACTGATAGATAAGGGGAATAAATATGGAGGGTGTATGTGGGGGAGGGGGCAGTAGAAGGAGAAAAGAGTGGGGAAGAATGCAAACATGCATTCTTTCCCATCCGGAGCCAACTGCGATGCCCCCTGCCTCCCAGCCCCGAGCAAGGGTGAGTGGACGAAAGCTGGTCGGCGAGTTGCCTACGAAAGGGGATAAAATAGAAATATCTGGAAAAATAAAGACCAGGTAGTCTCAGGCTAGTTTAAGGCTACCGGGAGCGCTGGAGCCGAGACGGCGTGCTGCTTATCCAGGTACCAGGTGGAGCCGACCTAAGACCCTTTGGGCTTCAGTCTACACGCCCCCCCCCCGCCTTGCGGAACATTTAGTATCATATACCTAAAGGCATATCAAGGGCGACCTAATACAACTTGGGGTTGCAAGCTACCTTTCAAGGGTGTCCAAAGACCATTTGGAGTTGCAAGCTACCTTTTAAGGGCGACCTAAGATCCCTTGGGTTGCAAGCTATATTTCAAGGCCGACTATTGACTCCTTGGGTCGCAAGTTACCCTTGATTGAGGGTCAAATACCTTTTGGTGTTACAAGCTACCTTTCAGGGGGGGGGCAAATGACACTTGTGGCTGCAGGCTACATTTCAAGGGCGACCAAAAAGCCCTTGCAATTTTAAGCTACATTTCATGGGCGATCAAATACCCTTTGGAGTTGCAAGCTACCTTTCACGGCCGACCTAAGACCCCTTGGGCTCGCAAGCTACCTTTCATGGGCAATCAAATATCCTCTGATGTTGCAAGCTACCTTTCAATGGAGACCAAATAACACTTGTGGTTGCAGGCTACTTTTCAAAGGCAACCTAAGAGCCCTTGGGGCTGCTAGCTACCTTTTAAGGGCGACCTAAGATCCCTTAGGTTGCAAACTACATTTCAAGGCCGACCAAAAACATCTTGGGGTCGTAAGCGACCTTTCAAGCCAGACCAAAGACCCTTTGGGTGTGCAAGCTACCTTTCAAGGGCGATCAAAGACCCATTTGGTTGTGCAAGCTATCTTTCAAGGGCGACCAACGACCGTTTGGGGTTGAAAGCTACCTTTCAAGGCGGACTAAAGACCCCTTGGGGTTGCAAGTTACATTTCAAGGGCAATCAACTACCACGGGGTTGCAAGCTACTTTTTAAGAGCGACCAACCACCCTTTGAGGTTGCAAGCTACCTTTCAAGGGTTACCAGAAATCACTTGAGGTTGCTAGCTACCTCTTTGCAAATATTTGATCAACATTCAGGTCAATCTTATTCAATCCGATATTCCCATTTTAATTCCTCAGAAATATTCAAATCCCGATCGAAATACACATTTTTACAAACTAGAAACATGTTGCACACATGAAAACACATTACTATGTTGCAGTGTATTTTAATCTTCTAGATGCCACACTTGGTACCTGCATTACTAGGATGCATTTAAATCTACTCTTCGCACTATTTGGTCACTGGATTACAATTATTATAATGCATTTAAATCTACTCCATCACATTTCAATCTACTCGATTTAGTGAAGACTCCCCAAAATGCTGAGGTGGACCTCAAATGCGATGGAGTCCCTCATCAAGAGGGGCCTTTGACCTTTGACTCCCTTTTCCCTGAGATAAATCAAACTTACTAAATAATTAAACAAAATTTGATAAGTGGAAGAAAATGCTACTAATAAAAATTATTATTACTATCCCAATCGCTATATTTCTCTCTCTCTTATCTGTAGTAAGATAATTAGAAGATAATCGTTATTGCATTATATCCCCTCTCCCAGGTCAATTAACTAACTGGGTCAATATGCTCAGCAGTTCCTCAGTTTCGCCTATCGAGGGATTGTTTTATTTTTTGTCGTGACTCTAATGTCAGTATTTCGGTCCGTAGGTCGGTCGATCAGATGGTAACCACTTACTTTTCAATGAGTTTTTTTGCAAATAACATCGTAATTATTCGGCCGATTCTAACGAAATCTGAAACCCTTATGTTCTTTTACATTCTCTTTCGAATGATATAATTTCCAAGGTCCTCGCGAGATTAATCCGGGATTTTTTTGTAAAGTTTTGAAGGTCGTAAGGTCATATGGTCATAAAGTCATAAGTCAGAATAATTGAGAGCACGCGATTTAGGTCTGTTGACCTTGTTTAATTGGCGTTTACTACGAGTGGCAGTATTTTGAAGGAGTCTTACTTTCTAAAGCAATACAAAACGTGGGATCCGAACTACGGGTTGCTAAACGTATGGAGGCCGTTGCAATTTGACCTAAAATGGAACTTAATCCGATTACAAACCCCACTTATTGTGCCTTTTGTCTTTAATCCCAGAATAAATGTTTCTTCCTGGCTAGGGCCTAACCTTTCAATGACTGAGCCCCCCTTTTAAATGCCTTTATTTCCCTTTAGCCGTAACTACCGTCGTCCTCCTTTTTTCTCTTGGCGATCCCAGGTCTTGTCCAATCATTTTCGACACTCTCATGGCGTATTCCCGGTACGATTGTTCCTGCTTTCTGACACCTTTTCACTGTCGCGCATTAATTTTCCACAAGATTCTTCAAACCACATCCAAACGGTGGTAAAGTAGCAATTATCGGAGATGTGACCACGGCAATCAGCATGGTATGTGTGGGGAGGAAATTATATTTCCTAAAATCGCCCCCCTCGAGTGCTTACCACTAGTCTACGCGAAAGATTTTTAGCTACAGATACTTCTACAGTCATTAGGGCCTGGGGGAACACATCGCATGGCATTAAAGGGAAGGGAAGGCAGCAACTTCGGGTGTTGGGGCCGGAGAGGCACGCAATCCTACATATATCATTTGTGGCATTCTGGTCCAATGATACCCCTGGCAGGGGTATTATTGGGGCCAGAAGGGCATGTCATTCCTCCATTTTTAGGCGTCGCAGGGGATATAACCCCCCTTAAAACTGCCCCCCTATATCATTCGATAAACATCATCAATCGGTTTTCTACGTGGTGTGGTTGGCACGCATCAACGATACAACTAATCTAGTTTGGCAACTGGTCCGCCCATTACCGCCAATGTGCTTCGCGTTGACGGGAACAGAATTTCGAAGTTGCGGCGGTTTCCCAGGTGTGCGGCCCATATCCGGATTTAGCCGTCTTTTTCGATACACGGCCGAAAAGTCTATGGGTATTATTGCTGCCATACATACAGGTGGAATAATAATATAAAGAATAATAGAAGAAAGGAAGATGAAGGAGAGGGAGAAGAGGAAGAGTAAACGCCAAAGGGGAATGAGAAGAAAACTAATAACGGTAAGGAACACAATTTTCGCTGGGTTCGAGTTGACAATTGTTTTCGATCAAATTTGGCCTCTTAATCCCAAAATGGCCCCAGTTTTTCTGTATCGCATTAAATTTTTGTAGCTACAGCATACCCTCCCTTTATTTAAGCAAACTACAAAAATACCGAATCTAACAAATTTGTGCATATTTTTTGTTTTAACAATTTTCATACAGTGGAGAATAATGAAAAATTGCTTGACTCTAATGTTTGTAGAAATTTATTTTGTCCATACAAAGGAAATTGTGACTGTAGGTCAAATTGTGTGACAGTAAAGGCAAAATATTATGCTTATATCTTTTCCTGGAGTGTTGAATATGTGGAGAAGAATTTCGTTTGATACTCCAACATATTTATATCCCATTTGATACCATTCTTCCATGACCTTCATATGTTGGTGGAATCGTTCACCTTGATCATCTCTATCTTCACCAAGGTTTTCCGGGAGGTCAGCAACATGGCTATGCAGAAAATGCAATTTGATGTTCATGTTTTACCGAGCGTTTTGTAGCTCCCTAATAGTTTCTGGTCAATGTCGGTGTGATTCTTTACTCGTGTATTTCCAAGAAAGTTCTGGGCAAGGTCTTGGAATGATAACCACAGATTCTTTTCCAGTTCTGACATTGTCCGGATGAAAGGTTCATCTTTGTTGACCTTACTGATCTAAAGGCTAGGAAAATTGGTTTCACGTAGGCTAATTATTCATACTGTCCAAAATCCAGGATGAGAAAAACAAAATTATTGTTCATTGTTAAAAAAAAACCCAGGTATGAACTCATTTCTATTATTTTATATTTTTTTTTTTTCTAATTATACTTAAAAAGGGCGCCGAACATCTGCTTGCCCAGGGTGCCAGCAACCATAACGCCGGTCGTGATAACGTCCAAAACGATCAGAACGTCGGTGACATCTTTCTATCACATCTTTCATAACTTTTGCCAGAGAAAATTCAATGTTCTCAAAATTGGTGTACAATAATCTCCCGATATAAATTACGTATTGGTAAAGTTTATGTGAATTTGGATGAATTAAACAAAAGTCATCATCAGATAAGCAAATTACTAGAAAAAACTGAAGTGTCAAAAATGATCGGAATGCTTAGATTTCTTGCAGAAACAACTGGCATTGTTTGTGTATAAAGTAACTTCAGTTCAATGTAGTGTAAGTTAAGTCATTTCCTTGGCTGCTGTCGTCTATGTAACATGCCAAAGAAATGTGTCAGGCCTATCTCAGTCCGCGAGTTGATTGTAAAGCTATGCCACCAACAGGATCTTTCAATTGGAGTCACTGCAGAGACTGTCAAGCTATCTAAAAGTGTAGTCCATAATATTCTGTCAACCTATGACCTGTAAACTAACCGGTAGGCCAATTAAGACCTCAAAAAGGAAAGACCAAACCATTGCCAAATTGAGAAGAAGGACCGTTTAAAGATGGCTGGAGAAGTTTTTTCGAGAGATTAGTGAGATTTTGGCTATCAATGTCTCCAGGCGGACTGGGTCACCTCGGCGTGAGGAAGACAAACTTTACGTTCGTATACCCGCGGTTAAGCAATTGATCTGTCCACAGAACAAGGACGTTCGTCTTGCATTCGTCGTGATCACGTTGCATGGGTGGATGACCAATGGAGCCAAGTCCTCTTCAGGGATGAATCTAATTGTTTCCGCTGTCGTTCGAATCATATAGGACACTTCAAATTTTCTATTAAATTTCTTATCGACTGATGATAACTTTCGTTATATATATATGCAAATATGTATAAACTTTACCCATGCTTAGTTCATATCTGTAGGTTATTGTAGAATGTTTTAAGCTGAGTTAATACAGATTTTGTACTGATCAATTAGAGGGACATGGCAACCCACTTTGTGTTGATCTATTTGAGGGAAATGGCGACCCATTTTGTGCTGAACCATTTGAGGGACATCGCGAGCAATTTTATGCTGAACCATTCGAGGGACATAACGACCCACTTTGTGTTGATCCATTTGAGGGACATTGCGACCCATTTTGTCCTGAACCATTCGAGAGACATGGTGACCCATTTTGTGCTGATCCATTTAAGGAACATGTCGACCCATTTTGTGCTGATCCATTCGAGGGACTTAAGGACTCACTTTGTGCTGATCCATTTGAGGGATATGATGACTCTTTTGTGCTGATCCATTTGAGGGACATCGCGAACCATTTTGTGCTAAACCATTCGAAGGACATGGCGACCCATTTTGTGCTGAACCATTCGAAGGACATGGCGACCCATTTTGTGCTGATCAATTTAGGGAACATGCCAACCCATTTTGTGCTCTGATCCATTCGAGGGACTTAACGACCCACTTTGTGATGATCCAGTTGAGAGATATGGCGACCCATTTTGTGCTGATCCATTCAAGGGAAATGTCGACTCATTTTGTGTTGATCCATTTGAGGGACATCGTGACCCATTTTGTGCTGAACCATTCGAAGGACATGGCGACCCATTTTGTGCTGAACCATTCGAGAGACATGGCAACCCATTTTTTGCTGATCCATTTAAGGGACATGTCGACACATTTTGCGCTGATCCATTTGAGGGAAACGTCGACCCATTTTGTGATGATCGTTTCGAGGGAAATAGCGACCCACTTTGTGCTGATCCATTTAAGGAATATGGCCACCCATTTTATGATGATCCATTCGAGGGAAATGTCGACCCATTTTGTGCTGATCCATTTGATGGATATTCCGACCTATTTTGTGCAGAACCTTTCGAGGGACATGTCGACCCATTTTGCGCTGATCCATTTAAGGGACATGTCGACCTATTTTGGGCTGATCCATTCGAGGAACTTGACGACCAATTTTGTACTAATCCATTTGAGGGATATGACGACTCATTTTGTGCTGATCCATTTGAGGGAAATGTTGACTCATTTTGTGCTGATCCATTTGAGGGACATCGCAACCAATTTTGGGCTGAATCATTCGAAGGAAATGGCGACCCATTTTGTGATCATGCATTTAAGGCACATGTCGACCCATTCTGTGCTGATACATTCGAGGGACTTAACGACCCACTTTGTGCTGATTCATTTGAGGGATATGGCGACCCATTTTGTGCTGAACCATTCGAGGTACTTGACGACCCATTGTTTGCTAATCCATTTGAGGGACATTGCGACCCATTTTGTGCTGAACCATTCGAAGAACATGGCTACCCATTTTGTGCTCATGCATTTAAGACACATGTCGACCCATTTTGTGCTCATCCATTCGAGGGACTTGACGACCCACTTTGTGCTGATCCATTTGAGGAATATGGTGACACATTTTTGTGCTGAACTATTCGAGGGAAACGTCGACCCATTTCGTGATGATCCATTCGAGGGAAATGTCGACCCATTTTTTGCTGATCCATTTGATGGATATTGCGACCTATTTTGTGCAGAACCATTCGAGGGACATGGCGACCCATTTTGTGTGATCCATTTAAGGGACACGTCGACCCATTTTGTGCTGATCCATTCGAGGGACTTGACGACCCATTTTATGCTGATCCATTCGAGGGACTTGACAACCCATTTTGTGCTGATCCATTTGATGGATATTGCGACCTATTTTGTGCAGAACCATTCGAGGGACATGGCGACCCATTTTGTGCTGATCCATTTAAGGGACACGTCGACCCATTTTGTGCTGATCCATTCGAGGGACATGACAACCCATTTTGTGCTGATCCATTTGATGGATATTGCGACCTATTTTGTGTAGAACCATTCGAGGGACATGGCGACCCATTTTGTGCTGATCCATTTAAGGGACACGTCGACCCATTTTGTGCTGATCCATTCGAGGGACTTGACAACCCATTTTGTGCTGATCTATTTGAGTGGGTATGGCGTCCCATTTTGTCTGATCCATTTGGCAGGATTTACGACACATTAGGTTCTGATCTATTTTGGATAACTTACATTACATTTTTTGCGGATACATTTGTGAGAATTTCTTACCTATTTTTTGTCGATTCACTTGAAAAATTTTGCGGACATTCTGCACTGACCCATTTGAGAGACCTTGCAGAGCATTTTGTGTTGATCCATTTAAGAGACCTTGCAGAGCATTTTGTGTTGATCCAGTTGAGAGACCTTCCAAAGCATTTTGTGTTGATCCATTGAAGAGACCTTGCAGAGCATTTTGTGTTGATCCATTTGAGAGACCTCTTGCAGAGCATTTTGTGTTGATCCAGTTGAGAGACCTTGCAGAGCATTTTGTGTCGATCCATTGAGAGACCTTGCAGAGCATTTTGTGTCGATCCATTTGAGAGACCTTGCAGAGCATTTTGTTATGATCCATTTGAGAGACCTTGCAGAACATTTTGTTTTGACCATTTGAGAGACCTTGCAGAGCATTTTGTGTTGATTCATTTGAGAGACCTTGCAGAGCATTTTGTGTCGATCCATTTGAGAGACCTTGCAGAGCATTTTTTTATGATCCATTTGAGAAACCTTGCAGAACATTTTGTGTTGATTCATTTGAGAGACCTTACAGAGCATTTTGTGTTGATCCAGTTGAGAGACCTTGCAGAACATTTTGTGTCGATTCATTTGATAGACCTTGCAGAGCATTTTGTGTCGATTCATTTGAGAGACCTTGCAGAGCATTTTGTGTTGATCCATTTGAGAGACCTTGCAGAGCATTTTGTGTTGATCCATTTGAGAGACTTTGTTTTTCATTTCGTCCTAATCCATTTGAATATCCTTGCTACCAATTTTTATGTTGATTCATTTTAGCGACCTTGCCACACATTGGTGTTGATCCATTTGTACTCCATCAAAGGGCTTCCCAACCTTTATAGACGTGGCCCCCCTTGGCACACGTATTTTTTCAGTAGCAAGAATAAAACGAAAAAACGTAATAGAAAAAGAGAAGAAAATGAAAGGTAGAATAAACTGAAAATTAAAAGAAAAGGAAAAGAAGAAGAGATAGAAAGAGAAAAGGAAAATAAGAAGAAGGAAAGCAAAAAGAAAAAAAAAGAAACAGAAAAATAATAAGAAAGAAAGTAAGAGGAAGCAAGCTAGAATAAGAAAAGGGAAAACGAGAAGAAGAAGAAGGGTGGAAAAGGGAAAGAAAAGGAAAACTGAAAAGAACAAAAGAAAAATAAGGAGCCAAAGTAAGGAAAGAAACAAAACGAGAAAATAGAAAAATGAAATAAGAAAAAAAATTTAAAAAACCCCAAAAACAAAAAAGAAAATGGGAAATAAAAAAAGAAAATTCAAAACAAGAGAAAAAAGAAAAGGAATATAATATGAACAAAAATATGATGGAAGAAAAAGAGGAAGATCATGTAGATGAAGCAAAGAAGAAGAGGGAATAACGAAAGAGAAGACACAAGGAAAAAATAAGAAAATTAAAACAAGAAAAAGAAGGGAAAAATGTAAAAAAATGAAAAGAAGTAGAAAGGTGAATGGCGAATAAAGATAAACAAGAACAAAAGGAAATAATAATAATAATAAGTAAAACAAGAAGAAAAAGAAGAAGAAATGGGAACAGAAGAAAAAGGGACAGTAATGGAAGAAAAGGGAAATAAAATAATATACATATGAAATAAAATGGAAAGAAGAAGCAGGAAGACAAAGGAAACAGAAAAGAAGTAGAAGGAAAACGAGCCAAAAAGAAAAAGAACAGAAGGATAAAAAATAAAAGGAAAATAAAAAGAAAGGTAAAATGGAGAAAAAGACGAATAAAATATAAATAAGAAAAGAAAGGAAAAACGAAATAAGAAGAAAAATAAAAATAATAAGATGCAAACGAAAAGATAAAAGACAGAAAAGAAGCAAAAAAAGAAATGAAAAATCAGCGAGAAAGAAAAGAATCAGAAACGGAAAAAATAAAAAATATAATTAAAAGAAAAGAAAGGAAGAATGAGGAGAAGAAGAAGAATAAGCGAAAGAAAAAGAAGGAGAAGAAGAACTACAGAACTACAGAATCCAGGACCAGCAAAGACCCTAAGGCCCGCTCGAGGCTAGTCCGCTACACTAAATCCATAACTACGACACACACTTATCTACGAGTGTATCTCTAACATGCTATATTTATTTATTTTATTATTTTCTTTTTTTTTTAAATATATAAACTACTGTACACACTATCTATCTGTGTACATTGTCATGCATATTAACTACTTCAACTTAGGGGTTGGGGGGGTGATAGAAAGTTTTTATTCTCAACTTCCGCACCCCTCGACTGCTAGTGGTGAAAATCTAATTTTAGGATAGTAAGACTATTTATAGGATAGGCGGAAAAGAAAATGGATATCTAAACTACACATGCAAGAGAATTCGCTGGCATCATTTTTACTCTCGTTGTTCCTCCGCTCCAAACTCCTTTTGCAAGACGTTTTTATTTACTGTGCTCAGACTACGTTATATTTATACTATTTAAGTGCGCGTCGAGACGGTTTTTAGACATATTTACCGACGTACTATCTACTACGTGGGTGGGCAGCCTATTCCAAATTTGAGTAATTTTAAACGTAAAATAGTTTTGGGCTATACTAGTGTTAAATCGCTTGTTCACTAATTTTAATCCGTGTTGGCGAGTATTTCCCCTATGATCCAATTCGAACAAATTCCTATAATCAACGTTTGAAAATCCTTTCAATATTTTAAATACTTCAATTAGCTGGCGACGTAATCTTCTGCCTTCGAGAGATGGCAAATCTAATGCCCTGAGTCTTTCCTCGTACGGCCTGTTTCTCAGCTCGGGAATTAATTTTGTAGCCCTACGCTGCACTCTTTCTAATTGCGCGATATCTTTGTTCAAGTATGGAGCCCAAAATTGAACCGCATATTCTAGCAGTGGACGCACAAGTGAAAGAAGAAGAAGAAGAAGAAGAAGAAGAACTACAGAACTACAGAATCTAGGACCAACAAAGACCCTAAGGTCCGCTCGAGGCTAGTCCGCTACACTACATCCGAAACTACGATACACACTTATCTACGAGTGTATCTCTAACATGCTATTTTTTTATTTTTTTATTTTTTTTAAATATATAATCTACTGTACACACTTATCTACATGTGTACAATGTCAGGCATATTAACTACTTCAACCTAAGGGGGGGTGATAGAAAGTTTTTCTTCTCAACTTCCGCAGCCCTCGACTGCTAGTGGTGAAAATCTAGTTATAGGATAGGCGGAAAAGAAAATGGATATCTAAACTACACATGCAAGAGAAATCGCTGGCATCATTTTTAGTCATCATTTTTACTCTCGTTGTTCCTCCGCTCCAAACTCCTTTTGCAAAGACGTTATTATTTACTGTGCTCAGACTACGTTATATTTATACTATTTAAGTGCGCGTCGAGACGGTTTTTAAACATATTTACCGACCTACTATCCACTACGTGGGTGGGTAGCCTATTCCAAATTTGAGTAATTTTAAACGTAAAATAGTTTTGGGCTATACTAGTGTTAAATCGCTTGTTGACTAATTTTAATCCGTGTTGCCGAGTATTTCCCCTATGATCCAATTCGAACAAATTCCTATAATCAACGTTTGAAAATCCTTTCAATATTTTAAATACTTCAATTAGCTGGCCACGTAATCTTCTGCCTTCGAGAGATGGCAAATCTAATGCCCTGAGTCTTTCCTCATAGGGCCTGTTTCTCAGCTCGGGAATTAATTTTGTAGCCCTACGCTGCACTCTTTCTAATTGCGCGATATCTTTGTTTAAGTATGGAGCCCAAAATTGAACCGCATATTCGAGCAGTGGACGCACAAGTGATTTATACAATGGTAAAATTATCTCTTTGGATTTGAACGTGAAATTACGCAGAAGAAGAAGAAGAAGAAGAAGAAGAAGAAGAAGAAGAAGAAGAAGTGAAAGAAGAAGAAGAAGAAGAAGAAGAAGAAGAAGAAGAAGAAGAAGAACTACAGAACTACAGAACTACAGAATCTAGGACCAGCAAAGACCCTAAGGTCCGCTCGAGGCTAGTCCGCTACACTAAATCAAAAACTACGATACACCCTTATCTACGAGTGTATCTCTAACATGCTTTTTTTTTTTTTTTAATACTATCTACTGTACACACTTATCTACATGTGTACATTATCGTGCAATTTTAACTAATCAAACTAGGGGTCAGGGGAGATAGAAAGTTTTTCTTCTCATCTTCCGCAGCCACTCGACTGCTAGTGGTGAAAAGCTCATTTAGGGATAGAGACTACTTATAGGATAGGCGGAAAAGAAATGGGACATCTAAGCTACACATGCAGAGAATCGCCGGCATCATTTTTAGTCATCATAATTTCATATCCTTAAACCTCCGCTCCAAAAATCGCGAAGAAGAAGAAGAAGAAGAAGAAGAAGAAAAAGAAGAAGAAGAAGAAGAAGAAGAAGAAGAAGAAGAAGAAGAAGAAGAAGAAGAAGAAGAAGAAGAAGAAGAAGAAGAAGCAAAAGAAGAAGCGAAAGAAGAAGAAAAATAAAGAAAAAGAAGAAGAATGAGGAAAGGAAAAAGTAAAAGAATTGGCAAATGCGCAGCTACTAATTATCTGTGATATATCCTCGTCCTGTCCCATCACAGACCAAATCCTCTCCTTAAATTATGGGAAATTTCTCAAGCATTAACTCGAGCGCCGAGGAGGAGGAGAAGGAAGAGTAGGACCTTTGGGTGAAGCAACATCCGCCCGCCCCGCCTCTAACGACCAGCCGCCTCGCGCACGCTGGTGATCCGACGTCGTCCAAATTGGAAAATAAACTCAGCCGGAGTTGCGTCACGAAGCTCGGGTTTCAAAGGGACGCCGGGAAGGGTTCGCACTTACGAACCCACGTCTGGCACAACTCTCCAGCTCCCGCCCCTATTTCTGGGGAGGGAGTAATAAATCAGGCCCCTGGTCGAGGGGGTTGAGATGTCATTCTCTTCCGTACAACCAAAACATACACGCACTTAAATACTCACATACAAAAAACATGGTTATACAACACCCAAGGAATATGTACATAGAGTTATGTATATGGAAAATATATATTATACAAATACGCATAACACCATTATCTTTCAGGTAACCAAAACATACAAGCTCTGAAAATACCCACTATACACATTCACCGACTTTAGTATAGTTACTTTCACACGCAAATATAAACATGGTATTCTATATGCCACACATAGGAGCATACATACAAAAGTGTCTATAAAATACATACTATACAAGTATATAGAACATTCTCTCACACTCCCTAGACATACACGCCCTGAATTACCTATCATACACAAATTAGCTGACTTACCTAGTCACTCACACATATATAAAAACGCTCAATGAAACATAGTATTTTATACACTTCACAGATGAGCATATATATATATATATATATATATATATATATATATATATATATATATATATATATATATATATATATATATATATATATATATATATATATATATATATATGTGCATACATAACACATAAATAAACCACATGTAAATATACATGGAGAAAACTGATCTACTTATATATTGTCAGATTGCACATACATATGTATGTCTAAGGTAACTACTTACACAAATACACACATAAACATAAAAACCATGGGAAATCGGTGTCTAATCTGTCTTCGACAAACGCCAAGAGGTCACTATGTCTACATCTGTATGTATGCGCTTATGTGTACATGTGTCCCTTATGTATGAAGGGGTAAAGTAGTCCTAATGTGTCATCATGTAAATTATATGCGATTATAAAGAAGTTCTCAGATACGTATAGAAGTGTGTGTATGTATGACAAGTGTGGAAGGGGGTAAATGGGCCCTAAGGTGTGTGTGTGTATGTGTGTAAGGTATACAGGGTGGTGGTAAAAAAGTCCGAATATAATAATCATTATGTGATAAAACAGATGTGTTTGTAGGTGTTTATGTGTATTTATCTCACATTAGAAAAAGAAGTGAAAAAGTACAAAGATGTGAGCGTGTGTGTGTGTGTAGGCGAGTGTATGTATGTATGTTTGGCGGTGGCTGCTTCTTGTCAAGTGGGCCCCGGTGCCATTTGAGATGTGTATTCTTCAACCCTACCAATTACGCCATTACTCTCCACACACAAGTGACCTGACCTAAACATGGATGGATGTGTGGGTGTTTAAGGGGGGGGGGATAGGTGGGTGGTGACCAACCCGCATCCGGTCAGAAATTAGCTGGCAACACAGGGAGAATTCGACCCCTTGGGAAAAAAGCGGAAACTGCGGTTCCTAACGGGGATCAAAGTGCCGTCAGGAAAGGGAAGAATGTAGGGAAATGACAGGCAGGAGCAAAAAAGAATCGCAAGGTAAGCTAACATTTGTTCGTTCCTCGAAGTAATCAGCATGTTAACAATGCAGAGATACGAACATCCCGATCATCGGGTGTGGGGAGAATGGATAATTAATGACCAGGTTAATTTGTCACATACTGGTTGGTGTTCGCACCTCAAAGCACCCGATGGGAAATCAAGCCCGAGAATAAAAACATCCCAAAATACAGGTATGGGGGATGGATCGCTATCATCAACGTAGTGTTCGCACCTCAATGTACCCATACGATAAGCTCGTAGGTACGCCCCCCAATAAATAGTAAATAGCAAGTTAGACTAACATTTGTTCGTACCTCTAAGTACTCAATATGTTAAACATACAGAGGTACGAAAATCATAATCATCGGGTGTGAGGAGAATAGATCATTAATGGCAACGTTAATTTGTCATATACTGGTGTTCGCATCTCAAAGCACCCAATTGTAAATCAAGCCCGGCAGTACGAACATTTCAAATTAAAGGGGAGTCGCTAACATCTTTGTAGTGTTCGCAGCTGAAGGTACCCATGCGATAAACTCGTAGGTACAGACAGCCCCACTAAATAGTAAATAGCAAGGTAGATTTTACATTTGTTCCTACCTCTAAGTACGCAGCATGTTAAAATATATATAGGTACAAACACCCTAATCATTGGGTATGAGGAGAATCAATCATTAATGGCAATGTTAATTTGTCACATACTTGTGTTCGTATCTCAAAGCACTCAATGGGATATCAAACCTGACAATACGAGCACTGCAAAATATGGGGATGGATCTCTATCATCTCCATAGTGTTCGCCCCTCAAGGTAACCATGCGCTAAACCCAAAGGTACGAACACCCGTAGTAATTAATAAATAGAGGAATTGCGGCAACGGGCGATCGAAAGTGATGAGGCTTACTACCATCCACCTAGGTTCGCTCTTTAAAGTAACCACATAGATTCGAAAGTACGAACACTCCAAAATAAAATTAGATGGTGGTGAAGAGGGCCCGAGGGTGGCAAGGTTCACTACCACCCATCTGGCGCGCATAATTCAAAACACAAATAAAAAATCAGGGGTATGAACAAAATCAAAATTGGCGGTGAAAAGGAATCGAAGTAGAAAACGTTCGTTACCATCATGCGGGGCGAGTACTTTAGACCACTCACGGGAGCAACAATCCAGATGTACGAACAACTTATTCTCCGCCTAGGAGCGGTGGAAAGGGTGCGATGGCAGCAACGTAAGTTACCATCAAATCCGACGTTCGTGCCTCATATGACTCAATAGAGTGATGGCAGCAACGTACTTTACCATCAAACTAGAGAAAAATCTAGAGGTACGAACGTCCCCACATGTATGTGGTGTAGGGGAATCAAGGAATATAGTCGTCTCTGTATTGTCTTGATGATCGTACCTCAAAGCATATACGGTGTTCCTATAGTAAGAATATCCCTGTCTTGCTACTGTGTAGTGATGAAATGGGGCAACGAAAGACAAGGTTCATTACCATCTACCTTATGTCCGTACCTAGAGGCAATCACTGCGTAACACAAATCCAGAGGTACGAACATTCCTAACATCAAGCTTGCGCTCGTACTTAAAAGCAATCATATCGGCGTATAAATCCAAAGGTATAACCGCTCCTACCTATAATGGTGTTCGTGGCTAGAAGCGATCACAGCGGGGCATGAGTCCAGAGATAGGAACGCTCTTACCTTTGAGCTTCTTTTCATATCTAAAAGCAATTACATCTAGACATAAATCCAGAAGTACGAACCTTCAGGCAATTGAGTTGCAGTTCGTATCTAAAAACAATTACATATAAACATAAACCAGAGATACGAACGCCCTGGCCATCAACCTGATGTTCGTATCTAAAACAATCTCATATAAATCCATAGGTACGAACACTCCGTTCATCGAGCTTGTGTTCGTATCTAAAAACAATCGCATCTAGTAATAAATCCAGATGTACGGACACTCCGGCCATCGAGCTGGTGTTCGTATAAAAATAAATCATATCTAGATATAAATTCAGATGTACGAACGATCCGGTCATCCACCTGATATTCATATCTAAAAACAATCATATCTCGACTCAAATACATAGGTACAAACGCACATATCATTGAGTTGGTGTTCGTGGCAAGTATTAAGCAGTCGCAACGGGGCTTAAATCCAGATATACGAACGATCCGTCCATAGAGCTGGTGTTCGTATCTAAAAGCAATGACATCTAGATATAAATCCAGATTTACAAACGATCCGGTATCTACCTGATATTCCTATCTAAAAACAATCACGTATCGACTCAAATCCATAGGTACGAACGCACATACCATCGAGTTGGTGTTCGTGCTATTGAAGAAACGTAACGGGGCTTAAGTCCAGAGGTATGGACGCTCTGGCCGTCGAGCTCGTCTTCGTATCAACAAACAATCACACCTAGACATAAATCCAGATATACGAACGCTCCGGCCCTCGGACTTGTGTTCGTATTTAAAAACAATCACGTATAAACTCAAATCCAGAGGAACCAATGCCTAGACCATCGAATTGGTGTTCGTGTCTAAAAGCCCTCACATCTGGCCATAAACACAGAGGTACGAACGTTCCTACTACTATCGTGCTGGATGTTTACTCGATCATGTAACTTAGGTTACATTCACGTTCGTACTTGTGAACCCTGTACTTGAGAGTACGAATTAGTCCTGGAGTTTCATAACGTTTTCTTCCTGCCCCAGTATTTCGAGTGGAAGGGGGGGGGAGGGATTTTCTTTCATTTTCTTCATTATTCCTTTCCGTTTTATTAATCTGTAGATGCCACGTTGGTTACATCATTTCCACCCTTTTCTAAAAAATAGGGTTGTTTAGGGGTTGATGGTGGTCCCCAATTTTAAGTGGGGCCCCTTTTTGAGGGGGCAAGTTGATGCAACCGACATAGTCATTCTCATTATAGAGGGGGACGCCCATAAGGAGGAAAGAGGGGTGCTTATGGACCCTATGGGCATAATGACCCCATAATCAGCCCATGTAACCATTCTGGGGTCCTGAGTTACCTAAATCTATGTATAAACAGTCCAGAGTTATGTGTACATGCAGTTGCACACAGGTGCACACGTATTAAATAAACATGTCTTAGAAACCCGAATTTTCCTTCGTAATTTGCATTATGGAAAATTTGGTAGCCACCGTAAGGAGGAGGGGGGAGGGATCGCTGTACCGGGAGAAACTGCCACAACCTACATCTGAAGTGCGAGCCCTTTTTGCCCTAACGCCCGTAGGTGGCTCTGCGAGTTTATATCTTCCACACATTTCCTCTTCCACCATCACCACTTTCGGGCGATAATGCCCTCGTTTGTTATTGCAAGGGAATGTCAGGTGGCATTTGGAGGTTTGTGTGCCCTTCAGGCCCCAATACCTACAGTGTGCCCACCTTGCCCCAATGCCTGCGAGAGGATCTCGAAGGCGGGGCAAATACCCTTGCTGATTTTTTATTATTCGGTTTAAATAAAGAGTAATAATAATAATAATAAGAATAATAATAATAATCTTCATAATTATAATAACAGTAATAACCAATCAATGGCTTCGCCACTGCCCCCTACGAGGGGAGCTTGCGCTTCGCTGCTAAAATTAAAATTTACAATCTAAAATAAAGCAGCCATGGTTAAATTTTTATAAATTTTCTGAACTTCGCCAATTATAATAATTTTAAAAAGTAACTAAATTCCCCCCCCCCCTTTCAAAATATCACGTTGCTAAAATATAGTTATAGAAGAAGATATAGAAAAATAAATTTTCTGAACTTCACCATTTGTAATTCTTTGGGTTTTAAAAATTCACAAAATTTCGATACTTCTATTTATTTTTTAACTTCACCATTTTGTTTTTTGATATATAAAAAGAATTATTAAAAATATCTTTGATAAAAAACATAAGTCATAACCAAACTAAGATGAAATTATTATTCAAATACTAAAAAAAATCCCCTTCTTAAATTATAGAGTTAGTGATGATGATTAATTAATGTTTTCTTTAGTTACTTGCACTGAGAGAAGGCTAGATGTAAGAGCTAGACTTTCAATGCGCTCTTGAAGGCACCAAGAGTGAGAGAAAAAGGTGTTACGGCCGGCAGTTCATTCCACGTCTTAAGAGCACATATTAAAAAAGGGAAGGGGCACGGATGCAGCACAAAGAACTACGAAGTACACGCAAATGAGAGAAACAGACTGAACATAATGGCTTCTGGTGTCGGGAGAGGTGCAGCGAACAGGACAGATTAGGATGGGGACGGGGGTATTTAGCGGAATTCCACCTGAGTGCTCAAATCATGTCGATAAATTACACATACACAAATATGTGAACATTAATAGTGACTTTTTCCCCATATAAAAATATGTGAAGATCATCGGCGACGATGTTCACAAACACAAACATGTGAACATCATTGGTGATGATTTACACACACAAATATGTACATATCATGGGCGATGATTTCCAGATACACAAATATTCGAACATCATAGGCAATGATTTACACATATACAAATATGTAAACATACACAAATATGTGCATATCATGGGCGATGATTTCCAGATATACAAATATTTGAACATCATCGCCAATGGTTTACACATATACAAATATGTAAACATCATTGGCTTTGATTTCCAGATACACAAATATTGGAACATCATTGGTGAGGATTTGCACATACACAAATATGTGCATATCATGGGCGATGATTTCCAGATACACAAATATTTGAACATCATTGACGATGATTTACACATATACAAATATGTAAACATACACAAATATGTGCATATCATGGGCGATGATTTCCAGATACACAAATATTTGAACATCATTGACGATGATTTACACATATACAAATATGTAAACATACACAAATATGTGCATATCATGGGCGATGATTTCCAGATACACAAATATTTGAACATCATTGACGATGTTTTACACATACCGTATATTTCAGGCATCTCCACAAAAATGGGTTCTATAGTCGAATGTTTTTTGCACTAAATGCCTTGAATTGTTTCCGCCTCCAAATTTAATATTATCTAAAGTTTCCTCTAATAAATTAGTACATGGTGGCTTTAAAATGCAGCTGCCATACGGAAATCTCATAACAATCTCATTTGATAAATAAATTAGTTTTTTTTACTATAAATTTCATTCAAAAGATAAAAAGTTATACTTTTTTTTAAGTAATAATCTCTTTTAATAAAAAACTATCGCCTATTAAATGGCTTCACGACTTTTAAGGCTCCCTGTAGTTAAATAACTATGTGCCATTATACTAGTCTTAACAGCGCATGCGTGTAGCCTTCACGGCGGCTGCCATACGCTGTTAATATCTTCGGTACGGAAGCCACGTTAATCAGTAGGTTCCCTAAACTGATACCCTTGGTTCGGATCACACATTAATCAATAGAGCCCAGGTAAGAAAGAAGAAACAGCTTAAATGACTAGGAATCAGCGGTAAAATCGCTTAATTTTCTTTTTTTTTATCTTCCCAGCATAATGACATTTCTCCCCATGTTTAGATACTACATAGTCTGAATAAGCACGAAGTAAGCCCTTGTATGTATACAAGGACACATATTTTATTATTACTATTCCAAGAAAAAAATTAATGTTTCAACTTTCATACCTACATAGTTACGTCCGTACTTGAGCGTTTGTGTATGCTTATGAACGCATGCAAACTCTCATCGAAGACTGTTAATCATTAGTTATTTCGACATACCGTTTATGCATTAACTTTTATTGGGGGTTGGTAGCTAAACCATGGTTGTTAAACCCAGTATCTGGGCCATTTAATCGCTTCGGAAGTTGAGTGGACACGGAATGGAACGGGTTCACAGTGTAGGTTAATGATGAAGAACGCCCGGCTTTGGTCTAAAACAGAACCACGGATCTTAACGAATAAAGAGCGAGAGAATGACGCAATAGACATACTACACAGAGGTCGTGGAAAAAAAACCCCGCCTCGACACAGATTTGGAGATGCAAATGTCAAACTAGGCAGGGCTTTCACTTGGACACACGCTGGGGTATTAGTATTATTTTTTATGTTACTGTTACTTGCTACTTCTGCTATTATTACTACGAGGGAAGAAAGCCAAGCAAAGATTATTTAATTCGATCATAATTAAAACAAGGGGGGAAGGAGACCTTTCGTATTTATTTGCTTTCTTTTCAACATTTGTGTACCAACGGAGATCATGAGTAACATAGGTCTGAAACTTGCTTGTTCTGGTGGTTGAGGGTTGTTGTAGCGTTCGTGTTATTCTGCTTGTTATGAATTTTGTAATTAATTTATATGTTGCAAATAAGGGTCTGATTGGCTTATAATTCTTTAGGTCTCTCCTATCGCCTTTTTTTTTCAAAGGAAGTAACATAGAAGAAATGGACCATACCATTGCAATCCTACTTTTTCTTAAACAATTTGTAAACAGACTCGCTACTAGTTGTAGCGTTCGTGTTATTCTGCTTGTTATGACTTTTGTAATTAATTTATCTGTTGCAAATAATGGTCTGATTGGCTTATAATTCTTTAAGTCTCCCCTATCGCTTTTTTTTCTCAAAGGAAGAAATGTACCATATCTTTGTAATCCTACTTTTCCTTAAACATTTTTTTTTAAATAGACTCGCTACTAGGTGAGCGAAAACATTCCAACCTGGTTTTTATAAGGTTGATTCGATTGTAACTCCATCCTTCCATTAATTGTGATGACTTATGCGATGGGTAGCAGTCGCCAGATGGGAGTTGTATAAAATAAACAACTCTCCAGGCGCTTTGCCCTTTTCCATGCACTTAAGTGCGTGCAAAGTCTCGTCCTTCTTTACTGGCGAGGTCTTCTCATTTCTTGAGAAATTGCCTGCCGGTGTATGGTTGGCATTAATTTCCTACAGTACCTGATAGAATTCGTCAACTCTTTCATTGATCTTTAATATTTGTAATTTTTCCCTCTATCTTTTAGTGTTGTAATTTGCTGTCGGCAAATTGTTGTGTTTTTATCCGTTTTGTTGTATTTTTTCCATTAGATTAATTTTTTTGTGTTCTATCACAGTTGTTTATTTTAAAAAAGTTTGTTGACTTTAGTATATTCGATATTTTTCTCTAATTGTTCCATTTCTTCTCATTTTTGGCCTTTTGACTATGTCTTTTGGTTGCGTGACATATTTCTGCTCGATGATCTTGTATCAGTATTATTTGTCAAAGCACATTTTAAAACAGTTTATATTATTGTGGTAGTTTTTAGTCGCGTGTATACGAGTCTATAAGTTGCTATATCGATCCGTAGGTTGACGGTCGGATGGTAACCATTTTACTTTTCAATTTCTTTGGCAATAACATCGTAACTATTCGGCCGATTCTAACGAAATTTAAACCCACATGTTGTTTTACATTCTTTTTTGAAGGATATAATTGCTAAGGTCCTACCAAGGTTAGTCAGGGAATTATTTGGCAATAACTTCGTAACTATTCGGCCGATTCTAACGAAATTTGAAATCCTCATGTCGTTTTATGTTTTCTTTCGAATGGTATAATGGCCAAGGTCCTCCCGAGATTAGTCCGGGAATTATTTGGCAATAACTTTGTAACTGTTCGGCCGACTTTAACGAAATTTGAAGCCCTCATGTCGTTTTATATTCTCTTTCGAATGATATAATGGTCAGGGTCCTTCCAAGGTTATTCCAAAAATTAGTTGGCAATAACTTCATAACTAGTGGGCCGATTCTAACGAAATTTGAAACCCTTATATTGTTTTATATTCTCTTTCGAATGATATAATTGCCCTAACTATGGGTCGGATTGCCGCACTTTTTGAAAGTTTTAAATGTCGTAAGGTCATAAGTCAGAAATATTGAAAGCATGTGACTTAGTTCTGTTGATCTTGTTTAATGAACATTTGGTCACATGATCATGAAGAATCATTATAATTGTCTGTTAAACCAATTTAGAATGAGTTTAGGTTACTTTAAATACAAAGGCTTTGTGAGTTTGTTCTCAAACTTCTGAATTTGTTTCTCTTTCTTGGCTTAGATCTATTTCGATCTTGGTCCCGAGTAATCTGTGATCGCTACCATTGGTGAAGAAACTGATAATTGATATGATCTTTATGCAATTTTCTCTGTTTAACAGTACAGAATCGACTTCTTTTTTACCATTTGGTCCCATCCGTGTCCCTTTTCTGCTTTCTCTGTTCCAGAAGGAGTTCATCATACAAAGGTTTGCTCCTTCTGCAGATTGTAGAAATCTGTTTTCAACCTCCCTCTCCCTCACTTACTCTGAATTTCACTACTGATCTACTATCGTGTCATTGTCCTCCCATCTTTGCATTAAATTCACCCATAACCATCTTGAACTTATGGTTTCCTTGTGTATGTCCATTCTTGGATACTGCACAGAAGTTCTCACGTCTTCATCTAAATGGGATGTTGTAGGTCCATAGGCCTACTGCATTTGATATTTAAATTACTAGTTTGATTAGTTTCTATCAGGTATTCCTATAATTTCTCTGTTATAAATAATGTAATGGCATATGGCATAAGTCTTATGTCACTATTATGTATGTCATTTCTACCTTCATAAAAGAGTATGTAATCGCTTGCCAATTGTGTGGTTCTTTCTCCTTTCATCCGCTGGGGTCATGATGGTCCATGCTGTCCTTTTAAGGTCTTTATCTATTTTGCTAGTATATTTTGCTAGTTTTCGAGCTTAGTGTCTTCCTCTAGTATATTTTACTAGTTTTAGAGCTTAGTGTCTTCGTCTAGTGTCTTCCTCTAGTATATTTTACTAGTTTTAAAGCTTAGTGTCTTCCTTTAGTATCTACTTCTAGTTCGTCGAGATTAGTGTCTTTTTCTAGGGTCTCCTTTTAGTATCTGATTCTAGTTCCTCGAAGAGTTAGTGTCTTCTTGCGTCTTCATCTAATATCTTCTTCTAGTTCGTCGAGCTGTCTTCTTCTAGTGTCTTCCTCCAATATCTTTTATTTCGTCGATCCTTGCCTTCTTCTAGCTCGTAGAGCTTCATGTCTTCTAGCGTCTTCCTATAGTATATTTCTTCTAGTTCGTCGAGCTTCATGTCTTCTAGCGTCTTCCTCTAGTATATTCTTCTAGTTCGTCGAGATTCATATCTTCTAGCGTCTTCCTCTACTATATTCTTCTGGTTCGTCGAGATTCATATCTTCTAGCGTCTTCTTCTAGTATATTCTTCTAATTCGTCGAGCTTCATATCTTCTAGCGTCTTCCTCTAGTATATTCTTCTAGTTCGTCGAGATTCATATCTTCTAGCGTCTTCCTCTAGTATATTCTTCTAGTTCGTCGAGCTTCATATCTTCTAGCGTCTTCCTCTAGTATATTCTTCTAGTTCGTCGAGATTCATATCTTCTAGCGTCTTCCTCTAGTATATTTTTCTGTTTCGTCGAGATTCATATCTTCTAGCGTCTTCCTCAAGTATATTCTTCTGGTTCGTCGAGATTCATATCTTCTATCGTCTTCCGCTAGTATATTCTCCTAGTTCGTCGAACTTCATATCTTCTAGCGTCTTCCTCTAGTATATTCTTCTAGTTCGTCGAGATTCATATCTTCTAGCGTCTTCCTCTAGTATATTCTTCTGGTTCATCGAGATTCATATCTTCTAGCGTCTTCCTCTAGTATATTCTTCTAGTTCGTCGAGATTCACATCTTCTAGCGTCTTTCTCTAGTATATTCTTCTAGTTCGTCAAGATTCATATCTTCTATCATCTTCCTCTAGTATATTCTTCTGGTTCGTCGATATTCATATCTTCTAGCGTCTTCCTCTAGTATATTCTTCTAGTTCGTCGAGATTCATATCTTCTAGCGTCTTCCTCTAGTATATTCTTCTAGTTCATCGAGCTTCATATCTTCTAGCGTCTTCCTCTAGTATATTCTTCTAGTTCGTCGAGATTCATATCTTCTAGCGTCTTCCTCTAGTATATTTTTCTGTTTCGTCGAGATTCATATCTTCTAGCGTCTTCCTCAAGTATATTCTTCTGGTTCGTCGAGATTCATATCTTCTATCGTCTTCCGCTAGTATATTCTCCTAGTTCGTCGAACTTCATATCTTCTAGCGTCTTCCTCTAGTATATTCTTCTAGTTCGTCGAGCTTCATATCTTCTAGCGTCTTCCTCTAGTATATTCTTCTAGTTCGTCGAGATTCATATCTTCTAGCGTCTTCCTCTAGTATATTTTTCTGTTTCGTCGAGATTCATATCTTCTAGCGTCTTCCTCAAGTATATTCTTCTGGTTCGTCGAGATTCATATCTTCTATCGTCTTCCGCTAGTATATTCTCCTAGTTCGTCGAACTTCATATCTTCTAGCGTCTTCCTCTAGTATATTCTTCTAGTTCGGCGAAATTCATATCTTCTAGCGTCTTCCTCTAGTATATTTTTCTGGTTCGTCGAGATTCATATCTTCTAGCGTCTTCCTCTAGTATATTCTTCTAGTTCGTCGAGCTTCATATCTTCTAGCGTCTCCATCTAGTATATTCTTCTGGTTCGTCGAGATTCATATCTTCTAGCGTCTTCCTCTAGTATATTCTTCTAGTTCGTCGAGATTCATATCTTCTAGCGTCTTCCTCTAGTATATTCTTCTAGTTCGTCGAGCTTAGTTTCACTTCAGTGTTTTCGAATCATGTAGTAAATAGTCAAGGTAGTTTATGGTGGGTAAGCCTCTTCCTTTAACCCTGGTATTCCTAGTTCCTGAGGCTCTCCGGCTTACCTCTTACAGCCGTGGACAGGGGTTCGATCGCCTCCGGTTAGCTAGGGCCGCCGCGTTCTTTGGTGTACATTTTTTCCTCGAATTTAAAACGCAATAGCAACGAGGCGGTGTCAAAAAGTAAGGAACAATGTTCGAAAAAAATAGCGAAGGGAATATATACAGTCACATACCCCCCTTCCCCCCCGAAGGCATTGGGGTCTCTGGGGAAACAACTGGAGGCATTGGGTCCGCTAGAGGTACCATTCCACCAGGTTTTAGTTGTAGCAGCGGCGACCTGAGAGAGGAAGACCCAGTTTCTCTTGGGGCACTGAGGTCGGGAGGGCGCGTCGCTCCACCAGGATTCAGTTGTATGGAGGGGCATAGCAGCTCCACCCAGCCCCCCACCACATGCGGGGCTGGGGCATACAATCATGGAGGTAATAAAAAACCCTCAACTTTGGCCCATTTTGACCGGTGACATTGATTCTCCGATCCACAAACAAGCATGTAAAAAAGGACTAAAAAATTCCGAGACAGACTGACGAATTTGCTCTAATTTCCCTTACCTCCCCTTTTCCAAATCTCAAATTCCAATCCTCCCTTTCTGAACACACCCCGTATCAGAATAGTTTTTATTCTCACCCACTGCTCCAAACCGCTATTACACCCTTTCATCCGCCACACACACTCGCACACGCATATAAATACATATTCTCAAAAGAAGTACCCACAAAAACGAAAAATAACAATGAATTCAAATAAAAAGTAAAAAAAAACTAGTTTGGATTTTCGAAAAAAGAAAACTGCCTTTTTTTTCGGGAATTCTGGTCAAATAATCCTCGTTTTCTGCGAGCCTCGCTTTGTGCGATGCTAAACTATTATAAAATAGCGTTTAAGAGCACAAATTTCTCCCAAATTGGGAAAAGCGAGTGCATTGTCCATATTTTTTTTTCAATTTTGCTTATTGTCCATTTTCGCTCAACCCGTTCCACTTAAATGGAGACAAGTTGAGGTTAGTTTAAAGTAAGGTAGATGAAAAAAAGAAAATAAAAAAGGCAAGAAAACTAAAAATAGAAGGGTAAAAGAGTTATCTTCATTGAACCTTGTAAAGAAACGCCGGCTCTCGGGAAAAATTGAACAGTCACAGGATTTTTCTCTTTCAATCTTTCTAACACACATACCTACACGCAGTTTCCCATGAGTCTGTACATAGTAAAAATTGAGGGTGTAGTTATATTGTCATGTTGTTGTTATCTGAGTTATGTGGATAGTGTGAATAAAAGGTATGTATGTGGTCAGGGTCTTTTTTTTAAAGGTTTACCCTTTTCTTAATCAGATTTTAATCGGTTTTTCTCTCACACATACGCGCACACACAAAATTACCTGCCATGATACACCTTTATCATCGCCATATATGTAAACGCCCCTATTTTAATAACCTAATTAGCCCTTTATGTACGTTTCCTTCTAGTCTCTTATATGTAGCCAGCCTCAGTGTGTGTAAGCCTCTAGCCTCTATGGGGGTGTTGGCTTCTAGCATTTGTGTATGATTCAAGGTTTTGTGTTTTCAAGCCTCTGTGTATAAACTTCTCATGTCTATGTATGCTTCTCTAACTGCCTCTGTGTGTAAACTTCTCAAGTCTATGTATGCTTCTCTACCTGCCTATTTGTGTTGACTCCTAGCCTCTGTGTATAAACTTCTCAAGTCTATGTATGCTTCTCTACCTGCCTCTGTGCGTTAACTTCTAGCCTCTATGTATGCTTCTCTACCTGTTCGTACTCACGTACTTTTGTCCTGACGCTCAACTTTACCCGTTTACTTTTGTCTACGGCTCACTATGTATTTAATTTATAATTCCCGACAAAGCCAGGGACCCGCAAAGCGTCAACAGGCCTATAGATTGATTATATCCACCCATACATCATCCCTTTTTCCAAGAAAAAAAGGCTTGTTTGCATACGAGTTGAGTCCAAGGCGCCTGCGTCGCGTAAATCTCGTTAACGCGCTAGCCTCGCACAATGGAGGTTGACAACTTGAAGGCATCGAAAACGACTTGGTATAAATACTGATCAGCCGGTCGCTAGGACATTATTAAGCCCTCCACAAACTCCCCTTTACCAAACACCTCGCCACGCTTTATCTAAAAGCGATTAAAGCCCATTAACATCACCTTAATACCCTTCAGGCCCAGGGGAACATACCCCAGGTCATCGGAGTTTCAGGGTTGCAAATGAAAGGCTCCTTGGTGTGACTCCAGGTGATTGATTTGCACCGGAGCTAATTTTCACTGGATATTACTGGGTATGCATGGGTACGAGGTGATTGTGGGCTGATTTGTGGGTATGAGGTATTCTTGGTCATTTTCTTTAGCGAGGTAGCCATTAATGGCAGTGTATAGGAGTAATATACCGGTGTATTAGTTGTTCCAATGTTTGCATCGATATAAATCACCATAATGACATATAACGAAATTTGCTAGTCAGAGGATTATTATCATTTTATTGTTGATAAATTAACACGGCATATTATCCTTATTTTCTTCTTCTTCTTTTTCTTCTTCTTCTTCTTCTTCTTTTTCTTCTTCTTCTTTTCTTCCCTTTTCTTCTTCTTTTCTTTTATCTTCTTTTCCCTTTCCTTTTCTTTCTTCTTCCTTTTTTTTCTTTTTTCTCTTAGTCGTCATTTTCTTCATCTTCTTCTTTTAATTCCCCTTTTCTCGTTTCGTTCTTCAGTTAACAAACGCTCTATGTCTCTCCAATGTGTTCCCCGACTCTCTTACACACCCACGTACATCAACATTCATACACACAAATATACACATCCCTTTGCCTATTTTTCTCAATTTGCAAACTTCTTTTTAAATATGCTGTCTCATTGTCCCTTTCCACTGCCCTTCATATAGAGAGAAAGATAGGGAGGTATATAGACGGTTAGGTAGATAAATAGATCTCGTAAATAGATATTTTAAAGTAAATGATAAATTAAGGAATCTTTAAACTTAGTGGATTTCTCCTATAAGATCAGTAGAGGCAATTGATTGATTGACCCCTTGGGAGACAATCAATCGAAAGCAACTTTGTAAAAGTGTCTTTTGGATGTATGCTAAAAAAAAATCTCCCTTTATAAAGGGGGTTTACACTCTCTTAAGATCCCCAGGGTTGGCCCTACAGCGCCTCTATTTCAAGCAAAATAGCACAGGTTCCTTGGGAGTGCCACGGGGGAAATGCTAATTAGAAGGTATAAAAATAATGATAATTATCATACTAAAAAGAATAATTGCCTTGTTCTGCAAGTAACTTAAATGCGTTGCTACGACTCCTACTTGTTCATAACCTTGCGGCACGAGCACGTTGCTAATTAACTTGGGAAAGGAAGGGGGGTCCTGAAAACAGATTTTAAGTATATTTTGGGACCCGGGAAAAGGGTGAGTTAAATGTTTGTTTTATCCGGGTTTGAGAACTCCCCTAGGCTGAGGTCAAATCTTCGCCTGTAGTTAAAATTCATTCGCTAACTAAAGAATACAGACGGCTTTGGTACCATTTAAGACCATTTCTATCGCATTTGTTTAGGACGTATGAAATATTCATAAACCATAACTCTACATTTACATTTAACAGTATTATCATATATGTGATTAATCATTGCCGCTAAGTCTGAGCATGCGCAGCAAATCTCAAAATTCTATGGAAAAATCCAAAATTTATTGGTTTGTGCCACCACTACTTATGGACTTAAGTTACTTGTTTGATTTTGAATTGAAACCTTAAATCGTTTTGGTAAACATTCCAAACACATAAATTCCTAAAGGTAATTTCCAAGAAAATGGCGTTGATACCAAAACATTGGTTTTATTTCTTTTTTTTTTTTCCTTATTCTAATACCAAGCAATGGCTTTGCCACTTCCCCTACGGGGGGAGCTTGCGCTTCGCTACTAAGATTAAAATTTAAAATCTCCAAAAAAGCAGCCATGGTTAAATTTTTATAAATTTTCTAAACTTCGCCAATTATAATAATTTTAAAAAGGAAAAACAAAATTTCCCCCCTTTCAAAATATCACGTTGCTAAAATAGAGTCATAAGCAGACAATGGTTTGGTATTTATACTGGTACGTGAGTTCACAAAATTAAGCGACTGGTTAACACGTTGGTGTTCAATTCCCAGAGAAAAATTAACAAGTATGATTTACACTGATCACTATAAATTAAGGCCCTGGTATCACTACACTTGTATAATAGTAAATATAGTAGTACTGGTGCTACAATTTCCATGTCGTCCTGTGATGGATTAATACCGGTATCAACTCTACAAAATACCTATATTGGAGTATTTGGTCTTCGTTCTTTCACCATTCTAACTACACTCATCTACTTAGATTAAGTTAGTCGACCCTAAGTTCACCTACCGAAGATATTCCATGCATTTTGGGGTAACCAAACATACCACACTTTCTTGTTCGTGGTTAGATCAGGTTGGTCAATATGGACCACGATAATTTAACCTAACCACGATAATAGTACCTCAAATGCTGTAGTTTAAGTATCACTGGGGTGGAATATCTTTAGTCGATCCCTCGAAGGTAATCCTAACCCGAAACTAGTATAAGTACTATTGAAAGTGCTCTGCTAGAGAATAAAAAATAGAGCAATATTGTAAATCAAGACAACCTGAATGACCACGAATTAAACTAGAAATACAGTAAGATTTGTGGATAGGTCAACCATCACAGTTTTCACTGAGTAAAGTTGGTCACACCAGGTTTCTTGCTTACACACACACACACACACACACACACACACACACACACACACACACACACACACACACACACACACACAGTGTTCACAAACACTGCTTCTTGTATCTTCTCAAAGGCCAGCTCCCACAAATGAGTCAAACACCAATTTCTAACATAATGCTCCAACCCCATTGCGCCTTGTCATGTAAGGGTGGAATGATGTGGCAGAGTTGTTAGTCGCATATGTCGGTCGGTCGGTTACCGTTTTTATTTTTATTTTTTGTAATAACATTGTAACTATTCGGCCAATTCTGACGCGATTTGAAACTTTCATGTTGTTTCATATTCTCTTCGAATGATATAATTGCCGAAGTCCTCCAAGGGTTAGTCCATGAATTATTTTGTTTTGGTAATAACATCATAACTAGCTGGCCGATTCTAACGAAATTTGAAACCCTTATGTTGTTTTGCTTTCTCTTTCGAATGATATAACTTCCAGGGTCCACCTAAGGGTAGTCTTTAAATTATTGAAAGTTTTGAAGGTCGTAAGGTCATAAATCAGAATAATTGAGAGCACGTGACTTTTTGGTCAGCTGTGGCAGAGTTGTTTTTGTATATTTTTACCACCAATTCTCTCTGTATGATACCTATCTCAGTGAGGATTTTTACCAATTCGACCCAAGGGTCATTGCAAGGTCTCCGTAAGCAATCCATCCTGGAACTAACCGTACCCACCGTTGCTTAACTCCACTCAACGTGAGGGCGGCTGTTTCCTTTGGGTAAATGTGGAGTGGTAATAGTCAGGGGTCACTAAAGATTGCTGGCTCTCTCAAGCCTTCATATGTACGTGTCAGAAGGTGTGTAAGGGAGGCATAAACGTGTGTGCACCAATCTGGAAAACATAAATAAACGACAACATACATGTATAAATGCACATGTGAGTGTGAAAATACACATGTAGGGCCTTTTTATGCGCACGTTCATTTATATTTACTCCCACTCCCTGAAAATATTGGCGCCTCTACCCGGGGGGGGGGGGGAGACCCCTTCCTGTTAAAAAAGGAAACCAACGAAAGTATCTTACGATAACATTTGAAGGAAATTTATTTAAAAATCGGTGAAGTTAGGGGGTGTGAAAATATGAGTAGGGGGCTAAAGCCCTAATGTCTTGAAGAGGGGGCGAAAACCCCCACCTTCCCCCACCAAGGGAACGAAGACCAAGGGAAGAGACAAAAAAAAGAACAAATAAAGGAGATAAATAGAAAGAGGAAGAATAAGGAAGGCAAAGAGTCCACTAGTATAATCTCTTCGACCGATACTGGTGGGGACAGAAGGGAATGTTGGAAGCCTCTGAAACAAGTTCCTTCAAAGAGCACAGATACTCATAAGTACGGGTTTGAATCTAATTAGGAGTGTTATGTTTGTATGTATGTATCTTTGGATGAAAGCCTGTATATATGTATTTTCGTTTACATGTATGCTTGTATGTACGTTCATTCGATCATTTGTTTGTGTGTTTGTTTGTTTATTAGTTTCTTCATATTTTTATATATATATATATATATATATATATATATATATATATATATATATATATATATATATATATATATATATATCCTTCCAAAGGCTTTAAGGAAGATTATGTTTGCCAAAAATAGCCTTTTTACCGCTTATATATATATATATATATATATATATATATATATATATATATATATATATATATATATATATATATATATATATATATATTCACAGAGTGTGTAAGGTATTTGAGGACATATGTTATTTTTACTATAGCAGCATATTATTTGACTTTATATTTTCTATATTTCATAATTATCATTGGCAGACTCTATGCTGCTTACACAAGAAATGAAGAGGCACGCAGTTATCGTGGCTATAAAGGCTGAACATAGCAATTTAGAAATAGCACGATTTTTAAAAGTCGCTAAATCCTTGGTCTACAAAGTTCGCAAGGAATTAGAGGCCAAAGATGGTTGAGCCATGGATCGACAATGTACGTAATGGAAGACCTTGTGCGTTTCAACAAGACTCGCCACCACCACACAAGGCTCAAGAAGCAACGCTGGAATGGATAGCGGAAAGTTTTCATGATCACATAACTCCTAACATTTGGCCTCCTAGCACCCCAGGTCTCAATCCATTGGACTACTATGTATGTAGCGTAGTTGAGAAAGAGGTTAATGAGCACCCTCATAACAGTAAAGAATCCCTAAAAGCCTCCATAGTCAGAGTAATGTCCAATATGAACGAGAACCACTTGATTCTAGCATGTAGGCGATTCAGACATCGCATAGATGCCGTTATCGAAGCTGAAGGAGACTATTGAATAAAATTACAAAACAATATCTTTATTCTTATCCTCACAACTTTGTATGCAATAAGGACATTATTATCTCTTTCTATGAGTCATTTATGTGTAAGTATAAATCTGTCCTCGAATACCTTTAGCACTATATATATATATATATATATATATATATATATATATATATATATATATATATATATATATATATATAAATGTATATATATATATATATATATATATATATATATATATATATAAATATATATATATATATATATATATATATATATATATATATATATATATATATATATATATATATATATATATATGTGTGTGTGTGTGTGTGTGTGTGTGTGCGTTTATTTGTTTGTTCCCATGACCCACTCAGATAATACCGTCCCTTCGCCACTTTGCTGCGGAACAAACACAAACAACAATTATAAAAAAAAGACAAAAAAAATAACGAAATACTGTTCGGTTGTGTATTTATTCCACCGCACAAAAGAAACCCACCAACTTCATGTTGTTACTTTTCTCTCCGCCTCTACACGCCACTCCATGTCAACACAAACCAATACATACCGCCTCCCATACCGAACAAAAATCCACCCATACTACAACAACTACTTTTTCGCCACGCTTTCAATCCCATTCAAGCGTGTGTGTGTATATGTGCGTTCGTGCCACCAGCACACACACACACTCCAGCAGGTACATCCGTGTGCAGGTAGGCAAGTATTGTGGCCCCGATTGGTGTGATGGCGGGAGATCGGCTCAGGTGAGACGGGTGTGACAGAGGAATTAATGAAATAGAGCCGATGCCATTAATTGGATTACTCTCACACTTCAAGCGTTGCTCCACATTCGGTTTCTCTGTACATCCCACTGTCTATTTTTGTCTGTCTATTACCGTTCCCAATATCTATTTGTTCCTCTATCGTCTTTGTCATAGTTACCCAAATTGGGCATATATTTATCTATCATGTATCCTATATATTTTGTATCATATATTATATCGTAAATTTTCCTATATATTTATCATGTATTCCAATTTAAGATAAATAATTATCATTATCCATCCTGTATGATATCCATTATTTATCTAAGTGTATTTATCTAAAATAGGGATCAAGTTATGTTTATCCGATGAGTTATCCACATTGCTATAGCTTTTAACGCTGAGATAGTATCTATCTATCTATCTACTTAGTCTAACATTGGAGGGTAAAATAGCAGGTGGGAGGGGGGGGGGACAGAGAATGCGAATGCAGAAAAAAAAATGAGACAGAAATAGTTTAGAAAATAAACTCCAATCTTTTTTGTTCAGAATTTTTTTTTCTCCGCTTCGCGAAACATTTTTGAGTTTTTTTTTCTACAGGAGAAGGGGAGAAAGGGGGGGGGGTTCAAACCTTAAAAGTACAGACGTAGAATCAACTCCTGTTGTATTATAGTCTGTGTTTTTTTATTCGCCTGTCTGTTTTGACATGCTCTGGAACAGTATTGATCATATTGCCTTGTATTGTCTATTTGTCAGCTGGTCTGTCTATTTTATTTTCCTTTGCCTATTTATATACACCAATTATAATTCATATATATATATATATATATATATATATATATATATATATATATATATGGAGGTGATAGATGTATTTGCACACTTAATTTTCAAAATTTCGAGCTTTCCTCTGGTTATAAAACTAACAGGAAATTAAGTAAACAAATATTTAACAAAAACAATACACAACAATTGATAATTAACAAAATTTAGCAGGTGACAAAATTATTCAACCAATAATAACTTCGGTCATTTCATATTGTCTGGCATAACATTTTCTGTATAATAACAGCACAAAGACGATTCTTATTTTTTTTTTTTTTTAGATTTAGGCAAACATTTCTTGATATTTTTCCTTTTTTCTACACAACTCTCCCTTAAACTGGAATGGTTCTGTTGGTTTCCCTTTCGAATTGCAACCTCATTATTCGTCACAAATGCTCAATAGGATTGAGGGCTGGCGATTGACTTTGCCATGGAAGGACGTTTAGTTTCATCTTCGTATACTATTTTTGAGTCAATTTGGTTATATGCTTAGGGTCGTTGTCCTACCAAAGTATCTAGTGACATCGGCCGTGGAATTTATTTGCACTTGTGAGCAGCGTTTCCACCCATGATTGATGTGAAGTGTTCTTGTGCCATAACCATTAAAGCAACCTAAACTATGAGATTACTTCTTCCGTGTTTTAAGGTTGTGATGGTATGCTTAGGATCATAGGCAGTTTCTTCTGCTCCCCAAACGCGACGAGCATCGGTTTCGCAGAAAAGTTCTATTCTAGTTTCATCTGACCATAAAAAATTGTTCTAAAATTCAATTTCCCTTTTCACGATGGTTTCTGGTTCATTTTAAACGGTTCGTTACCTGCTTTTTATTAAGAAGTGTAGTCTTGCTGGAAGTGAAGGTAGATCATTACGATGGAGCTCTTTATTAATAATTTTTACTCATTATACTCTCTGAGAATTCCCGAACGCTTTATAGATCTTTCCTAGTAATCATTGGATTATTCTTTAGCTTTCAAAGAATGTAACGTCGAGACCGATCGTTATTCTTGCGAGGAGCACCGGCTCTTGGTAATTTGGAGGAGATTCCATACTCGCGAAGCTTTCGAATTATCGGGCCTCCAGTTTCATAAGGAACCCGCTCAGAAATAGTCCTATATGATAATCTATCTGGATTAAGTGTAATATTTGCTGCCAAATAGTTTGATCAACTTTGACCTTCGACATCGTTTAAAGCAAACGTCCTTCTTTGAATTCTTATGAATGAACAACGGTGCTAATATTCGGCAGTTTACCTTAGTTTCGTCTCTTAGACATTTCTCGAATCTTCACTCTTGCCATTTTCATCGAATTTATATAATAAGATTTCTTTTCTTTAATAACAATCAATATTCTCGAGTGTTATTCGAGTGGTTGAATACTTTTGTCATCAGTAAATTTTCTTTATTAACAATTGTCGTTATATACACAGAAAATCTATCGTGTGTGTATTATTTTAAATATATGTTTATTGAGTAAAGGTGGCAAGGACACTGGAAGAAGGGAGTCGCAATCGCCGAGGCGCGAAGTGGAAAATGCATGAGTAGCATTTTCAAAACGAATATTATCGAAGTGGGAAGGAATATGTCTAATATTAGGGAAGAATTAGGTAGTGGACCGACAGCCAAAGGAAGTGTGGGTATCGAAGGACAATCGACCATCAAATTTGGTACTCAATTTTCTGACTGCATCGGAATATGGAACTGGGGAGCGACCGAGATTTATGGAGGAATCTATATCTCTACCACAGGCCACATCCGTAACAGTGGACATCAGTAGAATCTCAGTTTGTCAATGGTTGAACTTTAGGGAGTTGCCAGAGAGACATTCATTGATTGCGTCATCCGCAGAAAGGAAGGTTCTGAGAGTCTCGAGGGAGGAGAGATAGATCTGAGTATCATTAGCATAGAAATGGAAGGAGAAACGTCTCCGAGACGACGCTGGAGAATTCTGAGGGAAAGAAAGTAGATGATAAACAGCAGCGGGTCGAGAATAGAGCCTTGAGGGACACCATAAAATACCTGCGCAGCCTCAGAAGCATCACTCCCGGTATGTAGTGATTGGGTGCAGGAAGAGAGGTACGAAAGGAACCAATCCATCGCATTACCATAAATACCCATGAATTTCTAGATTCAAAAGGGAAGAATAGCGTGATCCACAGTGTCAAATTAGGCTGACAGGTCAAGGAGTACTAGAATGGAGGGCTAACCATCGTCGCCCTTCACGCACAGACTCAGTAATATGCATTAGATCCCTGTTCGAGTTATGACCAGCCTTAAATTCAGACTGAAAGACTTCGTCGAGACCAGAAGAGGACTCGTGACTACGTATCGTAACCGACACCGGCTTTTGAAGGACACGGGGTGGTAATTAGACGGGATTTTCGGGTCCAAGTGGGGCTGCCTTAGATTCTGGGCAACCTCAGCGTGTTTAAAGCCAGGAGGAACTACTCCAGAGGAACGAGAGGATAATCTAAAGGACTGATGTGATGAAGGAGGAGGACAGGGAGAAAATGGGAGTAGAGGCCAGGGTGGGGTGGAACATCAGGAAGAGAGCAAGTCATTTTAGAGGAGGAGGGATAGTTCATCTGAGGTTACCAATACCAGGAACACGAGACCAGGATGAGAGGAAGAAGAGGTGATATATTGGGACGCGTGGCGGGAGAAATATCAGAGCTGATATCGCCATTTTTTTTTGCGAAAGTAGAGAAGTGGAAGGTAGTAATAGGGGAAACACGTGATAACAAGGCAGAATAGGAGGATAGACGAGAGAGGTCAATGAACAACACGTGTGGGTCCATAGATCTTATTAAACAAATGGTTTAAATGTGTAGAGAGCTTAATAAAAAGCTTCTTCTCGGTTGAGAGTCATTTAAAGCTAGAAAGAGAGACAAACGGGAAAAACTAGTGAACCGAAACCATAATTGGTTGTTATACACTGGTATAGCAAGTCAATTGAAAACCCCTGATTCTTCAGTCGCATGCACGCAACTCTATTATTTACTATAACGGTACGTAGGTCGGTCGGTCGGATGGTAATCATTTTACTTTTTTGGCAAAAACATTGTAACTATTCGGCCCATTCTAACAAAATTTGAAACTTTTATGTTGTTTTACATTCTCTTTTGAATGATATAATTGCCAAGGTCCTGCCGAAGTTAGTTCGGGAATTATTAAAATAAAAATAACTATGGGTCGGATTGCCCCACTTGATAAAAGTTTTGAGGGTCGTTAGGTCATAAGTGAGAATAATTGAGAGCACGCGACTTAGGTGTGTTGACGTTTTTGTATTAATAATCAGTTTAAAACTTTCACTGGAGAAGACATTTCGCCTCAAAGTCAAAGCGCCACAACGAGGCTGACTAAGTTAGAAAGTGGCCAAAGTAAAATTAAAATATTTGGACGATATTATATCCTCAGAACCTCCTACAGGCATTCGGGCCAGGAGGGCCAACTACCCAGGTATTGGGGCCTGGAGGGCCAACTACCCAGGTATTTGGGCCTGGAAGGCCAACTACCCAGGTATTGGGGCCTGGAGGCCCAACTACCCAGGTATTGGGGCCTGGATGCCCAACTACCCAGGTATTGGGGCCTGGAGGCCCAACTACCCAGGTATTGGGGCCTGGAAGGCCAACTACCCAGGTATTGGGGCCTGGATGCCCAACTACCCAGGTATTGGGGCCTGGATGCCCAACTACCCAGGTATTGGGGCCTGGATGCCCAACTACCCAGGTATTGGGGCCTGGAGGCCCAACTACCCAGGTATTGGGGCCTGGAGGCCCAACTACCCAGGTATTGGAGCCTGGAGGGCCAACTACCCAGGTATTGGGGCCTGTAGGCCCAACTACCCAGGTATTGGAGCCTGGAGGGCCAACTACCCAGGTATTTGGGCCTGGAGGCCCAACTACCCAGGTATTGGAGCCTGGAGGGCCAACTACCCAGGTATTTGGGCCTGGAAGGCCAACTGCGGGTGTTGGAAGCAGGGAAGAACAGAGCCTTCCTCCGATGGAACCTGACATCCCATATGCGGGTGTATGGGGCGAGGCGACAACTGGACGCGAGGGAAAAATGCGATTCATTCCCCGAGATGTTGTGAGAGATGAATTCTGGGGGGGGCGGGGATGTAATAGAAGGGTTGTTAATTGACTCCCAGGACCAGATGACTTCTGCTCACTCCAACTTCCTGGGAGATTAAGGGGGAAAACATTTGATCCTCCACAAGTGATGTCGGCACCCGTCAGCGCTACCACAATTAAGTGGGGCCGCGCCCTCTCTGCCACTGTGCTGAGGGGACCATTTAGAGTTATCATAAGAGTTTTAATAAGAACATAAATAATCAAAGAAGCAAGAGTACTCACAAGAGCAGAAGTGCTTAAAACAAGTGTTTTTATAATAGTACAATAAATCAAAGATCACAAATAGCATAAATAATCAAAAGTGAAAGAGTAATCACAAGAGCACTAGTACTTAAAACAACGGCAGTTCTAATAAGATCACAAATAAACAGAAAAACAGCACTTCTCATAAGAACACAAATAATCAAAATAAACAGAATTCTCAAATGACCACACAATTAAAAGAGCAAGAGTACACACGAGAGCACAGGTACCTATAGCAACTTGAGTTCTCATAAGAGCACAAATAATAAAAAACAAGAGTACTCACAAGAACAAAAGTACTTAAAACATCCTAAAATTAATATAAGAGGACAAATAATTATCAAAAGAGCAAGAGTACCTATAAGAACACTAGTACTCACAATATGAATGAGAATTCATTGTGTACTCTAGAGGGATAACTGTACTATCGAGTTATTTCTAGAAATCCCCCGCAAATACCTGATAATTCTTAAAAACTTCAAGAAAATCCGGATGGTTCCGAGTAATTTCTAGAAATCATTTAAAATCCAAACACAACTGTATAGTACTTCTAGAAATGACAAATACTTTCTAGAAATCCTTATGAATTCTTAAAATTAACTAGAAAACCCACAAAATGCCTGATACTTCTTAGAAACATGAAGAAAATCTGGATGGTTCCGAGTAATTTCTAGAAATCCGTTAAAATCCCAACATAACTGCATAGGAATCCTAGAAATGTCAAATCCTTTTTTATATATCCTTAAGAATTCTTGAAATGATCTAGAAATCCAAAATACGTCGTAGAAGCCTTAAAAACCGAGGTTAAGGAAAATCTCGCATTCACTCGACATCTGAAGTGATTCGTAGAAATGCCAAGAAACCGCACTGATGTCTAGGAATCTGTTCGCGCGCACACACATACTCTCTCTCTCTCTCTCTCACTCTCGTTCACACACACTATCACTCACACTTGCAACACACACACACTCTCACTCGCAATTTCTCGTAAACACACACTATTACTCACCTGCTCGCAACACATACTCTCTCTCTCTCTCTTACAAACACACTATCTCTTTCAATCACACTATCTCGTACACACACATTATCACTCCCACTATCTCAGGTAAATACACACACACACACACACACACTCTCTCTCTCTCTCACACACATAAACATTGAGAGTAGACATTTTCTCTCACACAAACTCACTATCCCACACGCACACGCTCTCTCTCTCTCTCTCTCTCTCTCTCTCTCTCTCTCTTGGCACGAATTAACTTCCTGTTGACCCCATCTGTACATCAATATGTGTACCTATTTGTATGTGCGTATTACATTATCGTATGTACCTGCCCCCCTCCCCTCCAACATGGAATCAGGGGAAGCAGTGATGAGGTAGCCTCAGGGCCCACTGCGCACGCGCCTGGAATGCGTCGTGTGGAGTCCCACTTCCCGGATTAAGAACGGAGGTGTCACCCTCCAAGGGGGGGGGTCTATCTGGGTGGTCATATCCCCCCTTTTCAACACTCTTACACCTCCACCCCACCCCAGTGCCCTGGAGACACTGGGCCATGTGGCCACTGTCCACTCATCTCGGCACATGTCCTTCCCCCTCAGGGATATGCGGAGAGAGGGGGAAGGGGGGATGGGGGTAGACCCCGCCAGTTGATGAGTGAGTACCCTTTAAGGTACGTACCCACCAGGGGTTCGCACCCCGTATAAGGGTACTAGGTACTGGCATACTAAACGCGTCTCATCAGTCCGAAGCGGCATGAAAAGGAAAAAAATAGACGAATTATGACAAACTAAGTTTTTTAAAAGGACAAATGAGGACAAACGCCAAGTGAGATGCGACAAAAAAAAGAGATGAGGATAAACGCGACACGAGCTAAGTCGAAAAAAAGGACACACCTAAAAAGGACACAAGCTAAGTCGTAAAAAGGATGAATAAAGACCAAGACGACACTAGTAAACATGTTAAAATATACAGGTGACGAAAGCATGACACAAGCTACGACGTAAAAAGGACACACTTAAAAAGGACACGTATAAAAGAGGTCACACCTAAAGAGGAAACGTATAAAGGAGGTCATACCATAAAAGATGCGTATAAAAGAGGACACATTTAAAAAGGACAAGTATAAAAAAGGACCCACCTAAAGAGGAAACGTATAAAAAGGACACAACTAAAAAGGACATGCTTAAAAATGGACATCCCTGCAAATTAAGTTAAAATGAAACAAAAGGAGAAAAGATAAGAAAAAGAAGTGAGAAAAAAGGAAAGAAGAAGGAAATTAGTAAAGAGAGCAAAATAAGGACAAAATATAAAATAAAAGTTCAGGTTAAGGTAAATATGACCTCCAAAGAAGACAAACAAGGAATAAAACAAACAATTGAAGGTAGATTCGGCCCCAAATATCTTCCACAAATATACAAATCCAGAATTTTCTCACCTTTCATTACAGACCAACCTTTACACACTTCTTTCGTTGGTTATTGTATTAAATGGGAAAGAAAAATGGGTATGTGAGTAGAATTTTACATTTGTCTTTGTTATTAAACTCAACGATTTATCCCTATCAGCTTGGAGCTGTATTCTATCTTCATAATCAGTCAATTTTACACTGATCCTCATCGAATCTCCAGTTTCTACCTAACAACCAAACTGATTCCATTTTCACCATAACAATCAAACGGACACCATTTTCTCCTTAACAACCAAACTGGCTCCATCTTAGCCCTAACAACCAAACTGACACCATTTAAGCTCTTACAGCCAAACATACTTCATTTTCGCCCTAACAGCCAAACATACTTCATTTTCGCCCTAACAGCCAGCCAAACATACTTCATTTTTGCCCTAACAGCCAAACATGCTTCATTTTCACCCTAACACAACCAAACTGACTTCATTTTCGCACTAACAACCAAACTGATTCCGTTTTCACCATAACAATCAAACGGACACCATTTTCTCCCTAACAACCAAACTGGCTCCATCTTAGCCCTAACAACCAAACTGACACCATTTAAGCTCTTACAGCCAAACATACTTCATTTTCGCCCTAACAGCCAAACATACTTCATTTTCGCCCTAACAGCCAGCCAAACATACTTCATTTTTGCCCTAACAGCCAAACATGCTTCATTTTCACCCTAACACAACCAAACTGACTTCATTTTCGCACTAACAACCAAACTGATTCCATTTTCGCCATAACAATCAAACGGACACCATTTTCCCCCTAACAACCAAACTGGCTCCATCTTCGCCCTAACAACCAAACTGACTCCATTTTCACTCTTACAGCCAAACATACTTCATTTTCGCCCTAACAGCCAAACATACTTCATTTTCGCCCTAACAGCCAAACATACTTCATTTTCGGCCTAACAACCAAACTGATTCCATTTTCGCCATAGCAATCAAACGGACACCATTTTCTCCCTAACAACCAAACTGGCTCCATCTTTGCCCTAACAACCAAACTGACTCCATTTTCGCTCTTACAGCCAAATATACTTCATTTTCGCCCTAACAGCCAAACATACTTCATTTTCGCCCTAACAGCCAAACATACTTCATTTTCGCCCTAACAGCCAAACATACTTAATTTTCAGCCTAACACAACCAAACTGACTTCATTTTCGCCCTAACAACCAAACTGATTCCATTTTCGCCATAACAATCAAACGGACACCATTTTCTCCCTTACAACCAAACTGGCTCCATCTTCACTCTTACAGCCAAACATACTTCATTTTCACCCTAACAGCCAAACATACTTCATTTTCGCCCTAACAGCCAAACATACTTCATTTCCACCCTAACAACCAAACTGACTTAATTTTCGCCCTAACAACCAAACTGATTCCATTTTCACCATAACAATCAAACGGACACCATTTTCTCCCTAACAATCAAACTGGCTCCATCTTCGCCCTAACAACCAAACTGACTCCATTTTCGCTCTTACAGCCAAACTGACTCCATTTTCGCCCTAACAGCCAAACATACTTCATTTTCCCCCTAACAGCCAAACATACTTCATTTTCACCCTAACAACCAAACTGACTTCATTTTCGGCCTAACAACCAAACTGATTCCATTTTCGCCATAGCAATCAAACGGACACCATTTTCTTCCTAACAACCAAACTGGCTCCATCTTTGCCCTAACAACCAAACTGACTCCATTTTCGCTCTTACAGCCAAATATACTTCATTTTCGCCCTAACAGCCAAACATACTTCATTTTCGCCCTAACAGCCAAACATACTTCATTTTCACCCTAACACAACCAAAGTGACTTCATTTTCGCCCTAACAACCGAACTGACTTCATTTTCGCCCTAACAACCAAACTGATTCCATTTTCGCCATAACAATCAAAGGGACACCATTTTCTCCCTAACAATCAAACTGGCTCCATCTTCGCCCTAACAACCAAACTGACTCCATTTTCGCTCTTACAACCAAACATACTTCATTTTCGCCCTAACAGCCAAACATACTTCATTTTCGCCCTAACAGCCAAACATACTTCATTTTCGGCCTAACAACCAAACTGATTCCATTTTCGCCATAGCAATCAAACGGACACCATTTTCTCCCTAACAACCAAACTGGCTCCATCTTTGCCCTAACAACCAAACTGACTCCATTTTCGCTCTTACAGCCAAATATACTTCATTTTCGCCCTAACAGCCAAACATACTTCATTTTCGCCCTAACAGCCAAACATACTTCATTTTCAGCCTAACACAACCAAACTGACTTCATTTTCGCCCTAACAACCAAACTGATTCCATTTTCGCCATAACAATCAAACGGACACCATTTTCTCCCTAACAACCAAACTGGCTCCATCTTCGCTCTTACAGCCAAACATACTTCATTTTCACCCTAACAGCCAAACATACTTCATTTTCGCACTAACAGCCAAACATACTTCATTTCCACCCTAACAACCAAACTGACTTAATTTTCGCCCTAACAACCAAACTGATTCCATTTTCACCATAACAATCAAACGGACACCATTTTCTCCCTAACAATCAAACTGGCTCCATCTTCGCCCTAATAACCAAACTGACTCCATTTTCGCTCTTACAGCCAAACATACTTCATTTTTGCCCTAACAGCCAAACATACTTCATTTTCACCCTAACAACCAAACTGACTTCATTTTCGGCCTAACAACCAAACTGATTCCATTTTCGCCATAGCAATCAAACGGACACCATTTTCTCCCTAACAACCAAACTGGCTCAATCTTTGCCCTAACAACCAAACTGACTCCATTTTCGCTCTTACAGCCAAATATACTTCATTTTCGCCCTAACAGCCAAACATACTTCATTTTCGCCCTAACAGCCAAACATACTTCATTTTCCCCCTAACACAACGAAAGTGACTTCATTTTCGCCCTAACAACCAAACTGACACCATTTTCGCCCTAACAACCAAACTGACTTCATTTTCGCCCTAACAACCAAACTGACTCCATTGTCGCCCTAACAACCAAACTGACTTTATTTTCGCCCTAACAACCAAACTGACTCCATTTTCGCCCTAATAGCCAAACATACTTCATTTTCGCCCTAATAGCAAAACATACTTCATTTTCGCCCTAACAGCCAAACATACTTCATTGTCGCTCTAACAGCCAAACATACTTCATTTTCGCTCTAACAACCAAACTGACTTCATTTTCGCCCTAACAACCAAAATGGCACCATTTTCGCCCTAATAGCTAAACATACTTCATTTTCACCCTAACAGCCAAACATATTTCACTTTCGCCCTAACAGCCAAACATACTTAATTTTCTCACTAACAGCCAAACATACTTCATTTTCACCCTAACAAACAAAGTGACTTCATTTTCGCCCTAACAACCAAACTGACTTCATTTTGCCCTAACAAACAAACTGACTCCATTTTCTCCCTTACAACCAAACTGATTCCATTTTCACCATAACAATCAAACGGACACCATTTTCTCCCTAACAATCAAACTGGCTCCATTTTCGCTCTTACAACTAAACATACTTCATTTTCGCCCTAACAGCCAAACATACTTCATTTTCGCCCTAACAGCCAAACATACTTCATTTTCACCCTAACAACCAAACTGACTTCATTTTCGGCCTAACATCCAAACTGATTCCATTTTCGCCATAGCAATCAAACAGACACCATTTTCTCCCTAACAATCAAACTGACTTCATTTTGCCCTAACAACCAAACTGACTCCATTTTCTCCCTAACGACTAAACTGACTCCATTTTCGCCCTAACAACCAAACTGACTTCATTTTCTCCCTAACAACCAAACCGACTGCATTTTCGCCCAAACAACCAAACTGACTCCATTTTCGCCCTAACAGCCAAACATACTTCATTTTCGCCTAAACAACCAAATTGACTCCATTTTCGCCCTAACAACCAAACTGACTTCATTTTCGCCCGTATAGCCAAACATACTTCATTTTCGCCCTAACAGCCAAACATACTTCATTTTCCCCCTAACACAACGAAAGTGACTTCATTTTCGCCCTAACAACCAAACTGACACCATTTTCGCCCTAACAACCAAACTGACTTCATTTTCGCCCTAACAACCAAACTGACTCCATTGTCGCCCTAACAACCAAACTGACTTTATTTTCGCCCTAACAACCAAACTGACTCCATTTTCGCCCTAATAGCCAAACATACTTCATTTTCGCCCTAATAGCAAAACATACTTCATTTTCGCCCTAACAGCCAAACATACTTCATTGTCGCTCTAACAGCCAAACATACTTCATTTTCGCTCTAACAACCAAACTGACTTCATTTTCGCCCTAACAACCAAAATGGCACCATTTTCGCCCTAATAGCTAAACATACTTCATTTTCACCCTAACAGCCAAACATATTTCACTTTCGCCCTAACAGCCAAACATACTTAATTTTCTCACTAACAGCCAAACATACTTCATTTTCACCCTAACAATCAAAGTGACTTCATTTTCGCCCTAACAACCAAACTGACTTCATTTTGCCCTAACAAACAAACTGACTCCATTTTCTCCCTTACAACCAAACTGATTCCATTTTCACCATAACAATCAAACGGACACCATTTTCTCCCTAACAATCAAACTGGCTCCATTTTCGCTCTTACAACTAAACATACTTCATTTTCGCCCTAACAGCCAAACATACTTCATTTTCGCCCTAACATCCAAACATACTTCATTTTCACCCTAACAACCAAACTGACTTCATTTTCGGCCTAACATCCAAACTGATTCCATTTTCGCCATAGCAATCAAACAGACACCATTTTCTCCCTAACAATCAAACTGACTTCATTTTGCCCTAACAACCAAACTGACTCCATTTTCTCCCTAACGACTAAACTGACTCCATTTTCGCCCTAACAACCAAACTGACTTCATTTTCTCCCTAACAACCAAACCGACTCCATTTTCGCCCAAACAACCAAACTGACTCCATTTTCGCCCTAACAGCCAAACATACTTCATTTTCGCCTAAACAACCAAATTGACTCCATTTTCGCCCTAACAACCAAACTGACTTCATTTTCGCCCGTATAGCCAAACATACTTCATTTTTCGCCCTAACAACCAAACTGACTACATTTTCGCCCTAACAGCCAAACATACTTCATTTTCGCCTTAACAGCCAAACATACTTCATTTTCACCCTAACAAATAAACTGACTTCATCTTCACCGTAACAACTAAACTGACTTCATTTTCGCCCTAACAATCAAACGGACTTCATTTTCGCCCTAACAACCAAACTGACTTCATTTTCCCCCTAACAACCAAACTGACTCCATTTTCGCCCTAACAACCGAACAGAATTCATTTTCGTCCTAACAACCAAACTGATCCATTTTCGCTCAAATAGCCAAAGATACTTCATTTTCGCCCAAACAGCCAAACCTACCTCATTTTCGCCCTAACAACCATACATACTTCATTTTCGCCCTAATAACCAAACTGACTCCATTTTCGCTCTAACAACCAAACTGACTCCATTTTCGCCCTAATAGTTAAACATACTTTATTTTCGCCCTAACAACCAAACTGACTCTATTTTCGCCCTAACAGCCAAACATACTTCATTTTCGCCTTAACAACCAAATTGACTCCATTTTCGCCCTAACAACCAAACTGACTTCATTTTCTCCCTAACAACCAAACTGGCTCCATTTTCGCCCTAGTAGCCAAACATACTTCATTTTCACCCTAACAAGAAAAACATACTTCATTTTCGCCCTAACAGCCAAACATACTTAATTTTCGCCCTAACAGCCAAACATACTTCATTTTTGCCCTAACAGCCAAACATACTTCATTTTCACCCTAAAAACTAAACTGACTTCATTTTCGCCCTAACAATCAAACGGACTTCATTTTCACCCTAACAACCAAACTGACTTCATTTTCGCCCTAACAATCAAACGGACTTCATTTTCGCCCTAACAACCAAACTGACTTAATTTTCGCCCTAACAACCAAACTGACTCCATTTTCGCCCTAACAATCAGACTGACTTGATTTCAGCAGTTTGCCCTGTTTGACTTATCCAGGTATTGTTCTCGAGCAATCGTTTATGTGTTCTCTGTGTGAACAGCCTCAATGAACTTTAAGTAAACATCGTTTGATCTAAGTATGCGTGAATCTTATCTGTATAGACACTTATAACTGTTGATATGGTAGCAATATTACCATATTAATGAGATTTCAGTGTTAGGTACGGAAAGAGATCAAGGCCAATTTAAGGGTGGTATCACTTTACAAAATTTGGAGTGGCACTTGATTATATTCAGATTACGAATATAAGTCATATAACTGGAGAGGAAAGGTGATAAAGAAAGGTAAAAATACCATACACAGTCAGGTTTTGAGACTAGTATATTTGTTCATACAAGAAAATAACTAGAACTAATTAAACGTTGCTTATTTTTAGTATGTTTGTATCATAATTTGAAGGTGAAGGATTGAAAAACTAAGGGCCAAAACTCATTTTATTAATACGAGTAAATACAGTTGATTGATGTGCATAGTAAATATTTACAATGGTGTCTTTTGTTCTTTAGAACTGCTTTAATTCTTTTGGTATACTGGAGACCAAATTTGGGATGTTATCTTGACTGATATTGATCCATCTTTGTTCAATAAATAGTTTACAATTGGATGGCTTCTGTTTATCAACCACCAGTTTGGTTATCGACCACAAATTCTCTATTGGGTTCAAATCCGTTGAATTCCTGTGGTGAGGACTAAAATGTTCGATGTTAATTTCAGCAAGGAACTTTGTTATTGCTTTCATCATAATGGAAAATACAGTTATCATCACCAAATTGGTCCTGAACTGTTGGGAAAAGATGATGGTGAAGAACGTTTTGGTACCATTTTGAATTTATGGAAGTGTTCTTGGCCAAAATTATTATTGTTCCAATTCCCTTAGATGAGAAGTAGCTCCAGACATGGAGAGAGTCCCGATGTTTCACCGTCGACACGAAACAGGACTCGTGAATGCGCTCCTATTTTCTCCTCCTAACGAGGGATCTTCCAGAAGTTCCAAACAAGCTGAAGTTTCATCAGATAATATCATTTTGCCCCAATCTTCAACCGGCTATTCTTTATACGTCTTACAAAAGTGGAGCCTATCTATAAGGTTCTCTTTGTTGAGATGAGGTTTCTTCGCAAATCTTCTCGACTTGAGACTTTTGTCGAAAAGTCTCCGACTCACAGTGCGCGCTGAAACGTTCACACCTGCTTCTTTCTAATCTTAAGCAAGCTTGGCACTAGAAATAACCCAATCCTTAAGGTGGGACCTTACTAGAAGGCGATATTAGCGTTCATTTAAAGCTCTTGGGCACCAAAAAGACTTAATTATCCTAAGGATAGTGTTGTGTGATACAATACCCCTAGCAAGTATCTCCTTGCAATTCAGGCCACTTTGGTGCAGATCAACAATGGTTCCACGTTTGTCTTTGAAAAGGAACATTTCTGTAAGTGAAAAAGATTCAGACATTCGATTTTAGATAAAAAATATTGCGAAATATATTAAAATTACACAATATCATTCATTTAATCTATTGTGGGGGAATTCCACGTGTAATTTCTTTTCCAGCACGGAAGTGACGTCCATGCGCTAAAGAAAATTCTAGAATTTGGTTAAGCTTAAATTGGTAAGCCTCCCCCCCCCCCATCCAAAAGCGGTAGCCTTGAACCGCGTCCACCTCGGACCACCTTTTCGCGGGTTAGAATCGCCTAGGCGTGAAGATTCGAGGCCATTCGAGAGTAGCGCTGTTTCCCCCACCCCTGCGGGGGGAGCCTCGGATATATAGGGCTTGTCTTCCAGGTGGGAAACACAGAGTTGAGGAGTCCCGCCAGGATCCAAGAAGCAATCCCCTAGTTCCAAGTCAGGTGCTAACAACGAAGAAAAGTGACGGCTGAACTTTTAGTGTGTTGGAATTAGCCCAGCCAGTGAGGTAATTCCACTTGACGATCGCCACCGAGCGATTTTTCCGACTCCACTCATCAACTCCCGTCGAAGCCCTCCTCGTTCCCTCCTCGTATTCAGGTGGTCAAAATACTCTCCCCTGGACAGGACGTTACCACCCCCCGCCCCTTTTTGGAGAACCGTCATCACGTCAACTTCCCGCTCAGAAGCTCCGAGTGCCCTCGCCCTGACGTTTATTGCCTGCAGAAGACATCCGTGAAACCTTACCCTGACGTCTCACCTGGAATCCTCCGTAAGCCAACCCCTCTTCCCCTCCAGCAACCCATTTGAGTTAATCCTCCCCATTGGAATAGTCTCCTTCTGTAACGCATTAATTTCCAACTTCAGAGTCTGATGCATAACTCTGCAATTCCTCCCTCATTTACCAATTTAATTTTGCCCATTGATTCTCTTATTTTATGTAAATAAAATTATATAACCTTGAGCTGTGCCATTGCCCAAATTTCACCTGACCTCGTTTTGCACTCTATTCTCGCTGCTCCGTGCATATAAATTCATGGCGTCCCCACATCCCCTTGTCGGTTTGCCTTTAAGTTATTATTCCCTTCCCCCATAGATATAATATGGTATTGATATAATATAATGTCACACCACGACATATATATTTGTCATAATTTTACCATTTTGATCGAATAGCAAAGCTCTAGGGACCTTAAACGCACCTCCTACAGGAACAGGACCAGAGCGCGATTTAGGATTCAGCGAAGGAACGTAGTTCATTTATGTCGTGGAATGGTTTATTATTAACTTTTTGTGTTTTTTTTAAACAAATATTTCAGAGTGCAACTTGGCTAAAGATTAACAGGTAGTTGGTACGCGCCGGGGTTGCAAAAGAAAGACTGACGAAAATATAACTTTACTAACAACAAAATGATATTTATATTTACATAAAAATTGGGTTTAAAGGGAATGGTCGCCCAGACGGGGGGGGGGGGGGGGTCGGTTAAAGGTCCACACGCGATCAGGTACGTTAATTAAGGGATTAAAGAGGTCAAATTCAGTTTAGCAATTTGAAGGGGGCTTTTAAACTTGGGTGTTTACACAAATAATAGAGCAATTGGGTAAGTCAGATTCAACATCAATCTACAGGTGGCAACGGTTACGATTACCTTACGTGCTCGTTGCCGAAAAGGGGCCATTTTGGTTACGATGAATGCGATGGAGGAAGTCGGTTTACCTCTTGCTTTAGACGAGGGAACACTTGTTGCCTTCAAAGTGTGAAATCCCTGTCAGTTTTTATCGATTGGCTGTGGCAGGGTTCACTGATGTCGATTTAGCCTTCAACTTAAACCGAAATCACCACTGGGGAGGGGAAGGAGGGAGCATCCTTTAGCTCTTTCGTCGGAGTAGGTGGAAGTCTAACAGTGCTGCTCTCTAAATTCAGTCGAAGCGTTATATAGGCGCCTGGTGAGGAGGCTGCAGACGCGCGCGCGGATTTTGGGAAAAGTCGGCGACTCCTTCGGGAGAAGGGGAAATCGTGATAACGTTCGTTGGAATGTCCAACGGATTTCAATCTTTGAGCGGAAAGCCAGAATTCTAGCGGAGAGGAGACCGTGGACGGGGAGGGGGGGGGGAGCGATGACATCGGTCCATAGGCAAATACAGCTGAGGCGTGTGATACCGGCGTCGACCGCGTCCTTGCCCAGGTTCAGCCATGCTTTCCCACTCCATGCGGTGATCTCAGGATCCACATGGCCGCCATTTGACCTCATTCTGCTACAATTTATTTTTTTTTTTTAAATGCGAACTTAAAATAAAAAAATCAGCCATGGTTAAATTTCTATAAACTTTCTGAACTTCGCTAGTTATAATAATTTTAAAAAGGAACTCTAAACTAAATTCCCCCCCCCCTTTTAAAATATCACGGTGCTGAAATTATAGTTATAGAAGAAGATATATAAAAATAAATTTTCTGAACTTCACCATTTGTAATTCTTTGGGTTTTACAAAATTCACAAAATTTCGATACTTATACTTATTTCTGAACTTCACCTTTTTTGATATTATAAAAGAACTATTAGAAATAACTTTGATAAAAAACATGTCATTTGTCCACTAAGGAAAAAATACATTTAGCAATTTTTCACCCATCTTCAAAAATCTAGTTATACAATTATAGAGTTAGTGATGAAGTGATGATGATGATGATGATTATTCTTATAACGTAAATTTAAAAAACGAATGAAAGAGAGAGAATATATATATATATATATATATATATATATATATATATATATATATATATATATATATATATATATATATATATATATATATATATATATATATATATATATATATATTATTCTCAAAATATTTGGCCATGACTGTATATTAAATTGCATTTGCACATTTAACTGACAAAATCAGTTAATAAGATTTGGAATCTTATTATAGCCTTTTATTTATTTATTTTAGATAAATTAATTTCCTTGACTCCATTTTTTCCATCCCTATTTTCCTCCTTCCGTCTTTCCATCTCTTTTCTTCTCCGATTATTCAAAATGTTATCAATGGTTTTTTTATGTCCTTTCTTTTATAGCTACCAACTATTGGTAAATTATTACAATGAAAATAATAATAATTAAATAATAACTAAAAATAATAAAGAAATAATATATAAAACTACTACTCTCGATAATAAATATTCACCTATTTGAAACATAGATACGAATTTTCACTCGCCCTAACTTTACCATTTTCGTTTATAGCGAAATCTTTGAAATAAGGTGTTTGGGGGGAGAGGGGGCATTACCCCCCCCCCCAAAAAAAAAATTCTTTTGGCAGTTCGTTCTTAAAAAAAAAGGTTTCGTGAAGACGATTACTCGTAATTAAAAAGGCAAACAAAGATTACATCTCGGCCTTCGTCCCTTTTGCCTTTTTAATGAAGGAATAAATGTGGTTAGCGTGTGGTTGACCACTGTTCCCTTCGGAGTTCTTTCAAACTGAGGGAACCACTGTGATAGGTAGCAAGTGGTTTGTATGAAGGATAAAAACAAAACAACAACAACGAAAATTTTCTTTCCATTTTTCTATTTCAGCTTCAAAATGGATGAAAAAATTGCCATGGCAACATTATGAAGACAATTGTCAAAAAAATTGACTTTTTAACCTCAATTCATTAAGTTATTATCATTAATTGTTTAGGTTATTGAATAATATTATAGTAGTAGTAACTAGTAGCAGTAGTAGTAGCAGTGGTAGTAGCAGCAGTAGTAGTAGTAACAGTAGTAGTAGCAGTGGTAGTAGCAGCAGCAGTAGTAGTAGTAACAGTAGTAGAAGCAGTAGTAGTAGTAGTAGTAACAGTAGTAGTAGTAACAGTAGTAGTAGTAACAGTAGTAGCAGTGGTAGTAGCAGCGTAGTAGTAGTGACAGTAGTAGCAGCAGTAGTAGTAGTAGCCACAGCAGTAGTACTATCAGCAGTAATAATAATAGTAGTAGTAGTAGTTTGCCATCGTGCCTAGGCCATGGCGGAGATGACCGAATAATGAAATAAACATAAAGATCAATATGACAATCGCTGGTGAGCCCGAGGGCACAAGAGCCCAGTCCCTAGTGTCAGGTAGTATTATGGTTCAGGTGGAAACCTTCGTCGCCCCGGGGCGGAGGGACCTATTCCGCGTCAGAGGTATGTGGATATAGATACCCATCCGCATGATTCCTTTAGGGTATTAGTAGTAGTAATTTCTGCCTCATAAACTTAGGATTATTTATATTATTTAGCTCTAAATTTTTAACTTCGATAATATTCGAGAAAACTTGTTTATTATATTATTTCCAACTTTTAAGTTATTGTTCATGTACGTGGCGTTGCTGTGTGTACATCGTTTTAGGGATGCACATGTCTGTCATTAGTCGCCTATTGTTCTTTTACCTGGTATTTTTCTGTCTTGTTTTTGTGTTTTTTCCATTGGTTTGTACGATGCGATGGGTGCTCCCTTTATATCTTTGTACCCTATTTAAGGTTGCCTTTTCCATTTTCATGCTATTCCTTGAAAATTAACTTGCAAATATAGTTCGAAAGTGCTTGGATTCATCTTTTCATTTTCCTTTGGGTTAATTTTCCACCTAGGCGGAATAAATATCCCTTAAAAATCGTTTTCTTTCCTTCTGCCAGATCCTCACTCGACTCATTACATCGGTAAAGGAGGCAAGAACATATCGGATGCATTGAGAAATACATAAAATATCATCCCGTATCGATCTGTATATGTGTAATCCTGTATACCCTTTATTATATCGTATATCTGACTCATATACGACGGATTCCCTATATTTTAACATATGTATGAGTGGTACAAGTTGTATGGCCTATATTTGATTGTATGCTGTTTCAACCTATATATAATCTTGTATACTCCGTATTTCTTGTATTTTGTCCTTTTTTCCACTCTATCTTCTGTTTTTAGTCGCGGGCGACTCTATATATTACTGTGTCGGTCGGTCTCCGTTTTGGTAATAACATTGTAACTATTCGGCCGATTCTAACTAACGGAATTTGAAACCCTTATGTTGTTTTACATTCTCTTTCGAATGATAGAATTGTCAAATTCCTCCTAAGGTTAGCCTGGGAATTATTTGGCAATAACTTTATAACTATTCGGCCGATTCTAACGAAATTTGAAACCCTTATGCTGTTTTACATTCTATTTCGAATGATATTATTGCAAAGGTCCTCCCAAGGTTAGTTCGGGAATTATTGAAAGTTTTTTAAGGTCGTAAGGCTCATAAATCAGAATAAGTGAGAGCACGTGACTTTTGGTCTGCAGACCTTGTTTTAAAACTTTCTCTCTCGCGTTTGTCTTTCCTTCCCTCCTACATTTAGCATTCCTTCGTTGGTCGACCGGAATATTTTGACTGAAATTCGGGAAGGTTAGGTTAAGTTTAAGCTAGGTTAAGTTTTGTTTAAGTTAAAATTATTAAGTTTAGATTAAGTTTAGGTTAAGTTTAAGTTTAGGTTAGGTTGGGTTAGGTTAAGGTTAATTTTATGTTAGATTAAGTTTAGGTAAGGTTACGTTTAGGTGATTAAGTTAGGTTAGGTTATGGTTAGATCAGGTTAGGTTATGGTTAGATTAGGTTTAGTTTAAACAAGTATAAGCTTACGTTAGTTTCAGCTTAGTTTAGGTTTTGTTAAGTTTAGGTTAGGCTAAATAAACCAAACCGCAGCGTATATCTCCCATGTTATACTTTATTCCTCATTTTGCTTCTATACATATTTCCCTACAATACCTATGCTCCTCGGAACCTTTCTGTATTCCTCCATTCCAGCTATCTTTCCGATACCCAGCCCCTATAATGCCGCCCGCGACAATGTAATTAATGGAAGGAATTAGAAGTTGTCCGTCCGTGCCCAACAATCATACCCTGGGCATCTATTGTCCCACTTTGGGCCAACTTAGGACCAATTTTGGACCAATTTTAGTCTCTCCCAACCGACTGGGAGCGCGACCAGCGCCAAATACCCTGGTGTCAAAAAATGTAATTAATTTGGGCGGATTTAGAATCAACGGTGTTATAATAGAGATATAAAAGTATACACCGAAGGCATACCAGGACAATGGGGTTTATTTTGGGGGAAGGGAAGGGGGGAGAGGATTATGCCTAGGATCATTAATTTCGAGGTCATTTAGACTGCCCAAATTTTACAGGTATTTCGAAGGATTGTAGAGTCGTGGGAGACGGAATCTTGATTCCAAGCTCTTCCGTCTTTAATGACATCGACGAAATATTCGAGGAGAAATGGAAGAATTCGGAGTGTTTGCGTGATTGTGTGAGGAAGCGTATTTATGTGTGTATGTGATAAAGCATTCTTGAATATAGTGGTGTGTGTATGTGTGTGCCATAGGGTATTTGATTGCAAATCACTTCTACCAAATAAACAAACACACACGCTCGTGAAAACACACCTACACGCCAACTTACGCGCACATAATAATAAAAAAATATATACACATTTACTTAGGGTAAAATATAATCGTACACGGCAATAAATAAATACGTACATACACATAACATACATGTAAACATAAATATATACACTCCGAATCACACATCTGCGTACCCCACCCACACCCATAAAAGCATTGATAGAAACAGACACGTTGGGTCGTTCATGTACGTACATACGCGTACATGAGCGCCAAATGGAAAATACGGGGGTGAAATGAAATCATGTTTACATGTGAAAACCTTCATGACTGAATTGATTTAAATGGGGGACCAGAAGAGGGGGGGGGCAACCTGAGCAGGAGTTAGTCCTGGTCTCTCACACGGGGATGGATCACTCTGAGGACACAATGCCCCCATGTAGGAAGTGCCCCCCCCCTTTATTTCTCTTCAACGAAGTGGAAGGACCCTTTGTATTTCTCACCCAGCTCCTACACCTCTCAGTCAGCGATGCCGACACGCTGATCCCGTGCTCCCAAACTCCGGAAGTCACTGCCCCCCGTCGTTCTACATAGTCATACACACACACATACACACACATACACACCCATACATTCGATTAATTACACAAGAGTCAAAAATTCAGACCCAACTTGATAGATAAGAAGGTACATAGATAAGTTGGTAGGCTGGTAGATGGGGTAGGTAGATAGATAAGTAGCTAGGCTGGTAGATAGCTAACTAGGTAGGCTGGTAGATTGGGTAGGTAGATAACTAGGTAGGCTGGAATATGAGGTAGGTAGATATATCACTAAGTAGGCTGGTAGATGAGGTAGGTAGATAGATAGTTAGGCAGGCTGAGAGATGTGGTAGGTATATAGATGACTAAGTGGGCTGATAGATCTCGTATGTAGAGGGATAACTAGGTATGGTGGTAGATGGGGTAGATATATAACTAAGTCTGCTGGTAGATCGGGTAGGTAGATAAATAACTAGGTAGGCTGGTAGATGGGATAGGTAGATAGATAGCTATGCAGGCTGATAAATTTGGTAGGTATATATATAACTAGGTGGTCTGGTAGATATGATAGGTAGATATATAACTAGGTAGGCTGGTAGATTCGGTATGTAGACAGATAACTACGTAGTCTGATAAATGGGGTAGGTAGATTGATAACTAGGTAGGCTGATAGATGGGGTAGGTAGATACATAAGTAAAATATATGTAGGTAGGTTGATGGATGGGATAGGTAATTGTTAAGTAGATAGGTGAGTTGATAGATAAATAGATAGATAAACATATATATATATATATATATATATATATATATATATATATATATATATATATATATATATATATATATATATATATATATATAGGTAAGTAGGCTGATAATTAGAGGAGGTAGATAGATAGGTAAGCTGATAAATGGGGTAGGTAGATACATAAGTAAAATATATGTAGGTAGGTTGATGGATGAGATAGTTAATTGTTAAGTAGATAGGTAAGTTGATAGATAAATAGATAGATAAACATATATATATATATATATATATATATATATATATATATATATATATATATATATATATATATATATAAAGAAAGCAACTGCAGGATCTGCGGGTCATAATACAACCACCACAGGGCTATGCCATTTTTATTTTCTGCCTTTCAAATAAAATTTGAAGACAGAAAGAAAGATGCAGAAACCTGGTGTAGCTGACTATGAATACATAGATTACAAGAAAATAAGAGTTGGACGCGAATGAGCAAATGAGACAAGAAACCGGAGGTTTTTAAAGGCAAGAGAGAGGGACATTAGAAGAATCCAGAATCAAAGGGATTCTTCTTGCCGGCAATCAGCAGACCCGGGTTCGAGTCCCGGCCAGGAATTCAGAATTTTTTTCCCCGGGCGTTATTTCTGTCTTCTCGGTAAAGGATCGCCTTCACTGTGCCGCCCTCTGCTCCCTTTGATTCTGGATTCTTCTAATGTCCCTCTCTCTTGCCCTTAAAAAACTTCGGTTTCTTGTCTCATTTGCTCATTCGCTTTCAATTCATATTCCTTTTGTACTATATATATATATATATATATATATATATATATATATATATATATATATAGGTAAGTAGGCTGATAATTAAAAGAGGTAGATAGATAGGTAAGCAGATGGATAGGTAGGTAGGCTGAGAGATATATAGGGTAGGTAGATAGGTTCAAAAATAGATAATGAAGATAGATAGATAAATAGGTAGATATAGAGATGTGCAGATAGGTAGATGTGTAAAATCCATAAAAGTTGTCCGTGAGAAGAATTTTGACTTTTACCTATAACTATATTTCGTGTGACTTTCATTCTTTAGCGTTTTGATTTTATTTGTTGTGATGTTTTTTTTTGTTACTTTTTCCAATGCCTTCTTTTCCTGTGATTTTATTTCCTCTCTTCTTAACACTTTATTCTCCGTCACCTTTCTCTATGACTATACCCCCCCCTACATTTCTTCTGTGACTTTCTCGTTGTCATTTCTTTATTTGTTTAGTTCCCTTGACTTTTTCCTATGTCTATATTCCCTGACTTTTCTTTATCGAATTTTCAATATATATTTAGTCCCTGTGACTTTTCATTGGGCCAGTTTCGATTACTTATTCCTTTGACTATAATGTAAACGTTCTTGTATCGTGTAGGACTCCCTCTATCTTGACGAGGTACAACAACTTGACGTTGTCTCGATTCTACAATTGGACGTAAGACGTCTGGAGAGGAGTTGACCTAAGCCGTCTCTATATCTGTGGGTTCCTTGATATTTGGAGGGACCCAGATCTTGGGTACGAATAGATCTGTCCACCACGTCTCTTAAATGCTCGATTGGGTTGAGGCTGGGTGAATATGGTGGCCGCACCATTTGTCTAACTCTCCTGATATTTCTCGAACCAATTCTGGTTAACGCTGGCTTATCCTGGTGAAATATCCTATGGTTGTTCGGGAAAATTTAAGTCCATGATTAGATGTTACTTAAATGGTCAACTACCAGTGCCTTGTTGCGATCGCCGTCGATGACGTGTTTTCGCGGACCTCCAGATTCACACCAACTCACATAAACACACCTCACTCCAGTTTATAACCACCACCAAAATCTATGGTGCCTTGATGACAACTGTGGTCCCTGGCCAAATGGGTTCTGCATGACACCCGAACTTTACCATCAACCTGAACAAGTTGAACCGTGACTGATCGGACCAAGCTACATGCATCCCCTCCTCCCGATCCAATTAGCGACGTCATGAAACCAAGGGCGGTGCTGTATCCGGTGTTGTGGTGTCAACAGGAGAACTCTCCTTGGTCTTGTTCCCCCTGGAAGGGAAAGAACGCTGCATTGGATGTGGATGCGATTTGAGCCAGAGGTGCTTCTCTGTCACCATGGGCGATTTTGGCCAGACGGCGCTGGTCACGATCATTTAGCGCCCGTGGTCGTCCACTGTGATGTCCACGGTGGGCCGTAATGCCTCCCGTGGTGTACTATCTGTATAGACGTCATACCGTAGATCGAATGATGTTAAATGTCCGCACAATTTCAGCAATAGAATGACCCATCTTTCTGACACCCACTATTATGTCCGTTCGCACTCGGACAATTTCACTTCGCCTTGCCATGAGCACCCTAGACCCCGTTCATACTGGAACACCAGAGATCAGATCACAACTTATACAGATCTGTGATTTTTCATAACGTCATGGTACTGTAGCACTGCCCAGAATTACCTGGACATACTGATATCTTATGACTTTGTGCGTGTTTCTTCTGCAATAACGGACGGACTTCATCTAGTTGATGGAACTATGAATAGCCAAATGTGTAGCGAAATACTAGATAAACATTTAGTATCCTGAGCGCGATCACTAATGCTAGTATACGGTTAGACGCTCCAACAGGACAATGGCCCGAAGCATAACACCGAGAGCAGCCAAAGAATTGTATCGTATAAGAAAAATCAGCGTTTTAGATTGGTCGGGCCAATCGTTGTTTTGGTGCCAATTTCAATGCCATTGTTTTAGGTGTTATTTAAACCACCATTGTTTTGGTGCGATTTACGCTGCCATTTAGGTAGAATTTTAACCGCCATTGATTTAGTGTCATTATTTTAGGTGTCATTTAAACCCCCATGGATTTTGGAGCGATTTACACTGCCATTTTAGGTGGAATTTTAACCAATATTGTTTGGGTGCCATTTTCAGTGCCATTGTTTATGGCATTTTAAACACCAGCTTCGGTGCCATTTTCACTGCCATTGTTATTATTTTAATTGGCAGATTTAGAGCCATTTTCACTGCCATTGTTGTATGTGTCATTTTAACCACCACCTTGTTGATTCCCCTTTCACTGCCATTGTGTTTATGTCATTTAACCGGCATTGTTTTGGTTGTTTTTCTTTTTGTGCCATTTTCACCGCGATTTCGCACCGTCTGACCCCTATCTCAGTGTTCATATAGAAAAATAGGATCCGAACGAGGGCCATATTGAAATCCGCTTTTGGTGTTCTTTTCCTCTCCTGTTTTGCTTTTGTCTGTCCTACACCCGCCCGCTAGAAATTGGGTGTTTTTGTGATCCCGAAAGATCTTTTCTCTTTCATTTAACCCTCCCCCCGCCATTGTTGTTTTGGTGTTGTTGTTTTTTTGTCTGCTTTTCATTTGATTTCGTTCGGAAATTGACGAGGTTAATGAAATTCGCATAAAGATCAGACTGACAAGTTCTGGCAAGCCCGATGGCAGCAAGCAACGGTCCTAGAAGGTAGTGTAGAAAGAATGGTAATTACTCTTATGCCACTGACCATTGATAATAAGCTTTCCGTGGCCCAAGGGATAGCCAACCGTGAGGTGAATGTGGATTTGAAACCCCCTTGGGCGGGTTTCATAGACGAGTGATGTATTGTGTGTGCGAAGGAAGGGGGTAGGTATTGTGATTGTGTGTTACTACGTGCATGGAGCTGTCAATCCGTTTGAGACTCGACGCACCGCCGATTGGCGGCAACTCCCTACGGACACCGATGTATTTTGTGTCGGATCTCGACTGGAATTGAACCAGATTCTCTAAGCAAGTGAGGGCTCATCTTTCATAACACTCTTTACATCTCTCTCACTTTCTCCATCCAATCACGGAGTGAATCTAATCCCCTTTCCTAGCCCTGATTCTCTCCACGCCAAGACAAGACCACAACACATCACAAAAATTAAATCACTCCCTCAAGCGTTCCCCCAATACACCGCAACTACAGCTCCGCTATGAAGAGGTACAGTGATATACGTTGATATACAGTATCTAGAAATCTAGCTTTCTAGTCAGGTTTTCTAGCTCTATTCAAAGGACAAGAAAGGTATAGTTGATTTCGCGTTAAGCAGTGTATGGCCACGTGTGTGCACCTATTATTATGTATGCGTGTATATTTGTGTGTGTTCATGTGTGTGTGAGTCAGAAGGTGAATCTAAGCGTAAAATTAAAAATGTGGAAGACTGAATTTAAATGAGAAAAGATTTGGCGCTTTGCATCTCACCGACTTCCGACATCGGTTAATCCGCGGCTTACACAAAAGCCCGCCTTCGTGGCTCACCTTTTCCCCATTAAGAGAGAGAGAGAGAGAGAGAGAGAGAGAGAGAGAGAGAGAGAGAGAGAGAGAGAGAGCGGAGATTGATTGTACAGACCGACCAACGGACACTTAAATGCTTGCAAGCGAGAGAGAGAGTTACAAGGCTGTTGGGAAACCTCTAATGCCTTACACCCCACTCGAAGAGATTTCCATGTTTGTGTACCCCTACCATACATAGGTGAGTCCCATTAACTTTGCACTTTTGTTCTAAAGCGATAGGGTAAGTATAATCATGTTTAACCTATTTTTTAAACATATCGATGTCTGTACTTTTCAGATGTTCAGGCAGTCGATTTCATGCCTTGATTATCCGATACTAAAAGTATCGTGGAGCATCTTTTAGCTTCTAAATTCCATCCATTTCCATGTGTTGTATTTTCGTTAATAGATTTTTGTTTTCCTTTTCGCCATTGCCGTTTCAAATTCTACAGACAGAGATTAATTGCCCACGTAGTTTTCTTGTCCGCCAGCCTTTAGTCGCTTTTGTTTGATTGGTGGTATTAACTTCGTTGCCCCTGCACCTTCTACCATTAAGGAAGGTGAACCATACTTGCGTGCAGTATTCAAGGTGTGGTTATACTAGTGAGTTATATAAAGGATGATTTGTCGATTTTGGAATTGAAACTGCCGTTCGATATAACCCAATATTTTCATTGTTTTCTTCTCTGCTTTTAAACATTGCATCGAAGATTTCAAATCGCTTGCTACAAGGATTCCTAGATCTTTCTTTGTTATGATCAACTTACAGTCAAGTAATGTGTATTGCTTTCTTTGATTTCTGTATACAGGGGGCGGCAGAACCGATTGAGCAGTTTTGAGGAGTCAATGCTCGGGGGGAGTAGGGGGGGGAGGGAGGTGTTCCCTTGCCGGTTTCCGAGGAATGGCTCGCTTCCCTGGGCAAAGCCCCCCAAGGATCCCCTCTGGAATGTACCCTCCAAATATGGCGTCCCGTCTCTATATACCCCCCTTACTTTTTTATAAGTCCTTAAAACTGCTCAATCGGTTCTGCCGCACCCTGTACTATATGCATCAATACACACTTATCTTCATTAAATGGTATCTGCCAGGTTTCGGACCATTTACTTTATTGCCCAGGTCCCCGTGAAGTTTCCCCATATCCTCAGAATTCGCCACCTTGCTTCCAAGTTTAGTATCGTCTGCGAATTTAGAGATGCTACAGTGAATTTCTGCATCTATGTCATTGATATATGTATATAATAAACAAGAATGGCAAAACACTGAGCCCTATGGCACTTCACTGGCTCCTGGAAGCCAGTCTGAATCTGATCCATTAACAACTACAATTTGTTTCCGGTTTTATAGCAAGTCTTCTATCCATTCAGCTTATTTACCCAAAATTCCTACCGCCTCCACTTTTCGCATTAATCTCTTGTGGGGAACCTTATCAAAGTCCTTTCTAAATCCCATGAAAATAATTTCAACTACTTTGAGTAGATCATAGAAGGAAAATATATTGTGATAAATTTCTAAGGGGTTCGTTAAACACGATCTGTTTCCTGAAGCAATCTTGTAATTCATTGATCAATTTCTGTTCTTCAAAGTGTTGGATTTTTCTGTCAGCAATTATTCACTCAAGTAGTTTCTGATATTACATCGTTTCAATCTAAAGTAAATAAATTTAGTGTTTAATAAATGACGTTGTTTTTAAATATTTTTAATATGGTTTTACTTTGTTTTAACATATTTTCTTTTAATATGGTTTATTTTTTCTCTCTTTTTTTCTTTTCTTGCAGTATGTTTCCCTATGGGACCACCCTTGGTCTTGTAGGCTTGTCCTTTCCATTGGAAATTTCTGTATTTGTATAATAATAATAATAATAAGAGGCCTATAATTTCGGGGGGTTTTCCTCTGGCCTTTTTTAAATATTGATGTTACGTTTGCCATTTTCCAAGCATGTTATAACGTCCAACTTCCTGTTTCCTTGGTATTTAGCCAACCACCGCTTCAAGAATTGTTTGACTCATGTTTTAGATGGCAAATATAGTTACAAAATAATTATTTAATGCAGTTGCTATTTCTCAATCTTGAAATTTTAGGGCTCCTTTGACATCTTTAATCGGAATCAAGCTGTTTTTTTTTATGTTTTCTACTGCTGACGTGGGCAAAGAACTCTTTAGAGTAGCTTTGCATCGTAAAGAGACTGATTTCTTCATATACATTTTGCCTCTCGAATGAATGGCTTTCCTTTTCTGCCCCGGTTACAGAGCTGTGAGCGTTTGTCTGAGACGGTGTATTTAGTTAGCATTAACTTGAATTCTTTATTTCTACTTTTGATGGGTATTTTTTGTTAGTGAGCCAGTTCGGTGAAAGCTTTCAGTTGCCGTTGCTCATTATATATGGTACGGAATAGGGATTTGGTTGGCTCAAGTGTTATTTGTGTTTTGAATAAACTCTACACTTGCTTAATATTGTCGCATTCAACGGGCCGAACTTCTGACATGTTGTGTCTGAAGACTGCGAAATCGGCATTTCTGAGGTCTATTTTTTCTATTTTTTTAATATTTCTTATTGCTCCTTGAATTTTGAGGTCAAATCTAATTAGGTTGTGATCACTCCCTCCTATTGGGGCATTAATATCTAAATTGAGAGAGAGAGAGAGAGAGGGGGGGGGGTAAAGGGACAGGAAGCGCTAGGGAGAGTGACATATCTTTTGTACAGGCCGACCATGAAGCACTGAAATGAACATAATAGCGTATAGGAGGAGCGGGAGGGAGGGGGTCACAAAAAATAGTAGTTCTCCCAAGAAATTGCTATTGACAGCTAATATATACAATTTATGTAAAGTCCTAACCGACATCTTGAATATAAGCCATGCAGAAACGAAGTCTAAAAATAAATCGCAGAATAAAACACAAAAAAAAATCTTACTCTTGGCTAAGAAAATTCTCAAAGGAAATTCCTATTTAATTTAAATCCAACAAAATATAAAAAAATGATTTTAAATCAGATACTAACCGACAACATCCTGACAACATAATTCATATGAGGGCCTAACAGAAATGTTAAAATCGAGAAGATTAATTTGGTTTCTAATACAATGAACAGCCAAAAAATAAAACCCTCGAGTTATTTATTAACAAAACAGGCAAAGATTGGTTACGCCGCATAAATTTAGTGTTTTTAATGTTTGCTCAAAATGAATTAAAGTGAGGTGTATTAGAAGTCGTTATTTGTAATGCTTACTCAAAATGGAGAAAGATTAGGTGTATTCGATGTCATCGTTCTTAATGTTTACTCAAAATGGAGAAAAATGAGGTGTATTCGAAGTCGTCTTTATTGTTAACTCAAAATGGAGAAAAGTGAGGTTTATTCGAAGTCATCGTTTTTAATGTTTACTAAAAAAATGAAGAAAAGTGACATGTAATTGAAGTCGTCGTTTTTAATGTTTACTTAAAATGGAGAAAGGTGAGGTGCATTCGAACTGGCGTTTTTAAAGTTTACTCAAAATAGAGAAAAATGAGCTGTATTGGAAGTCGTCGTTGTTAATGTTCACTTAAAATGGAGTAAAATGAGGTGTATTCGGAGTTGTCGTTTGTAATGTTTACTCAAAATGGAAAAAAATGACAGGTATTCGAAGTCGGCAATTTTAATGTTCACTCAAAATAGAGAAAAGTGAGGTATATTCGAAGTCGTCGTTTTTAATGTTTACTCCAAAATGGAGAAAAGTGACATGTAATTGAAGTCGTCGTTTTTAATGTTTACTCTAAATGGATAAAAATGAGTTCTATTCAAGGTCTTCGTTTTTAATGTTTACTCAAAATGGAGAAAAATTAGATGTATTCAAAGTCGCTTTTTTAATGTTCACACAAAATAGAGAAAAGTGAGTTTTATTCGAAGTCGTCGTTTTTAATGTTTACTCAAAATGGAAAAAAATGTGGTGTATTCGAAGTCATCGTTTTTAATGTTCACTTAAAATCGAGAAAAATGAGGTGTATTCGAAGTCGGCGTTTGTAATGTTTACTCAAAATTGAGATAAGTGAGGTGTATTAAAAGTCATTTATAGTTTCGACGCCATATTTTTATTAATATTAAGACGGCATTTTTTTTAAGCTCAGAGTTCGTCTATTTGACAGTCTACTTTCAAGATAACCATTTTTTGAGAGGATGCTGTTAACAAACCACTTCAAAGAATATTTCGTTGTGGCATTGTGCAGCTACAAAACGTCTTCACCACCTGTGTTGCTCGATTGGAAGACCCGCAGGCTGTGACAGAGTTAGGTGCAATATTCGGCTTAATCTTGAATAATAACCAGGTCGACAGACCTAAGTTAAGTGCTTTCAACTTTCTTTAGAATCGACCGAATAGTTACAATGTTATTGCCCCAAAACTCATGGAGGGTTAAATGATTACCATCCGACCGCCGACTTACGGACCTATATAATAACTTATAGAGTCGCATTCACACGACTAAAAACCATGACTATTCATGTAATACCTGTATATTATGTAGTTTTTAGTCGCGTTCGAGTCTAGTCGGGAGCGACTCTACATCTCATTATGTCGGTCGGTCGGTCCCCGTTTTGCTTTTATTGTTTGTTTTTGTAATAACATTGTAACTATTCGGCCGATTTTAAGGAAAGTTGAAACCCTTATTTTGTTTTACATTCTCTTTCGAATGGTGTAATTGCCAAAGTCCTCATAAGGTTAGCCCGAGAATTATTTTGTTTTGGCAATAACATCATAACTATTCGTCCGATTCTAACGAAATTTGAAACCCTTATGTTGTTTTATATCCTCTTTCGAATCACATAATTTCCAAAGTCCTCCCAAGTTTAACCCAGAAATTAATTTGTTTTGGCAATAACATCATAACTATTCGGCGGATACTTTGCTAGACTAGACTAGGCTATAATATGCTATAATCTGCAAGCTTTAGAATAGGCTATACTATGCTAAGCTATGCTAAGATATAATGTACAAGGGTAAGATATACTATGTTAATTTAGGCTATAAAATGCTATGCTAGGGTATCATATAGTATGTTAGGCTAGACAAACTAAGCTAAAGTATAATAGGATAGGGAGGGCTATGCTAGGTAATACTATGTTAGGCTACGCTAGGCTAGCTAACCAAGGCTATGCAAGGTTATTCTAGTATAGGGTATGGTATGCTATACTAGTCTAGGATATACTAGGCTAGGCTATAATGTGATACGCTTGGCTATATTATGATAGGAGTGGTCATAAATCAGATTAAGTCAGGGCACGCGACCTTTTCGTCAGCAGACCTTGTTAATTTTACCTGTGCTCTTGTTTAAGGATTGGCTGATTTTGTGGTTTGGTTTTATTACTAATTTTTTGGGGGCACATTCTTGTATTGCTTTTATATTATTTAAAAAAAAAAATAATTAAAGGGCATAGCCATCAGAATGTTTGTAAGAAGAGATAGGTAAAGAAAATAGTAAACATAGAGTAAGTGACGAAGTGCGGAAGATATGTTGCTGCGGATCTTCTTCTAGGCATTGGAGGCCAGTAGAGCACACTTCAGATGTCAGGAGTAGCATGTTGATCCATGTTATAACTAATACCCCCTTTTGGGGTAAAACCAGGGACAAGGAGGGTATGTCAATCTTTGACAGTTAATGTATTAAAAAAAAAATAATACATTTTTGTAGCATTTTAGCATTTAAATAAAATGTGATTTTGTCCTTGTGACTTTTACCTGTACCCCTCCCCCCCCCCCTAGATTAGAAATGTAGGCTCTCCATACCCATTTCTTCGACTGACTCTGCGGGCAGAGAGAAGCGGAAATGATCCCTGAATAATACCGAGTATAAGGATACAATCAGGAATCACGACAGTAAAACCAATCCGTCAATCTATCTAAAATACAAACTATTCTCTTGTTACTATTTTACCATGGTTAATTTTAAACTCCACGACATGTTTTGCATATCCTGTTTGTGAAATGACTGCCTACCTGATTAATCCCGAACCGTGATAACTCCAGCTTCCAACCATGGTTCATAGTGTTGTCGTGGTGCAGAGTCGACATTTTTGATTGTCAATAGTATCGAAGGATTTCAAATCCTTGTATTATCTGACTCCTTAGCCGTCGAGGCTCGGGAGAGAAGGGACCAAGGTTTGGCAATCGAGTCAGAGCTCCGGCGCCGAATCGATAGAATCAGTTTCTAGCTCTGGGTTCCACCCTTCAGGCCAGTCGGCGTCTTTACGAAAGCACGGAGACCCCGAACAACATAATCTAAGCTGGGGAACACAAGTGAGAGTTATATCCCTGGAACAATTTCCTTATTACCCCCAAACCGTGGAGTTTTCTTTTTCACCTCGCGACGCCGTTTGAAGAAATAGAAGCAAACCTTAGTTTTACTCTCCCTTCGCTGTGTCTAACCCTTTTCCTGCATTGAGTTGGACTTTGAATTTGCACGTATCCAAAAACTGACCTCTATAAGTTCAGTTATTAGTTTCTCGATTGCCTCGATTGACTTCGCATTAACGTTAACTTAGTGTCATCAGCAAATCTGACACTAGACTGATCATTCCCTCATCTATATCGTTGGTATAGATTAGGGCTCTCCAAAGTGGTCGATATCGGGTTGATGAGACTATTCTAGGGGTCGAAAGGAGGTTGATTAATGATATGGTGGGTCACTTTAACTTTTGGGGGTGAAAATAAGACATTCGTAAGAGAATTTAAAATACTGATAGAATCAATTGCTGACCATCCTAAGCTGCGTCAATTTTTAATTGAAATTCTCGAGATTTTAACAGAACTGTCAAGATCTTAGGCTTGTAATGACAATAAACAGTTTTTTTTTCCTTTATATTAATGAAAAATATTTACAAGGGAAATACATCAGAATTGGCACATCGATGAGGAGTCAAAGATTCCATGAAGGGGTCAATGGGCTAACAAGTTTGAGAGCCCCTGATATAGATAGTAATCAACAGTGAAGCTAACGCAGAACCTTGAGGAACTCCGCTTGTAACCAGCGGCCAGTGAGAGTCCTGGCCATTGGTCACAACCTTCTGCAGCATGCAAAACCACTTTTGAATCCAATCACCTACTTTTCCATTAATTCCCAACGTTCACACCTTAAGCATCAGCTTAAGGAGAGGATCTTTTCGAACACCTTTTGTAAGTAGGAGTACAGTAAGTCCACAACCAGAGTTTGATCGTAATTGGACATTATATCATAAAAGAACTCGAGAAAGTTCGTCAGACGGCTGCTTTCTCCAGAACCCGCGTTGGGAATCTTATAACAATTTAGGACTTTCTAAGTGTTTGGTAATATCGTTCGCTAGTATACCCTCTAGGACTTTCCATAGAATATCAGTTAGGTTTATGGTCAGATAATTACTCCCATAGCCAGGATCCCGCCTTTTGTGGAATGGAGTCATATCGGCCATCCGGCAGTCAGTTCTCCGCCAGCCAGGAACGCACTGGGGATCTCGGAGAGATGGGGGTATCCCGTTCTTAAATTCACGCAGAAAGCGCTGTATAAAAGCAGCTCGATCCTCTCAAGCCTCGCTGATACCTCTGCGGCGCTTGTCGTTATCTCAGTGTGTTTCTTTGCCTTCTACTCTCGTTCGCTGGTTTTGAATCTTAAAACTCCTACCCTTGTGTGAACACTAAGGAAAAGTAATCGTTAGAGACGCTGACAATATCAAAACTATAGTCTTATAGCACACCGTCTTCTTCATTAAGTGGGCCTATACGCTGTTGTACCGGTTAGCGACTGTTCACGGAGGTGAAGAATTCTTTGGTGTTCTCTTTGGCTGAGAGTCGCTACGTGGACCTCTTTGTCGTGAGATTGTACAGACCTATGACAGGTACTGAATTAAACAAATGAGCGTTGAGTGAAAGGACAGGAGTGTTGTACACATCAATGGGTACTGAACATGGTTATGTAGTGTAGAGAAAAAAGAGCAGAGCGGCCAACAGGTACTGAATTAAGCAAAAGAGCGCTGAGTAGTGAGTGAGAAAGAGTCGCAAAGAAAAGTAGTACATCAAAAGACTGCAGATGGACCCCCTCCACCCACACTTCCCACCCAAATCTGCGGACACGAAAAAGCAGTAAAATCCCTGAATGTGCCGAGGAAAATGGCACAACCAGTAATTTAAACAGTAACCCTAAAATAGGGAAAATAATATAACCAATTTAAACACAATTTACCTCCCACTAAAGACCATTCGGTCACTGAACTATTAACTTCATCAATAGGTCGTTCGTTCCTTGTTTCTCGTATGGTATATGGGAAGTAGTTGAACACCGAAGTAGTTTTGAACCGCGGGAATTCATGTTTCTAATCAAGAATCCTACTCCTAGTGTGGCTTAGGATAAACAACTCATGGTGATCCATATTCTCGAAGCATCGACGAATTTCAAACACTCGTATCAGGCGATCGCGCAATCTTTTAGTCGCTAGCGAGAAACGACCGGGTTCATGAAATCGTAGCTAAGAGTATCTGTGGCTAATCAATGGGATCAATTTCATGGGACTGGTCTGTACCCTTTCAAGCCATTCGATGTCCTTTTGAAGGCTCAGGGACCAAAAAGGGACAGCGTACTCCATGTGAGGTCACACTAATGAGTCATCCAATGGAGGCACGATTTCCGTGTTCCGATAACTGACCCTTTGTGTAAACTGAGCCTTTTGTTCTTTATCAATGCACTTTGTCAAGTTTAAGTAAATTTAAGCTAATTTTTTTTCTCCACGCTAGTTACCACTAGACTGTGCTCTAGTAGAAAGTAGTCCGCCTGATTTGCATTATCATACACTTTAATTTGAAAGGCATCTCCCACGCCCCCCTCCCTATCCGGCACAAGCCAGCTCTCAACCTCTCGACACTCGGCTGATGCTACAACCACATTCAATTTTGTGTTGTGCACAAACATGGAAGAACAATCAATCGTCAATAGTGTTGATATGGATAAAATATATATGAGGGCCAAACCTGGAACCCTATTGGATTTAATTGTCACCTACGAACAGCCTGGCCGTTGGAGAGTGTGTGGTGTGTGTGTGGAGGTGAAAGAGAGAGAGAGAGAGAGAGAGAGAGAGAGAGAGAGAGAGAGAGAGCCGCTGTAAAGAAATCAGGATTAATATCTTAGAATGAATCCCCAAATCTCGACCGCGGTTATTTGGAATGAGATCGTAGCTTCTATCATTCACCGCGCGTTTACTTTCTAACGGACAATTAAATACCATCTCGTCTCTCTCTCTCTCATATATATATATATATATATATATATATATATATATATATATATATATATATATATATATATATATATATATATATATATATATATGAGAGAGATGATATGGTATTTAATGGTCCGTTAGAATCACGTCATTGTGGTTTTCTCAACAAATGCCCAATTTACGTCCTGGGTTCTTTTTTTAATTATGTACGAGGTGAGGTGGCCTGACCGTGTAATGAAATCCACATAAAGATCAGAAGGCACTCGCTTGTTATATATAAATATTCTCCTCCTTCTCTTTATTCCAAGATCTATTTGTATCTTTTCCTATGCTTATTCCACGATATCTCTTTTTCTCCATTTATTCCAATTCCCCCTTCCCCTCCATTTCTCTCTTTATTCATTGCCAGATCTTTCCTTTTCTCTCGTTTACGAGAGCCGAGCCGAGCCTTCTTTTACGACCTTCCGGCTTGTCTCTTCTCGTCGCTTTATGGCCTGCTGTATTGAAGTGGGGGAGGGGGGCACCGGCCACTCACACGACCCACTCCCGGGGGTCCCAATCCAAAAACCGGTCACTTTGATGAATCCCCAACCCCCTACTCCAACTCGGTTTGGGTGTGTGTGGGGGGGGGGGCATGGAACGGTGGATGTGCTGGGAGTAATGAAGGGTGCGTTACACGACCGGAAGTTGATTGAAAATTAATCGTGATTGTTTTTATGTGTACGCTTTGGTGTGTGTGCGCAAATATCCGTGTCCATATGTATGTAAGGTTGTGTGTGTTCGGGTGTGGCAGGAAGGGGCTTAGTAAATGTTTATCAGGGCGTGGCAGAGTAGATAGGTTGTGTAAGCGTGTCTTCATGTAGGCTTATGTATATGTCTGTATGTGTAGGGATATACTTTCGTGTGTATGAATATACTTTATGTATATACTATTATGTTTATGCGTACACCTTAATTTACATCTATATGTCCTTTCGTGTATGTATACATCCTTATTTCCATGTATGTGTAAGTATTTATCAATATTTGCTTGCATATGCACGTAAGTATATATATATATATATATATATATATATATATATATATATATATATATATATATATATATATATATATATATATTTATATATATATATATATATATATATATATATATATATATATATATATATATATATATATATATATAATATACGTATAAATGTATGTATACCATCCCTCAACTTATAGGTGTTACGTAAGTTATGTTTCGATTTGTGAAACTCCTCAGGCCCGAGGAATTTTAGATAATGAATCAAAGAATTCCACGAACTCGAATATATAAACTAGGTGCCATTCCGCTAAAGGGAGGTCCTTCAGTTCAGTGCCACTTACAAAAAGGAGTGTCAATCAGCCCCCCCCCCCCCATCTCTCTCTCTCTCTCTCTCTCTCTCTCTCTCTCTCTCTCTCTATATATATATATATATATATATATATATATATATATATATATATATATATATATATATATATCAGCAAAACCATGAGAGAACCTAAAAACCCCCTTAAACACACCTAAACAACCAGACATACCCTACGTCATACCCCCAAACCTTACAATCATTAAATTATAAGAACATATCTAAAACACCTAACCTAAGGAAACTCACCTAACTTAACTTAACTTAACTTAACTTAACCTAACCTAAACTAACCTCACCTCACCTAACCTCACCTCACCTTACCTCACCTCACCTAATCTCACCTCACCTTACCTCAACTCACCTCACCTCACTTCACCTTACCTCACCTCACCTCACTTCACCTAACCTAACCTAACCTAACCTGACCTTCCGTAGAAAGCAGCAAACGTCCTCAGAACCCCTGAGTGTACCTTCACGATAAGGTCATTTCCACCTAAGGAATCCCGGCTTCCCCAATACCTTACCTTATAACCTCCGTTAAAATGCCTTTGGCAGTTCCAAGACCCGTATCGTCTTCGCAGCGCCTTTAACGAACTTATTAAAGGGTTGTAAAACTTTTGTAAAATTACATGTATAATGAGTGTCCAACTGTTGTCAATTTCTTAAATTGTATATAGGGAGGGGCGCAATTAATTTTATAGGCCTCTATAAAGCTTTTTACCAGCTTTGTTTGGTAGCTCTTTACAGTCTCCTTTTAAATGTTCTTACAGGGTCTGTACAGGCATTTTAAGAAGTGTGTCACAAGGTTCTTTACAGGTACTCAAAAGTTCTGTACAAGTTTTATTTTGCAATATTTTACCTGTCCATTTGTAAGGGAGTTAAAAAGTTCTCAACAAGCCTTATTTTTAAAACTGCCTACAAACCTTAAACTCTTTAAAAACCCTTACAAGCCTTTTTAAAACCTATGTACCGTTTCCTTTAAAAAGCTCTTTAGAGGCAATATTTTAATTTATTTATAATAATTTTGAAAAATTCTTTACAATCCTTATTTTAAAAAAAACTATTTATAGTCTCTTTAAAGATTCTTTGCAATCATTGCTTAAAAAAATATTTATAGTTCCTTTAAAAATTATTTACAAGCCTTATTTAAAAAAAAAATTTAAAGATGCTTTAAAAATTCGGATCAACTGAACAATTCGCCACCCAAGGAGATTTGGGTGACGAATTGTTAGGTTGAAGGATTTTGGGTGACGAATTGTTAAGTTGAAGGATTCTGGGTGATGAATTGTAAAGTCGAAGGATGCATGAAGAATTTGGGGTCATATCGAAAACACTAACTCAATCTGTGAGTCTTAAGGTCGGTATACATATTATTATTGGTAGTAGATAGTCATATCAATCATATCAAAAAATCATATCAGTCATATAAAAAAATCCTATTTGGATTTTTGGACTAGTGAACACTAGTTTTAATCCAGCTATTGAGTACATGGAAGTAGTAGAAAGCAGAGATTCTGCCACACTACCTAAAATAATAAATTCTGTTGTTCAACCTGGTTAAATTGTACACACAGATGAATGGAGATCAACGTGATCTAGGTCTTCAGCAGTTAACCATAGCATTAATTTCGCCACACAGAAGTTCAGACTCAAGATATTGAATCATATCGGAATAAATGTAAGCAGAGACTAAAACAAGTGCGCGGATGTCATGGAAGCTTATTAGAGAACAATTTAAGTGAATTATGTGGCGAGATCGATTTGAAAGTAATGCTTTTGATTATTTATCTGAACAATATTCATAAACTTATTAATAATATTTGTTTTATTTGTTTTTATGCTCATTTTTAAGTTCAATAAAATCCTGAAACTTACTGTTTTTCTATTCCTATAGACATAAGCATCGAATGTATGTAAATTAACTTTTTTTCACTTTAGGTGACGAATTGTTAAGTTGAAGAACTTTGGGTGACGAATTGTTAAGTAGAAGGAATCTGGGTGAGGAATTGTTAAGTTGATTGGTTGGGTGACGAATTGTTAAGTTGATCAGGGGATTCTTTATAAATCTTATTTAAAAAACATTTATATGCTTTTTAAAAATCATTTACAGTAGCTTTAAAAAAATTTAAAAGACATTTAAAAACTGTGTATAGGACCTTTAAAAAAAGTCAAGTTATATTTAAAAACTATGTCAAGGACATTTCAAAATTCTTTACAAGCCTTATTTAAAAGCTATGTATAGACCCTTTAAAATCTTTTACAGGCCTTACTCAAATACTATGTATAGGTACTTTAACTCTTTAAAATTATTTATTAACCTTTTTTAAAAATATGTATAGGCCTTTTAAAAATTCTTTAAAAGCCTTATTTAAAAAAATATGTATATAATCTTTAAATGTTCTCTACAAGCCTTATTCCAAAACTATGCATAGATCCTTTAATATTTTTAGGACTCATTTAAAACTATTTACAGGAACTTTAAAAAATTACAAGCCTTATTTAAAAAACTATGTATAGGCCCTTTAAACATCTTTTACGAGCCTTATTTAAAAGCAAGGTATAGGATCTTTAAAAATTATTTACAAGCCTTATAAAAGCCTTACAGGAGCTTTAAAAAGCTTTACAAGCGTTATTTTAAAACAATTTATAGGCCCTTTTAAATTCTTTATGAGCCTTATTTAACATCACCCAAAACACTTACAAAAAAAATCTGAAGTAATACATTTTTTTAATAGAAAAGTGGCCTCTTAAAAGGCCCAACCCTTTATGAAATTATAAGCCTGTTTATGTTAGTCTTTAAAAAAAACAAAAAAAAAAACCCCTCTCAAATCCTCCTTTGTCTGACGTCGGTTAGCCAAGGAAATTTTTCTATTGTCAAGAGGTCGTGGTCGGTTCCTATTCGCGAGTGATTCTATGCTCTATTTTATGGGATAGGGCAACTCCTTATCCATACTTCTCTGGTTGTTTCCATATGCGTGGAAGTGAGGATACAATGTGTGGTTCGATGTGTGAATGGGTGATGTAATAAGCTTATGTGGATATATATATATATATATATATATATATATATATATATATATATATATATATATATATATATATATATATATATATATATATATATATAAGAAACTCACAAATCACAAAATAGCGCGTGAGTAGAGAGAGCAATAAATGCAAAATTCCCACAGGAAAATGAAAGGGGGATTCCAAGTTCAAAAGTACTTGGAATCCGCCTTTCATTTTCCTGTGGATTTTTTTGCATATATATATATATATATATATATATATATATATATATATATATATATATATATATATATATATATATATATATATTGCGGACAGTATTTGTTCGCAATTTTCAAATACTAATTTTACGCGAATATTTTTTTTTAACCTTCGTTGTCGGTCTTTTTCTTCTCAAAAATAATCAGCATTTTTGCTTTTTTTTAGCAGAATAATTGACTATGGAAAATTTTGAACCCTCCCAATTTGTGCAAGAGTCATGGATTCCTTGGAATCCGCGCCGGAAGAATAAAAAAAGATTTCAGACTTCCTCAACTTAGCAGAAGGATGGTGGAAAGATCAGAAAGGAGGTAAAAGATTCAGGATACGAGAACGAGCGACAGCAGAGAGAAAAAAAACCCACGGTCGACAATGTGACGCCAGCAGAACGCCGAAGTTCCTCACGGAAACCCAGATCATTAGCAATGATCACAGAAAGTCGATATGTGCAATTGAAAAGGAGAAGGGGGAAGTGAAAAGCTCATCAGGCTGGTGGCGCATAAGGACATTCGCTAAATTTCACACAATATAAAGAAGGGACAATTTTTTTAGAAGGAGATACAGGAAAGGCGACTCAAGCATACTACAAGCTGATCAACAAGCTGAAGCATCCATTGGAGCCAGACATGCTTTAGTTCTTATTCGACGAGAAGAATTTCTGCCAAGACCCAAAGATCAACTATCAGAACAACAGGTGGCTTGCCGTCGCACCTAATGACCTGCACAGAATAATGTAGGTGAAATTTACAGCGACAATCATGGTCTTAGGTGTAGTCAGCAGTGAAGAAAACGTCATGCCATCCTACTTCTTCCCTGGAGGCTTCAGGCTGAACACCAACGGTAACATCCTTGCTCTGAGCGAGGTCGTAAATCTCTGGATTGACCAGGTAGCTGCAGGGCAGCCTTATGTGTGGCAACAAGACTCTAGGCCCTGACACACCAGCCAAAAGACCCAGGCCAGACTGTCGGAGAATTGTTTTGATCACACAGTACCTGACATTTGGCCTCCCAACTCGCCTAACTGCAATCCCATCGACTTCTTTTTGTGGGGCGCCATGGAACAAAAGACAAACAGACCCAGCTGCAATGCGAAGGACGGAGGGAGAGCCAGGATTACATGGGCCTTCAGGAGCCTAAAACGCGACATAGTGGCGAATGCCTGCGGCCGGTTCCGAGATCGCCTGGAGATTGTCATCCAGGCCACAAATGGATTCATCGAGAAAGATCCACAGAAAATGTCATGTAGACAAACTGACCCCAATATGACGAAAATAGTTTGCAAATATAATGAAGGTACATACAGGGATAAAGAAAAAGGAAATGCGATGTTTCAGTTTTAGGAGAGCTACACAGGCTGTATTATTTCTTTTTCCTGTGTGTAACGTTTCATTATTTCCATTCTGGTTGGCTCAATATATACTTATAGATAAAATTAGGTGTAGATTTAAACTTTGAGGTTGAGTAAAATTTTTATTTGGATTAAAATGAAATTGAACCATCCATATTATGAAATTAAAGTGACAAATAAGGGAAAGGAAGATATCCAAAGGTTTCCTTTAATTATACAGAACTAAGATTAGAAATAAAGATTATTTAATTAGTATAGATAGGGGGCATGTTACCAGTGGGGTTCCTTAGAGGTGGGTGGTGGGGCCGTTGTTGTTCTTGATTTATGTTAATGATCTTGAGATAGTTTCTCGATGATACTAAGTTAGGTAGGATTATATAATCTGATTCTGATGTTGAGGTATTGCAAGATGAATTGACCAAACTATCCCAATTGGTAGAGAAATTGACAAATGGAATTAAACATAAAAAAGTGTAGTGTACTTAATATAGGTAGGTGTATACACTGAACCATTGTAATCTGAATGGGGGAGTTCTAGGAAGGTCAGAATGCGAAAGAGACTTAGGCATAGAAAGCAGTGCATAAGTGCTAGGAATGAAGCAAATAGGGTTGTGGAGTTTATTGGGAGGAGTGTAAGTAATTGGAGTTGTGATGTCATTCTGACATTGTACTCGGCATTAATTACACCTTAGCGTGACTATGCGGTGTAATTTTGATCACCATGTATAAATCTTTCATGAACGGGAAAGACTAATGAAATGAATCCAGCAAACCGCAAGAAACAAAAAATCCGGATAATTTTTCTTCGCAAATGTTATTTCCTAATTCGCAAAAAAATCCGTACAGGGGTGGGATTCGAACCGTGCACACTGAGGCAGCGAGCAACCACTAAGGTCTCAATTAAAGCGTCCCTTAGACCACTCGGCTACGCACAAGACAAAAATCTTTCGAATAAACAAGCTTTTAAAGTACACTTCGCAAGGTCGATCGGGATTATGAAAGAGAGAGAACTTAATAGGGAATTCAAAGGACAAATGAGAGTTGTGGTAAACACGCGTCAAATATAGATCAACAAGAAGAAATAATAATTAAATTTAATAACGAAACGTAATTGTGACTAGTAGATGCGTTTTTAGTCCTTGTTTATATTGATCAAGTTGCTATTATTAACATTAACTTATCTTTAAAGTATGGTTGATTGGGAAGCTTTGTGTGATGGTTGTGGAAAGATGAGTGGAAGATTTTATGAATGCGTTGCATGTTTATGATTTACTGAGGTTGAATGTATTAGATTATAAGTTTGTAAATTAAGGGCTGACGTCCTGAAGATGAAGTGGGAGAGAGAGGCTTGACATGGTATTAATTATAGGAGAAATAGGGATGTAAATGATTAAGTGCACCGTGAAAGAAAGTAGAAGGTAGCAATAAATGAGACTTAAGTTAGGGATCTAAGGGTAGTATGGCAGAAGAAGAATGTTCTGTAGATAGGTTTTAGGTTAATTAGAGGTTTAGAATTGTATAGGTGTAAACTATGATGGGTAAACTAAAGAAGATTGGTTGTGCAGGGAGGAGCAGAGAGAGATATAAACTAGTATCATATATTGTATGGGAGTAGGTTTGAGTCTATTACTTGTAGTACCAGGTTGAGTTTTATAGGAAAGATAAAAGACAGGGAGGGGGGAGGTGAATGTGAAAGGGGATATTTAGCTAGGACATTTTTTTGAGAGAGAGTGGAAAAGGAGAATGAGAATATGCTTGAGAGGAGCACTTGTAGGGGGTATGACAGAGAGATTTGAAAGGTTGTTGAAAAGTACTGAAACGGATACAGTTGCCCTATACACATAGGAGTGAATGATGTAAGAGAGGAAAGGAGCTAAAGCATAGATAGGGAGAAATGCTAGGAAAGGTTTAGAAAAGTGGTAAGTGTGTGGTGGCGTGGATTTTGGCTAGTAGTAAGAGTAGGTCACGAGTGGTTGTTTCGAGCAGTTGAGATAATTGAGTGGCTGAAAGAAATGTAGGGTAAAGGCGATTATGGGTGAATGGTAGCATTTTGTGGAAGATCGGCAGAATCTGTTTGTGATGGAAGTATTGAGTGAGTGCTGAGAGAGATGTATTAGAATAGGTAGTCAGGGGAATTAGAACTTGAGAGAGGTGAGAGCAATCAAGTAAATAATATTTAGACCAAATAATAAATAATCCTTAAACCAAATATTTAAATTATATTTAAACCAAATATTTAAATAATATTTAGAACAAATATTTATATAAACTTTAAACTAAATATTTAAATAATATTTAAACCAAATAATAAATAATCCTTAAACTAAATATTTAAATTATATTTAAACCAAATATTTAAATAATATTTAGACCAAATATTTAAATAATATTTAAACCAAATAATAAATAATCCTTAAACCAAATATTTAAATTATATTTAAACCAAATATTTCAATAATATTTAGACCAAATATTTGAATAATCTATAAGCCAAATATTTAAATAATAATTAAACCAAATAATTAAATAATATTTAAACCGAAAAGAGCTGCCAAGCATTATTGAGTGGGCGGGGCATGGAAGAAAGAGAGAGAGGGCAAAGCTTTGCGTGGATGGGTATGAAAGGGCATTAGAGAGGATAAACTAGGTGATAAACAACCCTACTACTTAACGTGTCTCGAGGTTAAAAAATTTAAAAGGTTTTTATACGAATGGTTCCAATATTAGAAATTAAAATAATGAATATTCCCTTGGACACTTGAAGAGGACATGGAGAGCCAGGAGTGAATGAAGTTAAATTTAGTCCTTAGTGCAAATGTGAACTAAATGACTATATGTAATAGTTAAAGAGTTAACATAGAGTTAGTTAGTAAGTGCAAATACACGTGGGGCCTTTTAAAGTCCTCTTGGACAGTATGAAGAGGGGTTTTTTTTAAACACAAAAATATTAGGGATTTTTATATAGCGTTCATTAAGGTCATAAGCCTTTATAAAACATTGTTTACCGCCTACAAAAATGATTGAGAGAATGGGTGGGTTTTAGAGGCACGAAAGCAACGAGGCAAGGTGAGCATATCTAAGTGGGTAGGTCATCCCGCATTCTCGAAGCAAATATAAAACGCGATCACCCATCCAGTACAGAGGATTATGAGAGGAGGGGGGGGGGGGCTGAAAGGGCGAGTGATGATGGAACTTAATCCAGGGTTTAATGGTGATATGGTTATTCCGGGTGATTTCAATCGGAAACTGGTGAATTAAATAACATGATAAGGAAGAGCAGGACTAGCAAGTTCTTGCATTGCTTTGTGGGGTGGGTATAGGCGCTTGTGACTAATTTCGTAGGCTAGTCGCCGACCAACTTTAACTCCAAAGATGCTTGGTTCAAGCCCCACTCTCCTATATAATAATCTCATGAATTTATTATATTCAATTATCATTTCAACTCCAATGTACGCAGTGGTAGAGTATGAGGTTACCATAACAACGGCTAGCCTACGTTGGTTACGCTTTGTGGTCGCTCCCCATCAACGCCAGCAAGTGACTACGGCCCCCTGACGTGCCCCCACCACCCTAACTCCCTTGTGGTTCCGAAAGATTCTATGGTCATTGGTTGGCGCTAAAACCCCGATTTGAGCTTGGCCCCTCCTTCGAGGACCAACCGTTGGTAAGCCTCGGGTTGGCCGGTGATATGTATACTGATCTTTATGTGAATTTCATTATCCAGTCGGATGACCTAACCCGTGACTCTTCAAATAGACCGATCTAATAGCTCTGATTAAATAATAGTTTCAATTGGCTATTTTAACTTTAACTCGTGCCACACGCGGGGCGAAGGAGGCACCCCCTCGTGGGGACACGAGATGAAGTTAATTAAAAATCCATGAACGCAGTCAGGGTGTGCGGTTGCTGTAGCAATGATGAACATCCCCCCTCGTTTGCCCGATATCGAGGGATAATAGCCAATCATCGGTTGCTATAGCAACCTCATGCCTTCGATTTGTTCGGGGAAGTCGCTACTGAGCCTTTGAATTCACGGGAACTGTTCTATCTTTAAAGATTATGTCTACATGTTATAACGAAAAAGAATAAGAATGAAAGGCAAAAAAAAAGAATGGAAGAAGAACTACAGCAGTACAGGAACAAGGACCAGCAAAGACCCTAAGGTCCGCTCAAGGATAGTCCGCTTACAGACGGTGTTAAACTACCACTTTCTAATGTTACTGTATCATGCTGTTTTTTAACATGCAGTTTTTTTTACTATTTCTATTCCACCGTGCACACTTATCTACATGTGTACTATTTGGCCTTTTTTAACATGCTGTTTTTAACTATTTCTATTCTACTGTACACAATATCTACATGTGTACCACTTGGCCTCTTTTTAACATGCTGTTTTTAACTATTTCGATTCTACGGTACATACTTATCTACATGTGTATCCTTCAACATGCAAGTTAAGTTATCCCTCAAATGCACGAACATGTTTCTCCGAACCAGGGTGGGTGGGTAGGACAGTACTATCTTCTCCCGTAGGCGTCGCCTGCTAGTGATGAAAATAATATAGGTATAGGACAGACAGAAAGAGAAAAAGGGAATTCAAATTCATTCCATGCCATGTAGGAGGAGATCACTGGCATCTTTTTATTGCTCATTTAATTTTATTCCCAACTCCGTATTATGCATGACGTTTTCTTCTATGCTCCTACTACGTTATATTTACACTATTGAAGTACTCATCAAGTCGGTTTTTGAACATATTAACTGACGTGCTTTCAACTACACGGTTGGGAAGGTCATTCCACGTTTGCGTGATCTTAAATGTGAAGTAATTTTGAGCTATAGTAGAGTTAAAGCATTTGTTCACTAATTTGAAACCATTTTGGCGTGTGTCCCTTTTGCCAATCTCGAACAATAGTCTGTAATCAATAGTAGTAAATCCTTTTAAGATTTTGAATAATTATATCAATTGTCCACGTAATGGTCTCCTTTTAAGTTTTAACGAGCAGAGTTTCTCTTCGTACGGTTTGTTTCGGATTCCAGGAACTAGTTTAGTAGCCCTACGTTGCACTCTTTCTAACTGCGCTATATCCTTGTCTAGGGAGGGACACCAAAGTTGAACCGCATATTCGAGGTGTGGGCGCACGAGTGCTTTGTATAGTGGCATGATTATATCTTTCGATTTGAAAGTGAAATTCCGAGCAATATATCTTAGCATTCGGTTTGCTTTTTTGCAAGCTTCTGCGCATTGTTTCGATACTTTAAGGTCCTTTGAGATTAAAATCCCCAAGACGGAGTCGAGGACTTGGCCTTTCATATGGTATTCTACTTTTAAGTTCTGACATCCTAAATGCATGACCTTGTATTCACCTATGTTCAAGCCCATCTGCCATTTATCCGCCCATTCGACAATTTTATTTAGGTCGCTTGGCATTTGCTCTCCATCGGATCTAGAAAGGGCTCGGCTTCCCAGCTTCGTGT